>OZ030016.1:77325555-77938055 GCA_964023405.1 Apodemus agrarius
TGCAAACAAAACCTTGACCATACCATTCCTCACATTCTTTAATTTAAAAAAAAAAAATCTTAATTTTCGAGATCCTTCAGTATCTCACTCAAAAGCCCAGGTTCACTTTGAACTTGCAGCAATCCCGACTCAGGCATCTGAATGTTGGGACTCCAAGTCTGAGCCACCATTCCTGTGCCCCAGTTTGCAATATTTAAATGACACCCCAGGTCCACCAATGCTAGAATTCCTTCACGCCCCTCCTAGTGTCTGAGAGCCTCTCTCCTCGCTCACTTCCTCCCTGCCAAGCTACGTACAGCACCAAGGACTTGCTACTCTGAATCTGTCCCAGGCTCTTTCTATCTGTTCTCCCCACTTCTCTGTCTGGATCCCCCATGACGGCTTAGGTCCCTTTTTATCACCAATACACTATTGGCACAGGCACCCCCCAACACAGCTAAGTTGCTTTTGTCCTATGGCTGCTACCATGGTGTTTTACCCAATTTCATGGTGACTCCTCCTGGGGCCTGTGTCTTCAGACTGCCTCTCTGCACTGCCCAGCCCTGAGCCCGGCATGCACAGTGATGTTTAGGGAACAGTAATGGATTCTCTAGCTCCTCTGGGAATTGAGATGTCTTAGCCTGTTTCATGTTGGATCGCATTTTTGGTACCACCAGTTTGCTCCGCAGAGCTGGTCCTCGGTTTCCCTGTCCAAATAGGGATGAAGGCTTGCTTCCCTCATAACTAGGTAGAGTAACTTAGGCCAGTCACTCAGCTCCTGCAGTACATGACTATGACCACCTGGTGACACTGCTGAGCTACAGCTAAACTTGGCAAGTGGCTCTGAAAGCCGCACTACCTCTAGGGGGCGTGGGTAGGTGAAGTGTGTCTCTGGGATGTTAACACGGTACCAGGATCCCTTACCTACCTCTAACAGAGCTGGTCCCTCAGCCGTGAAGCCACATGCATCTCCTGCCCAGCAAACCCTCTCCCAGGCAGCAAGCAGGAATAGAAGCACAGGTGATAAAAGGGAGAAGGTGGGTAGGTAGGGGTCCTGCTACCTCTTGGGGGGGGTCCCTCCTATAGTTAGTCCTGGGTTCAAGGTCTGACCTGGGACAGGCCAAGGCTCCCCATGCAGGGATAGGAGCTGCGTAGCCTGGCTCTGCAGTGACCTGGTTTCCCCATATGTTCTGGGATGGGTGAAAACTCTGTTTTCTCATCCTGGATCGCTGGGAGTGTGATGGGCCTAGAGGAGGCAGAGAGCTGCTCAAGGGGCCTCCGTGCTCATCTGGCGCTGTCAAAGGCCAGGAACCACAGGGAGTGGTCGGGTGAGGATGGAGGGTCGGGAAGCCAGCATCTGGGAGAGGTAGCAGGGCCCCAAGAAGTCATGGGGTACACAGAGGTGGACTCGTGCAGGGTGAGGACGACCACGGCTGTATCCATCACTGACTCCATGACCACAAACAGACAAGACAAGGTTGGAAGCTAGTGCTGGCCACACCCTCACCAATGGTGCTCAGGAAGGGCAGGAGGGAAGCCGTGATGCCAGCTTCTAAAGAGCACCCAGGCTGTCCGTCTCGTAGGGATGTTTATGCCCTGCCTGCCCATTTTCCAAATGCTTCCTATGTTAGCAATGGTTTCCAAGTGCGGGCACCTGAGACTTCAGGGCATGGTGTGATCTGGGCTTCCTTCTCTGCCTTTAGGCAGAGTAGATTCCTAGGCCCCAAATCTGTTCATTAGTTACTTCTATTGATCTTGAAGGTTCCCAGTGTGGTCCTTGAAATCTTGAGATTTCTGAGTATGTGGTTTCTAGGTCTCTCTTCCCATTTACACAGAGTCTGCTCTGCGTGTGACAGTTTCTAGGCCTCCCTTTCTATTGTTCTGCTTCCTTTGTGTGGTAGTGTCTAGATCACTTTATCTACGTTTCTATGGTTCTCTTTGCATATGACAGTTCCTAGGCTTCCCTAGAGGATCACTTGAAGCATGTGATGGTGCCTATTAAAGATCTTTTGGGTAGAGCAGAGTTAGGGCCCCTGGCCTCACTAACCCTGTCAAACATATACATAACGGTTCCAAGGTTTCCCTCCCAAGCTTCCTGGATTCTCTGTGTCTGTTGGTTTCCAGGTCCCCAGTCCTTGGTCCCATGGATCCTTTGTGCGTCCCTTTCTGTCCCCTTTCTGTTTTAGGTGAATGCTTTCTTCACAGTTCCCTTCCTTCTGTGGTCAGCAGGACAAAGCCAAAACCTTGGACAGGAGGGACCATGGAAGTGGAGAAGCAATCTGGCCTGGGTCACCTAAACTGCCCAACAGCCTGGTGAGGCTACAGAGGGTGAGTTGGTGAAGACAGAGGCAGAGACAGAGACAGGGAGAGCATGGGTGGGGTCTGCTGGGGGGGGGGTCGGGAGCATGTGGGAGCAGAGCTCCCAGAAGACACCCTTGATCCCAGGGTCTACTGGTGAGAGAATTCTTTACAGAGCACCCAGGGCAGGGGAGGGCAAAGGGGGGCAGGGGAGGGTAAATGGGGGCAGGGGAGGGCAGGGGAGGGCAGGGGGAACATGGGGAGTGTAGGGGGAGGCTGGGGGAGGCAGGGGGCAGGAGGAGGGAGGCAGGGGGAGGGCTGTGGCTTACCCAGTGGCTCTTCTCACCAGGGTCTCCTTTGGGGCCGGGTTCTCCCTGAAGGAAGTCAGAGGCAGAAGTAAGGAAGGGAAGGGCAGAGGGCCGGAGGTGGGGGAGGGGAGCTGTGAGGGAGAAACATGGAGAGCTTTTTGGGGTTCCCTTGGCAGGAATCTGACACAGGGCATGATTAAGAAGTAAGTCCAGGCAGGAATCTGACGTTAAGGCAGGACAAAGAAACAGGCTTCAGTCCTGATTGTGACTTTAGGCTAGGACACTGAAGTAGGCTCAGACATCTGATCATCCTTAGAAACGGGACTTGATGTTTATTGTCTCGCTTGTTCCTAGTCTGTTGTTGTCTTGCATGATTCCTCTTTGTACTGCTCTACCTTAATACCCGCATGTAATTTAAATGGTATAAAAGCGGATTGGAAAAAAACAAACCCACTGGCTAAAGCTATGCTGTGGTTTTGTCTGTTTCTTTCCTGTCGATCCTCGCTCCTGCACTGGAGACCCTGGTGAATGACTGAGCGGGCTTGGTGGGTGTAGAGTACTGTGCTCAGTCCGTAGGGAGGGCCCTGCACAGGAACCCAGGGGGGGGACAACGGTTGGTAGCATTGAGCCCAGATTCCAAGAACGTCCTATAACATCGCACAGAGTTTGGAAAAGCCCAATGCCATCTTAGGAAGTTGCAGAGAGCCCGCAATCTCACAGAAAGAACACAGGCCATGGCTACGGAGTTTTCCTGGGACTAAGAACAAAACCAAAATGGACTTTCTGTAATAAAAGTAAATTTCTGAAAGAGTGGGGTGACCCATCTGTAACGTAGCTGTCCTGGGACCCTCAGCACTTCTCAAAATAACAGAACAGAGCTCCTCTGACTGCGCCCTCTCAGCCAATAAAACATTTCAGAAAAAGCTGTGTGGAAAAACAAACAAACAAACAAAGACGAGCGTGTAAGGGAAAGAGCAGTCAACAGAAACAGACCCATGGCTAACGCGATGCTGTAAGCAGGAGACAAGGCATTTAAACATCGTGACGGGGGTTGGAGAGCTGGCTCTGTGCTTAAGAGCACTGGCTGCTCCCACAGAGAACCTGAGTTCGATTCCCCCGCGCCCACATGGACGATCACAACCATGTGTAACTCCAGTTCCAGGGGATCCGACACCTTCTTCCAACCCCTGCAGGCAGCAGGCATGCATGTGGTGCACATACATGCAGGTAAAACACTCATCATAAAAAGAGACATTAAGCATTAATAAAATATCTATGACAGATATTCTGGACCATGGAGATGCGTCAGCAAACCCAGACAAGCCTAGGGGTCTTAGAGGAACCCAGAACCCACAGTGGGAGGAGAGAGCTGAACTCTGTCCTGTCTTTCACACATGTTCCCACTATCAAAAATAAAAAATATTAAACAATTTTTAAAGATTAAAAAACCTTGGGAGGCAGAGGCAGGCAGATTTCTGAGTTCAAGGCCAGCCTGGTCTACACAGAGAAACCCTGTCTCAAAACAAACAAACAAACAAACAAACAAACAAAAAAGATTAAAAAACTTTTTAAAAAGACTATAGAGGCCGGGCGTGGTGGCGCACGCCTGTAATCCCAGCACTTGGGAGGCAGAAGCAGGCGGATTTCTGAGTTCGAGGCCAGCCTGGTCTATAGAGTGAGTTCCAGGACAGCCAGGGCTATACAGAGAAACCCTGTCTCAAAAAAAACAAAACAAACAAACAAACAAACAAACAAAAAAAGACTATAGAGGCCCTGGAGCAGGAGTTAGAGGTGGTTGTGAGCCATCTAAAATGGGTGCTGGGAACTGAACTTGGGTCTTGGGTCCTCAGAAAGAGCAGGCAGTGTACTTAACCACTGAGCCATCTCTTCAGCTCCCTAAAAAAAAAAAAAAAAAAAAAAAAAAATGTTTTAAAAGAATCAGTTGGAGCCGGGCGTGGTGGCGCATGCCTGTAATCCCAGCATTTGGGAGGCAGAGGCAGGCGGATTTCTGAGTTCGAGGCCAGCCTGGTCTACAGAGTGAGTTCCAGGACAGCCCGAACTACACAGAGAAACCCTGTCTCAAAAAAAAAAAAAAAAAAAAAAAAAAAAAGAATCAGTTGGGGGGGGTGGGGTGGGGTGGGGTGAGGTTAGAGAGGTGGCTCAGGGGTTAAGAGCACTGACTGCTCTTTCAGAAGTGCTGAGTTCAATTCCCAGCAACCACATGGTGGCTCATGACCATCTGTGATAAGACCCTCTTCTGGCATGCAGTATACATAATAAATAAATAAATCCTAAAAAAAAAAAAAAAAAAAAAAGAGTCAGGCCAGACAGTGTAGCGGTACAACATCTGTAATCCCAGTTTTGGGAAGGCCAAAGCACTCAGGTAGCTCAGCTTGAGTTCAAGGCCAGCCTAAATTAGATAGATAAGAATTCCAGATCCATCTAAAGCTATATAGCAAAATCCTGTCCCAAGAGAAAAATAAAAACAAACAAACAAAACAGGGACTCATGTGGGATTAGCATGCTATGTGACAAGGTGGAGAATGGTTGGGGACATGCAAGTTGTTTTTTTAAATCAAAAGTGAGGGGCTGGTGAGATGGCTCATCGGTTAAGAACACTGACTGCTCTCCCGAAGGTCCTGAGTTCAAATCCCAGCAACCACATGGTGGCTCACAACCATCCATAATGAGATCTGACCCTCTTCTGGTATAGCTGAAGTCAGCTACAGTGTATTTACACATAATAATAATAAAAAAAGAAAATCTTTAAAAAAAAAAAAAAAGTGAGACCATTCAGTGGGCAAAGGGACGTGTCCTTAACCTGAGGGCAAAGATTTGCACTCAGGTCTTCCCAGTGAATATCAGGGAAGGAAGAGCAGAAAAGGAACCATCTGGAGATACAACAGAACATTCTGTTGCCCTGGAAGTGGAGGCAGGAGGATTGCCGGAAATTGGAGGTTAACTTTCTTGTGAGCACCAGACCAGCCATGGCTATATGGCAAATCCCAGTCTCAAAAACCAAACCAAACTTGGCTGGGCAGTGGTACCACCTGCTTTTAATATTAGGATCTCTGAGTTTGAGGCCAGCCTGGTCTACAGAGTGAGTTCCAGGACAGCCAGGGATACACAGAGAAACCCTGTCTCAAAAACAAAACAAAATAACACTATAAATAAACACACAAACATGTTCGCATTAAATAGAAAGACAAGATAAAAATAAAGCTTAAGAGGCCGGAGGGGGCTGGAGAGTTAGCTCAGCGGTGAAGACCCTTGTCCCTCTCCGGTTGGGCTCCCAGTGCCCCACCCACACGGTGGCGCATAACCACTCACAACTCCAGTTCCAGGGGATCCAGTGCCGTGATCAGACTCCCAGCGCCCTCACAGGGGCTGGGCCTGGTACCAGCAAACCTAGGATTGCAGAGACAGGACGATCTCTGAGGTTTGCTGAATAGGCAAGCTGTAAGTTCAGTGAGAGACCTTGTTGCAAAAATGAATGAATAAATGAGAATGAATGAATGAATGAGATGGAGAGTAATAGAAGGTACCTTAAATTGACCTCTGACCTTCATACACATACTATATACAAGGTTAAAAGTTAAAAGATTACAAACCAAGGAGCTGGGCTGAGAGATGGCTCAGCAATTAAGGTTGCTTTGCAGAGGACCCTGGTTCAAGTCCCAGAGTCCACACGGTGGCTCACAGCCATCTATAATCCCAGTTCCAAGAGATCTAATGCTTTCTTCTGACCTCCACGGGCATCAGGAAACTGGTGCACAGATATACATCCAGGAAAAAAAGTTTACCCACACACAAATTAATTTAAAAAAAAAAAACTCCTTTGTGGTGCAGGGCTGTAATCCCAGCTCCCTGGGAGACTGGGGCCTGAGGATTCTAAGTTTGTGACTTGCCTCCATCAGAAATGGACACACTGAGCAGAAGACAGGACCATAAAACACATATCTTCACAAACATCAAAGACAAACCATACAAGGCATGATCGCAGATAATCTAGAACTAGATCAAATACAAAAAAGTTACCTGGTGAAGTCTAAGACATCAGGAGATCAACAAATCTCTTTGACTCAGGTCAAAAAAGGAACCACAAGGGAAATGCAAAACGACTTTGAATCAAGTGGAAATAGGACTTATCAACACGTGTGTAATACAGCCAAAGGAGTGCTCACAGGAACCTGGCAGCAGTAGGTATTAGAAGAGAGATCAGAGTAAATAACCGAAGATCCGGTTACGGAACATCAGAACAAAAGCCTGCAGTAAGAGAGAAGAGACAGCTATGTTCATGCAGTGACTGCACAGACACTCATACCTCTACACACACACACACACACACACACACACACACACTCGGGAGGTAGAGGCAGGAAGGTCAGGAGCTCACCCTTGGCTACAGAGTGGGGCTACATGGCAAGCCTTATCTCAGCAGGCGAACAAGTGCCCGCGATCAGAAAGCAGTGACGCAGAGGAGGAGAAACTGAGAGAACCAACGAGTATCTGTACTTTTCTTTTTAATCTACTGTTTTTGTGAAAAGATCAATAAAAAATCACCAAGATTTTAGTCAAAACAAGATAAAAGAAGGATGATTGAAATTATTATCAGAAACAAAAAATAGGTATCTCTAAAGATTCTATGAACATAGAAAAGGATCGTAAACAAACATTAAGAACAACATACCTTTTATGAGACTAACCAAATCGACCAATCTCTCTCTCTCTCTCTCTCTCTCTCTCTCTCTCTCTCTCTCTCTCTCTCTCTCTCTCTCTCTTGGTTTGAGACAGGGTTTTTCTGTGTAGCCCTGGCTGTCCTGGAACTCACCATGTAGACCAAGTTGGCCTAGATCTACCTGCCTCTGCCTCCTGAGTGTGGGATCAAAGGTGTGTGCCACCACTGCCCGACTGAAGTGGATTAACTTCTAAAGACACAGGATGACAAAACTAAACATAAAGAGACAGTCTGGCCAGGCGGTGGTGGTGCATGGCTTTAATCTCAGCACTTGGGAGGCAGAGGCAGGCGGATTTCTGAGTTCGAGGCCAGCCTGGTCTACAGAGTGAGTTCCAGGACAGCCAGGGCTATACAGAGAAACCCTGTCTCGAAAAACAACAACAACAAAAAAGAGACAGTCTGAGGGCTAGGTCTGAGTCTCAGGACCTCAGCACTTGTCCAGTACACAGGAGGCCCTGTGTTCAATTCCCAGCACCTCGGAAAGAAAATACAAAACAAGCAACAGCAGCAACAACAAAATCAATAGCCCTAAATTACAGCCGGGCACAATGGTGCACACCTATACTCCAGCGTTGGAGAGGTCGGGCTACAGACTATATGGAATTTTGCCTCAAAATAGAACAGGAGGAGGAGTTGGGGGCACAATCTGAACAGATATATATCTATTGAATTAAACTGAAGCCCAGCGCTGGTGGTGCTCGCCTTTAATCCCAGCACCCAGGAGGCAAAGGCAGGCAGAGTTCTAGGCCAGCCTGGTCTACAGAGTGAGTTCCAGGGCTACACAGAGAAACCCTGTCTCAAATCTCCCCCTCCGCCCACTACCACAAAACTAAAAGAAAGAAAGAAATTAAATTGATAATAACCATTTAAAACAGAAGGCTTCAGGTACAGATTAAGTTGCTATGGAATTCTACCAAGAGTTCAAGAAGGAATTGTGGTAGTTCCCTGATTCCTTTCAGAAGTAGAGAATAATTCATAATTCTTTTTTTTTTTCATGGAGTGCTGGGAGTTTAACCTGTTGGGATATTCTTTTGTGCACTGTGTAAGAACAATCACCTGTCCAGAAAACAAAAACAAAACAATCCAATAAGCTGAGGCAGGATTAGGAGGTGGGGTATTGGGCTGGTGAAATGGCTCAGCGGTTAAGAGCACCGACTGCTCTTCCGAAGGTCATGAGTTCAAATCCCAGCAACCACATGGTGGCTCTCAACCATCTGTAACGAGATCTGACCCCCTCTTCTGGTGTGTCTGAAGACATCTATAATGTACTTACATACAATAATAAATAAATCTAAAAAAAAAAAAAGGAGGTGGGGTATCTAGCAGACAGAGGAGAGAAGCGGGGAGGGAGGGGAGGGGGAGAGGGAGAGGAACTCTGGGAAACACTCAGGCGGGAAGATTCGCCAACTCTGAGGAAATTAGACATATGAACCCGAATCGAGGTGGCAGACGTGGAATGGTATGAATGGGATGATTGAGCCAGTCAGGGAACAAGCCTAGCTAAGAACTAACGCCTTTAATCCCAGCACTTGGGAGGCAGAGGCAGGCAGATTTCTGAGTTCGAGGCCAGCCTGGTCTACAGAGTGAGTTCCCAGGACAGCCAGGACTACACAGAGAAACCCTGTCTCAGAAAAAAAAAAAAAAAAAAAAAAGAACTAAGCATTAATTCTTAAATAAACAAGGATCCGAGTTGTTATTCAGGAACTGAGGCGTGAGTAGAAAAGCCAGTGGTCACATTACCGTAAGCACTCGGGTACGCTAAGCCTGAGCTCTACCTCTGACCACCAGCCCAGGTCCCCAACATTTCATATGAGACCACAGAGCTCTGCCTGCCTCTGCCTCTGGGTGCTGGGGACAAAGAAAGATATCTGGGTAGATTTCTGTGAAGTTTGGGGTCAGCCTGATCTACATAGCAAGTTCTAGAACATCCAAGGCTACATAGAGAGACCCTGTCTCAAAACAAAAAGAAGGAAAGAAAGAAAGAAAGAAAGAAAGAAGGAAAGAAAGAAAGAAAGAAAGAAAGAAAGAAAGAAAGAAAGAAAGAAAGAAAGGCAGGGGGTGGCAAGGATGACCCCTCTTACCATTGTTTCTCAACACAGCACTTTCTGGGAGTCCTAGCCAATGCATTAAAACAAGAAGAAATACAAAGTTTATGGATTTCACAAACAGTTATTTTTGTATGCGACTTGATTTATCTATGCAGAAATCTTGAAATAACTATAATGTAATTTATCTTGTCTTTTATTATCTTGTTTAAAGGATCCCTGGTTGCTAGCAACTGGCCTTTGACAATTCTTAGAATTGCTTGGCCCTATGACCTACCTTCTCTGGGAACAGGAGAGGATATAAAAAGCCAGCAGAGGCTGAGAAGCCAGATGGAGCCGGAGACTGACAGCGTGGGAGAGCAGAAGGCAGCTGGTGCAGAGAGACTGAGCAGTGGTGGGTAAGGGCAGGACGGGAAGGCGCTGGGAGAGAACGGGCTAGCGGGGTGAGGGGAGCAGACCGCTGAGCCAGAGGAGCTATTGCTAGGAGACAGGAAAAGGACCCACAAAGCAGTGAAGAGCAGCCTCAACTAACAAAAGTGCTCCTATAATTAATAAGTGACTGTAGCAAGGAGATATGTTAATACACAGAAGATCATGCATGCCAGCAGTGAACAACTGGAATTTGAAATTTTATATATATATAAAATTATTGCCCAGAGTGATAGCACATGACTTTAGTCTCAGTACTCGGGACACAAACGCAGCAATGTCTCTATTAGTTAAAAACTAGCCTGGCCTATGCAGCCTTGACATCAGGGCTGCATAGGAAGACCCTGTCTCAAAAAAGCAACAGCAGCAGCAACAACAACAAATAATAATCAGAAAACCATAACAGCACAATTACAATGAACAGAGGCAAAGGAACTCATGAACTCATGAAAGTCAGTATCACCCAGGAACTGCAAAGTAAAACAGCAGTGAGATCATCACAGCAAACACCCAGGTTAGGTTACCCCAGCACTCGGGAGGCGAGGCAGGACAGTCGCCCGAGTTTGAGGACAGCCTGGACCAAACCAAAATACCAAAAGACAAAACCAATAACAACAAAACACCTTGCCAATGAAACAGTACTGCATACCTATTAGAATGGCCAAAACATCCAATGACAATACCAAGTGGAGGTGAGGATGGGGGGAGATGAAACTCTCACTCATGCTGTGAGGACTTTGTGTGGCCCCCACAGGGTCACGAGTTAGGGGAACTGTTTGGGAAGGATTGGGAGGTGTGGTTTCAGGAGCCCACAGCAGGCCTAGTGTCTCTCTCCGCCTGCTGCCTGAGGATCAGGATGTAAAGCTCTCAGAGACTGCTCCAGCACTATGCCTGCCTGCTGTTATGTCCTCTCCCCCACCCCCTTCCACCATGATGACAGTGGATCAACTCTGTGAAACTGTAAGTAAGCCCTCAGTTAAATGCTTTCTCTTTTAAATCGTCTTGGTCATGTCTCCCCACAGCAATAGAACAGGACAGAAGGCAGTATGGCACAGCTGCTTTGCAAGACACTAGGCCTGCTGTGGGCTCCTGAAACCACACCTCCCAATCCTTCCCAAAACACTTGGTAGCTTTTCTGATCTTTTCAGCAGGGTCTTCTGTATCCTGTGCTGGCGCTGAAATCACTGTGAAGCTGGGAAATGACCTTGAACTTTTGACCCTCCCAAGTGCAGGGACTATAGGTGTGCACTCCCATGCCTAATGTATGTGTATCTCTTGTGGGCCATCCCTCTACTGTGAAGGCTGAAGAGACTTCCACAGACTTCCCTATGTACACTGTTTCTGTGCCTATTTCCAGATCATCAGTAGAAATGATGAGTGAAGCCGGGCAGTAGTGGCGCACGCCTGTAGTCCCAGCACTCAGGAGGCAGAGGCAGGCGGATTTCTGAGTTCGAGGCCAGCCTGGTCTACAGAGTGAGTTCCAGGACAGCCAGGGCTATACAGAGAAACCATGTCCCCAAAAAACCAAATCAAAAAAAAAAAATTAAAAAAGAAATGATGAGTGAAAATAAAACCTTAAATATTCAGGAATCTCAGTGAACCCAGAGCAGGTTAGACACAAAGAGTATCATACCCAGTCACACCACAGCCATAGCTACTGACTAAGGCCAAGGAGAAAATGCTTAAAAGCCAAAGAGCAATGCACATGCACGTGTGCATGTTCACATGCACACATACACACATAAGCACACACATGTGCATGTACACACACACACACACACACACACACACATGGGGGGGGTATGGAAAAGTAACAATTTATTTCTCATGAGAAACTATATAAGCAAGAAGGTCATAGAGCAATACCTTTGAAGTAGTACAAGATGATAAAGTTGCCAACATATATTTTATATCTAGCAAAATATCTTTAAACAACTAAGCTGAAATAAAGAGTATCTTATCCAGGCGTAAAGATGCACACCTTTAGTGCCAGTACTTGGGAGGCAGAGACAGGCAGCTCTTTGTAAGTCTGAGGCCAGCCTGGTCTACATAGTGAGCTCCAGGATAGTCAGAGGTATATAATGAGACCCTGTAAAGTATCTTACTACTGGTTGATTGGTTTAAAAAAAAACGTATTTTATAAATGAATGTTAATTTATGTTAATATACATGCAGTGTTGATGGAGACTAGAAAGAAGGCACTGGATTCCCTAGAACTGGAGTTACAGATGGTCGTGAGCCACCATGTGGTGCTGGGAACCAAGTCCAAATCCTCTACAAGAACAGCAAGTGTACTTAACTGCTGAGACATTCCCCCCGTACCATTTTTTTGTTTGTTTGTTTGTTTGTTTTGGGTTTTCGAGACAGGGTTTCTCTATGTAGCCCTGGCTGACCTGGAACTCACTCTGTAGACCAGGCTGGCCTCAAATGCAGAAATTTGCCTGTCTCTGCCTCCCAAATGCTGGGATTAAAGGTGTGCGCCACCACCACCCAGCCGCTAGCTTTTTGTTTGTTTGTTTGTTTTTTGTTTTTTCGAGACAGGGTTTCTCTGTATAGCCCTGGCTGTCCTGGAACTTACTCTGTAGACCAGGTTGGCCTCGAACTCAGAGATCCGCCTGCCTCTGCCTCCCAAGTGCTGGGATTACAGGTGTGCGCCACCACCACCCGGCTCAACCGCTAGTTTTTATTGTCTATGTGACACACTCTTAAAAGCACTTAGGCAGACCCTTGGCTGAAGAACTACCTCCATCAGATTGGCTTGTGGCATGTCTGGGGCGGGGCAGGGGGAACAGGTTGATTGCTGATTGATATAGGAAGGCCCCGCCCACCATGGGCGGAGCCTCCCCAAGCACGTGCTCTAGGATATAAGAAAGCTGGTTTGTGCGTGAGCATGTGCCAGAGAAACCAAACCAGTGAGCCCTATTTCTCTGTGGTCCCTGCATTCCCGAGGGACAGGCCGGAACCTCTAAACCAAGCGGACCTGGGTTCTTTCCCAGGCTGTTTTTGGTTACGATGTGCATCGCAGCAACAGAGCGTTAGCCAGGACAGACGGAAATCTGGATCGTCAGAAATGTATGGTATTAGAAATGATGTATACGGGAGCAGATTTAAAAGGCCACAGTTATCCCTCTGTTTTTCATGTGGAATTCATTGTCCTGTGGATACCAAAATCCCCAGGGGTTCAAATCCCTCCATAAAAGGCTTAGTCTCTGTGTATGACTTGTAGCGTATAGAGAAGAGCTGCCCGCCTCCAGATTCTTTATAACAGCAGTGCAAGGGCTCAGTTCCACTTGCTACTGTTCAGCTTGAGAACCAATGCTAAGACCCGGGCCAATGCTAAGACCCGGGCCTCAGCTGGGTGGCGGTGGCACATGCCTGGAACGACAGCTCTGTTGTCGAGTGCGGACGGTTTTTAAATATTCACTGCATTTTTATTTACTTGTTCTGCTTTTGATGCAGGCTCACACTCCGTAGCCCCGGCTGATCACTCACTCTTAACTTACTCAGGCTGGCCTAAACGCAAAGCGATTCTCCATCCTCAGCCTCCCAAGTCCTGGAACTACAGGCATGAGCCACCATGTCATTTTAGATGCTATTGATTATGAGCACGAAAAGGAAGCATTCCGAGCAGTGGTGGCGCACACCTGTAATCCCAGAACTCCACAGGAAGAGGCAGGTGGAGCTCTGTGAGTTGGAGGCTAGCCTGGTCTACAGAGTGAGTTCCAGGACAACCAGGGTTACACAGGGAAACCCTGTGTCAAAAAAACAAAACAAAGAAGAAACAAAAAAACAAAAGACGTGGGTCTGACGGCGCCCGCGTATAATCCCCGCTATTCAAGGGGCAGCAAGGCCGTGAGCATGTGCTGCCTGAGCACCTCAGTCCCGACCTGTATGAGCATGCGCTGCCCGAGCACCTCAGTCCCGGCCTGTGGGAGGGGCTGCAGAGACCAGCTGCTCCCCCAGAGGACCGGAGCTCAGTTCTAAGTACCCATGTTTGGTAGCTCACAACTCCATCTCCAGGACACACGACATCCTCTTCTGGTCTCCGAGCCCCCCTTCCCCACATACACATGGTATACACGTGCACACACACATATACACAAAAATAAAAGTAAATCTTAATAAAAGAGAGGGCCAGGGACGTAGCTCACCAGCAAGAGTTTTTGTTTTGCATGTACAAGGCTCTGGATTTGATCCCCAGTAACCAGAAAAAAAAATCATGATTTAAAAAATCAGTACATGGTCAATATGGAGTACAGGGTGTCTGTCTGTCTGTCTGTCTGTTTCCTTCTCTGTCTCTTCAATAATATATATATATATATATATATATATATATATATATTTTTTTTTTTTTTTTTTTTTTTTGGTTTTTCGAGACAGGGTTTCTCTGTGTAGCCCTGGCTGTCCTGGAGCTCACTCTGTAGACCAGGCTGGCCTCGAACTCATAAATCCGCCTGCCTCTGCCTCCTGAGTGCTGGGACTACAGGCGTGCGCCACCACATCCGGCCAATAATATTTTTTAAACCATAGTTTTTCTTTTCTTTTTCCATTTCCTTCTCTCTCTCACTTCCTCTCTCTTCTCATTCTCTCTCTCTCATTCTCTCTCTCTCTCTCTCTCTCTCTCTCTCAACAAGTGTTTCTCTGTATAGGCCTATGTTGGAACTCAGAGCTCCACCCGCTTCTGCCTTTCAGATTCTGGGATCAAAGGCGTGCTCTAACCTAGTTCAAACCACAGTTTTTCAAAGCACAGCTGTTAGAATGTGCAGTGTTTAAATTTGTATCTTTTTTTTTTTTTAAAGCCAACTGACTTTAAAGTGCTGCTGCTGCTGGTGATGATGGTGGTGGTGATGATGATGGTGGTGGTACTGGCCCGAGGTTGTAGTTTAATGATAGATCACTTGCTAATGCATGCTGCTCAGTGCCCTGGGTTCCATTCTCAGCACTCTCAAAGTGTTGTGGGGCTTATAGCACAAGAGGATGAAAACGAACAACACGCATTTAACACACACACACACACACACACACACACACACACACACGTCCCTGGCGTGCACTCACAGTTGATACAGCACGTGAAGCCTTCTGTTAGCTCGTGTAAAGTGTGAGGAGGGAGGGACAACGTTGTCCTTAGCAACCGTGAGAAAAACAAAAACAAATAGGGATTTCTAAACAGCTGTTAGTGGTGCAGTGGACCCCAAAGTCCTCTGTCCTAAAGGCAAGTGAGCCCCCATCGAGGAAGCAGAGCGGCGTCTGACTGCCACAGGCTAGGCAAGGAACTGGAAAAGACCGGATAGAGAGACCCCCGCTGCGGACGGCTGGCTCCATCAGAATGCTGCCGATATTACGCAGATAGATGAAAATATCAAAGAGCTGAACGGCAGACTCTGAAAAAGGCAAGACTTGTGTTACAGACAAGAGACGCAGGTTAAATACTCGGGCACCGACATGCATAGACAGATGCATCCCGACGCTGGTGTGGTTCCTTCAGCAGCAAGCAACGCAGAGTCCAAGGCGAGCATTCTAGAGATATAAAATGTTAATTCCACGGAGGCAAAGGCAACACTGAAACCCTAAGCAAGTATCTGCTTAAGAACAAAGACTCAAAACACAGAGAGCAAGAGCTGGCCACATCGGAGAGAGGAGCGGGCACTTCTACTCTCAGAGATGGAGAATGAAAAAGAAGACTACAGTGTCGAAGAGACGGAAGGAAACAGGGGCAGAGCCACAGGCAGACAGACTGACAGAAAGGGATGGACAATGGATCCCAGCGATGGGGAGCGGAGGCAGAAGGGACCTGCCCTGAATCACACTTGAGGGAGCCCGGGCTGCTGGGGTCAGAGGGGTGGGGGTGGGGGTGGGCACTGTATCACTTACCGGAAACCCCATCAAACCCTGGGGGCCAGGTTCCCCAGGCAGCCCCTGTACCAGAAGAGGGAGAAGAATGGAGTCAGCTGGTGAGCGCTGTCCTCTAGCGTCCCTGGACTCCCAGAATCCCCCTCGTGAGGTGACCTGTGTACTTACTCGCTCTCCCTTCTCTCCTGGGTGGCCAGAGGTTCCTTTGGGTCCAGAAGGGCCTGGGGTTCCCTGGACAATAAGACAGAGGCTCAGCCTTGTGCTGTGGTAGGCAGGCCGGGGTGGACGGGATGGGGATGGAGGAGGGGGTCAGGGAGGCTCAGCGAGGGCCAGGCCTCACCATATGGCCAGCACAGGCACGCAGGTCAGCCGGTTACAGAGCTCTGGAGTCAGCGGTCCTCGCCCTGTGTGCCGGCTGCAGCCTGAAGAATCCCTCCCTTTACTTGGCCTCAAGGGATAATAATACTTCTAGTTGGGTGAACCGAGTTAAGAAGATTTATGGGGAGTACTTTGCATATCAAAGTACTGACTCAACGCATGGCTGAGCAGATGGGTGAATAGAGTTATGCATGGGTGGACGAACTTGGATAACGACTTACCATGTGTCCGGGACTCCCAGGGGCACCCGAGGGGCCAGGAAGCCCAGGAGGACCTGAATAAAACACAGAGTCTTCAAGAATAGAATGGACCACAAGGCTAAGAAGTTCCCTTCAACTGTCTCTGAATAGCCCAGTCCCTCCCACCCCTGTGGCTGCTTCGTCTCTTATCCCCCACCTGGATTCAACTTACCCATGGGCCCTGGGGGGCCTGGAGGACCTGGGGGCCCAGTGGGGCCTTGGGGCCAGTGGCTGCCGGTCTCAGTGAAGGTATTAGACAGCAATGGGTCTCCTGGGAGGGGAAAGACGGTGAGTCTGTCGAGCTGGGGGAGGGGGGCAGTTGGGCATCACCTGCCACCTCTGCTACTGCTGGCGCTGACAGTCCTGCCGGATAGTCTGCCGCGCAGACAGAGTGCCCACGGTGCCCGGCAGAGAGAGGAGGGAAGAGCTGCTGCGTTCTGCCCCTGCCACAGCCTAGCTGGCTACATCCCCAATGGCTCCCTCCTTTGCTGTCCCTGTTCTGTCACCTGCTGAGAGGGATAATAACCAACTGCCTACGACTCAGGCTTCTCTGCGCCCAGGATGTGGGGCCCAAGAGGCTGGCACCTGCTGCCACCCACACAATGGGAACAAGGACAACGAGGCTTGGAGCAAAAAATAAAACAAAATAAAGAACGGTGTCGGAATAAATGATGTGATGAGAGAATGAATGAAGGAGCAGGCCCAGTTATTCATCAGACACCCGGAATCGGATGGGGTTGAAACTCTAGCAGCATGTGGGTAGGTTGGGTCCGGCTGCCTGAGGGAGATGTCTGGGATCCACTCTGGTGCTTGGTTAGGGGAAGGAACTGGAGCCATGTTAAGCAACAGGGCCAGGGCTGTGGCCTCAGGAGCTCTGAGCTGGCTTGAGGTTAAGCCTTGAGCTTCCCAGCCCTCTCAGGGCTGGACTGCAGCCTGCTCTGAGGCTTGGGGGGGGGGGGGCCTAATGCCCCGTGGTGCTGAGCACGAGGGCCTGAAGCCACGCCCCCTCTCCCCAGCCTGTGGGCGAGACACGTGACTTTCCTCTCCAGCCTCGGGGTCCTTCCTCGGTGAACAGAGAGTAGCAGCACCTGCTGGACAGCTGGGTGGCAACTGGGCAGGTTGGTCTCACACCTGACACCTGTCATTTGCCCCACCTCAAACCACTGGGACTCCGAGGGGACTTACCATGCAGGGAAACCTGGGCATGGGGTGGCCCGACAGGGGCTGGAGGCCCTGGGGGCCCAGGTGGTCCTGGAGGGCCTGGAGGTCCCATCTTTCCAGGGATGCCTGCAGCTCCTGGCTGGCCAGGGCGTCCTGGGGGTCCCTGTGGGCCTGCAGTCAGAACAGAGACTGGTGGGCACACGGGAAGCGGGGACACGGAAGTCCGGGGCAAGGGGTACAAAGGCTCCGAGGGGCACAGGCCTGTCCTCCTGGCCATTTGTGACAGGGAAGAACACAGCACTGTGCCCTCCATCTCCACCAAGCTGTCCTGGCTTCCATCTAGAGGCTCCCAGACCTCCCAGTTCCTCCACAGAAGCCCTGTCAGAGGGGTTAGGCACTGACGGTTCTTGCCCGGCTAGCGATCCGCCATCTTGGAGGCCGACTAGCTTCACCCCACCCAGTGCCTAGCTCAGGGTCTGCTGACAGAAGTGCCCGAGCCAAGCAGACCGAGGTGGTTTCACAGCCCAGGCATGAGCGGGCACACTGGAGAGCTGGTGAGCAGAGAGGGCAGGCGTGTGGCACGGGCCTGTCCACCCTGACTATGCCAACTTGGGGAAGGCATCCTCTGAGTCTCTAGGCAGGAGGGATCCCTACAGGAACTGGAGAGAGCCAGCCTGGGGCGGGAGGGGGCCGTGCATGCCTTTAGCTCTACCTCTAAAGGAGCTGAGAAAGGCAGATCTCTGAGCGCAAGGCTAGCCTGCTCTACATAGCGAGCCCCAGGCCAGCCAAGGCTACACAGGGAGACCCTGACTCAAACAAACAAAAACAACCAAATACAAGAAAGAAGCTTAGGAGGCAGCCCTGTGGGCACTCACCTGGTGGGCCCCTAATCCTCACTGAGCCCTGGCTGCCAGCACCCCCCTTGGGGCCAGTGGGCCCAGGAAGCTCCCAAAGGTCGACTCTGTCTGCAGAGTAAAGAGCATGAACTTGGTCTCTGTGGGTGACATTTGACACCCGCCCCCCCCCACACACACACACTCTGTCCTGGTCCCCAGCCCCTACTCTCTTGAGGTAGCTGTGCACACCTCACATTCCCGCTAGCTCCTAGCAAACCCTGAGTGAGGGGTTAGACAGTGGTCAGCATCCCTGCTGGGCTTGGGAGGGAAGAACCCGGAGTTCCCCTCCCCACCCCCCCAATCCCCGAACTAGAACTGCTGGATTCCCAGATGCCTCCAGTTGAGTCCACTAGAGAGCTGGGAAGACTGAGGCCTCGCCTGAGGGGTTGGGTGGGGCATTTCTTCTAACTAAAGAATCACGTGGAGGCGGTGCCCTGCCGTACCCCTTACCCTGCAGGCTTCCATCTCCGGGGCTGCCCTGGGCAGCTGGGGAGCCCCAGAGCAGGGCAGAGTCCTCAGGGGTAGCTGGGACCGAGGACACTGTCTGCTCTGTCACACTCAGCACTGCCACCTGTGGAGGAGGAGGAGGACAGACATGGGGCGGGTGCCAGGAGCTCACGGTGACCAGTCCAGCCAGGAGGCTTAGGCCCTGGGAGTCCAGAGGCCCAAAGGGTCAGCAGAAACCAGCTGTGTGTGGGGGCCTGAGCTTACAAGGGCCTGGAGTATCATCAGAAGTCACTTTTTCAAGACAGACAATTCATAACATGCACCGTGGAACAGTCACTCCACACGGCCACTGCCACCCAAGTGAGCTCTGTGATCTCGGGCTCTGCTGGTTACGATAGTCTGCTGCTGCTGGTAAATTCCACGGGGGTGGGGTGGGATGGGAGAGTGTGTGTGTGTGTGTGTGTGTGTGTGTATGTGTGTCTATATGTGTGTTTATGTGGGTATGTTTATGTGAGTGTGTGTCTATGTGTGTGTGCCTACATGTCAGTGTGTGTCTATGTGTGCATGTGTATGTGTGTATATATGTGTGTGTGCCTACATGTCAGTGTGTGTCTATGTGTGCATGTGTATGTGTGTATATATGTGTGTGTCTATGTGTGTATGCGTGTACATGCTGAAGATTGAACACAATGCCTACCGTATACCAAAAAAGTGCTATGCCACTGGGATTTTGCAGGGAAACTGGGAGAGTGTGACACCCACACCCACCCAGGCCAAGGATGAAGGAGATTCTGCAAGTACTCGGAGCTCCTGAGCCATGGTCAGGAGTGGGAACTATGCCTCCGACAGTGGTCTGTCCTCACAGCTCATGGCTGTAATCTTGTAACCCTCCTTCGGGGATGGCTTCCAGATTTCCCTATGACCGTTAACACTTTACTAAACTTCCCCACATTTGATCAGGACAAGTTCCCAGAGGAGGGACTAGCAGGGCAAAGAGACAGTGCATATCCACGCATGCTCAGAAACCCTGGAGGAAGAAGATTAAAAGAGAAGAGCCCGTTAGAGATGGGCCAGCAGGCAAGGGCTTCTACAGGCCAGACTAACAGCCTGAGTTCAGTTCCTGGAACCCACACAGTAAAGTAGAAAACACCCCAAATTGTCCCTATCCTCCACACACACCATGCCAGGCGAATGCTACCAGACATAAATAAATAAACTTTTTTTTTTTAAAGGTGACGGCTCATGGCTGCATTCCCAGTTTCCCAGGAGGTGGAGACAGGAGGATCTAGAGTTCAAGACCAGCCTGAACTACACAGAAATACTCCATTTAAAAAGAAAAGCAAAGAGAAAGGATGGTTTTGGAGCTCAGTTGGTGAGCCGCCTGCCTAGCACGCAGGAAGCCCTGGGCTTGACCCCAGCATCAGGGAAACCGGACGTGGGGGTGTACGTGGGAAACCTAGCGAGAAGCGCGGTGGGCAGAAAGTTTGAAGCCAGCCTGGGACACCTGAGGCTCTCAGAACAGAGGGGGCGGTGAGAGGGCGCAGTGGGCAGAGACCCCGCCACGAACTCAGACCCACGTATGGGCGGGGAGCGCCCCTCCGAGAGCAACAGACAAAGGCCTTAAAAAGATAGGTGGGGCCAGGCGTGGTGGCGCACGCCTGTAATCCCAGCACTTGGGAGGCAGAGGCAGGCGGATTTCCGAGTTCGAGACCAGCCTGGTCTACAGAGTGAGTTCCAGGACAGCCAGGGCTATACAGAGAAACCCTGTCTCGGAAAAAAAAAAAAAAAAAAAAAAAAAAAAAAAGATAGGTGGGGCCGGGCGGTGGTGGCAGGGCACGCCTGTAATCCCAGCACTTGGGAGGCAGAGGCAGGTGGATTTCTGAGTTCGAGGCCAGCTTAGTGTACAGAGTGAGTTCCAGGACAGCCAGGGCTACACAGAGAAACCCTGTCTCGAAAAAAAAAAAAAAAAGATAGGTGGGTCTATATAGTGAGTTTCAGGCTAGCCTGAGCTACACGGTGAGCCCTCCAAAGCTGCCAGTTTCCTCTCTGAGGCACAGACAGTCTCTGTAATTGGTTTTCTGGATTTCTAAGGGTTTTCGGATCCTACATTCAGAATCTTGGATATTGCCGTATTTTGTAATTTTGAAAACTTTTTTACCCTGAGGTAACTTGAGATGTGTAACGGGCATTTTCGTTTTCACACTGGAAGACGGTATGGAGGGGCAGGATCAAGGACAAAGGGTCTGTCATTGCTCTTGGGCATGTGTCCTGGCTTCTCTCACTGAGACTGGGCCTCATGGGAGGGGGCTTTATATCCTCCTGGAGGGATGGCCCCAGGCTGCAGGCATCGGCTTCATGGGGAGAAGCATCAGCGGCACCCACCGAGCCGCAGAGGGCAGGGCCTGGATGGGCGCCAAGGCATGGCGGGGCAGGGTGGGGCAGCGATGCCAGAATGCAGTCTGCCCAACCTGTGAGTTGCCCTGAGGTGGAAGTTCAAAGGATGGGCACGGAGGGGGTCACAGGAAGGAGTGGGGGCTCAGGGCGGGGGGGGGGGGGGAGGGGGCTGCTCACCCACCTTGGCCTCCAGCGCCTTCAGCCTCTCTGTCAGCTCAGACACTTTGCTGCAGTTGAGACAACCTGTGGGCAGGGGGAAGCCTGGGCTAAGGCCAGGGGTCCCAGGTCACCTGAGAGTCCTCAGCCCTGGGGAGAGGCAGGTACCTGAGAACCCTAACCTATGGGGAGCAGTGGGGGCAGAGGTGCAGATAGACAGTCTGCAGCCCCAGATGGACAATACACTTGGGGTTCCTTTCTCCCAGCGCCGGCTCTGGGTCCCTAGTCATGGCCATCTCAGCATCCAAATGACCCCAGGTCCAGCCTGAGCCTACCGTCTCTGGGGACCGACAGGCCTCACAGGCCGCATTAGCTGTGTCACGGAGCCACGCTCTCCCTTCGTTCCGTTTACGGAACCTGTACAAACTGGCTGCTCTGGTCTTCATTGTAGCTGTGTGTGTTACACAAATGCCACACAGGAGGCAACTGAGTTTGTGACAAGGTACAGTGATGGCCCAACATGTTAACCCACTCAGCCCAGATGACCCAGGCCCGGTGCTGCCCGGTGCCGGCTACGGCATCCTGGGCAGGGACCAGCTCCACTTGACCCTTGGTTTCCTGCCCTTGAATAGGCTCAACCAGGTCTTCTGGGAGTTATGGGCATCTGAGAGGTTTGAAAGCATCCAGCTTGGGCCTTAGGCACCCCGGAAAAGCAGAGTTAGCACAGAGAGGACATTGGGAAGTTGGACCTGTAACTACCAAAATCCAGCTGTCCTGGGGTAACAGTCCAGTTCAGACTCCCCTCGAGCTACCCCCTCTGCCTCCAGCCTGTCTGTCCAGGGGATGAGGTAAAGTAGCATTACCTTGACCCTTTACTGCTGGGCCCAGCTGGCTTCCAGGGACAATTCCTACGTGCCCTGGGTCTACCCTAGATCTCCTCCAGCCCAGGGGTCCCCACAAGCCAGACTGCTGCAGGACGCACCTGAGAAGGCTGTGGGCCTCACTGCTATCCGCCGCGCGCTGCTGCCTGACCATGTGGGCTCCAGGAAGCCAGGGGAGCCTGCAGTGGAGAGACAGTGGGCTGAGATTCTGCGGACCTGAGCTAGCCTCACCTCCTTAGGCAGCCCTTTGTGCTGCTGTTACCCCAGGATGGACTTTTGCTCCCCTCAATACAGAGAGAGGCACTGGGAGGTCACACAGCAGCAAGGGCGCAGGGACGAGGCTGCCTGCCTGATGGGGGAGCCATCTGGGGGGGCCACGCACGAGACTGAAGCCTTCCCCAGTGACCTCGGCAGTGACAGAGCTAGGAGCTTAGAGCTAACAGACAAGCCCAGCTCCCAGCTCTATTTACTGATCTGCTGATCTGTGGACCTGTCTATTGTCCCATCGGTAAAACAGCACAGCAAGGCCTCTGTTCTTGTTTGTCAAGGCCAGGAGAGGGTGATGTGTGCAAAGGGCCTACTGTACTCAACAACGACACTGCGGGCGGCCCGGCTGTGCTGCTCTTCATACCCCCCTTGCTAAGAAAAGGCCAAAGTGACTCTACGTTTTTAAAATGAAAGCCAGAGGGAGGCTGGCTGCCTGTTCCAGGAGCCTACCCGCTCCTCACCCAGCCTGCCCCGTCTGGTTTCATGGGCCTGGGTTTTCCACACAGCTGGAGGGACTGGCCAGCCATGCCAAGGGCGGATGGCGCAGCTGGAGGGGCTCTCCAGCCAGCGGTGGTAACTGCCTTCCTCGGCCCCCTGTGCCTGCCTTTTAAGGCCATGAAGTGTCATCCACCGGGGAGACAAGACCCAAATAAGGAACCAGCCTGGCTGCTTGGACATGGGCTGTGGGCGGAGGCAGGGAGTGAGAGGCACCGGCAATCCAAACCAGACGGGTCTCTCTGGCCAGCCCCCAGCAGGGAGGCTGCCTGGCCCGGCTCCGGGTCCCAATGTGCACATGGAGTTTTGCTGAGGCTGGGCCACTTACCTAAGAGTTCCAGAGGCCTGCAACTTGCTCAGGTACAGGATATAGGAATGGGGGCAAAGATTGGGGGTAGGGGTGCCCATGGAGGAGAGATTCCACTGTGGAGCAGGCCTTGTGCCCAGTGGGTTCTGTGGCCCAGCACAGCTCCACAAGATGCAGCCACTGAAGCTAACTTGTGTTCAGTGAGTACACCCATGCACGCGCGCGCGCGCACACACACACACACACACACACACACACACACATCCCAAGCATCCCCCCACACGTATGTCTTGTTTTGTCTTTGCCACTGCGAACGGGGACCATACTGTTCTAACAGATGGGGACTTGGTGCCCTCCCCTGGTCCCAGGAACAGCCCTGTGGATGAACGAATAGAACCTTCCCTGCCCTCCTCCTGGAGAAACCAAGACAGAGGACTGAGGTGCCTCTGCCTCCCAAGTGTCATGATTACAGGTGTGTACCATGTCTAGCTTTATTGCTTTATTTTAGAGAAGACTCTCCCTATGTAGCCCAGGGTGGCTTCAGACTTTTAATCCTCCTGCCTCAGTCTCCTTAGTGCTAGGATTAGCAGTGCGTACCACCACAGCTAGCTTCTTTTCCCTCCCCCACAGCACTTCTGGGAGTGCACGCCATCGAGGTTGCTCTGATAAGAGCGTTCTCAGGTTCTCAGATGATTGACACTTGTCTGTCCCTTGACTTCGGCTCTTGTCCTACCAGGACAAGGACCTTGACCATCTTGTACTTGCCAAGAAAAGCCCTGCAGGCACCTTGATACAAACTTAGCTTTGAGCACACTCACACACAGGCTGGCAAATCTTACACTCCCCGGAAACACACTAGCAGGCCAGGCCACGCAGGTGACAGACACAGCTGTCCCGAGGTTGAGCACACAGATGTTCTCATGGCACACAGGGGGTCCCCGAGTTGCTGACCAGTGGACTTGTGGCTGGATGTCATTTCCCAAAGAATTTGGTTTGGGGTGTTTCGCGGAGAGCCATAAGGAACTAGAAGAAATGGCCAGCGGGGGCTTGGGGGGGTCAGTTAGCAAAGAGCTCGCTGTGCAAGCATGGGGACCTGACTCCAAGCCTTGGCGCCCGTGTCAAAGCTGGCTGTGGTGTACACGCCTACAATCCCAGCGCGGAGAAGAGGAGGGAGGAGGGAGGACCGGAGGCTTGTGGCAGGGCAGCCTAGCTGATGGCTGAGCTCCAGGGCCAGTGGGAGGCCCTCTCTCAACGTAAAAGTAGGGAGAGTTGGGGGGGGGATACCTAATATCAAGTTCCAGCCCCCACAAGTACATATCTGCACTTGCACGCACACACGTACACACCCACACACGTGTCACACGTACCTATGCGAATATACACAGGTATGCATCCACACACCTGAACATGCACACATGTGAAAACACACATAGACACATACACATTGCATACACACATGTGTACATATATACACACCCCTGGAGCAGCAGTACAGACAGGGTAGCGCAACGTGATTGTGATTTCAATTAGAAGAAAATGTTTAGTCGTATGCGGAGGCGCAAGTCCAGCATTTTAGAGGATCCCAGTTTGGTTCCCAGCATCATTATTGTTTGGCTCATAACCCCTCTATTTCCAGCTCCATTGGATACCTGTATTAACATATGCGCACACACACACACACACACACACACACACATACACACACACACACACACACACACGTGCGCGCAGGGGGGTGGGGGGGAGACAGAGGGAGAGAGAGAGAGAGAGAGAGAGAGAGAGAGAGAGAGAGATTGAGAGATTGAGATTATTATTTTGGGCCTAGAGAGATGGCTCAGTGGCTAAGAGCACTTATTCTCTGTCTCTACCACCAGGCAGGCTGTCCTAGAACTATGTAGAGCTGGCTGTCCTAGAACTCTCTCAGTAGACCAGGCTGGCCTGGAACTCTCAGAGATCTGCCTGCCCTGCGCCTGAGTGTGGGTGTTAGAGGTGTGCACCATCACTGCCTGGCTTAAGAGCACTCATTCTTACGGAGGTCCTGGGTTCGGTTCCCAGCACCCTCACAATGGCTCACAACTGTCTGTAACTCCGGTTCCAGGGGATCTGACGCACATACACACATACAAGCAAAACACTCACGAAAGTATGTAAATCTAAAAGAAAAAACATTAAGTGTAGGGCGAAGGTCAGCTGAGTGTCTGACTGCTGCTGGCCCAGCACAGGCAAGGCCCTGGGTCCCATCCCTAGCAGCACAGCAGAGAAAAAAGAAAAGGCAAGCTGGGTGTGGTGGCGCAAGCCTGTAATCCCAGCACTTGGGAGGCAGAGGCAGGCGGATTTCTGAGTTCGAGGCCAGCCTGGTCTACAGAGTGAGTTCCAAGACAGCCAGGACTACACAGAGAAACCCTGTCTCGAAAAGCAAAAAAAAAAAAAAAAAAGGCAAGTTTAAGGAAACTATACAACTCAAAAAGGACCAAAAAATATTGAACTTAATTCAGGGTTCCCAGAAATCAGCCAAACCTCCCAAGCTCTGATAACAGACAAAAACCCATTCAGAGACGGGCCTTGCTGTAAGAGCAAGTATACACAGCTTAGTACAGACGCTGTGGGCAGGGGACGGCCTGTTATGGTTAAGACATGGCCATCCCTCCCATTGGTGTTTGGCTAGAGACCCTAAAGCAGGCTCACAGCTGAGGCCTCCCTGCCCTGAAATCCTCCTCTAACTTCATATTCTATCCCAGGAGACCCCTGAAGCATGGATCACACTGACTGTGGGGCACCTCCACGACCCTGAGGTCCCCAACTATCTACACATGTACATCACCAGCCCTGATTCCTACAGCTACGGTTCCTATGTCACCTCCTCTGGAAGTCCTCCGAGATGGCCCAGGTCTCCCACTATGGCCAAAGTCCCGCTGACGCGCTCGTGGCTCAGTGAGCCGGCCCCTTTAAGGTTGGTGGTACACTCTGCAGTGTCTAGCCCTGTGTCCCATTCCTGTACCAAGTGATCTTCCACATGTCAGGGCACAGAAGACCCGAGACCCAGAGAGGAGGGTCCTGCCCAGTTCATGCGGCAGGGTGAGCTGGGTTCCGAGCCTGCCCTGAACTGAGACTGAGGTTGGAAGAAGTTTGGGGGGTCTCTGGGCTCCCTCAACCCTGTGACTCTTCCAGCCAAAGAGCAGAGGCAGGGGAGGGGCTTCCTTGTTCACACTGGACCGTCCAGGCCCACCTGGGTCGGTGACCACACAGATCGCGTGGCCACGGCCTTCCTAGTTGGGTTGTGTCTCCTGTGTGAATTTACTTTGCAAATGTAAATATTTGCCGATGACCAGCCGGAGGTCTAAGCCAGGGCTCAGGGTCAGAGCTGGGGCTCTCAGCTCTAAGAACCCTCCAGCCTAACCGGGGGCCTCGGAGAAGGCTTGCGGTGTCCCTGGCCTGTTCAGGATGGGCAAGTTTCATTCAGTTTTTACGTACTCACTTTATGCCAGCCCCAGCTCTGGGGCTGAAGGAGTTAACACTAGCAGAGTGGGGCCAGCTTAGCCAGCCTCCTCTAGAAGCACCTGGTGGCCACAGGGAGAGAGCCTTTGTCAAGGCCCCTGAGTGCAGGCAGGAGGCCGGTGTGAGGGTAGGTACAGGGTATGTCTGGTGCGAAGCTGGGTGTTCTGGGAATGTGGCCACAGGTGGGATGGCACGTTTAGCCCTCAGGACTCAGCCTATAAAGCAAAGCACAGGTTTGGCTCTGTCTCTGGCACCTGGCTGGCACAAGACAGACGTGTGTGGTATGCGCCCAGCCCTGGAAGGTGGAGAAGTGAGGGGCCCTGGAAGGGCGTGGCCATGACCTGCCTCCCTTCTGCTCCAAGGCCTTGGGGCCGTGCTATCTAAGTAAATGTCCATCTCCAGCTCCCCACTATGGAGAACAAGGATTGTGGGGGATTCCAGATAGGGAAGGGATGTGTGTATTGGAAGACAGTGACCCCAGCCATAGGAAGCAAGGCCACATGTTCTCCAGGGAAGCCATGAACAGAGGAGGGTGAGCCCCAGCTTCTCCAATTTTCCATCTGGGGGTGCTCACAGCACCCCGCCTGTCTGAGCATGCTCCCTGGGATGCCTCCGGCCGTGCTGCCGCAGAGCCAGTGTGAGCGAGGGCCCCAGCTTTCCCCTGAGCCTCACTGTGATGCGGAGGACAGTGGCGGCTTCCCTGCCCCTTGTCACTGTCCTTGCAGGAGGGGATGAGGCAGGATGCCACCGGAGAGAACTGGGCTGCACTACCTACATGCCCACGCCCTCCGAGGGCCTCAGCTTTATCATCTGGACTATGGGACTGGTGCACAGTAGGACTGCAGGCAGCCCTTCAGCAGGGTGATGGGGCGAGGTGGTGTAGGAGCGGGGCCAATTACAGCAGTCCCACCCTCGGCACAAGTTTAGGCTCTAGTCCACAGGATGTGGCCAATGCACTCTCCCTCCTTTCCAGCCGGGGCCCTGGCACTAGGCCAGCTCCCTGCCTGCCCTGCCTGTGTGGTATGTTCTGACCTTGGATCGTTCTCATCCATTGTTTCCACAAGTAGGTGGCCAGGTATGCCAGGGCCAAGTCATTTTTAGTCCCACTGCTTCCTCTCAAAACCTGGAAAGACCAAAGGGGCGTGACTCTCAACTGGAGCTCGTGCATGCTGTGTGACCCCAGGCTGGTGCCTTCTCCTCTCTGGGCCTTACAGTCTCATCTGTAATATGCTACCTGCACTGGGAGTCGTGAGCTGTGGCTGAGACTGTCCTCACTGTCACAGCACGAACGTCCCCATTCTGCACGTACAGAAACAGGCCCAGCTCCCAGCAGCACGATCACTGGCTGGGCATCTGTCTGGGGAACCGGCCCCAGCATGGAACCCCAGCACGGGTGCGAGACGGATCTGGAGCGTGTAAGCGATGCCTGGCACGCCTGCCCACGTCCTTTTGAATCTGGAGGGGCAGTGCTGGCCTTCACCTGTGGCCGCTCCAGGCCCTGCTGCTGCTGGTGATACAGCTCTGGGGCCCGGGGTCACGTCACAGCCCTGGGGTGGCCACAGAGCAGCCAACATCAGGGGAAGCAGCTGGGGGAGTGTGGCCTGAGGCCAGCTGTGGGAGGAAGGGCAGAGGCCAGGCTGGGCTGGGGATGTCCCCAAGCCTCCCAACCCCAACCCCCAGAACAGTTTCCCAGAATATTTGGGCTGGACGCCTGCACTCCCTAGCTCCAGCCTTGTAGGTGGGAACAGTCCCCCGTCCCATCTGCCACCCTGCAGCCCGGCACACAACCTAATTCCAGTCTGGGGAAGTGGATTCCATTCTCAGACCCAACAATCTCACAGTGGGGACCCTGAGGTTCAGATGGAGAGTCCAGACCGCTGCGAGTGCACCTGACAGTCTGGTGCCCTTTTCTAAAGACACACACACACACACACACACACACACCCTTGTTTGGTTTGGTTTTGAGATAGGGTATCACTGCGTAGCTCTGGATGTTCTGGAACTCACTATGTAGACCAGGCTGGCCTTGAACCCACATGAATCTGCCTGCCTGTCTCTAAATGCTGGTATTAAAGGTGTGCACCACCATGACCCACTACACATGCAGAGACACATGGACACACACACAAACACACACATGCACATACACACATACATGCACATGGGCACATACATGCACAGGTACACACGCGCACACACACACACACACACACACACACACACGCACACACACACACACACACATTGTGGCTAGGCACCCTGCTTAGACTGCCATCCTGCAGGCCAGGGCTCTTGCATAGCGCTTGGGGAGTTCTGAGCTCAGGTTTCACAGCTAGCGGGTGGTGAAGCTGGCCTGGCCAGGAAGCTCAGCACCCTGTCCCCAGGCTGGGACCTGCAGGTCCCACAGAGGCAGTGGTAGACCTTGAGAGTGGTCTGGCACCGCCTCCAGCAGCTCCCACACGTGTCCTCGCCCTCACCTGCTCACCGAGGCCCCAGGGACAGGGTAGCCATTGTCTGGTAAGGCCTCACCTGAGCTCCCACACCCTAGGCCACACTGCCCTTGTGGCCTCCCTGGCAGAAGCCCCCAGCAGCCAGCTTTCCTTTGCACTTGGGGACACCTTTCCCCTTCCCTTCTGGTGCGGAGGGCTCCAGTCAGTCCAGGCGTCTAGCCCCCCTCACTGACTGCACGGTCCCCCCTGATCTAGGGCACGGCCACTCGGCTCCTCTCCAGCTCCATCGGAGACCCCCTTCTCGGAACTGTGAAATCCTCTCCTAGCTTTCCACCGATCTGGGTCCAATCAGCTCCGTGTTAGGGGGGGAGCCAGGGCTTTGTATACGCCCGGCAAGTACTCTTATTGGTGAGCCCTACCCCATTCGCAATGGACTGTGGGCCACCTCACTGACCTCAGTTTCCCCAACATGAGCTGGCAGGAGGCGGGGCTTCACTCAGCTCCTCCCCCGTCCCCCGCATGCAGAGCCCCACTTACGTGTTTCTGGAACCGACTGTGAGCTGCGGGGACTTCTCTACAGCCTCGTTCTGAGGCTGACCTCAGATCACTCTACCCCGGGTAGGGCCATCCCTGGGGGGGGGGGGGCGCCTGACCCTTTCTCCTCTGCTGCTGTGGGCTCAGCCAGGCAGGGACGCAGCCCAGAGCCCAGCAGCACAGGAAGGCCCAGGGAGAGCTTCAGGCTCCGGGACTCAGCCACCCCAAGCTAACCTGCAGACGGGGAATGTGTGAAAGGGTACCCCAGGATGGGACATGGATGAGTGTACCCCAAAGACTCAAGACAACAGAACCAGGCACACAGGGTTTGACTTCCAGCTCTGTCACCGGCTCTGGCTGCCCATTAGCTAGCTGGGCCCTGGTCTCTTCTGCTGCAGGGCGCGGAGCACTGCCCCGCTTTCCTGGAAAGCTCAGACAGCTCTTGGCCTCCAGGCGCCCTGGGCTAGGCTTCGCTGTGGGAACACCTGGATGGAGTTTTCCAGAGCAGAGTTTGAGTGTCCGACACCCCCACAGGCTAAGATGCTGAACTGTGGTCCTCAGGGTTGCAACGTTGGCGCGCCCTTTAAAAGGCGGGGCCTATGGGCTGGGGAGGTGGCTGAGTGCTGGATTGTGGGTAAAGCGCCTGGCATGGTGGCATACGCCTATAATCCCAGCATGGACAGATGGAAGAGAGAGGAACAGAAGGCTGAGGTTATCCTTGGCTACACATAAAGTGCAAGACTAACCTGGGCTACAAGAAACTGTTTCTCCACATTAGTCATGTGATGCACTCCTGCCCCGACGTGTCTCCCCGACAGGCCTGAAGCCCAAAGACCGAAACGTGAACCAGAACAAACCCTTTTGCTCTGTAAATGCACTGCCTGGAATATTCTGTCGCAGTGGTGGAAAGCTGGCTAACGCAAGTTAGTAAAAAAGAAAACCAGCTTGGGATGGCACGTTTAAAAAGAGGCACAACAGAGTCTCCTGGGCCCCAGAGAGGCAGCGGGGCTGAAGGCACCGCAGGCTCGGGAGACACGTCACCAGGTCCCAGGTCCCAGGTCCTACCTTCCTCACAGGCCATCCCCGAGTGTCCAGGGCAGCACCTCCACTCTCGGGCGGTCACTGTCTTGTACATCACTTTGTACGTGGGTCTCACCACGGTTCTGTAGCTGAAAGAAAGGCCAGGAGCCCTGGCTCTCACAGGGTCTGCCACTCCAGTTCCCGCCGCAGGAAAGGTGCCACCACCACCACCACCCCCCCCCCAGACAAGGCCAGAGCCTCCCGGGCCCTCTTCCACCTCCAGTCTTGGATTTAGCTCTTCACTAACCACCATGACCACGAGGGCCTGGATTCCCACTGCTGGCTGGGCTAGCCTGCCCTAACTGTGCTGCTCGGTTTCCTCTCTACACAATGCCGCCTTTGTCCCACCCATCCTGAGGCCCCCAGCCTTCCCGGGCACCCCATGCAATCACCCAGGCCTTCGCCCCGTGCTGGACCCCAACCTGGAGAGCCTGTGTTCCGTCCCCAGCGCAGTTCCGCTCACCTGTTCCCAGGACAGCCCACGGGCCAGGGACAGTTCTGGAGCACTCGCTGGAGGTAGGTGCCATTCTGCACATGGCAGGAGACAGTTCGGGTCACCACGTAGGAGCACCAGTTCCTGAGACAAACCCACAGAAGGGAAGCTTAAGGGGCAGGCCTGGGACCCCGGGAGGGTGGGTGGAGGGGCCATGTGTCCTCCTGAGCCCCCAGTCTCCGGGCAAAGAGACCACTGGGCTCTCTGGGTTTTAGGTGACGGCTTGACAGAGCCTGCAGCTCGCGGGGAACTCGATGGCCCTCGATGGGGTGCTCATGATGGGGGCTCCCAGGAGGGCTCTGCCTCCTGTCTGCTCGCCAGCCTTGAGCTACTGCTCGGCCAGCTGAACCAAGTATAGAAGCTTCGCTTATTTCTTAGGAGCCATTTTTAGTCAGGGATCAAGAGGCAAGTTGTGGGGTCTGCTGGAGCTGAGTCCAAGCCATGACTGGCAGCTACCCACAGAGACCACTGGGGCCTCCCTCCGGGTTCCCCACGTCTGAAGAGGCACTTACATCAGGGCACAAGACCGTAAATAAAGGCGCAGCAGAAGGCCGGGTACAGCTCTGGTGAGCAGTGTCCCAAGGCAGGCTGTCACGGGGTCTGAGATGCACAGGGCTCTGCCGCAGAGGGGGCAGTTTCACAAGGGTCATTTAGCCTATGGGCTGGCGTACCTATCTACGCATATGTGGAAGTAACGCGCTTGCGCAGAAGCAGCACTCTTAATTGTGTCTATTCTGGTTGTTGTTTATTTAAGACAGAATCTCTTTAAGTACCCCAGGCTGGTCCCAGTGATCCTCCTGCCTCTGCTTCCTAACTCTGGGACCACAGGCACGCATCATTCTACAAGCTCTTGCCCTTTTTGGAAGGGCGCTTGCTCTGTAGCGTCTGGCTGTTCGTGACAGCTGGTTCTCAGGCTAGCCTAGGGAGGCCTAGCCTTCGGTCGTGGTCTTATAGCTGCTCAGGCTCGTCCCAGGATGGTACTATTCCCAGAACTGGGACAATACTCAGCTATCCCTGGGTCAGAGAGTGCTCCTGCCGAGCCTTGTCGCCCCTTCCCACCAGCTTCCTTCCCCTGGACTTTTCCTCACCTTGGCTGGTTCACCAAGGCTCAGAGAGACAAGAGGATCTCCCTCAGCTTCACACACTGAGGCTGTCTCTTCCTGGGGGGGGGGGTAGGGAGGGCAGCTGGGTGGGTGGGGGTTGCTGGACTGGAGCAGGGAGGGGGACAGGGACATTCCAGGTGTTCAGCAGACCTCAGCCAGGGTAATTTGCTGGGGCTCAGGAGGGAGGGGATGGTGTCAGGTGGCCTTCCGCAGCCGGGCTGTCTTCCCCAGCAGAGGCTGTTTGTGGCCTTGAGCCTAAGGTCAGCAAGTTCCCAGACTGGGACCTTCACAGAGCCACGGACCATGTCTCAGCCAACACAGGGAGGAGATGGACTCATGCCTCTGGAGCAGAGTCAAAGGCCAGGCCTGGCCATCCGCATTCTTGGGCTCCACTCTGGCTCTGTGCCCCAGCCTGGTGACATGCTGTCTTTTCTTCCTGGGGCCTCAGTTTCCTCTCTAAAATGGAGGGATATCTTTCTCACTTCGTAGAGAATCATTTAAATATCCCCAGCATGTACTAAGTGCCCAGTGTGTGCAATCTGGCATCCAGGCTCACCGGTCATCTGTGCCGAGGGCTCTTCCACAGAGGGAGGGCATCAGGGTCAGTGAGGCAGGGCCTCACCTCTCTCACACCCACCCAGGGGACAAGGAACAAGCTCAAACCAGTTGCCAACTTCTGCATGATAAGGGGGGGGGGCAGGGATTGGGAGGGTAACCACAGCAGGTCCCGAGGGAGCAGGGGTGGGGTGGGGGAGCGTGGGAGGAGCATGGCTGGCGCCACCCACGGCGGTCCCTAGCTGATGCTTGCACTTGGGTCCTGCACTCTGGAGGCTGAGACGCTTCGGCCTAGCCCAGGAGACTCCCGCCTCAGGGAAACAAAAAAAGAATGGCAAAGGGCTCAGCTGTAAAAGCCTGAAGAGTGAAGCTGAGTCCCTGGAGCCCGCATAAGGGAGAGAAAACCAGTTCCCCGAGCTGGCCTGTGACCGCCACACTAGTATCTCACACACACACACACACACACACACACACACACACACACACGAGAGATAGAGATAGAGATAGAGATAGAGATAGAGATAGAGAGAGAGAGAGAGAGAGAGAGAGAGAGAGAGAGAGAGATGTTTTTGAGACGGAGTGTCTTCATGTAGTCTTAGCTACCCTGGGACTCAATATGTAGACCAGGCTGGCCTCAAACTTGCAGAGATCAACCTTCCTCTGCCTCCGGTGTGCCAGGATTAAAGGTATGAACTGCCAAACCCAGACATATACAATAATTTTAGAGATTTTTTTTTTTTCGGTTTTTGAGACAGGGTTTCTCTATGTAGCCCTGGCTGTCCTGGAACTCACTCTGTAGACCAGGCTGGCCTCGAACTCAGAAATCCGCCTGCCTCTGCCTCCCAAGTGCTGGGATTACAGGCGTGCGCCACCACCGCCCGGCCAATAATTTTAGAGATTTTAAAAAAAGATAAAGAATAAAACAGGTGCAGAGACCCCGATCCCAGAGCTGCCTGGAGGCCGTCGGGCTGTGTTCAGAACGTGGGAACACAAGCACGATCCTCCGAGTGTGCAGAACCTAACAGCCAGCTCAGGGGTGCAGGGACTCCCGGGGCTCCCGAGTGAAGGAAGGGAGAGAGTTCAAAGCCAGAGGCTCAGGGACCCCGAGGAGCGGAGGAGCATCGTCTGTGCTGTGTACGTTCACACAAACAGCTTGGGGGTGTCTGTGCGCACACACAGGTGGAAACGCTTTCGTGGGCATGTGTACCTACAAATGCTTGGAAATGTGTGGGCGCGCGCGCGCGCGCACACACACACACACACACACACACACACACACACGCGGACAGAGGTCACGTCCTGTGCACGCTTTCACACAAACTGGCAGAGGCAGGCCCAGCGGGGCTCACAGGCACTAGAGTCTGTGCACACTCACCCATGACTCAGAGGCACACGATACCCCTCCCCCTGCTGCGGACCAGCCTAGGGCAGTGTGTCTTTTTCCCTAGAGGGAGACATTTTTTTCCTTCCTTAATTAAAGGTCTCACGCTGTTCTTAGGTATTTGCTACATGGCGGACTCTGCCTTAATCCCACGGAAGGACATTTGGAGCCAGCAGCTGGCCAGATATTTTATAGAGGAGGGGACCCTCAGACCGGGCGGAGCACAAGGTTAGCACCTGCTGGCCAAGCTCACAGGTCACAGCGTGCGCCTAAGGCCTCCCTTGGCAACATTCAGGAATACCAGGAGAGTTCTCTTGTCTGCATATATGTATATATATTCACATATGGATTTGTATGTATATATTTATGTGTATGCATGTATGTATATGCATTTGTGTGTGCATATTACATGCATGTGTGTGCACACACACGTGTGCACATGTCTAAATATGTGTATGGAGATCAGAGGCTAACGTGTGGAAGTCAGTTTGTTCTCTCTAATGTGGGTCCTGGGAACTGAACTCAGTGTGTCAGACTTGGTGGCAAGCACCTTTACCTGCGGGGCCACTCAGTGGTTGGTGCAAGAAGCTTCTTTCTGCAAAGCATCCGTCTACCATGGCTCTGCCCTGTCCCCAAGCCCGGCGGCTCCTGCCCTTCAGATGCTCACACCCCCTTAGTGTTCACCCGGCCAGGCTGCTTTGATCTTTACAATCTATTTACAGAGCCTCGCCCCCTCACTCTGGCAATTCCGCTTCATCCTTTGGGTCTTAACCTGTGTCCACACAGGCACAGCAGCTATGAGCCCTATTCTCTTCCATGAGTGCCAGGACCGAGGCCCTACAGACGGTAACCCGGGCCTGTCAGCGGCGGAGTAAATGACTACATAACTGAACACAGTGGGCTGGGCAGAGAAGTCAGGACCCAGGGTTCTCAGAGAGACAGCCTACCATCCTGAGGACATCCTTCCCCGGGGTGTGGTCAGTGATAAGGTGCCGGAGAGCCAGCTGAGGCCGAGCTGGGAGGTAGGGCCTGGGGAGGGCTGTGGGGAGACAAGGTAACCCTCCCAGACCCCCCACCTTGGCCCACTCAGCACCCCCAGAGCCTCCAGAGGCCACCAAGAGGGGAAAGAAACAGGCCAGACCAGCTCAGCCTGGCACCAGCCACCCTCTCTAGTGGACCTACACCCCGCCCGCCACTCCCCCACGGCGAGGGGCCCAGGGGACTTTGTCTCCACAGGGCTGCGATCCGGAACAGTGATAGGAACTAATTGCAGAAGGCAGTCGAGCGGGCCAGGGGCCAAGGGCCATTATGAAAAGGAGAGCAAGGAACTGAGGCTGGGGGTGAGCTGACAGGAGCCAGCACCCGGATCGCACCACGATGCGGCTCTGGTCCTGGGACAGTATCCCTGGACATGGCCTTGACCGGCTCTGGCCTTGTTGTGCCCATCTGCAAATGGGGAGAGCGGAATGGCTTCCACACACAGTGCTCAGCAAGCCCTCCTCCTGCCGCCCATGCTTCCCGGCCTGGGGTGCCACCGTCAGCCACGGCAGAGGACACCCCAGCTGGAGGGGGGACAGGGTCTTCCCTCGGGGCCCAGGACACCAGTGTCATATCTCACAAGCTTCCATGAGCTTTACAGAGCAGGAAACCGAGGGTCTGAGAGGAGGCACCTGCCTGGGTTAGCCATGTGGACTCAGAGCTGGGATGTGTGAATGCTGCAGCCGTTCAAAGAGGTAGGGCGAGGCGGGGAGGGACGTCACAGGGGCAGGGAGTCGACCTACTATGGGATGCGGACTGGCAGCAGCCAAGTATTCTAAGGTGGCTCTGCACAGCCCCTGGGCACCCTAGTTGTAGGGGCTCAAAGTCTCAGCACATTCCTGGGGTTGGGGGTGGCCCCTTGGATGCCTTCCCGGCCCCCCCTCCTCAGGCACAAAGCCTCTTTTCTGCCTTCAGTCCCTCAGCTGCCAACGGGTGCCCGGGGCGCCTGGCTGGGAGTGGAGGGAGGGCTGACGGGGTGCAACAGCCCAATGCTGTCTCCACGATGCTGGGACAGGGCCACGAGGGGAGGTCCTGGCGGCAAAGGACCACAGATAACTCCAGTTTTAGGTCTCTACCCTACTTCAAGATGGCGACAGTGGGGCTCTGTGTGTGGCCTGTGCTGGTCTTCACTCTCAGAACACAGGAGAAGCAAAGGAGGAAACTGAGGCTCATGGCCGCGAGTCTCTGTCTGTGAAATGGGTATGGGTGGGCTGCTGAGGGCCGTGTGACAGACCGCTGGGACAGCAGTCTATAAAGGGCGCACAGACCCAGGGAAACCCAGACACCTGCCCACAGGCAAAGTCCCCACACAGGAAGCAGGGGACACAGAGTACAAGGTGGAAGCTACGGCCTTGGGCTGGCTGGAGGGGAGTATCTCATCCATCACCCCAAGTCTGAACCCAGCAAGCCCAAATTCCTAATCCCTCTTACATGGGGACAGGTAATTTCCTAGTCTGAGCCTTTGTTTCTTTCTCTATAAAGCAGACAGCATAAGAGACGCGAGCCTTGGATGTCAGCTGGGAAGGTTCTAGAAGCAGTGGATGCAGGAAAAGTGCCAACGCACACCAGCTGTGGTTGGCACACTGTATGGGCACTGTGGCATCTGCCACACGGCTGTCCCCATCTCAGCTCACTGCTCCTCTGGCCTCTGCTGCTCCGCCACTTCTACCCCTGGGCCTGCTCTACCCGGTCACCTGCTTTTGCTAGTTCCCAGGGGGTGGCTGGCCTCTGACCACGGAGAAAGGGAAACTTCTAAAAAGAAAGAAGTGAGGCCGCAGGGGGGTGGGGCCCTCACGGGCCTTTGAATGGGCTGAAAGGCCTAAGAGGCCTGGCTAGTCTGCACTGTCTGTCCTGAAAGGGGGGCGGGGGGGGGGCGGCAGGGGCTGCAGGCAGAGCAGGGGACAGGGCGGGTTCAAACTCTGCCGTCAAGACCAGAAAGGGAGCGCTGAATCCCAGTCCTTCCGGAATACACACCATGAGCCATTAGTCTCAGTTTGCCCCTCTATTGAATGGGGACAAGTTTCCCTACATCCTTCAGTCCTGAAGGGCACTGTCCAGAAAAGGCCCCACAGGACCCGATCCTGGGAAACTCCACAAAGGCCGGCAGAGTCAGCGGCTGCTGGGAGGTCCAACCGAATGCCAGGTCCCAGGGGGCCTCTGACACTGACCCCCTGAGCAGACTCCACCCCAGCCCTTCCTCCGAGAGAAATAAATAGCTGGGACATTAAAAAAAAGCCAGTAACATGGGAAAAGGGAGGGGATTCCTGAAGGGCTGGCAAAGGGGTGACCCCTGGCATTTTACATGTACATGAAAGTGGGGGAGCTTGGACCAGCCCCCCAGAAATCCTGGGGAGCTCTGTTACATTCCATGGGTCCACCTTCTGGGGCCTCCGGGACCTCAGGAGTAGCGGAGGTTGTCTGCTCTTTCACACCGAGGTAGGTGAGCCGGCTCTCCCGAGCACAGCGTGCCAAGTCCCTGCTCCTACGGGTCCCGGTATAGAGATGAGAGATGGAGCCCCGGCTCCAGTCTCGGACTGCCACCGATGTCCCTGCTCCGGTCCCGGGATTGCACGGAGCTGGGGTTGGGTCCCTGTCCCAGTCCCGGGATTGCACAGAGCTGCGGTTGGGTCCCTGTCCCAGTCCCGGGATTGCACGAAGCTGGGGTCGGGTCTCTGTCCCAGCCGCGGGGTTGCCCGGAGCTGCGGTCTGGTCCCTGTCCCAATGCCGGAATTGCACAGAGCTAGGGGAGACTTACCTGCGACCCGAGAACCGGGCGCCGGGGACGCTCCACGCGGCGCCGCCTCCTGGGAGCAGGAGCCCGAGGCAGAGCAGCGTCCAGGCCCGCGGGCCGCCCATGCTGTCGTCCCCGCTGCAGCCGCGGGCGCGCTGAGCCGGTTCCGGGCGGAGCAGGGCGGGGGCGCTCGGCTTCGCCCGCCCCTCGCCCCCCGCCCCCGCCAACCCGGAAGCCGTCTGCGCCCCCGCCAGGATGCCCTCCAGGTGCCCACCTGAGCGGCAGACTGGGAAACTGAGGCCCTGGCCGCCCCGCCCCCCCCCGCCCCCGCAACGCTGCCAGGACCCGAACCCACCACTCCAGAGCGATCGCCTCTAGAATCTCATCTTCTGACATCTTTGCGGAACCGGGTTCCCGAAACACACGGGATCCTCCCATCGACCCAACACAGGCTTCCTGCGGGAGCTGTGCCATTGTCCCAGGCATCTCACCCATACATCCTGCCCTGGCTGAAGCTTTCATCACTCCATGCCGGGCTGCCTAAGTTGCCAGCCTGAGGTCCAGGTACTCCCTGGGCGCCCCCTAAGTGCATTGACCGAGCGCCCTTATAGGGAGACACTTAGGCCCAGGGCACTCTGGCAGAGTAACCCCAGACCCACAATCCCCTCATCTCAGTGTTGGGGCCTCTTAAGCACAAAGTGTAGACAACATTTTGGTATGGGCCTCAGTTTCCCATTCCCTAAGGTAAGGACTGGCTGAGAGTGGAGGGCCTGGGTAGGACTCAATTATGTTCTACGAGGCATAGCAAGGTATGTGCCTGTGTGAGGAGTTTGCCTATGCAGACATGATAGACTATTTGTGTGCATGGATAATGTGTGCATGCATGGCGCTCTATGCATGTATGTGCTGGATCTGTATGTATGTGATGTGTTTGTGAGCATGGGCGGTATTTGCTTATGTACGTCATATTTGAGTGAACAATGTATGTGTTTGTGTTGTGTACATGTATGTCTGTGTACATGTGAGATGCTTGTATATGTGTGCATATCATGTTTGCATGCACATGTTATGATGTATGTGTAGAGATGAAGTATGATTGGTTGTGCTTCTTTTTCTTTTTCTTTTTTAGATGAACTCTCTTTATAGTCCTGGCTTGGTCTGGAACTCATTATATATCTTAGGCTAGCTTTCACCTCACAGAGGTCTGTCTGTCTGCCTCTGCCTCCTGTGTGCTGGGTTCGATGCTGTACCCAGCTCTAGTGACGATTTTTGAAAGCAGTGGGTGCTACCGAGAGCTGAGTCATCACGGGAGGCCACAGGAGAGTGTCTGCCCCTCACCCCCGGAGTGAGCAGCCTAGGTGGGGGAATCCGCCCAGCTCAGGTGTGCAGGGGGCCGTGCTCCTGCGGAAGGGGCGGTGCTCCTGAGGTTGCTTGGCCATCTCTACGAGGAAACAAAAACAGTCTGATTCCTGGAGATTGCTTCTCTTGGACCCGGGGGTAGCTCCTCCTGGAATCTGTGGGTAGGAGCAGGTCCTGGCTAGAGTCAGGACCAGGGCATAACCAGAGTCCTTTGTAGAGGAAGCGAGAGCCCAGCCCTGTCTCCAGGAGGCCAGGTAGTAGGCGCTGTTCAAACCCTGTCTCTTGATGGTTCTGCCCACTGACTTGCGAGAGTCCTCCCCAGGTCTGAGCCTCAGTTTCTTGTTTGGTCCTTGTAGGCCTCTGGGCAGGCTTATGATGTCCCAGATGCTCATGGCCCTGCAAATCTCCACACTCCCTCCAAGGGCATGGCCACGGGCCTAGCCTGGCCCCAGAGGGGTGCTGCCTCCCTCCACTGAGCTTGTTGGCGCTTGGTCTGTGCTGTCTTTTGACACTGTATCAGTCAGTCCCTTGACTCCCTGGCTATGCCTGGGAGGGGTGGGGTGTCTTGTTTTGTACAGTGTTGGCAATTGAACCTATGACCTTGTCTATACCCCCAAAACTTAGCCCTGTTTTTGCCCCCAGGCAGATCAGCAACTTGATTCTGCCCCCAGATGCTCAACCCCCTGATGGACCGAGGGCCGTCTGAGACCCCAGTCAGGTGGCCAAGCTCAAACCCCATCGCCCCAGGGGCACTGCAGAGAGCACGCCGTCAGCCAGGAGGAAGGCCTGGTACCTGTTAGCAGCGTGTCTGACACACTCCTGTAAGTGAGGACGCCCAGGTTCCTCGACAGATCACCAAATGCACAGAGGCTCCCTGCCGCTCAAGATGACTGCTTTCGCTGTAAAAGACTCAGCAAAAGCTGTTATTATTTTCCCACACTGAAGTGCCTGACTTACTGAGGCTGGAAACCCATAGTCTGGAATGTTGGTTTACAACACAAGCAGGCTGTTCTGTGCCCACTGAGAGACGTGTGACCGAGACAGGGCCCTTCCCCTCTTCTGGGAAGGTGAGACGGCCTTCGTTTCCCTGAGGGGGTCTTAGGGGTCAGAAGCTGATGTGATGGGCTCTCACTCTAGAGTTTCACAAGGCAGGATGTGTCTCAGGGATGGGCTTTTGGTTTACTGGAGGTTTCTGAGCTGGCGGAGAGTGGTCGCTGGCTTGAGCGAGTCTTAGGGCTTGTCCCTGTGGCTGAAGCTCCCCTCCAGGAGTCTGGTCTCCTTGTCTGCCAAAACCAGACCATAACCGCTAGCATTGACGACAGCTTCTTGTGTCCCCGCCCCCAGGCTGACCACAGGCCGGGCTCTACCACCCGGGAGGCAGCAGCTTGGCCCCAGGTGTAGCTCAGGGCGGCTGGACAGTGGTGGGCAGGCCTGTGCTACAGACCGACTAGCATGCTCTCCTCCAGCAGAGTCCCACAGGAGGGTGCTTTGGGGTGAGGGAACTTGGCACAAACTTGGGCTTCCATCTGGAGGCTGAAGAGGACTGGGCACACGTAGACAGCCAGGAAGCTGGGTCCACACTCTGAAGGACCTCAGGAGACACACACAGAGGAACCTCTTAGAGCTAGCCATAGGCTGTGGGGAGCAGCCATCCAAACAGGAAATGCTTTTGTCCCAAACAAACCTGGGCCATGGCCTCTTTCCCCTGGGAACTCCATCTGGCCCTCAGCTCGGGACGCCCCCGTCCCCGTTGTGTCCCATGAGACAGCCTCCTAGCTCAGGATGCCTGAAGGGCCTGTCCCCAGCAACAGGGCAGCACTCAACCCTGGCTGACCCGATCCATGCCCAGAACCCCAGGCATTCAGGCTGTTCAGATAAAGGCAGTGCCTTCCAGACCCTTCCAGGCTGAGGGAGGTGCCAGTTCACACCTTTGGTCAGGGAGGGCTGGCTGTGTCCTGGGGCTGAGCTGAGGAGGCCTTCTGGCTGGCTTTGGGGAGAGCTCGGAGCCCACAGGCTGCCGCTGCCCTGCACTGCCCTGCCCTGCCCTGCCCTGCGGATACTCGCTGGTGAACTAGCTGCTCTTACCCAGCTGAGGCCAGCAGGCAGGGGAAGGAAATCGTAAATTAGAACTGAGGAGGCTTCCCGCCCTCCCTAGACTCCTTCAGAGAAGCAGCCTGGGCCTTCTGGGGTGATAACATAAAAGTCACAAGAGACCCTTGTGTGACAGGGAACCAAAATGGGGGGGGACTCTCAGTCATCTACAGAGCCATTTCCAGCCTCAGTTTCTCTATCTGGAAGATGGGGGTAACAGGAGGGCTTGGGACTTCTTGTGACTGATTCTTTTTAACTATGAAGGATGGCTTAGGAGAGGTCATCCTAACAGAGTCACTTCCTTCATCCCCTGTGTCTTTCTGTCTGCCCCGAGTCCTCCATAGGTCTGTCCCCCTGCCCCCCTGCCCCCTGTCCCCCCATCTCTCTCCCCCTGCCCCTCTTCCCCCTGTCCCCCTGCCCCCCGTCTCCCTCCCCCTGCCTCCCTGTCTCCCTAGGGTTCCCTACTCCATTTCTCTTTTTACCCCACTCTGTCTGCAAGAGTGGACTGAGGAGTAGTTGTTTTTTGAGCGGAGAAGAGCTTTTTGTGCACCCATACAGCATGAGTATGTATTTATAAATAATAGTAATGAATCAAGTGCGTACTGAGATAGCTAATGATATTTAAAGTTGGAACGAAGGGGTATTAACTGAGATCCCATCTGTTTCAAATCCCAGATTGATGCGGGCAGGGTTAGTCAGCGGCAGAGCAGGAGCCTAGAGATGTGCTCTACAGTGTGGAAGGGTGTGTGCGTCCCTGCTCCAGTGAGGTCAGGACCCCTCCTGCTGGATGCAGCTCAAAGGAAGGCGGCGGCTCCCCGACGCTGGCTGGATATGGAAGACTACAGGGCAGGCGAGAGCAGTGCTCACCCCAGACAGCCCTGAACTGTTGGGTGCCATGTTGGTCCTAGGTGGCACTGAGTGGCCCTGAGGCCTTCACCTAACCCTGTGTGGGGTAGGTGGGTGTGAATCATCACAGGGAGTAGCAGAAAGTGACAGAGACTCAGGAGGAGGAGGAGGAGGAGAATGAAGAGGAGGAGAAGGGTGTAACTCTCGCACTTGGGAGATGGAAATGAGATCAAGGGTTTGAGGTTAGCCTGGGCTACATGAGACCCCGTCTCGGTCCCTATCTACACGCTGGGGAATAAAGAAGAAAAGGAAGAAAGCCACAGAGCAATGGAACTGCCAGAAATATGCAGAAAGGAAGCAGGAAACAGGAAGAGAGACAGACACATGGGAAGAGGGGTGCTTTAAGGAGAGGACCCCAGGTTGTCGGTGTCAGCTCACATGGGAGCAGGGGTGGGGGGTGCAGGGCCAGGGTGTCTGCTCATCTGTCGCATTGTGCAGTGTCGGCTCCCCCTAGCCCTCCCAGGCTCCCTGGGTAGGTGTCTGCCTCTCTCTGGCAGTGACTCTGGTGACCTGGGGGCTGGTCTGTGTCATCTCAAGGAGCCACTTAGGTAGACAAGCTACAAGAGACATGGATCCTAGCCCAGGGCTTGGCCTAGGGAGGCTGAGGCAGATTGGCAGCTGATGGGCGGTGCCCAGACTTGTGCCGCAGGCGCTCTCCCTGCTCCCCAGCTGGCGGGGCTGGCTGAGTCCTCTCTCTAGTGTCCTCTGGCCTGGTGTGGTCAACCTGCATCCTGTGGACAAGGCCTTGTTCTCCATGACCTCTTACCTTGTCTATGACCTTCCAGTTCTTGGGATCCCTCTAAAGGGACAGGAAGACACAGGTGGACTTCTGAGGTTTCCAGAGCAATCAGGGTTATGGATGAGATGCTGTTAAAAAAAAAAAAAAAAGAAGAAGAAGAAGAAGAAGAAGAAGAAGAAGAAGCTTTTTCTCCACATGTAAAGAGCTCCTGTCAACCAATAATATTTGACTGATGATGCAATAGACACATGGACTGAAGTTGTGAGCAGATGGTGGTTTCAGAATGAAGAGGAATTCAAATTATGCAGAAGGAAAACAGTAGGACAAACTGGGGAGGCCTAGAAGCAACGGAGAAAGCAGGCTGCACAACAGGATCCCGCCTCCAACGACAAAACAGAAATGGAAACCACAGTCAGAATCCTGCAAAACTGGTGCCAGACACTTATTTATTTATTTATTTTAAATGTGACGGCAAGGACTTGGGGACATGTCACCTTTGTGGACACTCCTTTCAGAGCATACCAATGTATACTAAAGATGTTCCCTGGACACCCACGACCCAGCCATTTCCCAGAGAGACATTTCTCTCAGCTAGATTTGCAAAGGACACAAGGAACTGGTTCCAGCAACAGAAGTCTGGGAATGCCTCAAATGCCCACCCCAAGAGGCTGGCACCTGGGGCACTCCCAGGGAATACCTATATTCTCAGGGAATCTCTGTATCGCCATGAAAAAGATCAAGGCGCGTCTAGCACGGGGCGGCACTCCTGGATTCCCAGCTGCTTCGGAGGCAGAGGCAGAAAGATCCTAAGCTCAGCAGTAGCTGAGTCTCCGTGTCAAACAAAAGGCAAAGCGGGCAAGGGGGCATAGGTCTTTGCTTACTGAGCCTGGGAAGTAGAAACAGGAGGATTGTTCTGAGTTTAAAATCAGACTGGATTACACAATAAGACCCTGGCTCAAACAGCCGCCTTCGGTGGGGGCCTTGGGAGCATGCAGGAGCCCCAGGTTCTAGCCCAGCACCACAACAAAAGAAGAGGCGTGCAGGAGGTGACAGAGGCAGCTACCACTGAAGAGCACCGAGGGACCTCCGCGCACACACACGGGACAGTCAGCCTGCACATGCGCAGAGGGGGATCCAGTCACGAGGGAATTACTGCAGAGTGCAAAAGCCGCAGAGGTTCAGACCGGAAACGCCCCACGCTGGAGGCAGGCCTGGGAAGGTCTGCCACATTTCTCTTGGGCGAGGAGGTGCATTGAAGGGCCGGCAATTCTGCAGCACAGCCTCCAAGGTGTGAAATGCAAGGCACGTGATCAGCCACGCCTGTGGCCGGGGCACTGGTCTTGTGATCAAAGGCAGGGCAATAACACCGTGGACGTGGTGGTGCGCGTCCGGTGGGGCTGGTTTAGGCAATTCCATGCTCACAGGCGGGAGCAAACCTAACTCCTGCCCCAGCAAGGCCGAGCAAGGCCGCTGCCTGTGAACCGCCCCCTCTGCGTTTCTGTCTCTTGGCACACTATCCTCCTACCGATAGAACAACGTTACTGTCAAAGGCAGGTGACTTCCGGCCTTAACTCCCCATGGAGTGACCGACCTGATCACAGGAAGCCACACAACAACGTGGCGCTCAGATGCTCCTGAGTCAAACTTTCAGGACTTGGGAGGCTAGAGGCACAGGATCGTGAGTGTAAGATCAGGTACACAGTGGGACCTGTCCCCAAACACCAATGGCAGAGGACACAACTAGGAGAGAGCAAGGGCGAAGTCCTGCATCCACCGAGGATGCGCGCGCACGTGTGTGTGTGTGTGTGTGTGTGTGTGTGTGTGTATCTTTCTGTGTATATAGACGGGTACAGAGCTAGAGCTAGACATGGCAGATCAAAGTGTTTCGATACGGAGCTATTTTCCTGGAGAAATTTTTAAATAAGAATAACTTATTAGTGCTTGTCCACGGTTGCCTGTGTGCCACAGTGCACGTGCGGAGGTCACAGTCTGTTTGTTTGTTTGTTTTATGTTTTTGTTTTGTTTTTCCGAGACAGGGTTTCTCTGTGTAGCCCTGGCTGTCCTGGAACTCACTCTGTAGACCAGGCTGGCCTCGAACTCAGAAATCCGCCTACCTCTGCCTCCCAAGTGCTGGGATTAAAGGCGTGCGCCACCGCCGCTGCCCGGCTTCACAGTCAGTTCTTGCCCTCCATCTTGTGCGCTCGGTATCTCTCTGACCTGCCACGCACTCCAAGCTGGCTGGCCTGGAGCTTCCAGCCACGCTCCTGCCTCCTCCCCCAGCTCGCCACTGCATCCAACCTGTTTTGCATTTTAATTATTTCTTTTAGTTTTTTCCCCTGTGCTGGTACAAGTTCTCTCTCTCTCTCTCTCTCTCTCTCTCTCTCTCTGTGTGTGTGTGTGTGAGAGAGAGAGAGAGAGAGAGAGAGAGAGGTTGAGAGATCTCACTATGGGGCTTTGGTGGCCAGTGACAGCAGCCAGTGACGGACCCTGGGACTGATGGGGCGGGCCGGGCATTGCCTTCCCCAGGTCCCCAGCAGGCCTGACCTATGGCTCCCAGAACTCAGGACTCATCTGGGTAGAGTCTATTTGGAAGCAGGGGGAGAGAGGGACAGTGGACAGAAGAAAGAGCGTGTCCCCAAGAGCCCGCCCAGGGCTTCTCTCCTACCCCAAGTCTGCTGGAGGAATAGAACTGGACCTTCCCCTGGATCCAGAGAGGGAGAGAAAGGAAGAGAGAGAGGGTGGAAGCCAGAGGAAGAGGGGAGGAGACAGACCAGACAGAATATGGAGATCAGAGACAGAGACAGAGACAGAGAGACAGACATGAAGGACAGAGGGAGAGAGATGAAGACTGAGCGTCAGTCCAGAGGAAGATACAGTGGAGGAGACAGGAGAGCCGAAGCAGAGCAGTCGGCTTTCCACCGTACCGTACGGTGATACGGGCTGGAGCCTCAGCTGGTGCTGCTTGATCACAGCCCTGGGACGTGAGGGTGGGGAGGGTCCCGGAGAGGGAGGCCAGGGGGCAGTGGGCCACAGGCTAGCCAATGGCTGCTCCAGGAGAGGGAGGCCAGGGGGCAGTGGGCCACAGGCTAGCCAATAGCTGCTCCAGGAGAGGGAGGCCAGGGGGCAGTGGGCCACAGGCTAGCCAATAGCTGCTCCAGGAGAGGGAGGCCAGGGGGCAGTGGGCCACAGGCTAGCCAAGCTGCTCCAGGAGAGGGAGGCCAGGGGGCAGTGGGCCACAGGCTAGCCAAGCTGCTCCAGGCTTGGACACTAGCTGGGCTGGTAGCTAGGCCGGTCTCAGCCTGGATTTAGCCCCAAGACCCCGCACTGTGCCCACCCCTGCCCCCTGCCCCATCAGCAATGGCTAGTCAGTTATCGCCAGCCCTGGTGGACTCTGCCCAGGCACAGCCGACCTGCCGCAGACTATTAGAAAGGTGGCTTGTGACTAGGGAGGAGCTCAGCATAGATGACAGCCGGGAATCCTCTTGGTTAAAGAGAAGGGTTTTGGGCCGGAGAGATGGCTCAGCGGTTAAGAGCACTGATCTGCTCTTCCGAAGGTCCTGAGTTCAAATCCCAGCACCCACATGGTGGCTCACAACCATCTGTAATGGGGTCTGATGCCCTCTTCTGGTGTGTCTGAAGACAGCAATGGTGGTGTACTCACAGGCATAAAATAAATAAAACCGAAGAAGAAGAAGAAGAAGAAGAAGAAGACAGAGGAGGAGGAGGAGCACTGACTGCTCTTCTGAAGGTCCTGAGTTCAAATCCCAGTAACCACATGGTGGCTCACAACCATCCATCCGTAATGAGATCTGACGCCCTCGTCTGGAGTGTCTGAAGCTACAGTGTACATACATATAATAATACATCTTTTTTTAAAAAAAGGCCAGCCCTGCCGGGCGTGGTGGCACACGCCTGTAATCCCAGCACTTGGGAGGCAGAGGCAGGTGGATTTCTGAGTTCGAGGCCAGCCTGGTCTACAGAGTGAGTTCCAGGACAGCCAGGACTACACAGAGAAACCCTGTCTCAAAAAAAAAAAAAAAAAAAAAAAAAAAAAAAGCCAGCCCTTGTGGGTGGAGAGAACACTGGACAGGAGTCTGAGGTTCCTAACCACCGTTCCCTAAAGTACATCTACTGACCAGTCGATATTTTCTAGCCGAAGCAAGGAAAACTCATGTAGCCTAGGTTGGCCTGAAACGCGCTATCCTCCTGCCTCAAGCCCCAGAGCCCTGGAACTAGAGACACAAACCACCACACTGTGGCATTCAGAAACCAGACCTGGAAGCGAGCTCTCTGCCTGCAATTAACAAACCACGCCACTAGGTGGAGCGCTGGCTTTCTGATGCTCAGGCCGAATCATCAGCCATCTGCTCTGCTCCGCCTCTGACCCCATCCTAGACAATGCCTTTGAAACAGAGAGAGAGCAACAGTCTTTAGACAGTCAAGGTGTTCTCTGACAGTCAGCGACGTCTGTTCTGGGTGAAGGAGTGGGACGGGGCTCCTGTATGCCAGGCGGCGCACAGGACAGCTTCCCGTACACGGGGAGACTCCTGCTAACTACGACTTTCTAGAACGAGTCAAGCTCCTTTTAAAATGCTGGAGAATCCGTTCTGGAAAGGTCTGTCTAGGGCGGAGGCTGGAGACGGGCGGGGCTCAGCTGCTAACAGTGCTTGAGCTCCCAGGGGAAGGTTTGATTCTCAGCACCCACGTCGGGCGCACAGCGATCTCCAGCTCCAGTTCCTGGGGATCTGATGCCCTCTTCTGGCCTTAGAGGGCACCGCATGCGTGTGGTACACACATATGTAAGTCAAACAAACAAAAACCACTAAAACAAAAATTAATTTTCTCCTCCTCCTCTTCTTCCTCCTCTTCACCCTCTTCCTCCTCCTCCTCTTCCTCTTCTTCCTCCTCTTCACTCTCTTCCTCCTCCTCTTCCTCCTCCTCCTCCTTATTATTAAAAGACAGGGCTTCACTATGTTAGCCCTGGCTGGCCTAGACCAGGTCTTCCAGACAGCGGAGGCGTGTCTGCCCCTGCACCTGGCACGATGTCAGAGGGAAGTCTTCACTGGGTAGTTTGGCTTGAACCCAGGGCCTTGTGCGCAGCAGGCCCAGTGCAGTGCTCTCTGCTCCTTTTTGCTCCTCCCCTCAGGACTGAGTGCTCCCCCCTCTTGCTCCAGCTTGTCTCCCGACCAGCCTGCTCTGAGGAAAGTCCTCAGGAGTAAGACACCCTCTTGGCTGGATTCTGAGAACCTTCGCGAAATCGCTCTTTTCCCAGTCATCCCTCAGCGGCTACTTAGATCCTCCTCACGGTAAGCATGACGTCAACATAACGCCACCAAAGCAGGTTTTACAAATGCAAGAAGGTGACACCCCAGCAACCCGTCCATCCTGCCTTAACGCTTCCCCAGGGCTTGGCTTGAGGGCCCGTGTTCCTGCCCAAAACAGTGAAAAGCTTCCTTCTTCTGGCTTCTGTTTGTTCTTTGAAATCAAAGCTGGTTCTATTTCTAATCTGTGCTGAATGACGCCCTTCATAGCCACACGCGAGATGGGACTGAGGCCGCCTCAGCCCAGGGCAGGGGTTGCCACAATTTTTGTGCTAGTGGCTGCCTCACACTCCCTGTCAGCTCACATGAAGGGGGGACATCTGAGGGGAGTGGCCTGATGTCCCTGGACATCATGGCTGTGCTGATATTTTGTTTCCAATTTGTTACTTGTGACATACCTTGCACTGTGATTAAAATGTTAAGTTTAGACCTAAAGAAATGTTTGACATCCTTAATCCCAGCATGGCAGAGGCAGAGGCAGAGGCAGAACTCTAAGCCAGCCTTGTCTACAGAACAAGTTCTACACAGAGAACCCCTGTCTCAAAAAAAACACAGCAAAAAAACAAAGAAACAACAACAGCAACAAATAAACCAAATACATAAATGTAAGGGGGCTAGAGAGGTGGCCCAGCCATTAAGAGCTCTGATTGCTCTTCCAGAGGACCAGAGTTTGATTCCCAGCACCCATATGGTGGCTCACAGCCATCTATAACTCTAGTCCTAGGGGAATCCGATGGCCTCTGTGGCCACTGAATGCACACAGCGCACACACACACACACACACACACACACACAGAGAGAGAGAGAGAGAGAGAGAGAGAGAGAGAGAGAGAGAGAAACACCCATACACATAAAATAAAAATAAATCAAAAACAAATTTAAAAAATATTTAAAAGAGCTATTCTGAAGCTCCCATCTGTGTTGTGGGAGGGTTACAGTAAGCCTCATGTGTGAAGGCCTGGGGTCCAGGACCTGCAGGAGCACACCTGGGCTTCAGAGGAGATGAAGCCAGGGCTGGGACCAACCCCTATGACCGTCCCAGACTGTGTGGCCAGGGCCTCCTTTGTCCCTACCGCCCCAGCAGGGGAGCCCCAGACATCCCCAACTCAGCCGGCTGGGATACATTTAGAAACTGGCTGGGGGTTTCAAGTGGAGCCCAGCCTGGCGAGTGGGGAACAGCCATCTGGAGCCTGTTTGCTGTCCCCTGGCAGCAGCTCTGAACAGAATTTCAGGACGAGCGCAGTGAGCCAGCCAGTCCCCAAGTCAATGGCCTCCAGTTGAATCCTGGCCCTGCCACTGGCCAGGTCGCATTAGGCTCTTTGCTTCCTTGTCTTGGTCATCTCCTGTGTAAAACGAGGGGATAGAATTCACATTAGGATGCTGCCGACACTATCCACAAGTTACTAGAGACTGCAGACTTGGACAGTACTTATTTTGAGTCTGGCTTGTTTTGCTCAGCAGAACATGCCCATGGTTCACGCATGCTGTAGAGTGAGTGGGAATGCCTCTTTTTACGGCTAAATGATGGTCCACGTGTGGCTGTGAGATCCACCTCAGCTAGCCATTCATCTGTGGTGGACACTGAGACTGCCCCTCGTTTTGGCTATTATGAGGTATGTACCATGTCAACACCTTGTGATCCCGAGCTCCAGCAGTCAGCATGCCTGACCTCCATGAGGCCCTGTGTGCAGTGTTTGCGGGGTACACACCCAGGCTTGGAGTTGTCACAAGGTGAGTGTGAGCTGCATCTGCAGGCTGCCAGGAAGCAGTGAGGCCTCAGTTTCCCCATATGGGTCAGTCCTCTTCCTTCCTTCCTTCCTTCCTTCCTTCCTTCCTTCCTTCCTTCCTTTGTCTCTTCCTTCCTTCCTTTTCTTTCTTTTTCTTTTTTTTTTCTTTTTGGTTTTCCGAGACAGGGTTTCTCTGTGTAGGCTTCTCTGTGTAGTTCCAGGCTGTCCTGGAACTCACTCTGTAGACCAGGCTGGCCTTGAACTCAGAAATCCGCCTGCCTCTGCCTCCCAAGTGCTGGGATTACAGGTGTGCGCCACCACTGCCCAGCTTGCTCTGTTTGTCTTGAGAGCCAGAGCTGGGTGGTCGAGGAGCAGCATTGGCCACCCTGGGCTGTGGGAGCCAGGATGGGGAGGGCTGAGGGGAAGTAAACCTGGAGGAAGGAAGCCGGGGACAGCACTCCCTGGGCACAGCACTCCCTGGGGACAGCACTCCCTGGGGACAGCACTCCTTGGGGCACTCTCCCTCAGGGGATACTTTCCTTAGTGATGCCTGGAACCCTGACCCAGATCCTGTTCTGTGTCCAAAGTTTCTATATGGAAATGACAGAGTTCCGGGAAAACCACTCTATAGAAGGGGTGGGAAGAGCTCCTGGCCTAGGAGCCCCCTGGGCTGGTGGGCACAGGCCTGGCCTCACTGGGGTAAGGCAGCAGCTCTGTGCGCTACTGCTGGGCATTTAAACCCAGGTGACAAAACACAGGAGCTGCTGAAATGCTAGAAGCTTCCAAGCTAACTTCAAGGTAGTCCAGCCAGCACTGGATGAGGGCTCTGGAGATGCCTCCCAGAAAGGGGGCGGCCAGGAAGGACCCCAGGAGGGGGGCTGACGCTGGAGAGGCCAGAGCCGTTCACTATGGGCACCAGGATGCAGCCACGCTGGGTCCAGTCCTTGCTTGGCTTCACAAAAATCCAAACCTGTTCCTCTGGTCTTCCAGCTCCCCAGAAGCAGTGGCTCCAAAGGCCATCTCTGCGGCTCACTGTTCTACACGGTGATGGTCACTAGCAGGGAGATGGAGCCATCACGAAGAAGGGGATTAAGAGACCAGCTAGAGTTGGTTGTCACCTGTAAAGCTAGAGGAAGCTGCCCAATGACCACGTTGTCCTCAGAAGAGGACACAGGCTGGGTGCGCATCAGGACACCCCTGGAATGAGGCTGGGGGAGGCACCAGCTCACTTCCTAACCCATCTCTTCTAGAAATTGCACACAGATAAAAGGTCCCAGTTAATGAGGATTCTGGTTCAAGTTTTGAAATCCACAGCAAGCCCACTCCGCATAATAATGTATCAGAAACACAACAATCCTTTAATCTCCATGGAATTAATTGCTGGGCCCAGAGATTCCGAGCACGCCTGCAGAATCCTTAATTTCTTGAGCTCATGGTTCTGAGACAGCCACTGATGTGAGGCTGGCTTCTGTGGTCAGGACTCCCACAGCTTCCACAAAGGCCCAGATTGTCCGTCTGAGTGGCTTTCTCTGGAAGAATCATGTGTGTGGGGATCCGAATTAATGACAGCTTGGAAATCTTGCTGCTGGGTGGGACATGGTGGGCTTGAATCCGAGGAAACTCAATGGCAGGTCTGTGGCCTTGGGCATCACCCCTGGCGCCAGGGCCTGCCCTCACTCATCCTTCGGCTGCCCAGGTGGGCAGAGGTGCTGTGTGGAGAATGTGGAAAGCTGGTGTGACCAGCTGCGAATTGCAAGATCTGAGAGAAACCAGGCAGATGGCTGTAATGGAACACATGCTCAGGGCCAACTGCGATGGATACAGCAGAAAGCAGCCAGCAAGACCTGCCTAAGTCAAGCTTTGGGAAGGGGGACACCGAATTCAGGTGCCTGGGCTTTGGGAAGGGGGGGCACCTGTCTAATTCAGGTGCCAGGGCTTTGGCAAGGGGGACACCTGTCTAATTCAGGTGCCTGGGCTTTGGGAAGGGGTCACCTGTCTAATTCAGGTGCCAGGGCTTTGGGAAGGGGTCACCTGTCTAATTCAGGTGCCAGGGCTTTGGCAAGGGGTCACCTGTCTAATTCAGGTGCCTGGGCTTTGGGGAAGGGGTACAGAGGAAGATCTTCACAGGCTGAGAGCTGAAGAATGAGAGAGGTTAACTACAGCAAGGAACTGGTCATTCCTGAGCAAAGAGACACAGGTACAAAGACCTGGACTCAGGGACATGCCAGGAAGCAGGAGTGACCAACTCACTTTAGTTTAGATCATCATCACCATGTCACATACATATAACTCCCCACTGCTCCTGCATATGCTGGAGTTCAGCGGCAGGTGCCCTACATGCATGAGGCCTTAGGAGCTCAGCAGCAGGTGCCCTACATGCATGAGGCCTTAGGAGCTCAGCAGCAGGTGCCCTACATGCATGAGGCCTTAGGAGTTCAGCGGCAGGTGCCCTACATGCATGAGGCCTTAGGAGCTCAGCGGCAGGTGCCCTACATGCATGAGGCCTTAGGAGCTCAGCGGCAGGTGCCCTACATGCATGAGGCCTTAGGAGCTCAGCGGCAGGTGCCCTACATGCATGAGGCCTTAGGTTCGATCCTCAGTACTTTCAAAATAATGATAATAATGTGGAATGCTACTGAGGAGGACCCTGACAGCAGACTCTGGCCCCCACAAACATGCACACACAGTGCACATACCCGTGAGTGTGTACACATATCCTCACACAGGTATGTCTATACATGTGACACTAATTTCCTGAGGATAATATAACAAGTTACTACACACTGAGGCTTAAAACAACAGAGGTTCTGAGGGGCTGCCAGGACCAGAGAGCATCCAGTCTTTTATTTTTTTAAAAATTGTGTGTGTATGTGTGTGTGTGTGTGTGTGTGTGTGTACCCATAGAGACCAGAAGTGAGTGTAGGATCCCTGGGGCCTGGAGTTGTGGGCACTGGTGGGCACTGAGCCATCTCTCTTGCCCCACAGGCACTTTTTGTTTCTTCTGCTCCTGTGGTTCTTGCCCTAGTACCAGCGTCTGAATGCTCCTGTCTCTCTCTGAATGTTGAAATCTAATTCCCAGTGCAGCGTATTATTATTATTACATATATAAGAGGCCTGGACTTTGGAACTTAAGCCCAAGAGAAATTTCTTATTGCCAAACGACACTATCTGTGGGGCTGGGGGCAAGTGTTCCTCACATGGAGAGTCTGCTGGTATCTGGGTCCTGCACATCCCAGCCTTCATACCTGAGCACTAAACTCTGTTGATTCAGGGCTGGAGAGATGACTCAGCGGTTAAGAGCACTGACTGCTCTTCCAAAGGTCCTGAGTTTAAATCCCAGCAACCACATGGTGGCTCACAACCATCTGTAATGAGATCTGATGCTCTCTTCTGGTGTGTCTGAAGACAGCTACAGTGTATTTACACATAATAATAAATAAATCTTAAAAAAAAAACCCTCTGTTGATTTGAAATTTCTGGGCAAAGGCATGTTGTTAGAGCGTCTAGACAGGCATCCCTTGGCTTGTGGCCTCATCACACTGACAAGGTCTGGCTATGTAGCCCAGGCCAGCCTTGAACTCCTGTTTTCTTGCTTAGCCTCCTGGGGCTGGGGCTACAGGTGTGTGCCAACAAGTGCAGCTCTGCCTCTGAACCTCTCCTCTGGGTGTCTCTCCCTTCTTCCTTTTTCCTTTCTGTGTATCTGTGCATGCATGTGTGTGTGTGGGGTATGGGTGTGGGATATACATGGTTGGGGGGTGCATGTGTGTACATGTGGGTATATTCCTGTGTGGGTATACATGCATGAGTGTGTCAGTGGGTATATGGGCATGTGTGGGGAGTAGATGGATGTGGGGGGCATATGGGTGTGTGTGGGTGTATGAGGGTGTGGAAGGGTGTAGTACACCATTGGCACACAGGTGGCGGTCAGGGAGCAGCTTGTGGGAGTCGGTGTTCTTCTTCTGAAGTGGATCCTAGGGATCAGACTCAGATGGTCAGACTTGTGTAGTAAACACGCTATCCACCGAGCTATTGTGCCAGCCCTCTGGTTTTAACCTCCTGGCCCTCTACATAGCCCTGGCTAACCCTGAACTCAGGTCCTCTGGAAGACTAGCACATGCTCTTAACCACTGAGCCATTCTCAGCTCTCGGTCGTCTCCGTCCTTCCTGTAAATGTCTAGCGGGCCTGTGTCCTGGCTTGCTCCTCTCAGGGAGCTACTTAGATTACCCCACCTCTCCAAACGTACACACATTGCTATTGTTTGAGACAGGATATAACTGGCTGGCCTGGAAACTGTCTATGTAGACCAGGTTGGCCTTGAATCATGGAGATCCACCTGCCTCTGCTTCCCAAGCGTTGGGATTAAAGGTGTGTGCCACCACACACGACCTCTAGTGCCTCTTGGAAAAGAGCTGTCTTTTCTCCTTGGGCACACTCAGATAGTTTCAAGTGAGACTGTCCCTTCCAGATCCTCCGTACAATGACATCTGACTGCACATGCAATAATATAACGGGGCAGGGCAGAGACACCCAGAGAGGGTAGAGGCTCAGCCAGGCACGCTGGCACACACCTGTAGTCCTGGCGCACAGCAACCGTTTTTCCACATCAGGAATCCTTCCCAGAGTCCAGGTATTCGAATGGGGACACATCTTTGGGGCCCAGCTGCCCTTACGCACCCTGACGTGCTGTGGGGAATCCTGCCTTGCCGAGTGCACTGAGGCCGCTCTTGCCTCTGGGCCACGGTCCTGGACCTCCAGTTGGGTTTGCCACAGCCATTCAGGGACGAAAGCCGGTGTGTGCGGTGGCTTTGACCTTTTTACTGTCTACAAGTCGAACGATACTGTCAGGTTAGACCCACCTACCTTCCTGGGAGACAGCTCACCCATCGCGATGGATGCATTTGTTTCTCTTCTGTGTTATATTGAATATTCAGAGGCAGGGATGAGGACAGGACAGGTCGCAGAGAAAATAGCTATAGCTAGTGAAAAATGTGTGAGCAAACAAAGTCACTCAGAATCTTTGGGAACTGTCCTAAAGAAGGACACATGGAACGAAGGAAAAACTACTAAGACAAAGAAGCAAGCCATCAAACAAACCAACCACCCGCTGAATCTCAGATGAGCCGCCCTCCCCTCCCCTCCTCTCCTCTCCTCTCCCCTCCCCTCCTCTCCCCTCCCCTCCCCTCCCCTCCCCTCCCCTCCTCTCCCTCTCGAGGTTCTGCATGATGGTAGAGGCAGCCCGGGGCGCAGCCCCCTCTCTCCCCAGGAAAGGCAGGCTGCTACCAAGAACATGTCTCATCCCCAGCTCTGAAACCTAGAAATGTCATTCCAGGAAAGAGCAGCTGGGTACCTGAGACTGTCTTCCTCTCCCAGCCTCCTGAGGGGCATGGCAGACCTGCCTCGGGGACACAGCCAGGGGTACCTGGGCGCCTTTACTCCTGCTTGCTATGGAGTAGAGGGTCCATGCCGGGAGGGGCTGCCCCACTCATAGCCCAGTTCATAAGGCAGGGAGGGGTGTGGAGAGGGAAGCAGGCTGGCCCTGTCCTGTCCCGGATGCAGAGCAGCTGTGCAGAAGTCTGACCAGAGACAGCAGGGAGAGCTAATGCGCTCCCAAGGGAGTTCACTTCCTCTGGGACTGAACGCACGGCTCAGGTTCAAGGGTGAGAATCGTGGAGATCTCGGTAGCAAGCGATTAAGAGGCAGATAATAGCAACTAATTAAGAGGAGGCTGCTATAAATAGCTCCAGGAGCGGGGAGCAAGCTAAGACACGGGCCAGCTAGACATTTACAGGCCCGAAAGAGACAGTGGTGGCTGGAGAGGTGGCTCAGTGGTTAAGAGCACTGGCTAATCTTCCAGAGGGCCTGAGCTCAGTTTTTAGTACCTAGGTCAGGGGGTTCACAATGGATTGTAACTCCAGTTCCAGGGGATCAATGCCTTCTTCTGGCCTCTGCAGACATGTGCACACTTGAGGACACACACACACACACACACACACACACACACACACACACGGTTGAGTGCACTAAAACTTAAACAAAAACAACAAAACCAAACAATTGAGGGGAACCCTCAAGGGACTATAAGAGCCCTCAAAGACTGACCTCGAAGCAGACCCCAGGAAGGGGGCCTGAGCTCAATCAGATCATCTGAGGAACGGTTTCTGTCCCAGGAGACCGGTCCATCGTCCCTGGAACCAACACAGTGGGAGTCCAACAAAGACAGGCAGTCACGTGAGAAGCCAGGGAAGGCCAAGGACGGTCCTGCTAGGACCTAGTCACCCAGGGTGACTCCGAGCATGCTCAGGGCTGCCTCTGAGGGGTGAAATCAGGGACTGCATACTTCCTCAGAAAAACAGACTTCAGCTGGGCAGTGGTGGCACACACCTTAATCCCAGCACTCTGGGAGGCAGAGGCAGGGGATTTCTGAGTTCAAGGCCAGCCTGGTCTACAGAGTGAGTTCCAGGACAGCCAGGGCTACACAGAGAAACCCTGTCTCAAAAAATAAATAAATAAATAAATAAATAAATAAATAAGAAAGAAAAAGAAAAACATACTTCATTAAAATCAGCCCAACCAAGTCGGTTAAGACACAGGGAGACAGCACAGGCCCCGGCAAACGGAGGAGTTGTACAGGCTGCTATCAAAGATGCCCTGTCAGAGCCGTGTTACAGCCTGTTACCGAAGGTGTCCCGTCTGAGTCGTGAACAGAGGCAGGGCGGCGAGGGGGCACCTGGGGAAGACAGTGGGCAGAGGGAATGGGCAGGACATTGGGGTCTCACTCTGTAGACCAGGCTGGCTTTGAACCCCTAGAGCTCTGCCTGCCTCTGCCTCCTGAGTGCTGGGATTGAAGGTGTGCACCCCCATTCCAGTGCCAAGTGGGTCTGAACTCATGTGCATATACCCCCCCCCAAAAAAACCATAAATTGCTTTTTTATAAGGGGGAAAGCAAGGGATGGCGACTCCTAGACATCTGTGGCCATTATCCACACAAACCCCTCACGGCGTCCCATGACCTTCCAGGGACGAGACACGGGGAGTCAGGGCCAGTGCCCGTCGGGAGCCCTCTAGCCACCTGTCACTGGTTTCTTGCTGTGGTGTGTGTGTGTGTGTGTGTGTGTGTGTGTGTGTGTGTATCTATCTCTGTCTTTCTGTCTCTGTGCGTTTGTGTATCAGTCTCTCTGTGTCTGTGTGTGTCTGTGTGTGTGTGTCTCTCTGTGTATGTCTTTCTGTCTCTGTACATCTGTGTATCTGTCTTTGTCTGTCTGTCTGTCTGTCTCTCTGTGTAGGCCAGTGGTTGGTGTCAAGCATCTCCCTCAACTACTCTACACCTTATCTTTTGAGCAGTGTCTCTCACTAAACGAGGCTGGTTGGCCAGCAGGCCCAAAGGGTCCTGTCCACCCAGCACGTAGACCGCAGGTACACACTACCACACCCGGCTTGTTAACCTGGGTCTGCACGCTGTGTGGGCCCGGGCACATACCCACTGAGTCATGTCTACAGTCCTGCCTGCCGTGTGACGAGAAACAGAGCGGAACTCACCTCACAGGTCCCCGAGAGCAGAAGGGCATTAACCCAGTCATGCCTCCAGTCAGGCCACCCTGAGCGCGTGCTTTCTGAGGAGAAGGCAGCCCCGCCTGGCCCTCTGGAGTCACCAGCTTCTGTTGTTCAAACAGCCGGGCTGTTTCATAGGCCAGACTTTCTAGGCAGTGCCTGAGACCAGGTGAGGGACATTACCACAGGATTCTCAGTGGCCTGGGCCTAAGAAACTGGCTGCTGAGTCAAACTGGTGACAAAGGCAACAGTTCCATCCGCTAGGAAAACTGAGGCAGGAGGACAGTCAGTTTAGTTGGACTAGGCCTAGGGACTCTGATGTGCAGCACAACCAAGGCTCTGGGCTCAGGCCCCAGTGCTGCGGAAAGTGGTCTCTGAGCTGGGTGCGTGTGCAGACTTTTAAGCACAGCACACTGGAGTCTGAGATAGGAAGGTGGCGGGCTTGAGGCTACCCCCAAAACAAACAAACCAGCCAACCAACCACCCAGCCAACTAAGGGCTAGGGTATCTCAGGGGTGGCGCTCTCGCTGCGGCCCTGGCATGGTCTCTAGTATGACTTAAAAAAAACAAAAACCGAAGAAGAGCTTCCTGCTGCCGGCAGAGGCAGGAAGCAGGATGTGCGCACCAGGGCCGGCCGCTTACCACAGCCTGAGGCAGGAAGGAAAGACTGACATAAAACCCTTTGATCGTGGTCTCTTGATCTCTGAAAGGTTCATCTCACTGAGGCGGAGAGAGGATGGGCGTCTATAGCTTCTGTGCCTGCCGCCTGAGACTCACTAGACGCTCCAGAAGATTACCAACCAATGCCCTGGGTAGGCTTCTGGCGAACATAGCTAGATCCCAGGTCAGGCGGGAGTCCTCTGTTCTCAGTGGCCTACAGGCCGTATCAGGGGACAAATAACTTCCAGAAGGCCAGCCCGGCCAGGGAGCATGGCCTCAGGTTCCACAAAGCAGAGACCATGTGGCTGTTACCTGTCCCAGTGTTCCTTGTCCTCGATACTATCATATATAGTATTGAGATATGATAGATATGCTATCACATCGTATCATATCATCGTCTCATAGCAGATCATATCATATGATGCTTAGTAAATATTTATAGGTAAAATGAACCAAGTAGGAGCTGGAGAGATGGCTCGCTGGTTAAGAGCGCTGGCTGCCCTTACAGAGGACCCGGGTTCAGTTCCCAGCACTGACCTGGCAGCTCGCAGCCGCCTGTTACTCCAGTTCCAGGGCGTCTGACACCCTCACACAGACATACATGCAGGCAAACACCAATGCACCTAAAATAAATAAATACATCATTACAAAGGTCTTGGAGGGAGGGAAAAGTTCGAGAGGTATGCTGGTTCCGGGGAATATATGCACGCATGGGGGGGGGCACGTATGGGGGGTCTGGTGTGCACACAGTATGTACTAGAAGGGGGCTGGGCACAGTGGTCGGCCTCAGCAGTGCGAGTCCTTAGACTCAGGACTGACTATCATTTGTGGGCACCGCAATGCAAAATGAAAATATAGAGTCTCAGAGAAATAATGAAGAATTTCAGAGGCCAACAGACAGAGCCCAAACAGGAGCAAATGCCGTACACCCGGGAAGGCCAGCCCCGTGAGCCGCAGGCCCAAGTCCTTGCTCCCTAAGAACCCCTGGCCCGCAGGTTTGCCTCCCCTCCCCCTCCCCCATTCTCTTGCCAGCCCCCCTCCTCTTTCTTTGCAGAGTTAGATTCCTGGCTGGCTGGCGTCACGGTTAGCCACGCATTCCTCCTGCCCCTCCCTCGCTGTGGCACTGTCTGCTCCTTGCCAGCCATAGCTGGTGCTGTGCTTGGAACAACGTGAGAATTTCTTCCCCAGGGAGATGTAAATGCCTCCCCCCACCCCTTTCTAAGGGCTCAATGACAAACTAGAGTTTGGTGTTACCAAGGCTTACGGATGACCAGAGCATGCGTGAAGGCTTGCCCACGGGCGCATGTGTGACTGACGTGGCAGCAGACTGGAAAGTCCTCACCCACCATGGGTGGCGGCTTCCCCATAGCACAGATGGAACCCCCTTTCTCAGCCCCATTTTTCTAGTCTGGTTCTTTCCAGCAGCCTCTGCAGGAAATGACCTTGACCACGGAGGCAAAGCCACGGTTAAACTGTGACAGTTTAGGTCTGCGATGCCTCCCAAAGCCATGTGTTGACGGCTTGGCTCCCTGTTTGTTGCTATTGAGAGGTGGTGGCACCTTTAAAGGGTGGGGCCTAGCGGAAGGTCTTTGCCACTTGGGATGTGTCCTTGAAGAGGATGCTCTGTCACTGTGACTTGCTGCACGGCCCGATGCAGATGCAGCGGGGCTGACGGACCACAGGCCGATCTTCCAAATCGCCAAGCCCCACACAGCCTCCGTTCAATGTTTATCCTCAGATAGTTGTTACAGTGACAGCAAACTGCCAAACACGGGGCCATCGGAACAAATTCTGCTCTCTGTCCTCAGTGTCTCAGATGGAGAGAGAGAAGGCAGAGCCTTTGGTGACAGGACTCCGTAGTCAAGATGCATTTGGGTGACGGCTGGCCTTCCTATTCTCTGGTTACACCCCAGAGAAGGCCTGGCTGTGACCGCTGCCCCTCGGGGTTGAATGAAGTCACACACATCCTGACTAGCCAGAGCGCTGTCCCTCAGCATTAAACCCTCGGGGTGCCCGAGCTCCGCGCCGCAAGCCCTCGGGGTGCCCGAGCTCCGCGCCCCAAGCCCTCGGGGTGCCCGAGCTCCGCGCCCCAAGCCCTCGGGGTGCCCGAGCTCCACACCGCAAGCCCTCGGGGTGCCCGAGCTCCGCGCCCCAAGCCCTCGAGGTGCCCGAGCTCCGCGCTGCAAGCCGGCCCTGCACACCCTTGAGCGTGCACCTTGAGGGCTGGTGTGGGAAGCTTTCTGGGGATCGGTCCCTAGAGCCCGACTCACTCTAAAAGACGCTACGGAGTCCTTCCAAGGCCTCCCGCGTGCTGCAGACCCACTGGCAGATCAAACGCCTCAAATGTGGAGGGCTCCTTGGTGCCATGTGCCTGGGGGAAGGGGGAGCTTGCTCTTTTCTCTCTCTCTCCTCTCGTTCTCCTCTTTCCAAAGACACAAACATGTGGACTGCCAGCACATGGGGAGAGAGGACGGGAGGGAGGACGGGTGGGGGTGGGGGGCTGGAGCTGTTTATTTTGTAGTTTTCAAAGAAAAGGACTTCTGGTGTAGACACTGAACATTCCGCTGACTTTGGGGAGAAGCTTTGGGGACAAGCTTTGCTTGTCCCAGCAGGTGTCTCTGGGGGTGACTTGGGGGGAGGCAGGACAGTGTTATAAGTAATGACGGGCCGCAGGGTGGGTGCCAGGTCAGGAGCTTTGGTGCAGCTCCAGGAGACTTGCCCAAGCAGGGCACATATTCTCCTTGGAGCTCCGGAAACACGCACGGCCGCTTTCTTCTGAGTGACAGGGACACTTACATCGCCCGTGCTTTTTTGTGCCTGCCACTCTTTTTAAAGATCAGTGCCACTGTATTTTCAAAATGGCACATGTAGTTCATAAACGCAAAGGATTCGAGCCACATGTAAACGCGTCAGATAAAGTGGGAATGTGCTCCCCATGCTCCTCCTGCCCCTCCATTGGTGCTCCCTGATCCCCTTCCTCCTCCTGCCCCTCCAGAGGTGCTCACTGGCAGCCTGGCTGGGGCTTTAGTGCCTTTACACACACACCCTTTCACTCGGGCAGCCTCACGGGACCGCCTTTAAAGGGGACGAGGGAGGGGCAGCAGCAGGGGACGCTGCGCGCCCATGTTGGACGGCATATCACATGCACATACCTGCCTCCCCCCCCCCCCACACACACCACCACAGACACACAATAATAATAATAAAGAACACACTGGGGCTGGAGGGATGATGCATCCTCTGACAGCACTGGCTGCACTTGGAGAGGATTCAGTTCCCAGCACCCGCCCAGCGGCTCACAAGCCCCTGCAACACCGGTCTCCTGGGAGCTGACACCCTCTTCTGGCCGCGTGCGTGCATTCAGTGTACAAAAACCGCACAAAGTCTCTCTCTCACACAAAGATACATAAATGTTTTTAAGAAGAGACAAAACTGAAGACACGTGGAAGACATGCAGACTGTTGTGTGACATGATTTCTTCCCGTAGGGGGTCCTGATGTCTGTGTCAGCAGCACGGAATCACACAGAGGGGACGCGGATGACCGTGTTCCTGCTGATGGGCGGAGAGTGCGCCCTTCAAAACCTTTCTGGCTCCCAGGAGCCGCGTGCCTGGCCTCGCTCTGAATGAATTCTCCCCTGTCTTCACCTGTGACCCCAGCTCCTCCCTGTTGTGCTCTCTGCAGTGTGAGAACCGGACTCCGGAGACCACGGCCGAAAGGCTCCTCCCCGCTTGTTTCTGTCGGCTCTTTGGGCTATTTGTTACAGAGACACGAAAGTAACTGATAAACCTACGGGCGGTGTGAGAGGAGGGTGTGTGTGTGTGTGTGTGTGTGTGTGTGTCTGATTTTCCTGCTAAGTCTTATAGTGTAAGGCCCACAGACCTTAGCACACTGTCTCCAAGATGGAGGTAGCACTCGGGCTGAAGGACTCCGCATGTAGACATCTCCACCTGCGGAAACCTAAACAGACGGAATCCAGCCCGGTGTGGTGGCGCACGCCTTTGATCCCAGCACTCAGGAGGCAGAGGCAGGCAGAGCTCTGTGAGTGTGAGTTCAAGGCTAGCCTGGTCTACAGAATGAGTTCCGGGACAGCCAGAGCTAAACACAGAGAGATGCTGTCTCAAAAAACAAACAAACAAACAAACAAAACAAAACAAAACAAACAGAAAACAAAGACCTAATCCATCACAGCCCTTACTTCTGGGAAAGTCTCTTAAAACACTAACCTTGCTCTTCGGTTTCCGAAGATCCACTCTGGCTATCTGTTCTTGTTAACTGAAGTATGTCAACCCAGGACCTGGTTGGGTTTGTTTGCGTTTGTTTTGTGCATAAAAGTTTACCCTGAGAAAGGCTCCGGGCTACACTGAGACCCCCAAACACCCAGTGTAGCCTCAGGCTAGCTAATAAAGACTTTCTATTGACTTAAAGACCAGAGAAGTCTTCTCTGGTGAATGCACCACAATAATAAGGTGAAGGCAATGGAAAATGGCCTTCAAGTGTGAGAGGTTCTATCACTCTGAGAAGGGTGATAGAAGGGCAAAGCCAATGTTCAGGTTTAGGACCTGGAGGCCGAGACAACAGAGTTAACGGAGGACGCAGGGTACCTGGACGCTCACGTCCAGGGCTCATTTCCTCACAATCTCAGATCTCACCACAGGGAGGCGCTGGTGAGCAAGGCTGCGCAGGCGCGGGCTTGAGCAGGGTGGAGACCTGCCAGAGCCTTGCGGCAGGAGCCTGGCTGCCAGCGGGGCCAGGTGCTTCAGTCTGTTTGTCCACCTGGGGCCTTGAAGGAATTGGAGGTCATTCAAGTTCTTCTGTGTTTGTTCCCTTAATTAAGCGGTTCTCAACCTGTGGGTCGAGCCCCCTTTGGCAACCGTCTATCTCCAAAAATATTTACACTGCGATTCATCACAGTAACAGCAGCTATGAGGCAGTAATGAAAACAATTTTATGGTGGTGGTGGTGGGGTCACCACGACATGAGGAACTGTATTAAAGGGTCGTAGCATTAGGAAGGTTGAGAACCACTGCTCTAACTGAAGCAAAAGATAATGAAGTTCGCTGAAGAAACCGGAGCAGCAAGGGGATTGGCCCTGAGATGAAGGGCAGGGGACACTCGCGTGGGCTGTGGGCCTGAGGGCCTGAGGGCTCGGCTCCGTTGGGAAATTGCTTGTTGAGCAAGCATTGAGGCCTGAGTCCCAGCGCAGCGCTCACGGAAGGAAGCCAGGCCATAGCTCACACCTGCAGTCCCCGGGCCGAGGAGGCAGTGGCAGGAAGGCCTGGCGTGCAGGCCCGCTCCAGGCGCACTGAGAGGCTCTGGCTCAAAGCACAAGGTCTGGAGAGGGCCGCCGAGATGGCTCAGCGGGCAGAGGTGATTGCTGCCAATCCTGACAACCTGAATTCGAACTCTAGGGCAAGCAGGTCAGCTCTCTCCTAAGAAGCGCACTGCCGGTTTGTCATCTGATGGGAGGCCAGGTCCCCAGGGACAAGATCGTCTACAGTCCCGGTTTGTGACTCAGCTCCTATTTGCAGAATAAGGACGGATGGCGGAGCATGGAGGCACAAATCTGTAATCTCAGAACGCAGGAGATGGAAACAGGGCAATCTCAACTACATCGCAAGTTCAAAGCCAGTCTCGGCTGGAAAAGATCTTTTTTTTTTTTTTTTTAACAAAACAAAACAAAATCAACTAAACCACAAGAATAGGGACTATGGGCCACCTATCACAAAGACAGGTCCTCTCCTGTCTTTGATTCTTAGTTACTGCTTAAAAAAAATTTAACTGTATTAAGAATGCTGGACAGTGGTGGTACACGCCTGTAATCCCAGCACTCTGGGAGGCAGAGGCAGGCGGATTTCTGAGTTTGAGGCCAGCCTGGTCTACAGAGTGAGTACCAGGACAGCCAGGGCTACACAGAGAAACCTGTCTCGAAAAAAACAAAAAACAAAAAACAAAACAAAACAAAAAAGCACAGGCCAGGGCTGGAGAGATGGCTCAGCAACAGCTGCTCTTCCTAGAGGACCCAGGTTCAATTCCCAGCACCCCGAGGGGAAACCAGTACATTACACGAACTGTCTATAAAATTCTAGTCCTTGGGACTTTGACACCTTCACACAGACATGCATGCAGGCAAAACACCAATGCACATGAAATTTTAAAAATTATTATATTTTTTAAAAGGCTGGGTGTACATCTTTGATCCTAGCACTTGGGAGGCAGAGGCAGGCGGATTTCTGAGTTCAAAGCCAGCTCGGTCTACAGAGTGAGTGCCAGGATAGCCAGGGCTACACAGAGAAACCCTGTCTCAAAAAGAAACCAAAAACAAACAAAAACAAAAAACAGAAAACAAATAAAACCCCCAAACCAGAAAAAGAAAGAGCACAGAGCCTGACTGCGGTGGCTGAGTTAAATATGAGGAGTTTCACGTACTAACAGGGTCTTGCTATGTAGCATAGGCTGGGTTTGAACTTACGTCCTTTCTCGGCCTCCTCAGCCTCCCAACTGTAGGGATTTCTGGTGCACCACATGTAGCTGTGCTCAACCGATTTAACACACGGGCAGGGAGTGGGGGCTGGAAGAGAAGGTAGCGTGGGGAGCCTGGGAACCTGTGGCAGCGTGTTTCTCCAGTAGGAAATCCTGGTTTCCCAGGCAGAAGGTGAGTTGACTAAAGTTACACACACAGGAGTGACATCAAGCCCGTGTCCTGCACACGACCGCCTTCTTCCCCTCTGTTTTGCCCCCAGTAATGTACTCAGACTGGGAGTTTCTGGGAGGGAGAGTCCCAGCCTTAGCAAACAACCCGAGATGGAGAGGGCGCTGTGGTAAATCCCAGCCACCAACCAAGGCCACCGCCTCGCCTCGCTCACTCGCAGACTAACAGGCTGGAGGGGTCTCTGTGTGGGAAGGAAATGATTTTAACCCAGGGCTTGGCTGGGAGGCTCTGGGGGCGGAGTCCAACTCACAGGCATTAGTAGAGGGAAACAAAGAATTGCTGAGGACGGCAAACTGGTTATAATTAAAAGAACCTGGGCTCTGGAAAACAGTGTGCGGCGGCCAGCTGTCCTGGGTCTGGGCTCCTGCCGGGGAGCTGGGGGTGGGGCAGGAACAGGCAACCCCAAGAGCCAGCTGCCCGCCCCTGCTGGGCAGCCTGGGGAGGAGAGACCTGGGCAGAGCAGACTGGGGGGGGGGGGATGCTGTCTCCTCAGGGCTCTCTCAAGCCAGGATGCTGCATGGCATGGGGAGGTGTGTGTGTGTGTGTGTGTGTGTGTGGTGACCCTCAGCTCCCACTCGATTTCTCCTTCCCTCCTTCCCTTTTCCCACAACCAGACTCACACATGTTGTCTCTCAGGAAGGCAAGCAGGCCGGGGCAAGGCTAGCGCTTCATGGAGGAGTTATTTAAACTCTCTGAGCCATGTTCCTCCATCTGAGTGGGAGAGGAAACAACCTAATCCACGCAGTGGCTGCGGGGATGAAGAGCGGACAGTAAGCAGTGGAGGGCAGGGCTGAGGGCAAAGGCCTGTGGGTAGTGGGTAGGCGTCTGCTCTCACGTATGCTCTCGGGCTTCACTGCTGGGGGCAAAAACCAACATCGCATCTTAGGACATCAGCCGAGTTTTGTAAAATCGAAGTTTCTTTTTGAAAATGTTCTCTCTCTCTCTCTCTCTCTCTCTCCCTCTCTCCCCCCCGCCCCCCCCGTGTGTGTGTGTGTGTGTGTGTGTGTGTGTGTGTGTCTGTGTGTCTGTGTACAGGCGCACATGCACTTGTGTGCACATGCATACGGAGGCCTGAGGACAGGATTTGGGAGTTCACGGGTTCTAGATGTTGAAGTTAGGTGCCAGGCTTGCATGGCACACACGTTTACCCGCTTGTCCTCTTGCTGGTGGAAATTTTGGTGTCCGTCTTCTTATTATGACATTTAAAATGGTGTTACATTTCTGGGGCGGGTGCGTGGGCATAGCATGGCATGCGTGTCTGTTGAGGTAGAGGACCACCTGTGGGAACTGCTTTTCCCTTTCCGCCAAGCACTTTTACCTGCTGAGGCGCTAATCTTAACACCCAGGAGGCAGAGCCAGGTAGATCTCCGTGAGTTCAGGGCCAGCCTTGTCTACCTAGTGAGTTCCAGACAAGCCAGAGCTACACAGCAAGACCCTGTCTCAAAAACCAACCAAGCAAACCACTGAACCCCAGCCCGAGTTGGCCCCGTAGGTGAATGTAGAAAGTGAGCGAAGATCTGAGTGCCTCGGTGTTGCTGCCGTCGGGGTGGCCCTGCCAAGGACCCCAGTTCCTTAGCTCCAAGGAGCAGAAAACCGTCCGGGGCAAGAAGGCTCACAGGGACCCAAAGCCTTCCTCAGGTCAAGGGTGAGTGCTGACAATGTGCACAGAAACTGTCCATGTGGCATTCTCCACCCGGCTGCTTACAGCCTGGGGCCAGCTCCCCTACAGAGCCTGCTCCTACCACGAAGAACTAAATCTGCCTCCTCGTTCAGTCATATACCATAAACCCTGCCTCCTTGTTTATTTCTATGTAATAACCCCACTTTTTGATCAACTGTATATCATAACCCCGCCTCCTGTTCATCTGCATATCATAACCCCGCCTCCTGTTCATCTGCATATCATAACCCCGCCTCCTGTTCAGCTGCATATCATAACCCCGCCTCCTGTTCAGCTGCATATCATAACCCTCATAACCCTGCCTCCTGTTCATCTGCATATCATAACCCTGCCTCCTGTTCATCTGCATATCATAACCCCGCCTCCTGTTCAGCTGCATATCATAACCCCGCCTCCTGTTCAGCTGCATATCATAACCCCGCCTCCTGTTCAGCTGCATATCATAACCCTGCCTCCTGTTCAGCTGCATATCATAACCCCGCCTCCTGTTCAGCTGCATATTATAACCCCGCCTCCTGTTCAGCTGCATATCATAACCCCGCCTCTGGTTTAAGCATGCTGAGCTGCTGTGGTGCGTGGCTTCTCCAGCAGACCGCCCAGTCCACCTGACCCCAGCTCTTCTGTCTACATTTATCTGCGCGTCTTCATTCCCTCGGTTCCCCGAGTCACAGTCCTGGAACCCAAGCTGTGTGAGACGAAACAAGTAAAAGCATTTGTCACCAAGGCCTGGTGACCTAAATTCAATCCCCAGAACCTAGGTACAGGTGGAAGGAGAGAAGTGACATGCCAAGTTGTCCTCTGAGCTCCACAGGTGCACCGTAGTGTGTGTGTTCCTCCCCCAATAATGTTTCTTACTTTGAATTTCTAAAAGGTATTAAATAATAAAATACTTAGTATTGGCTACTTAGTAAAAAGCTTGCCCAGCCCTGTGTGGAAATGGTCTGTTAGATGCATCCCCGATCGCCATTACCCCATCTGTCTTGATTTAGTGAACAGATAAATCACAAGGCTGTCTGTGGAAGGGCTGCCTGATGTATGCCTCCAGGCTGTCACGCAAAGGTCTGTGGGTGGGAAAGGAGTGTCCGTACTCATCTGATTCTTAAAAAAACCAAAACAACCCGCTTTGTGTATATGGGTGTTTTGTGTGCATGTATATTGTGTACCACATGTGTACACATGTGTACCTGGGAGCTAAAGTTACAGGTGTGCATGCCCAAGTCCTCTGCCAGAGCAAACCAGTGAGTGCTCTTCACTGCTGAGCCATCTCTCCAGCCCCACCAGGAAGGGGTGGAGGTTAGATTACGTCTTTGTCTCGGGTGAAGGTGTCTGCACTCTTCCTGGGCTGTCTGGAGACATCTGCGATGTTGAGCTATTTGGGACTCCTTTCCTCAGTGGGGGCTGGGGGGGCATGGAGTACATCAGGAGGAGATGCTCCAGTTCTGGAGCTAGTGCTCCTTGGCGGATGCTGAATCTTGGCCATGACCTCCGCTGCTTGACCTTCTTGAGGTTGCTAGCCTGCTGCAAAGAATTCCGTAAGGCTGATGTGCGTGCCTCCTGCTAGTCTGCTTGTGCAGCCAGGGCTTTGCTCCGACTGGGAGCCTATGGGGATCTTGTCAGGCTTCCTCATTAAAGCCCTTTGTGGGCCTAAAGGCACCGCCAGAGGGAGACAAGGCGACCGGAAGTCCATCTACTTCCTTAACGTCATCCAACTTTCACAAGGCTTCGGTGTGGGAGCAGGCAGCTTGGGCTCCAGGAGGATCTGCAGAGCCACGTGTCCCTTCAAGGCCTGACAGGTAAGAACACCACAGTGTGCCAGGCCGTCAGGAACATCTGGAAACCAAGTCCGCTCTGGAGAAAGCTGCGGCATACCCAAGACATGGGCTTGTGTTCACTCGGGGACTTGCCGATGGCCAATAAGGTGCTGGCTACTGTCGTGATGATGTCATGACCCCATGCTGGGTCACTGGGCCACCCCAGGATATTGGTTTGGGGCCTAAGAAGGCCTCTTTCTTCTCCACATTTTAGGTATCACCACTAAAATCTCCAAAGTACCACTGAAATTCAGGGATGTGAGGCTGGCAAAGACCAGAGGCAAACAAAGCAGGAGCCAGGTACACAGCACCCCTGAACTCTGCAAAGAGCACCCCTTTCTCTTTTGGGATGATGACCCAGCGGGCGTTTGACACAGCAGAATCTACCACCCCACAGGGCCTGCCAGCACAGAGCAGATTCTGCACTCCTTCCTGGAAGCCGTGTACAATGCCAGGGCTTGTCTGGTGATCACTGCCTCAGCCCATATTCGATCATCAATGGATGCAGTTGGGTCCTGGCTTTGTTGACACCAAAGACACCTTTCCTACTTGCTGAAAAGGTCCAAGCCTTCTTAACTGATCCATCTGGCCTTGTGGCTGCCTCCACCACTGCTGCTCCTGCTGCTCCTGCTGCTCCTGCTGCTCCTGCTGCTCCTGCTGCTGCTTGCTCTGTGGATTTAGTCTCCTCCCCAGAGCAGCCAACTCAGCTTTTTTTTTTTTTTTTGGTTTTTCAAGACAGGGTTTCTCTGTGTAGCCCTGGCTGTCCTGGAACTCACTCTGTAGACCAGCCTGGCCTTGAACTCAGAAATCCACCTGCCTCTGCTTCCCTAGTGCTGGGATTAAAGGTGTGTGCCACCACTTTATATGAGGAACAAGGAGACAAAGGCTTACTTCTCTTAAAAAAAAAGTTCCTGCCGGGTGGTGGTGGCGCACGCCTTTAATCCCAGCACTTGGGAGGCAGAGGCAGGCGGATTTCCGAGTTCGAGGCCAGCCTGGTCTACACAGTGAGTTCCAGGACAGCCAGGGATACACAGAGAAACCCTGTCTCAAAAAACCAAAAAAAAAAAAAAAAAAAAAAAAAAAAGTTCCTGTATGGATTAAGGAAAAACGGCAGCCACTGTCTCCAGGTCCAAGGCAGACGCATGATCTCTGGCATCACTCCTAAGCCTGTAGGTCACCTTGGCCAATGATAAAATGTCAAACAAATAAAATAAGGTGGATCCAGTGGTCTGGGAAGCATGCGACAGGACACTGGGCTCACAGAGTACCGTGGAGAATGGCAGCTCTCGGTACCCTTGTGGTTTTACCTACACGTCCAGAAGCTTCCCTCGGCTCACACAAGCTCTTCAAAAGCTGCTCCCCGGCCAGGCGGTGGTGGCACACGCCTGTAATCCCAGCACTTGGGAGGCAGAGGCAGGCAGATTTCTGAGTTCAAAGCCAGCCTGGTCTACAGAGTGAGTTCCAGGACAGCCAGGGCTACACAGAGAAACCCTGTCTCAAAAAAAAAAAAAAAAAAAAAAAAAAAAAAAAAGCTGCTTCTGCATTTGTCTAAATCCGAGGTCTGAATAGCCCTTTGCTGCTTCTCCTACCTAAGGTATCACATGATCAGCCCCCAAGGGAGTGGGCCAGGACCGTGCTACGGTTAGTGGCCAGGGTTAACGGTGGTGGCTCTCTATGCCAGCCACAGCGCAGAGGATTCTGTAGCTTTGCCCCTGCAAAACGCCATGTAATTTAGACCGTTCGGTGTTCTCCCGAGGACCCTCAGTCCCCAGTCTCCTTTCCTTGTAAAGTCCTTCCTTCTGAACCCCCTTGCCGTCCCTGCCCCCACAGGGCTGACAGGTTCATTTCCCGGAGCACCCTTGCAGCTGTCTGTCCTAGAGATGGGCTTCCGTGTCCAATCTGCTGTCCACCCCCAGGAGCAGGTGTAGGCCCAGTCAGTGGGGGCCTGGTAGCTCTAAGGGCAGCGGCAGACCAGAAATTCAGACTTGTAGCTGTAGGCGAGTACAGCTGATGTATCTATAGCTGACATATCCTATCCCCAAAGTGTCCCCTTCGGCTGAGCAAAAACATACCCCTGTAGGGACCCAACGCTGCCATGGAGGAACAAAGGCTTCTCAGTTCTCCGAGCCCCAGAGTCTGCCTACAGTTTCAACACACATGGCCCACTTGGGAGAGGACACAGCCATGTGACTCCCAAGCTTGGAGACAAGGTCACCTTTGTCCAGCCTTTCCCCTGCACGGGAAGAGCCTTTGACTGCAGGACAAAGGATGAGCCCAGAGCCACCCTGGTGACGGGTCAGAGGCTGTGGGGATGTGTAACACACTAGGTCAAGGTCAGGTGGCCCCACACTCTATTCAAATGGGCTTGCTGGTCTGTCTCTTCCTGCCGTCTCTTAATCCCAAACGGGTTCTCCGGGTGGGGCAGTTGCACATTCTGGGCTCGTTTGTTTATTTTTCTGTCGCTGCCGGGGTTGTCTGAAATCCTCCAGCAAAGCCTCTCCATCTGTTCTCACCAGCCATTTCCTGCCATTACAGATATTCTCCATCATGGAAGGACAGCAGTTCTCGGAAGACGGAGGAAAGTTCAGAAAGATAAACAGTCCCACAGACAGAGCTGGCCTTCGTGGTGTGGTCACCAGGGTGGACGCAGTGTCCCTCCTGGAACAGAATCTGCAGGAGCCTCTAGGCTGCCTGCTGCACACGTCCTCAGTGTGTGACACACTCCTCTGTCCTGTGACACATCCGAGGCTGGAAGTCTCTGTAGCTGAGTAGCCAACAGCCCTGCCCTGTTGGTAGACAGCGGTCCACGGTTCACGCAGATGGCTGTGTGGACCCGCCTGCAGTCACAGTACCCCAGGGGATGAAGGAGTGGTCAGATGTGGTGGGCGCTCCTCGGGGGAGCTGGTCCGGGAGGTCTGGGTCTGGGGTCAGGATCCTGCACATCTCAGGCGGTGGTGGAATTCTTTGGCTGAACTGGCCTGCTCCCCAAGAAAATCTGGCTGAGCTGAGACTCAACCAACCTCTGAGAACATGGGGCTCAAAGGAGCAAGAGGCTGTGAAGGAGAACGACCTCTACAGGCTGCTTGGCTGGGGGGGGGTTCCACGGCTTCTGGGGAGCCCTGCCCTATCCTGGTCCTTTTTGTAGTTCTTTTACCTGCCTCAGCACCTCAACACTGCCCCGGCAGCTTTTGGGGGCCACATTCTACACTTACCCCAAGGAACTCATCAGGGTTTTATGTACCCATGACTTACATGTTCCTGGTCAGAGTGGCCCTTCTCCCAACCCAGACGCCAAGGTCAGACCTTTTTTTCTTAACCCCTAGGTGTGTTCTAGAAGAAGAGCAACAGCTACCAATTAACGAATGCTATGCAGCCCCCCAATGCACGACGCCTGCCCGTGTCAGACCGTATGAAGCCGGCACAGAAGCCCCTTTCTAAGTGGGGTTTGAATGTAACCTGAGCACTTGGGTTTAAGCGTGTGCCCGACCTATGGGCGTGGCCAGCCTCCCCTTCTGTGGTTTAGGGCATCCCCAGGCCCCAGCATTCCTTGGCTGGTCCTCTGTGCCTCCAGCGCTTCTCACTGGTCTGCTTGTCTTTGGTCTCCTCACCATGATCTGATTTTTTCAGATGTCAGTCCTCACTGGAACTCTTGAAAGTCCTCCTGCTTTCCTCTTCCTGGCCTCAAGCTGCCCTGTAGAAGAGTCAGACTGGCCAGCCAAGTACAGGTCGACGCTCCAACTACCAACCACCGCCGCCGCCGCCTCTTTTCCTTGTTGGCACAGTAGGGACCATGGTAAAGCATTGCTTACTTAAGGAGAGGGCTGGAAAGGGCTTGGTAGCACAGTGGCCGGGGAGGCTGAGATGGAGGAATGTCTAAACCCAAGAGTTTGAGGCCAACTTGGGCAGTGTATCAGAGAAAGACCTTATCTCAAAAAACCCCAAACAAACCAAACAAACAACCAGCAGAGAGACCGGGGACAGGTTACTCTGGGAGGCCAGCTCAGTTCTTCCTGGGACAGTTGCACTGTCTCTCCATCAGGGCTCCATCATCTGGGGTGACAGCTGTTTCCAGGCTGGGCACCACAGTGATTAGGCTGAAGCTATCACTGCATGTGGAGCTGATCTGGAGTCTTGGAGTTTAGCGCGTGCCGGCTCTGCCTCAGCTGTGGTCAAGCAATGACAAGCCCCAGCGACAGCTGGAGAAAGGCGGCCAGTGCCAGGCCTGCTGCCTGGAGGACAGAGAGTCCCAGCTCTCCGCACTTTCCCGTGGGGCACGGCTCTTGGGGCAGCCTGGAAAAATGACAGCCTCGGCTCACCACGGTTTCTACAACAATGAGAATATTTATTTTCTTCAAACAGTAAAAATAACATTTTTTCTCTCTTTTGTAAAAGTTAAGTACCATCACATTCCATTTTCTTAAATAACAAAATCCTAAAAATATATATTAAATTGTATACAGTGCGTCACACTTCATTTTATATTTTAAAATACATGATGTTTCTATTTTATTCTCAAAGTTGCATATTAAGAACATATTTACAAATAAAGCCTTGTTGTCCAAAGTCATATCCCTGCTGCAGGGCGAGATTGGAATGGGAAGATCTTGGTGCCATGAAGGTGGTGGGATAGCAGCTCCCTGTGCTGGCCTGAAAGGATCCCTTCCAACATGCCCTCGGACCCTCGGACCCTCCCTCCCACCGCCGTGAGATGCCCCTCCCACCTGTCTGCCCTGCCCCACTCAGCCTCGGCCGGCCAGGCCTGTATGCTCAGCTCCGACTTGGCAAGCCAGGAGCCTGCGTGAGTGCGTGAGGCCCCCAGGTTCTGTTGGCAGACCAGGGTGGGGGTGCCGGCAGGTCCCCCCCTCAGCCAGAGCAGAGAGTGGCCTGGAGGTAGAAAGGGACAGTAAACAAAGACACAAAGGGTCCAAGCAGAGGTTGACAGTTCCCAGGGCAGTGCCCAAAGCAGACCTCAACCACCAAACAGGAGATTCCACACAGAGCAGCCAGGCAACCCTGGAAGCTGTGGAGTGAGGACTTGGCCTGGGAGACCTGTGTGGCCCCTGCAGAGAGGCTGACAGTCGGGGAGGCCATCCACTTCTAAGTGCTCTTGAAGGTCAAGTGCGGGCTGTCCTTGGCAACAGCCTGTGCAAGCTCTGACAGTCCGGCCAGTGGCTGGCGAGGAGTGTCAGGTGGGGTCCCTCCTGGGGTGACAGTGAGGCATGGGCTGGCCCAGAGGCCAGGGCAGCTGTGTCCGCCAGAGCTTTGATCTTCGAGAGCTTGCAGCCGAGGAGTCTGCAGCCAGAGCCCACGTGTCGAGGAGTCCAGAGCTCTGGCCTCCTCCCTCACTTTGGGCAGCCTCAGCCCCATCCTTGCTGAGGAGGAGAGGATGAAGGCTCCTTTCCCGCTCTGCCTCTGCTCTGTAAGCGGTGTGACAGGAAGGGACGGGCACAGGGCACCTATCCTCCAGCGAATGTCTCTGAGGGTCAAGCAGAGTCTTCTGGGCAGTGTTTACCGGCATAAAGGCCTTCTGTGACGGCTGCTACAGGTTCTAACACTGTGACTGTCATTCCTGGAGGTCTGGCCTGCATGGTTTACAGCCCTTCCCACTGGCCCCTGCTGTTTTTGGAGGGCGGTTAGTTTTCCTTGCGTGCCCTCCAACCCCCAGGAGAAGCAGCGGATCCTGCAGTGCTGGGCTGGGCCAGGCCAGCAGCAGGAGGAGCGTGGGCACACCCCCCTTCCTGGGGACACCAATGCTGAGCTGCAGCTGCCACTACACTGGGGCTTGGCTTCCTGTGTCCCAGACGTACAGAGGCAGGTGAGTGGCGGCCTAGAGGAAGCCTGGGACAGTGAGCTGAGCTGAGCACATGTCCTGGCCACATCCTCTGTGTACTACAGCACTCGGTCTCAGGGGGAGATCCTGCCAACGCTATGGACAGCCCAGAGTGGAACCTGCTCCTGTCAGTCTGCTTCCAGTGCTCTTCGCATGTGGCGGGCCTGCCCTCACGCCCAGGAGCCTGCGGCCTTTCCCATCAGAGTGAGCCGATGACCCCTCGTAGCTCTGTATCCCTGCAGGGCCCCCACAGGAGCCAGGCCAGCACCCCAGCCCACGGTAGAGACTCAAGGTTCCTCCTCTGGTTACCCCTCACCATCAGCTCTGGTCACTGCCTTGTCTGTCCTGCTGCTGACTCTCCCTGAGGGTCATTCTCAGACGGTCCCATCAGTCCGAGCCTACGCAAGGCCTCAGTGGCGGCCGCTGAGACCCGGGGAAGGGGACCAGGAGAGCAGAGGCTCACAGGCTGGCAGGGGATCTCCGAGGCCTGCCTTCAGGGCACAGGCTCTTCCTCTCAGCTGCTGCAGGACTTCTCAGTCAGGGAAGGCCCTTTCTCTCACAGCTGCAGCTGGGGCTCTCCTGGGAGGCCCTCCAGCTCCCCAGCCCGGCCTTTCCTGCCTCCCTGTCTGAGGGGCAATGGGCAACTCCTAACTACTCTGTCCCCAAGATGAGGGACAAAGGACAAAGCTCTCTGTAGCTCTGATCATCGTTTAAAGCGATAGCCACCTCATGTAGGAACCACAGCAGCTGCCGCATGCTATGCTACAGCCGCTTCTCTACCCCCTTTGGCAGTACTGGGATAGAGCCTAGGGCCCGAAGTACACAAGCTCTTGACCACTGAGCCCCAGCAGGATTTCACTGAGGACAGAAAGACAGGCTGAATTCAGACTCCGCAGGATTGGGAACTGCTTGAGGACCAGGCTAGTTAAGTCTAGTAGACAAGAAGTTCTCTGTGTCTGTTCCATGGACAGACAGACAGACCAATCTTCAGCCTTGCCCCACTAGTCAGTGGGTACTGAAAAGAACCCTCTAGAAAGAAGACATCTGGTGTGGCCCTGTTCTCAGTCCCCTCAGACTAGATGACACATCGTAGCTGGCACCAGAAAGATCTCCAAGGCTAGACTGGGCCTCTGGGCCTGGGGTGATAATGCCCAGGAGACCACACTCGGTGGGGAACCAGGTCAGCCTTTAAGAAAACCCGAGGAATCTTTCAGTCTGGCTCTGTTGCAAACTGTAAAGACCAGGGGGAACTGATCTGTATGTGGACAAAACAGAGAAGCAAGAAAACTCATCCTACACTGCACCTACCCACCACCCAAGTGTCTTCTAGAAGCAGGCCCGGCTGTGTCCTATCAGCTCAGCCCAGGTCTTAACTCCCCAGGGCAGCCAGGCTGGGGTAGGTGATGGAGGCCTCCAGGCTGGGCTGCCTCTGCAACAGGGTGCCCCCCAAAAAGATGGGGGTGAATGGAGAGGCAGGGAAGTTCTCCGAGGAGAACTCGAGGGAGGGCCCAGCGGGCTTGCTTGCAGCGGCGCCTCCCGGGCAGGTGCCGGGCGTCAGTCACTCACGAGGGGGTTGCGGTCATCTTGTTGACTCTGACCCTTGAGCTTCTTCTTAAAGATGGAGATTGTAGTGGAAGGTTCATAGAAAATGGTCCAGATTTCCCCAGAAGCCCCAGGCTGACGACAGTCCCTAAGGTCTCCTGAAGCAGGAACTCGATGAGATCTGTCAAACAAAAACAGGTTTTCCAGTAGATCTGAAGAAGGCACTCAAATAGCCTCCTCATGAGGCTCTGGTCCCTGTGAGGCTGCCTCAGAGAGTTAGGGATGAAGGCTGGGTGTGTGGATGTACACACAGGACTCCTGGAGCTCAGGAGGGGAGGCAGGCGGATCTCTGAGTTCGAGGCCAGCCTGGTCTACAGAGAGAGTTCCAGGACAGCCAGAGCTACACAGAGAAACCCTGTCTCGAAAACAAACAGCCAGGCGGTGGTGGCGCACGCCTGTAATCCCAGCACTTGGGAGGCAGAGGCAGGCGGATCTCTGAGTTCGAGGCCAGCCTGGTCTACAGAGAGAGTTCCAGGACAGCCAGAGCTACACAGAGAAACCCTGTCTCGAAAACAAACAGCCAGGCGGTGGTGGCGCACGCCTGTAATCCCAGCACTTGGGAGGCAGAGGCAGGCGGATTTCTGAGTTCGAGGCCAGCCTGGTCTACACAGAGAGTTCCAGTACAGCCAGGGCTATGTAGTAAGACCCGGTCTCAACAAACAAACAAACAAACAAACAAACAAGCAAGCAAACAAACAATTAAGGATGAAGTATGCCGAACGTGGAGGAGCGGCCTGAGCAGGAGCCGGCAGGGCAGGGCAGGCCTCCTTGTGGTAACAAGGGAATTTCTGTCAAAATAATTCAAAGCTGGAAAAAGCTGTTTTAGGAGATTATGACTTTTCAAATATTCTTTTGCGTTCCCTCCTCTTCTTCCTCCTCCCCCAATAACAGAATACTACCTACCAAAGCCGCCTGCCTGGTGGGGCACGGGAACGTGCTGCTTGAAGCAGCGCGCCCCGACATCAGCTCTGCTCCACTCTTCCCTTCCCCTCCTGACAGGCAGGGAGGCTGAGAAGGCGTTCCGGTGTTGAGAGGACCCAGGCCTGCGCTGTAGGGCCTTAGCCCTGCTTCAGCCTGCCGTGGGACCCTGGGTCTGAGGGCCGTCCTCAGACGTGAAGAGGACATATCGGTCCTCCGAAGGCTCAGGGTTTATCAGTGAGGACAGCCAGCCACGGGAGAAAAGCCGGTGCTAACGTGTCCAGACATGTCTCCTGGAAAGGGCAGTTTCTCACAGTACTGTGAGAGGGGCAGGCAATGCGCTAGAGCATACCCTACAGGAAGGCCCGTGTCATGCCCAGTCCTACACCACTTTACAGACCGGGTTTGAGGAGATTCGAGCCAGCGTCCACGTGGTGTTCTGAAACTGACACTCTCCCCACATCCCACTCTCTCTGCATGTCTGTCTGTCTGTCTGTCTGTCTGTCTGAAAGGTGAGCTCAGCCAACAGCACTAAGGACACTATTTCTCCTGGGAAAGTTCCGAGAGGAGCTGGGGAAGGTCAGGAGTGTGGCCACAGCGGAGCGGCTTTCACGTGTAAACGTTTGTGGAGGAGGCCAGGGGAGGAGGCGAGGGGAGGAGGCCCGGCCAGAGCCCACTCCGTGCCCAGGAAGGTCTGTAAGGCGGGGCTCTGGAGAGCGCAAGTGCTCTCCGGGCACACAAGTCAGTGCACTCCTCGACTATTTCTTTCTTCAATTTTGTTAGAACTAAAGGGTAAATAAAGCCTTTGTAAGTTTTCTTTTTGTTTTTGAGATAGGTTTTGTGTTTTGTGTTTTGGTTTTGTTTCACTTTGTAGCCCAGGCTGGCCTGGGATTTATTAAGTAGAACCGGCTGGTCTCAAAGCAGTTAACAGAATTATTCCAAATATTTAGTCACTCGTGGGCCACAGCCTCACCCAGGGGAGCTAAGGGCCGTCAAGGGCTGCTAGAGGAGAGGAAGCCATTGTCTTCAGGGGTGTAGCTAGTGGTGAGCTGTGCACACTCCGGAGAGAGGCAGTGGGAGGACTAGCAACGCTATCTGCCTGCCGCGTAGGGAGAGCGCAGGCCGGGCCCTGTACAGCGGAGACAGGCTCTGATAAGCTGCCCATATGGGTCTCAATTGTAGCCCTCCTGCTTCAGCTTTCTAAGTGCTAGGATGTCAGGTGTATGCCACCGAGCAGGGCTTAAATATATGTTCAAATAGAATGTGTACTGGGGCTGGAGAGATGGCTCAGCAGTTGAGACTACTCTTCTGAAGGTCCTGAGTTCAAATCCCAGCAACCACATGATGGCTTGCAACCATCTATAATGAGATCTGATGCTTTCTTCTGGTGCTGTCTGAAGACAGCTACAGTGTACTTAGATATAACAATAAATAAATATTTTAAAAAAAAATAACATGTACTTACTGGCAAACTGGGGTTAAGACAGTTTGGGCATATATGGGTCAAGAGCCTCAGACACCAACAGGGGGCAGCACAGGGACCTGTGGCCCAGGAGTGAGCTAAGGGCTGGGCATGCGCAAGCCCACGGGGTCCTGGACAGCAAGCAGAGCTGAGTGAAGCAGCGCACAGGGCGTCCGGAGCCTGCCCTGAGCCCGCCGAGGTGTCCACAGGGCAGCGCACAGGGCGTCAGGGAGCCTGCCCTGAGCCCGCCGAGGTGTCCACAGGGCAGCGCACAGGGCGTCAGGGAGCCTGCCCTGAGCCCGCACCAAGGTGCCCACAGGGCAGCACACAGGGCGTCAGGGAGCCTGCCCTGAGCCCGCACCGAGGTGTCCACAGGGCAGCGCACAGGGCGTCGGGAGCCTGCCCTGAGCCCGCACCGAGGTGTCCACAGGGCAGCGCACAGGGCGTCGGGAGCCTGCCCTGAGCCCGCACCGAGGTGTCCACAGGGCGTCAGGGAGCCTGCCCTGAGCCCGCACCGAGGTGTCCACAGGGCAGCACACAGGGCGTCAGGGAGCCTGCCCTGAGCCCGCACCGAGGTGTCCACAGGGCAGCGCACAGGGCGTCGGGAGCCTGCCCTGAGCCCGCACCGAGGTGTCCACAGGGCGTCAGGGAGCCTGCCCTGAGCCCGCACCGAGGTGCCCACAGGGCAGCACACAGGGCGTCAGGGAGCCTGCCCTGAGCCCGCTGAGGTGTCCACAGGGAACAGCCTTTACTGCAGAGCCCATGGTTGGTCAGGAGCTGAGAACACGGGGCTGCTACAAGCTCAGCCTTAAAATGGACACAGCTCTCAGTCCTCCACAGCTCCACGCAAGGGCCAGGCGATGTGAAAGGCTGGCCCGTGGGGATGGCATGCGTTGGCACTCAGGAATTCACGGCAGCTGCGGCTGCCCACACAGGGCTTGTATCAGACCAAAAGATTCCAAACGTTTAGTCACAGGTGGGGGAGGGGCTCGTGGGCCACAGCCCCACCCAGCGGAGCTAAGGGCCGTCAAGGGTTGCTAGAGGAGTGGAAGCCATTGTCTTCAGGGGTGTAGCCGGTGGTGAGTTGCTCACGCTCCAGTGAGCAGCTCCACACCCATGCCCATGTGGGCAGTCTGGCTAAGCGCGGTGGGCCACAAAGGAAAAACAAAAACCAGACAGAAAGGCATGGGAGAGGGATGGGGCCTGGTGGGGGGGGGCAGGAACGGGAGGGGAGAAGAGAAGCGGGAGGTGAGTGTGACCGATACACTATGTACACGTATGGAACTGTGGAAAATAAATTGGTGAAAGTCCTGAGCACTAATTGAAATGCTGAAATTATCTTTGCAAGACTTCCTTGGTTTCTAGAGGCATTGAGACAAACGCATGGGTCAGGCGGTGGCGGCGCAGGCCTTTAATGCCAGCACTCAGGGGGCAGATGCAGGCGGATCTCTGAGTTCTGGGTCAGCCTGGGCTACACACAGAGAAACCCTTTCTTGAAAGAGAGAGAGAGAGAGAGAGAGAGAGAGAGAGAGAGAGAGAGAGAGAGAGAAGAATGGTTTCAACCCTTCCTGAAACAGTCTACTGGACACAGCATCCATCTTTCAACCTCAGTGTGCCTGGTCCTGTCACCTGTCTCTCTTGGAAGGAGCAGCAGTGTCCTCTGCCTTGTGCTGCCTGGGACTCAGCCTCTGGAATCCTGTTCTGATGTTAAACTGTCCCCCGACAGGGAAAGACTGGCTCCGTCTGCCCTGATACTCACTTAAATGTGACGTGCAGAAGAATCTTGGCAACGACGGCCGTGACTGTGAGGATGAGGAGGGTCGCCAGGCCGTACACGGTCCACCCTGAAAGTGCAAAGCAGAGCTCACTGGACTTGTCTTCCCCCTCCAGAGGAGACTGGCAGCTCAGAGGGGAACTGGCTATGGGGTCCTGCAGCAGGAGCGACTCAGAGCTGGGCTCTGGTAAAACCTGGACCTCGAGTCGGGCTCCAAGGGGGTTCGGTAAACCTCTCTGCCACTGGAACTCAGCAGTGAATGACTTAGAAGTCTTTGGGTCCTAGTTTTCTCATTTGAGCAACGAGAAGTGAGACCTGTGAAATCCTACTAGAAATCACAGCCAAGTGACGCGGGGCTGGAGAGGTCGCTCTCCCCGGCCTTCTGTGGTGAGATCTACAGAGGTGAGGGGCAGTGTGAAGACTTCTAGACTAGATCACAGATGGCAGTCCTCCTCAGTGCACCAGCTCCCTTAGGGACACGTCCTCAGCAGAGAACCAGGGAGGATATCTGCCGCCCAGCACACTAGCTTAGCCCGAGGAGGGCACGGCCCATGCTCTCCCCTGCATGGCTTCTCTTCAGGCTCCTAGCACTCCTGACCTTCGGCAGGGCTTCTGGCTTCCCTCCCCCACTGGTAACCCACAGGAAACATGCACAGCTCCGCCCAGCATCTGTGTGCACTTCTCTGCAGAAGAGGAACAATGGCCGGCCTTATGCTACCCACAACTTGGGAAACCAGGCTTGTGTTCCCAGACAAGAGAAGGGCAGGGTGAGTCTGGTTCAGTGTGGCCAGCGTTTAGTACGGTGCATGGCACCCCGGAAGGAATTCCGTACCCTTGGGTTTTACATCCTTCCACGTTGGTGCACGTTTTACCCCTGAGCCAACCTCCAGCCCTGTACACACTTCTGAGCCAGCGCCGCTTTACTCGGGGCTCTAGAAAGATGCTCTCATGAGATGTTTTTATGACGAAGAGACCATCTTAGCCGCTAATCACAGCTCCCAAAGGCACACAGAAGCCATCTTTGGAGGGGAGCTACGTTAATGAGGACACTTCTCTCAAAGGCCATTCAGACTAGAGGTTGCAGGGCCAATATCCCACCCCGTGTCTGAGGGGATGCGCCCACAAGCACCCTTGTTCTGTAAGTGTTGAAAGAACTACCTTCCACTCTGTGGCCGCTGGTCCCAACCGACGGCGCCCAGGAATGGCTGCCTGGGACGGTCTGCGGAGCGTGGCTGGGGCCGGGGGTGATGACATAGAGGACTTTGGAGGAGTGGGCGGCGCTGACACTGAGGTTGGCTTGCTCGGTGATCCCCTCTGCCAGGGTCTGGTTGACAGTAGGCCTCTCCTGTGGTGGTTCCTCCTTGGTGGCTAGGAGAGCAAAAGGGTTAACCAGACAGAGCTGAGGACCGCGGCAGGAAGGAGGGCGCTCCTCTGAATGGCGTGAGGCCTTTTCTATTTTCATTCTCTGTGTGTGAGAGGAGGTTGTGCACGTGTGTGTAGGTGTACATGCATGTGGGGTGCGTGTACATGTGGAGGCACACGGCCAATGCTGGGTTCCTCTGTGAACACCCATCCTCCATGTTCCTCAGGGAGGCAGACTCTGAAAGTGCACAACTCCTCAGTATGGGGACTGCTAGGAATCCCACCTCCACCTCCCAAGGCTGGAATCGGACGGGCCGCCATGCCCACTCAGGATTTCGGAGCATCCAGGGCTCTGCGCCCATTCCTCACGCCTGCTCAGCAAGCATCTAACCCGAACTCAGCGCGTCCTTCTCATATAGCCCAGGCTGGCCTCCAGCTATGAGGCTGAGGATGACTCTGAACTGTTAACCTTCTGGCTTCTACTATCCTCGCGCTGGTCTTACAGGTGTGTGTGTGGCATTTCTCCTGGTGAGGAGGCCTGATGTGATTCCATGCAGTTTCCTCCACTGGTCTCTGCTGGTGAAGCAGAACCTGTCAGGCTATGGCCTGGCCTGCAGGGCGGAAGGGAGAGGCTGCTGAGCCTGGTGTTGAGACTGGTCTCTTCAGATACTCGGGCACTTTCTTGTTCCCGGCTTTGTGCTCGCAGGCCCCCTCCCCCCCAATGGCAAACTGGAGCTGGCGCTCTAGCCTGCCCACTTCCTGCAGCCCACTGCCCCAACGTTTTAAGTTGTGCGGTCTAATACCTGTGCTTCTCGGAGGCTAGCAAAGGATCCTGTCAGAGGGAAGAGCCTGTGCTGAGGAACGATGGAGATCAGTCTGCAGGCCTGCCTGGGCTGTCTAGGAGCAGCGGCATGGATGGGGTGGCCACTGGGAGCCCTCCCGTCCCGGCCCTCATCGGCTTTCATCTATCTATCTAGTCTGTCCACACAACTGCCACTAAGACCACTACCATGAGCCTGAGGACGGCCCTGGGGCCCGCTCTTTCAGAGAACCTGAGTTTGGTTCCCAGCATCCATTCTGTCAGGGCGTTCACAACTGCGTGTCTATACCTCTAGCTCAGTAATCTGATGCCCTCTTCTAACCACCCTGAAGTGGTTTATGGTATACACTCACATAGGCATAAAGAAAATCTAAAGTAAATAAACAAAACTATTAAAATAGTGAAACAGAAATCAATTGTGCACTGGAAGGTGGGTGTCATGCACTGGAAGGTGGGTGCTGTGCACTGGAAGGTGGGGTGTCATGCACTGGAAGGTGGGGTGTCATGCACTGGAAGGTAGGTGTCATGCACTGTAAGGTGGGGTGTCGTGCCCTGGAAGGTGGGGTGTCATGCACTGGAAGGTGGGTGCTGTGCACTGGAAGATGGGTGCTGGGCACTGGAAGGTGGGGTGTCATGCTCTGGAAGGTGGGGTGTCGTGCACTGGAAGGTGAGTGCTGGGCACTGGAAGATGGGTGCTGGGCACTGGAAGGTGGGGTGCCATGCACTGGAAGGTGGGGTACCATGCACTGGAAGGTGGGTGTCCTGCACTGGAAGGTGGGGTACCATGCACTGGAAGGTGGGTGTCATGCACTGGAAGGTGGGTGCCACTGTGCACTGGAAGGTGGGGTGTCATGCACTGGAAGGTGGGTGCTGTGCACTGGAAGGTGGGGTGTCATGCACTGGAAGGTGGATGCTATGCACTGGAAGGTGGGTGCTGTGCACTGGAAGGTGGGTGCTGTGCCCTGGAAGGTGGGGTGTCATGCACTGGAAGGTGGGTGCTGTGCCCTGGAAGGTGGGGTGTCATGCACTGGAAGGTGGGGTGTCATGCACTGGAAGGTGGGGTGTTGTGTGATGGTAAGTTGGGATGAATTAATGTTGAAATCATCTGTAGCTGGGTCAGGAGGACCAAGTCTGCCGCCAAAGATCCACTTTAGGCTTGAAAACACTGGCAAGGAAGAGAGGGCAGGGGGTGCCTATGTCCCCAGAGACAAGGACATCTCACCTTGGTACAAGACAGCAAATCCCTGGGCCTGGTTGATGCGATCAGAGAAGAAATACAAAATGACAAAATCCAGAGAGACATTGAAGGACAAAGGCGGGCGGTTCCTTCCACTGAGACGGACCAGGACGCGGTGGGTGTAGCCGTCCAGCAGCTCCACCATGTCTGCGGAATCCCTGATATCAAACAGGGTGAAGTTGAAATGGATGCGAGAGGCTCCCGGAACCCGGATGGTCCAGTAGCAGACACGCCCAGTGGCGTAGGTGTCAGGGAAGTCAGGGGAGTAGACCACAGCCGCCATGGCTGAGTAGTTGCCACCGCAGGCGCCCACGAGAGCTGCAGAGAGAAGACAGTGGGTCTGAGTCTCGGCCTGGGGATCCTCTCTAATGCGGACACAAACAAACTCTTAGGAAATGTGATCTTACGAGGGACATTGTTTCCAGCTACAAACAAGGCCATCCTGGGTTTTAGGATCAAATCACAGAATGAATCACTTAAACCCTGAACAAATGACTGTGCAGACTATTGGGTTTCCCCAGGAGGCCGTAGACTAGTGTTTGGAGGAGTGGTGCAGCCCAGGCTGGGGTCTGGCTGGAGTCAGACAGTCTGCAGTCAGGAGCAGCAGGGCCATGCGATCCTGGGGCTGCACCTCATTCCCAGGCCTCTCCCTTGTTTTTCAGTTTAGGGCCACCACCTGCTGCAGTATCCCATGACACTGAGAGGACATCCGAGATAAAGTGCATGGAAACACTGGGACCTCTCAGCCGAGAAGAAGCTTTTGAAGAGGCGACGTCATAAAGGAAGAGCCCCGAGTCGCCCGGGAGGTGCACAGGGAGTGCTGGACTGGAAGGCCTGCTCTGTAGGGACGCTCTCCAAGCGCGTGTGAACATGGGTTGGGTCTCCAAAATCTCCCAAGGGGGCTGAGGGGGTAAAACCAGACTCGTGGTGCTCTGGGTCATCCCACTGCATCAGCCACGCTTTCTCAGGACTTTTAGAAAGGCCACACTCTTGTAATTAAGATCTCGGAAATGAAAGATTTGAGGGGGAGTGTAGGAGCAGGACTGAAGATAAGCTGTTCCTTGTCAGGCTCAGATGGAACGCAGGGCCGTGTGCATGCCAGGCCAGCCTCTTCCACCCAGCCACAGCTCCAGGGGCCTTACGGGAGCTCCTCTCTAGCTACAGAAAAGGAAGACGAGAATGCTGCTTTGCTGGCCCTGGCGGGGCAGGTATGCAGTCCCAACCCCACGGACGCTGGAGTCTGAGGATGTCAGGTCAAGACTCTCAAAAAAGCCAAAGGCTGGCGAGAGCTCAGTGGAGTCTTTGCCTACCTCAAGAGTCCCAGGGAAATTGCTTTTTCTTCTTAGCAATGAGGAAGCTCAAAATCAGAAGCTGAGGTCTCAAGACAACCAAGGGAAGTTACCAATAACAAGTAGGGTCATGGAGATGGCTCATCTGTGCCAGAGTCCAGAGGGAAGAGGTGACTCCCACAGTCTGTGAGATGGCCGCATGGGATCAAGTTCCTGGGGACCCGCCAGCCTGACCTCACCGAGGACACGTGGCGCCTGAGACAGTGGTGTTTGCATCACTTGCCAACTCTGCACAGGCCTCCTCGTGGTGGCGAGAGTGACCAGTGACCAGCAGCCACCCAGAGTCCCCCTCTCAGAGGAACCAAAAGCCTCCTGTTGCCGGGGGAGGGCTGTTAACCCATTTCTCCCAGGGCCACCGAGAGAGACGGGTGTGAACATGGCTGTGTCTGTGAGGGAGTAGGGGAATACTTCCTTAGTAACAGGTAAAGGCCAACTGCTTCTGGGAGACAAGCTAAAGCAGAGACTTTGGCCCCTTGTTGCCTTAAGGCCTCCTTGGAAGAGAACAGGACTCTCTTTCCCAAGTTCCGTCAAAGACCAAAGTGTATGGCTGCCAGGGGAAGAGGGCGAACCACTGGAAACACCTTGTTCCTGTTGTTAGCGGCGGTCCTAAGCTGTAGATAGGTAGAACCAGAGACCCCCATGCCTTTCCACAGACAGCACCAAAGAGCAGACCGTGGCTGTCTCCCATAGGGCAGGACACAAAGGGACCTGCTCGAAGCTCAGCGTGGGACAGGACACTAGTGTCCTCTGCTCTACACTAAGCACAGCTTCAGGGATCAGGGAGGCCGAAGGCAGCCACGGGAATGACAGGAAACCCGCCCAACCTGAGCTGGGCTGCAGCCGGACCCCGGCCCGTGCTCACACTCAGCAGGCCTCTGCAGTGTAAACGCTGTTTACGTCAGTGTCTACCATTCGACCCAGTGTATGACATTAAACAGAATATCACAGTGCACACATAAAGGCAAGAAAAAGTAGGGAAAGATTCACCGCCAAGGACTAAAGCAACCCACAGAGTAAGATTCGAGAGTGACCCCGAGGTTGGGGCTGGGAGCCGTGGAGGCTGTATACTGGGCACAGTACAGTTCACACTGAGAGACCGCACACCGGGCGGCTGGGGATCTCAGGAGAGATGTGGAGAGCACAAGAGTCAGTGAGCCAGGCACGGCGCTTCGTGTCTGTAATTCTAACTGCTAGACACTTAGAGGCAGGAGAATTAGAAATTTAAGGCCAGCCTTGGCTAAACAAAGTTTGAGGTCAGCCTTGTCTCAAAAACTCAAAGGAATCAAATGTTGGGACTGGAGAGCTGGCTCCCGCAGAGGATCCAGGGTCAGTTCTCAGCACCCACGTCAGGCTGGTTCACAGCTGCCTGCTAGGTCTAGCTCCAATGAAGCCTCTGCTGGCTTCCACTGGCATTGTGCTCATGTGCGTGTGCGTGTGCATGTCGCACACACACCTACAAATAAAGACATAATGAAAAATATAAAATAAAAACATTAGATACTATCAGCGATGAAGTATCTGTCAATAAAACCTATTATCCAAAATGAAACAGAGAGGACAAACCCAACAAACAAAAAGAACGCCTAATGGCCACAGAAAGCATCAAGTACATAACGCATGCGCACGGGACCAGAGTATCATAAAAGAGAAAGGAGACAGGCAGAGGAGTTATTGGATGAGAACATTCCAAAGCCAATTATTAAGGGTGCCGCAGATCTAATACTCTCAGGAAAATCAAGCCAAAAGTAAACCAAAAAGAAGCTGGGCATTGGGCGGTGGTGGTGGCGCACGCCTGTAATCCCAGCACTTGGGAGGCAGAGGCAGGCGGATTTCTGAGTTCAAGGCCAGCCTGGTCTACAGAGTTAAGTTCCAGGACAGCCAGGGTTATACAGAGAAACCCTGTCTCGGAAAAACCAACCCCCCAAAAAAAACAAAAACAAAAAACCCCCAAGAAGCTGGGCATGGTGGCACATGCTTTTGGTTTCAGCACTCGGGAGGCAGAGGCAGGCAGGTCTCTGAGTTTAGGCCAGGCTAGTCTACAGAGTGAGTTCCAGGAAAGCCAGGGCCACACAGAGAAACCCTGTCTCATCAAACAAACAAACAAACAAACAAACACAAACAAAAAAGAAAGAAAGAAAGAAAGAAAGAAAGAAAGAAAGAAAGAAAGAAAGAAAGAAAAAGGACTCTCACTACCTACCCATCCCTCCAGTCACTCAGGGACCTCTGTACTCCCAAACCCTGAGCTGTCTGTAGCTAATATCTTGAAGTGCTCCACCTTATCTGTAGGATGACCAGCACATGTTTTACCTAAGGCTCCCCCCTCTGGTAGAGGAGGCTTTAGGATCTGTTCCTATGGTGTCACATCTACTCATCTCTGAGGAGCAGTGAGGTGGATTACAGAGCTGGCCATAGCCAGGGCCTCTGCAGGTGGACCGTCAACTTTCTTGGCCTGGGAATGCACCGAGGCAGAAAGCTGAGCTCTGTGGACAATGAAGGAATGAGGACCAGGCACACGGGGCACCACTGGCCACAGACGTTAAAGAACAAAGCTGGATCAGCTATTACTGTTAAAACTGGGCTAAACTTGGGGTTGAGTCTCGGCTCTGGTACTTACTGAGGTAACCTACTTTATCTTTAGGGTTTCTTTCCTTTTCTTTTCTTTTATTGAGGCAGAATACTACTATGCAGCTTAGGCAAGCTTTCACACAAACACACTGTGTAGACAATGTCCAGGTTAGAACCTGCAAAGGATCGGTTAAAATAAACCCGACTGAGCTGGACAGTTACGCTATGATATATTGATCCCCAAAAGGATGGATTCGATCCTACAACAGGGGGTCTTTATACATGTAACCAAGCTGGGATGATGCTATAAAGGATGGGAGAAGGTTTCAAGGTCAGGGGTCTGTACCTTCTCAATGAGACCCATAGAAATAGATACACAGAGGGAAGGCGGCGAGGTTTGGGAAATGGAGGGAGAGTGAACAGCTACAGGCCAGTGATGTCAGAGACATGGTGAGAGTCAGTCCGCCATGTTCCCTAGAGGCTATGCTTTCATCCCCTGTCCCTAGCTAGTAGTGCAATTTGGGAAGGCTGTGGGACATTTAGGGCACAGGCCTAGCTGGCTCACTAGGGGTGGGCAGTGGAAGGTTATAAATTACACCAGTCCCTGGCTACAGCCTCTTCTATGCCTCCTTCCTGTCAGCACAGAATAATCTCTCTGCCACCATGAACTGAATTGTTCTGCCATCCTTCCTTGGCATGACAGCCTCCTAAAGCCATGGACCAGAACCTTAAACAGTTCCTCCTGGAAGCTGTTTCTGCTGGATACTTGGTTAAAATGATGCAAACATAACAGAAAATGTGTACTAGGGAAGTGGGAGGTCACTGCTGTGTGTGTGTGTCACTGCTGTGTGTGTGTCACTGCTGTGTGTGTGTCACTGCTGTGTGTGTGTCACTGCTGTGTGTGTGTCACTGCTGTGTGGGGGTCACTGCTGTGTGTGGGGTCACTGCTGTGGCTGACCTAGCCATGCACGCTAAGGGCTCAGGAACCGGTTTACTGGAGGAGGGTGGAGGCTGGAGACGGAGCTGAAGAAGCCTCAGAGAGCTACTCATTCTGCATAGTTCTAGTGGGAATGTGGAAGCTGGAACCTCAGCAGAAACAACAGTAGCACTGGGGAAGCTTCGGGACAGAACAAGGCTCTAGTGAACTGGTTACGGCCCTTAGCGCAGTCTGGCAAACGCTCTGTCTATGTCCTCTGTGTTCTGAAAACCTGAGTGAGGCTAAATTAACAAGTAGTGGGAAACACTGGGCAGAAGGAACTCTGACAGTGTGGCACTGCTTGTGACACACTGGTGTCCCAGGTGGATCATGGGACTTCAGAGCAAAACAGAGAGCAGAAAACAAAAAGCAAACAATGGCCAGAAGTGAGTTTCAAGTCACAGACAACGAACCGGAAGAAGACGTCAGAGAAGGACCACTTTGGACTGCGACAAAAACGTTTTCTGATGGCATTTCAGGAAGGAAGTGGTAAACTGTAAACCACAGAAGGCTCCGGGATGAAAGGCCGAGCATCCATTCAGGAGATGACAAGCGAGGTGCAGCCACGGCGCCCTGCTGGACAACGGAGCTCATGTGCCTAGGCTCTCGGGGAGCAGGGGCCAAGCAGGCCGGGAGACAGGCCACAGGCTGTGGAGCGAGCTCGTCACTGTGATAGGGCACATATGGCTTTGCTGGCTTCCCAAATGCAAGAACTACAGAGTCGTGGTGGTCTGACTGACATTCATGTGTGCTGTGTAAGGGGGCAAGGACACCTCAGGCATTGTTCCTCGGGACTTGTCAACCTTGTTTCTTGAGACAGGAGCTTGCCTGTCAGTGGGCTAGACTGGCTAATCCCCGGGATTCACCTGTCTCTGCCTCCCTAGTGCTGTGATGACAAGCAGTTGTCCCTCCACCCTCTGAGCCGCCTCCTCAGTCCCACACCACCCTTTCTAAGGAAGGCCCAGGAGGCTGTCAGTGAGCAGCAGTGTCCGGGCTCCCTGAGGGAAGTTCATGTGGGGAGCCATGAGAGTGAAGTCTCAGTGTCAGTGGAGACCTTGGGACATGCCAGGAACATGGAGTCTGTTGAGGACGGCTGCAGCCAAAGAGTGAAGCCAGACCGAGAGAAATGATGTGTTACAAGCAGCAGGGGCCTGTGGGCAGGACTGCCCAGCCTGTCAGTCAGCGCCATGAATGGTTTCTGAATGGCTTCAACAGGCACCTGCCTGGCCTTGAACTGGCCGTGCCCAGGCTTTCCTTACTGCTCTCCTGCTCCCGCTTTGGAGATGACGATGTTGACTGCTGCCACGGAGCACAGGGAGTGTGAACTCCCTTCGCTGTTAACAGGGTCGCAGCTCAAAGTTTGCCTGCACTTCAGAAGAGACTTTAAGAGCACTGGCTGTTCTAGAGGACTTGAGTTCAATTCCCAGCCCTCACATAACTTCTCATGACTACCTGTAACTCAAGCTCCAGGGGTTCTGGCCTCTGAGGGCACCAGGCATGCATGTGGTGCACAGATAAACATGCAGCCAAAGCACCCATACACAAAATGTAAAGAAAATAATAGTCATGGGTTTAAAACAAACACTATGGGTATTTCTGTTTTAGTTAGGTTTTCCCTTGTTGTGACAAAACACCATAACCAAAAATCAAATTGGGGAGAAAAGGATTTATTTGGTTTACACTTCCACATCGCTATTCATCGCTGAAGGAAGTCAGGACAGGAACTTAAACAGGGCAGGAACCTGCAGCAGGAGCTGATGCAGAGGCCATGGAGGGGTGCTGCTTACTGGCTTGCTCCCCCTGACTTGCTCAGCCTATATTCTTATAGAACCCAGGACCACCAGCCCAGAGATGTCCCCACCCACAATGGGCTGGGCTGTTTTAGTCACAGTTCCTGGAGCCTTGGGAGGGAGCACAGTCTGCTGACATCTTGACTTGGGGCTTCTATTCTTTGTGAGAGGGTAAGTTCCTACTGATTTACGCATTATAATTTGTGCTACCCCATTATGGCAGCTCTAGGAAACAGGTCTTGTGAAGGTACTGTTGAAGATGGAGCCCCCACCCAGCTGAGACGTCAGGAGTGCATGCCTGGCCCCTTGGCCATCAGAGAGCATGCAGACGTGCTAACACGCTCCGTAGGCATGAGGCCTCTCTTCTGCCGTTTCCCTGAGACTTCCCTTTGTAGAATGTTAGAATCAGAGCTCAGAGCTCTCATGAGGTCTCACCACTTCTTTGTGTGTTATGGCAAGGGACAGGCGAGCACAGTGGGGAGGGGTGAGGCTCTGAGCCCACAGCAGTCAGCACAGCCCTGCCTCTTGCTGGCACCTCACACACGTGGTGGTTCAGGGCAAACTGACTTGAAGTGTTTGCAAGGGTATTGGCTCAGATACGCCTTGCTGAGACACCAAGCCCCAGTGCCTACAAACACACAAATGGGGCTGTCTCAAAACAAAAGCACAGGAGAGCAGACACAACCAACCCCAGTGTGTGCTCTAAGCTGAAAGCCTTATCTTTCTGCTTGTGAAAGTAGTCCCAGACAGCCCGTGGGAGCACTGAGGGACAGTGTTAGAGTCACAGGGCTGCCCATTCAAAGGAAGGGAAGCATGCCCCGGTGTCTGCTCAGAGGACAGGAGTGGGTGTGGTTAGTGGCCATGTGTGCGCTGTGTGGCCGAGGCCGTGGCGGGTCCTTACTTATTTACGGTGAGCTTGTCAATCTATAGAGCCTAGCTTTGTAGAAGGTGTCACATGACTTTACAAAGAGTTCCAGGGAAGTCACATCTTATGCTTTATTGTGCACATGGGATTGAGCTAATTACCACCAGCAAAATTTTCATCAAATTGGGCTGTGCTTAAATAAGCCTAAAATAAACTAGTTAGGGTCTGACTGCTAAAGTTTGCCTCCTGAGGATTGCTACTGTGCTGGCCACGGTGGAGTATGTCCAGCAGAGACACCTGCAGTAGCCAAAATACTCAGAGCACTACGCGCAAGTGTAGACCCGTGTCCCTTCTAGAGGGCAGGTCTGAGTCAGCCTGCTCTGTACTCCAGTCCCGGGAGCTCAGCGGCTGGCATCACGTGGCACATGCTTTGTGAGCACTGCCGAATGGATAATTAAGTGGCTGGGTGGGCCCGTTGTCCCTGGTCGTGCCTTTGGCACCAAACATACTCACTGTCAAAGAGGATGATCCTGCCGTCCCCGCCGCAGGGCTGCGTGTGGTCCCCGAAGCAGACACTATTGCACTCAGTGCTGGCCGCCACCCCGTGCTTCCAGTAGTCAGGGTTGTTCCCACAGAAGCACGCGTAGCCTGACTCCATCCCGGCAAACTGGCACAAGAGGAGAGAAGTGTGAGGACTTCCGAGTTGGACTACACGAATTTCGCACTGAGATGGCTAAGAACCTGGGGAGTCTGGGTAAATGTTATAACGTGATGTTGGGAAGGTCATGGGGGTGTCAGGCCCAAAGGCGGCTGGCAGCCTCCTTACCCTCAAACCCGGAGCAATTGGCCTGTTTCCCGTCCACCCTTTCCCTGTGACCTTTTCTTAGCTTCACTCAGGTGCTCCTGCCTGTGAGGACTCTACTGTCCTCATTTCCACAGTATTTACGTCTTTAATGTGAAACATTGGTTAGAAACAGCAAAACACTTTATTGACTATTTACTATGTGACCGGTAACATTTTAATTAATTTTTAAATTAATTAATTAATTTTATATAAATAGATGTTTTGCTTGCATACATGTATACTCCTGGTACCCTTAGAGGCCAGAAGAGGCCTCTCTTCTGCAACTGATCTTCTGAAACTGGAGTTTCAAATGACTGTGAGCTACCATGTGGGGGCTGGGTATCAAACCTGGGTCCTCTGGAAGAGCAGCCAGTGATCCTAACCACTGAAGTATCTCTCCAGTCCCCTTATTTTTTTAAAGTCCACCTTTATATTTATGTGTATGGGTATTCTGCCTGCATGTATGTCTGCACTGCATGTGTACAGCCCCTGTGGAGCCCAGAAGAGGACACTGGATCCTGAGACCGGAGTTACAGGTAGTTCTGAACTGTCATGTGGAGGCTGGGAATCAAACCCAGCTCCTCTGGGGCTTTAGTTGCCTCTCCAGTTCCTGAGATTGTGTGTGTGTGTGTGTGTGTGTGTGTGTGTGTGTGTGTGTTATCCGTTTGTCTGTCTATATCTGTATGTCTGTGGACACATGAGTACTGGTGCCCACAGAGGCCAGAAGACAGTGTCAGATGCCCTAACACCTGAGTTACTGAGCTGCTGGACACAGGCGCGGGACACCAAACTCTGGTCCTCCCCAAGAGCAGTGTATGTCCTTAGCTGCTGAGCCATCTCCCGGACTCCAAGGTGAGCTTTACAGTCGAGTGTCACAGCAAACTCATAAGACATCATTTACATTTGCATTTCATTTTAATGCTAACACCCTGACTGAGCACACAGTCTGCAGGAGCCAGTCCCCAGATACAGAACAAGCTGCCCACACCGGAGCCTTCCCGCTCTCGCTTTATAGCCCCTCCCACAGTGCCTGGCAACTACTACCCAAGTTGCTCTACTAGTACTATAGAATAGAAAGTAGCTTAAAAACCCCAAACCGCCCTCAGCATGCCTGAAGTGCATACACCCGGGAGCACACACTCACAGTCCACTCCTCTCACTGACTGAATCAATCCTGTATAATAGGGACAGGGCGCCATTCATTCATCTATTTCTAGGTTTTCGTTATGAAGACCAGAACTCCCATAATCATTTGCATACACATTCTTGTAAGTTTTCATTTGTCTGAAGTAATAATTAGGGGCGAGACTGTTGGGCTTAACTTTTTAAAAAGAACCATGAACCTTTCCCAGGAAGACTGAGCCATGCTGCAGTGCCAACGCTGTGTGAGAGCTTTCAGTGCCGTGGGCCCTGGTCAGTCAGCATGTGCTTCTGTCAGTGGATCTGACTCCAGCCACACTGATGGCTGTGCAACTCATGGTGGCTTTAATCTGTGTTAATGTAATGACTGATGGCGTACAGAACTTCATTTGCACTGGTTTGTCCTCTTTGGTGATGAACTGTTTGTTTCTTCTGCCTATTCTAAAACTGCACTGCCTGACATTTTACTATTGAGACCTTTAGTTTTTCTGCACTTTTTGGGTCAAACTGACCCTGGCTGTAGGCAGCAGCACCCCTTGGGCTGAGGCCCAGATTTAACAAGAGAGTGGGCGGAGCTCCAGCCCTCACGACTATTTTCTGGCTGCATGGTAACAGCTGTCTCATGCTCCTAACGGCCCATCTCAACGCGCCGGCTAAAATAAACCTTCCTCAAGCTTCCTTTGTCACAGCTCTGAAAAAGGAACCAACGCAGTGCTCACACACCGTTCTGCATGCGAGTAGCCCACTGCCTCACTGCCATTTGCTGAAGATTATTTCCTAATCTAATGATCTTGGCAAGTTTGCTAGAAATCAACTGATGATCAATTTATAGGTTCATTTTTAAGTTGTGATGTCTACTGTTCTGAATGTCTTTTTTTGTTGTTGCTGCTGCTTTTTTCGAGGCAGGGTTTCTCTGTGTAGCCCTGGCTATCCAGGAACTCATTTTGTAGACCAGGCTGGCTTTAAACTCAGAAATCCACCTGCCTCTGCCTCCCAAGTGCTGGGATTAAAGGCATGCGCCACCACTGCCCAGCTCCTGAATGTCTATTTTTATGACACTCTTAGAGTAACTTTTTTCTGTAGTTTAATTTAAAGTCAATCTTTGCCTAAGCCATGATGCAAAACAAGACTCATTTTCTTCACTAAGAGTTACAGTGTGTCCTCCTCGGGAGTACTCAATGACAACCATACACTGATGAACAGCCTTGAGATGTTCATAAAGATCAACTGTGTGCATCTTTGTAGGTCTGTTTCTAGATGGCTCTACTGATATACAGCAGATTTCAGAAAGCCTTTTCCGTAAAGGCCAGAAATAAATATTCTGCATTCTGTGGGCCACATAGTATTTTTTTTACCCAGATTTCTGGGTATTTCACATAATGAAAACAGTTACAGACAATATGTAAATGAACAGCAGACATGTCTCTATTTAATAAAACTTTATTTATTTGATCAAAAAATAATAGACATGTGGTCTGATTTGTCTGTGGGCAATTTCTGACTGGCTCATGATTTCCTCTCTTGGTGACAGTGGCTTCACGGAACAGCTCAGGTAAGTAAGTTCCACATAACTGGTCTTTACCAAGACCAAGTTGGTCTGTCTTTGCATACGCATGTCAGGGTTGGCCATTTCTCTGTAGGATTGCTGGGGCATTGACCCTGTCTGGGTCTTGCTTGTCCTGGGCAAGTGGTTTACTACTGAGTGTTCTCCAGCATTGTAGCTTACTGTCTCTCTAAAAAGCTCTATTTTTTTTAAATTAGGATTCCATTTATTTTGTAGACTAACCTGAGGGATCACCACCTTAATAATACTTGTGTTGTCTGGGCTGCAAGCAGGTGATCTGTCTTGTCACTTATTAGGTCCTTCATTGTGAGCTCTTAAATCTCATAGTTACCTCTCCTCCTTACTTTTGCTCCCGTGCTGTTAGGATCTAGGGCTTTACATGTGCCCAGCAAAAGCCCAGCAACTAGGTAACACTCCGGGCCCCATCTATACTCTTGTAAAATGGTAGGATTTTCTTTTCTATTCTTTCTTTTCAGACAAAGGGGTTTATTGAAATATACTGTAAGCGAGCATCAGCTGAGTGCCCAGAGAGGTCACTCAGATACACCAATGACAGATGTAATATTATAATTATTTGTTTAGAAGCATACATTACTAATTATTCACTGCTAGTATATGGATACACAGCTTTTTGTATATGACCTTATAGCCTACAACCTTGTTAACTTTACTCACTGAGATTCTAGTCCCTTTTTCATAGGTTCCTTAGAATGTTCTATAAAATAAAAAAATTAATTCTTATTTTCCAATCTATTTACCCTATTTCTTTTTTTTTTTTTAAGATTTATTTATTTAATATATATGAGTACACTGTAGCTGTCTTCAGACACCCCAGAAGAGGGCATCATATCCCATTACAGATGGTTGTGAGCCACCATGCGGTTGTTGGGAATTGAACTCAGTCTCTGGAAGAGCAGTTGGTGCTCTTAATCCCTGAGCCATCTCTCCAGCCCCCTATTTCTTTTTTTAAAAAACCATTTCTTTAGCAAGGCCCTCTGGGCCAATGAGGTAGGAGTGGGTATTACTGTCTGCTCACACTAATTAATTAGGAAGCACGGGTCACCTCACAACTGAGTAGGGCACTAGCTATAGGCATTCTTTTTTTTTTTTTTTTTCCCCCCGAGACAGGGTTTCTCTGTGTAGTCCTGGCTGTCCTGGACTCACTCTGTAGTCCAGGCTGGCCTTGAACTCAGAAATCCGCCTGCCTCTGCCTCCCAAGTGCTGGGATTACAGGCATGCGCCACCACTGCCTGGCTAGCTATAGGCATTCTTGAAATAGATAACTTTTAACTACAGCCTGGCTCTACAGCATATGCTTACAATCCTGACACTTGGGCAGGGAAGGCAGGAGAACTAAGAGTTCAAGGTCAGCATAGACTATATAAGATACTGTTTACACACACACACACACACACACACACACACACACACACACATTTGTTGTATTTTGAAACAGTGTCATTATGTAGCTGTGATGGGCCTGTAACTCACTATACAGATCAGGCTGGCCTGAAACTCACAGAGCTCCACCTGCCTCTGGCCCCCAAGTGCTGGGATTAAAGGTGTGCACCGCCACACGCAGTCATTGTGGGTGATTCTTAAGGCCAGGTACACTTTTATGGAAATAGTGAGTGATGATCTGAGATCTGTGCAGACCTTGATGTTTATCTTGTGAATCATACTATGAGGGCTGTCATATGTTAAAAATGCCACCATTTCTTCTACACTTACTAGTTTGCATTCTCTAATCACTAATGTTTATCTTCTCACTTGGTTATCACTGGGAGTGGAGTAGGGTGCTCTTATTTTAGTCAGTAAGATGCATTTGTTACAATCATTATCTGAAGCTTAAAGCATGCCAGATTTAGGTCATGGGAGCTTTCATCCATTGATGAATCTGTACTAATGTTTCTGTCCTGCACAAGATGTTACGAACATATCTACATATCTTGTTTTGAACACAGCATGAGTAACTTCCCCACAGAGCTTCTTTCTGGTGGAGACCTGAGTGCTGGCTATAGCCCCATTCTTAGCGTGTGGCAGGATAGTGATGAGGTGTATGTGCGCACACACAGCCATGGCACAGTTATATAACATTACGATCTACCTGTCCACCATCAAAGGCAGGAACCCACACTCCCCCGGCGCTATCTGAACTCGGTTCAGGTTCCCTGGCTCCCACATCTGCACGTCCCTTCTCCAGCAGTCAGAGTATGCTGGCTCTGAAACAGCCGTGCGCTCACACTCTGCACCAACCACACGGCCAGGGGTCCACCTGCCTTGCTTATCCGCCTGCCTCACAGGAGCAGGACACTCTTCTCTCTTGGGCTTAATTAATGGCTTCTAGACTGAACTGGTTAAAGAAAGAGGGAAAAACAAAAGGAGAGAGGGAGGGATATTCTGTCTAATTTAATACAAAATAGCACTACTGAACCCTAGTGATTGGGATTCCAGATAAAGAAAAGAAGAGGAGGAAAAGAACATTTGGAAGAGGTAAGGCATGGCAGTTGCCACGGAAGGGAACCACTTCCTTGGCTGGACTCTATGGAGTCGTTAACATCCCTGATCATAACGGACAAGGGCCGACAGAGGCTCCCTCTCCCCATCCTCACATGACATGCTGTCTGTGCTCCACCGCCCCCACCCCAGCCTGCTCTTCCCCCCACCCTGACCCGTGGGCTGCTCTGATTTATCATTACCCCCCCACAGCTGCACACATGCAGCCGGTACCTTGAATTTCTGACTCCGACAAAAGCTGATGCAGGTCTGTATGGTGAGCCTGTTGGACGTCTTACTGGTGCCCGTGAGAGGAGGTGGGTCTCCATGATCCTTGTAGCAGCCAAGGTTTCCAGGCACTAGAGACAAACAAAACAAAAGGAATTCCACAACATCTGGCTGGGAAACACTAAGGAGGAGACACAGTGTGTGCCAGGTGTGCTCTGCCCACGGTGTTTACACCCCGAGGGACAACACAGGCAAATGACAACAAGCTCTAAAACGGACCCTCTGGTACTGCTCTCTGCCAGACGCTACACCATCTGCAAGAAAGTGTGGTACGCAGAGCTCCAGTTTACTTTATCCATGTCGGTAGAATTAGTACTGAAGAGAACCAGGAACAATGTCTTAAGACAGAGAAGGTGCTTTTGCTTCTGTCCCACAGCACCTATCTTCCAGTAATTCACCAAAATGACAGACACTGAGGGAAAGAGCAGAGGAACCCTGGTAGGAAGCCCGAGGGTTCCTTTGGCCACATACATGCAAATCTACAAGGCTGATATTGCAGACATCAAGGCAATGAACACTGTTCAAAAGGAATGACCACAAGTGCTGCCACAGCAAAACCGGAAGTGCCCTGAACAGCATTCAGCACCCCCCCCCCATCACTGTAAACAAGCAGAAGGCAGCTTCTAGCCAAGAGAAGGAATGTGCACACGGAACATGTTAAGCACCTAGAGCCAAGGCAGTTTCCTGAACCTGGTGATGGAAAAACCTGTCAGAAAAAAAGGATGCCAAGGAGAAGGCCCGTGTGTTCCAGAGCGCCCGGCCAGCTCCGCCGGAGGAGCACGCTTCATGCGAACTAATGGGAAGGAGCCTGGCTGCCGGGCTGCTCCCGATGAATTCATAGCGCAATGTGCAACAACAACAACAACAACAACAACAACAACAACAACAAAAAGACCAGAGAAGCGGGCTGGCAGTGTCTGTCTCAGGGGTTAAAGGCACTTGCTTGATGACCTCAGTTTGATCTCCGAAACTCACATGGAGAGAACCAATTCCTAAAAGTTGTTTTTTGGCCTTCTGTAGCATGTGCTGCCCCCTCCCATGCCCCGCCCGAAAAGAGTGCTGACGTGATCAGATTTAAATGGTTCCCGGTGACGGGGTGAGCTTGAGTGGTGAGCACAGGTACACAGCCCCAAGATCTGCAGTTAAAGCAGGAGGGTCAATATGAGGCCAATCTGGGCTACATGGTGCAGTTGGATTTGTTCAAAAAGTAAACAAACAAAGGGGCTGAGAGAAGGCTCTGTGGACAAGAACACTGGGGCCTCTCCCAGAAGACCCAGGTCGGACTCCCAGCATCTATAATTGTGGCTCAAGACATTTCTGTAACTCCAATTCCAGGAGATGCCGTCTTCTGCAGACATCAGACATGCACATGGTATACATACATACATACAGGCACACACAGAGACACTTAAAATAAAAATATCTTTAAAAAAACAAACAAAATCACCCCAAACTCCCTAAGGGAACCCAAGTCAGTTTGGTACAGAGTGTATACATGTTTTCTGTGGAACTGGCCTAAATGCCCATCAACAAATGAATGATTAAAAAATGTGATACAAAAGACAACTGAGTCTTCCTCAACCATAAAGAAAAAAATAGGGGCTGGAGAGATGGCTCGGAGGTTAGGAGCACTGGATGTTCTTCCAGAGGCTCTGAGTTCAAATCCCAGCACCCACATGGTGGCTCACAACCATCTGTAATGGGAGCCAATGCCCTCTTCTGGTGTCTCTAAAGAGAGTGACAGTGGACTCATATATATTAAACAAATACATCTTTTAAAAAAAAGTTGTTTAAAAGAAAGGAAAAGATTGTAGTTGGGCATGGTGGTGCATATCTTTAATTCTATCATTCAGCAGACAGAGGCAGGTGGATTTCTGTGAACTCAAGGCTAGCCTTGTGTACATAGTGAGTTGTTCCAGGATAGCTAGGGCTACCTAGTAAGGCTCTCACACAAAAAATAAACAAACAAGAGAAGAAAATTCTTCAACTGCATATACAAAGGCACATTGGTTGTGATAGTATGCACAAGCCTATGCAATCTCAGGCTAGACCAAACCCCGGCATGGAAGGACGGCCAAGGTGGGTGTGAGGTCCCACTCCTCGCTAGGAGTCCTTGGAACTGACAGCTTCTGGAGGAGGGGGGGGGTCAGTTTTCCTGAAGAGGGCTGCCCTGACAGGCCGGGCACTCTGGTGGAGGGCCATGCGTCCGTGAATCTGTGGGCAGCACAAACTGGATGGATGGGAAGGAGAACAAGAGACAGAACACACAGCTGGGTGGGAGGAAAGGGGGCAGACATGGGAGGGGCCGGGAAGGAGCAAACCCAGTTTAAAAATGTATTAAAATTTCATAGAACTAATAATAATAAAAAACAAAATTATATCATTTGCAAGAAAATGGAAGTAACTGGGATCACCAATTAAGGAAAATAAGCCAAACTCAGAGAGATAAATATAACTTTTCCCTCAAATGTGGAACCACGAGTGGTTTTCCTGGAACTTGCTCTGTAGACCAGGCTGGCTTTGAACTCACAGAGATCCGCCTGCCTCTGCTTCCCCAGTGCTAGGATTAAAGGTATGAGCAACAAGTACCTTGCAACATTTTCTTTTTCAGACGGGGTCTCTCACTAGTGCGGACCCCATCAAGCAGCCTAGGCTGGCTAATGAGCCCCAGAGATCTGACGCCTGCCTTGCCAGCACTGGGATCAGATACGCTATGGGTAGCTTTGGTTTTTTTGTTTTTTTTTTTTTTTTTTTTTTTTTAAATTTATCCGTTATTATATGTAAGTACACCGTAGCTGTCTTCTGACACCAGAATAGAGCATCAGTTCTTGTTATGGATGCTTGTGAGCCACCGGTTGCTGGGATTTGAACTCTGGACCTTTGGAAGAACAGTTGGGGCTTTCAACCACTGACCAGCCCTATGGATAGCTTTTTGAAAAGGATTTGCTTTTAACTGTATGCATATGAAAGTGAGTTTATGCCTGCAGAGACCAGAGGCTTTCCAGTCCCTTAGAAGAATGGAAGTTACAAGTGTCTGTGAGTCCCAGACTCCGGTCTGGAATTGAATCTGGGGCCTCTGCAAGAGTAGGACGTGATCCTGGCTGCCGTCCCTCCAGCGCCAATGCCTGGCTTTTTTATTTATTTTTGATTACTTTGGTTCTGGGAGATCAAACTTGGGTTCTATGGCTGACCAATCTCCACACCACGGATGATGGGAAAGCGGCAGTGGGGGAGACAGAAGCACACTAGTGGGACACAGACGGGAAGAGTAATGAGAGGTGAGCTCGGCCGAAGCACGCGGTACGCCTGAGTCAAGTGTACAGAACTGGAGGTGCGATGTCGCTGTGAAGACTAACTGCCCAACAGTGAGTGGGTCTCTCCGCGGCCCTCTGGGGAACAGCTCGCCTTCCACACACACACAATCTCTCAGTGGGACCTGTCACCTTTCATGTTACTGAAGGCTAGAGGAACCAAGCAGGTTTAAAGGGCCAAAAAGAAGGCGTCAGTGGAGCTGAGGCATACTTGAAGAGCTCTAAGAAGCAGCCACACTGTCCAGTTAAGACCACACTACCACCAGTCCCTCATCACACCTTCCCTCCCTGGCCTGCTGTCCTGTCAGAGGCCTCTGACTCATACCATCCTGTAAACGCACTGGACTCACATGTATAATCCAGGATAATCTCTCCTTCCCAAATCTTTACCCACATTTGCAAAACTCTCTCATGCCATTTAAGGTTACATTCTCATAGTTTTGGGATTATAAGGTCGATCTTTGAGGGTCATTATTTAGCCTACCTCAAGGAGTATGCCGGTGTTTTACAGCCACATGGTAAACTGTTTGTCCTAGGGAGCAGCTGTATCTGAGGCAAGATGAACACATGTAAATATAGGCGCTAACCATGGTAACGGCTTTCACGCAGCCTCGGATCTGCTAAGGACGGAATGTTTGTATACACTGCGATGTAAGAAGAAATATACTTGGTCTCTACCCACTTCCTGCCACCAAGTTTCCCAACCCTCGAGACTCTGGATGACTCCTTTCTAGTGAAGCACCTCGTGGTGGGCCTCTGGTTAGCCTTGTGGTGGGAGCTGGACACCAGAAAGGCACAATTAGTAACTTGGAGCTCTGAGTCCAGTTCTCCATCCTCCAGGGACGGAGTCAGCACTGACTGGGACTACCTGACTATGAAGCCTCGTAACAGCCCTGGAGGTGGAGTTCAGAGAGCCCCTGAGTGATTCACATATCCTGGCTGAGACGTGGCACACTCCACAGGGACAGATGCTCTGGGGCTCAGATCCTCTTAGGCCCAAGCATACATCTTCAACATCTTCAACCTATCATATTCTTTCTGATACACCAGCAAACGTGTCCCTGAGGTGGACGTCTACTTTGTAGACACGCCTGGAGACTCACAACGTGAGACTGGCATCTGAGTCGGGGTGTGCTCCCCTACTGCCGAGCCTGTGGCCCCTGCTCTGACGCTGGGTATCTAGTCATGAATGGTAATCCATCCTGCTAATGTGTAGAGAGGTGCAGAATTGGCTGCTGGAAAAAACTCACCCATCTGGTGTCACAATAAAGTCTGTGAATGTATAGGAAAAAGATTGGTTTCCTTCCTTTCACATGTCCAAGTCTGAATAAACAGTGTGAATGGACTTGGAGTGCAGCCTCCAGGCAGTAATTAGATGAAATCAGGGAGAAGGAGCTACCACAGTGGGTAAGAGGAGAGAGGAGAGCCCATTCTTTCTCTGCCCCGTGAGTATTCATCAGAAACACTGCCATCAAAGAGCCGGAAGACGGGCCACACCAGACTGAATACCGGGAACTTCCAGCTTAGTATGTCTATTAAGCAGCTTGGATCTGAGGAATTTTGTTTAAAAAAAAAAATTGCATACTCCAGGGCATTTTAGCACTTTAATCCCAGCACTCAGGAAGCAGAATCAGGTGGATCTCTGTGAGTTCAAGGCTGCCCTGGCCTTCATAGCAAATTCCAGGCCACTTAGGGCTATATAGTGAGACCCTGTCTCTCCCAATCCTCACGTGCATGGAATAAAAACAAGGAAACCTTGCCTAAAACAGATCCATGTCCCCCTTCATGTTCACATCTTTTTTTTGAAACAAGGTCTTAACATGTAGCCTAGGCAGGCATCAAGCTTTTGAGGATTACAAGTATACAAACAGGCCATGTCAAAAGCCTGTGTATGGCAAAGCACTGAGGGTGGGCTGGGCTCCAGCCAACAGTACACATAAAACTGCACCTTATTAAGAGCCTGTGAGCCGGACAGTGGCTCTTTCCCTTCCTGTCTGTAGAGGAGACATTCCAGCCCTGGCAACAGCTTGCCTGCCGCTTTCTAAGAGACTTCAATGCACAAGACTAGGTCAGACTAGGTTTTCTCACTCACAGGATGTATGCCGATTGCCACACCACTTTAAGCCACTAAATTTGGGGGATAACCTGTTTCAAAGCAGTAAGTCACTAACACATGATACATTCCAAATCTGTTCCTGGTTAACTCACAATAAGCCATGGACACACTGGTCTCTTAAAAATTTAGTGTTCAGTCCCTGTTCTGTTTTTGGTTTTATGTGCACTGGTGTGAGGTGTCGGGTTCCTTAGAACTGGCACTGCAGACAGTTGTGAGCTGCCATGTGGGTGCTGGGAATTGAACCTGGGTCCTGTGGAGAAGCAGCAGTGCTCTTAATCATCACTCCAGCCCCCTCAATCCATGATTAAAACTCAGGATTATTAGTTGAAGTCCTTTTCCAAACATCCTACTGTTTCTTCTAGAACCAATCCTAAAACCTTAACCTAAGAGACCAGAGAGTCTAGGATAGTATTTTCCTTTCTGTTTTAAGATTGGAAAGAGAATGTCTCAGATTATTGAGCTGTATTTGCACATCAGTCTTACGAGCATATAAAAATATATACATATATGTGTATGTACACATAGGAAACTTTCCTCCTTAAACCATCTGGACAGTTTATATTATGTCTGCAGGAAGTCCCTCTGCTAATCTAATCTTCACACTTAAGTCATATGGTTGTCTTGCTTCTGTTCCCATCACTCAGAGCTCAGATGTAACAAATGCTCTCCATACAAACTTTAAAATGAATCTTTCAAAAACAAACCACATCTCTACAGCAGCGAGTGTAAACAGGAGCTGGGCAGGAGCGGTCCAGTCTTCAGTGCAGCCCAGCCTGGGGGCGGCTGAGGTTTAGGGCTTAAACAACTGCAGAGCCAAGCAGCTCCAGCCAGGGTGTAGGAGCCGAGCAGAGCTTGTTAGAGAGACTGGAGCACACACTGCCTGGAGACTAGAACATGCGTTTAATGGTTCTTAGTAAGATGTACTTGTTCATGATCGTCTTGGTCATTTCCTCTGATTTTGTCTCATTGATTCGTTATGCTCACGTAAGCATGATATATATGTTAGACTACACACAGTGCAAGGCACACAGCCATTAATACTAAGTTTAGACATAAGCAAGGCTGTAGACTACATGAATACAGCTGGAACCTGTAAGCTTTGTCCACAAAGATTTGGGGAGCAAATCCAGGCAGCGTGTGCTCCAGTGAGGTAGTGGGGTACCGACATGCACACAGAGGGGTTCACTAGGTATCAGGCTGCTTTCAGCGCTGTGCCAATCCACTCTGACATCCTCGCCCCACCCCAAGCTTACCTTAAACTCGCCAAACTTCCCACTCTACCTCTGCACTGGGACTCTGTTGCCAGTTCCCAGTTTTCGCTCTTAAACATTTTCTTCTCATAACCCCTTTCACCCCCCCAACTTCTTTGATATGACCCAGGGTATGAAGGTATATAAAATAAGGAACGAGGGAGATGGCTAAGTCAGCAGTGTTTGTCTTGTAACTACAGAACCTGAGTTTGAACCCCAGAACACATAAAATATCCATGCTTACCATTGCTAGGGGTCCCTGAGGTTCCCTGGCTAGCCAGCTTGCCTAATTATCAAGGGGCAGGCCACTGAGAGACCCTATCTCAAAAATCGTGTCAGGTGGTGGTAGCATACACCTTTTATCCCAGCAATTGAGAGGCAGAAGTAAGCAGATCTCTGTGAGGTCAAGGGCAGCCTGGCCTACAGAGCTGAGTTCCAGGATAGCAAGGACTACACTGAGAAACCCTGTCTCAGAAAAGAAGAAGGGGGAGGGGAGGAAGAAGAGGAAGAGGAGGAGGAAGGAGGAGGAAGAGACGGAAGGAGGAGGAAGAGGAGGAAGAAGGAGAAGAAGGAGGAGCAGGAGGAGGAGAAGAAGCAGGAAGAGGAGCAGGAGGAGGAGCAGGAAGAGAAGGAAGGAAGGAGGAAGAAGAGAAGGAGGAGGAGGAGAAGAAAGAGCAGGAGGAGGAGGAGGAGAAGGAGGAATAGGAGGAGGAGCAGGAGGAGCAGGAGGAGGAGAAGGAGGAGGAGGAGGAGGAGAAGAAGGAATAGGAGGAGGAGCAGGAGGAGGAGGAGCAAGAGGAGGAAAAGGAGGAATAAGAGGAGAAGGAGGAGCAGGAGGAATAGGAGGGGGAGCAGGAGGAGGAGCAGGAGGAGGAGCAGGAGGAGGAGCAGGAGGAGGAGGAGGAGGAGGAGGAGGAGGAGGAGGAGGAGGAGGAGGAGGAGGTGGGTGGGGGTAAATTAGGCTAGTCTGCTGGCCAGTGAATCACAGTGATCTGCCTGGCTTTGCTTCCCCAGTGCTGGGATCACAGGGACATGCCGCCATGTCATTTTTATGGGGTTCTAGTAACCCCATGTTTGCATGGCAAATACTTTATGCACTGAACCCTCTTCCTAGCATCATAATCGAGTTTTTTAAAAATGAAATTCACATCAGCAACCCAAATAACATTTTAAAAGTCAAACATTCTAACATAATATAGTACAAAGACATATTAATTTGACACATGCTAAGGAATGACAGCATGGAAATATTAAAAGCATTAGTTTTTTTCAAAATTAAACCATTAGGTTTCCATAAGAACAGTGATGCAGGCTAGTGGTCATGACCCCTTTTGGAGTAATATATCAAACATCCTGCACATCAGATATTTGCATTATGCCGGGCGGTGGAGCACGCCTTTAATCCCAGCACTTGGGAGGCAGAGGCAGGCAGATTTCTGAGTTCGAGGCCAGCCTGGTCTACAGAGTGAGTTCCAGGACAGCCAGGGTTATACAGAGAAACCCTGTCTCAGGGGGAAAAAAAAATGAAATGAAAAAATGAAAGAGAAAAGAACTTCTTGTGAATAGTAAAAGCACTGCTGTTCATAACGCAGTCCCAAATCTCAGCGGAGTTGCCGCACTGGTTGCAAAGCCATGCAGTGTGTTTGTTCAGAGACAGAGGGCCATGAGCCACACATGCCACACGGGCAGGAGCTGCCAGAGCTGCCTCAGACGCACCACGGACTTCAGTCTGAATTAGTTTCAGACACTGCAATTCAGACTTTGGTGTTTTCAAGACAGGGTTTCTCTGTATAGCCCTGGCTGTCCTGGAACTCACTCTGTAGACCAGGCTGGCCTCGAACTCAGAAATCCGCCTGCCTCTGCCTCCCAAGTGCTGGGATTAAAGGTGTGTGCCACCACCGCCCGGCTTGAGGGAACATTTCATACTGCTGTTGTACCTGTACTCTGGGCTGAGGAGAAAACTATACAGTTTATTAGAGTTGTGCTACAAGGAAAAGGAAAAATTCTGAGCATGACCTTGAACACCTGCTAGAAGCAGGAGAACTGAGTTCAGCCACCCGGGGCTGCAGTGAGCTGTCTTTTTTTTTTTTTTTTTTTTTTGGTTTTTTTGAGACAGGGTTTTTCTGTGTAGTCCTGGCTGTCCTGGAACTCACTCTGTAGACCAGGCTGGCCTCGAACTAAGAAATCCACCTGCCTCTGCCTCCCAAGTGCTGGGATTTACAGGCGTGCGCCACCACGCCCAGCAGCTGTCTTGTTCTTTAGCATCCGTGCAGTGGTCCAGAAACTGGCTGCTTGCTCACTGCTAGCTCTTGGCACTATCTGAAGACTCTGATCTCCTCACCCTATGCCCAGCGCAGCCAGGATCTGTACACTCCTGACCGCTCCATCATGGCCTGCATGCCTCTTTCTCCATCTCCCTTCTCAGTTCAGGGGATGGAATCCAGAGGTAAGTGCTCCAGCCCTGAGCACACCCACCCCACCGCAGCGTTCTGCGCTCAGGGCATCAGGAGTGGAGTGAGGAACACTGTGAGCCTCAGAGGGTTCGTGTGAGACGTGCGTGGGTAAAGTACAGCCATCCCCCAAGGCTGGGCAGGATGACGTATGCTCAACAGTTTACCAGTTGGCAAACTTAGTCGGTAGACTAAGACTTTCTTTTGTTGTTTTTTGTTTGTTTTGTTTTGTTTTTGTTTTTTAGACTTGGTTTTTCTCAAGACAGGCTTTCTCTGTGTATCCCTGGCTGTCCTGGAACTTACTCTGTAGATCAGGCTGGCCTTGAACTCAGAAATCCGCCTGCCTCTGCTTCCCAGAGTGCTGGGATTACAGGCGTGCACCACCACCGCCGGGCTGGGAAAGTCCATTAAGAACGGATACTTGTCCCCAAGTTCTTGTACTTTCAGGGCCACTGGAAGTCCTGTGGCTTCGTCACACAGTTTTCTTCTTACGATGAGGGTTCATCACTTAGAGTAACACACAAATGGAACCCTGTTTACCATGGTCAAGGCTCTGGAACGCATGGCATTATAGTGGCCCTCCCTTATCTGTAAGGGACGTATTCCCAAGTCCCCCAGGAGATGCCAGGTGCCTGCCACACAGTACCCGGCCATGCGGGAGCTGAGGCTCCTTCCTACTGGAGCACGCACAGCCTCTGCTTCTCCACGCAGACTGAGCCCTTGTCACACACCGTGGCTGTCTGTGCTGTCCAAGGTGTGACCAAAACCGGCACTGCTTTCTCTTCCTCACAACTGTACACAGAAGATTCATCCTCAGCACAGATGTTAGAAACCCCAGCATAGATTTCCCCGTCTTTATTAAGCTGAAGATTATGAACTCAAGTTCCAAGAAAAGAGCCACGCCCGAGATCCTGCAAGGTTGATGGATTGTTTAGAACTTTGTGACTGTGGGGAGGTGGAATGTGGCAGATAGGAATCAGATCATCCTGGAATACCTTTAGCTCCCCTAACACCCTCAAGGTCCCCCTCTGTCTCACATAGCATTCCTGTAACTATCACAAGAAACCTTTCGGGATGTATTGACTTAACCGATCTTCCATGAACCCAAAGGCTAAGGACGCTATCAGATGAAACCTTCAGAGCACATTCCCTGCTTGGCTAGGAGCCGCCTCCCTAATATTTTTACCAGTACACTCGAAACCCGCCCTGGTGATGACTTTACATGTCCCGTCACCATGAAAACTTCATGAAACTTACCACCCTGGGGCCTGGGATTTGCGGAAACTCAGTCTCTGTTCCTAGGTTGTGAACACTCCCGTTTGGATTTGCCATCTCCTATTCCCTGTGAGGGAAGAGCTGTGTTTCATAGAGTCAGGTAAGCACCCAGGAGATACTTTTGCTCAAAAGCACTGGCTCTGCATTCATTTGTGCCATCCATATTTTTGACTTGGCTGAAGGCATGGAGATAGGTCATCTCCCTGAATCTGTGTACGACTCCCAAGGTGGGGAATTGTCCGTAGAGGAGTGAGTTGTAGGCGGACGCATCTTGGAGCAGAAGTGGTCATTACTTAGAACCACGTTGTCCCCTCAAGACACAAGGACTTCTTTGGACCACTTTGCAGAATTGAGACTATTTAGGCCTCAAGCTCATGTGACAGTGGCCAAGCCTGGGCATACTGAGGATAAGTGACTAAGCCTACAGTTACAGCCCAGGCTTTTGCCCTAAAGACTTTGATTAGGGGATGTCCTCCTATTTCATTAAAGAAAGTCCTTTAGGGCTTCTCCTCGGTATGAATGAATGAATAAATATCATTTGAATACAAAAGGTGCCATCTCTGTTGGGACTAATGGTGGGCACTAGATCCCATCATTGTGGTGGTTTGAATAGGAATGGCCCCCATAGACTCATATCTTTGAACTCTAGGCCCAGAGGGAGGGCCCTATTAGGAGGTGTGGCCTTGCTGAAGGAAGTGAGTGAGTCACTGTGGGGGAAGGCTTTGAGGTCTCCTATGCTCAAGCTATGCCCAGTGAGGTACAAAGTCTCCTTCTGCTGTCTGCTGGTCCAGATGCAGCCCTCTCAGCTCCTCCAGGACCAGGTCTGCCTGCATGCCACCATGCTTCCTGCCATGATGATAATGGACTGAACCTCTGAAACTGTAAGCTAGTCCTAACTAAATGTTTGCCTTATAAGAGGTGCTGTGGTCATAGTGTCTCTTCACAGCAATAAAACCCTAAGACAATTCATGCTATCCAGAATTGTACACAATTTAAAAATTATGAATTCCTTATTTGTTTACTTATTTTGTCTATACGTGAAGGTATAGGTGAGATACACACACACACACACACACACACACACACACGTGCACATGTGCTGTGTGTGTGTGTGTGTGTGTGTAGTTCAGAGGATAGGTGGGTTCTTTCCTTCTGTCCTGTGTGCCCCCGAGGTTGCAGCAAGCCTTCACCCACCCAGCCATCTTGCACGCCCTGGCTTCCCTGACATTACTAGTACACTTTGCACAATTGTGCTTAGGATGCCATCTGTGCCACTGAAGAAAACACTCACTCGGTTCACAAAGTCTCCAGTTGTTTGTTTGCTTGTTTGTAACAATACTAAGGACTGAACCTGGGGCCTCGGGAATTCTAGGCAAATGCTATAGCATGCCACTAAACTACAGCTACAGCCTTAAAGTCGGCAGGTTGTCATGATAAACTAAATAACATGAGTTACAAAAACCAAAGCTTGAATCCACACCAGACCTGAGTCCATAAAACTGCATCCTAAGAGCAAACATGGCGGGTGCACACCTTTAATCTGAGCCCAGAGTGGATTCTGAGTTTGAGGCCAGCCTAATGAACATAATGAGTTCTAGATGCACCAGCCAGGCTACAATGAGACCTCATCTCAAAACGAAACAAAACCACCACTGTGGTCCTTTCGTGACCCCGAGTCCAGTGCCACAGCTACTGAAGAGCTAGAGCAGAGCTAGTGCAGCAAAGGCGCCATGCCCGTCCCCACGCTTAGGTGGGTAAGGGTGCACAGAAACAAAAATAAACACTCTGGAAATCACATAGCAGCAGAGTACCAGAGGAGACCATTCTCTGGGAAAACACACCCACACAATAGCTGGTGACATTTTCATGTCTACTATTAGTTAGGTCCTAAACTTGAGGTTTATGCTTTTATTAATGTTCAAAATAGCCTGAGAAGACACCGGTGAGCGGAGACCGCCCAGAGAAGGGCTCCTGAAGGACTGATGCCGTGTGCCTCGCCAGTGATGCTGAGGCCCACACGCTCCCCTTTACTCACGTGTCACACAGGCAGAGACGTCACCTCACTGACGGAGGAGGGCGTAAGCAGTACCTTTCCAGCCTCCTGTGCTGGGTGAGAGCCCTGACGCACTTTGCTCTCCTCTCCCACCCACCAGCACCCTCCCACAGATGCACACAGACGGCAAGGGACAGTGAGCCCGTGCGAGCACAGCACCTGTGACGTCCAGGGGACCCTGCTCTACGTAGGGATTTCAGAGCAGGCCCCGCCCCTGCCATCAAACAGCTTCACCTTGCTGACAAAACTTGCCACACAAAGCAAGAACAAATGATCTTAAAACTGGATCCTGACCATGCCAACATGGGTAGTCTACATGGGGACACACGGATGAAGACGCTGAGCAGTCCAGACGGCGAGGCAGGACGGCGCGGCAGAGCTGTGGGGTTCATGTTGCCTCCACCTCTGCTTTGGCTACTGAGGAAAGCGGGAGGTTTCTCTCAGGCTGTAATGAGGCAATGTGCTCTGTCTTTGAGATTAAGTTTAGCACACAGCAGTGAACCTGGAAGCTGGGAAGACCCCGAGGCCTAGAACAGGCTGGCAGAGTGTTCTGTCAGGGGGTCCAAGCCCCAAGCAGTTCCCAGATAATATCAGCTGGGCAAAGAACACCCACAGTGCAGCCCAGCCTCAGAGCAGCTGTGCTGTGCAGCAAAGGTCTCCTGGTTATCACTGCCGCCTGCTCTGCTCCAGGGCTTGGGATTCCCAAACCCAGAGAAAGGAAAACAACAGAGCCAGCAGCATGCTGTGTACCTGCTGCCTGCCAGCATTCAGTTGACTTCTTCATTTCCATGGCATCAAAAAGGGAATTTATTACTTCTCTATACTATTTAAATTTTGATCTTAATTCCTAAAGAAAACACACACACACACACACACACACACACACTCACTAAACAGTAGCTCAGATCCATCCTAGTACACGTTTTCAAGAAAACAGGAAATATGGCTGCTTATAAGGACCAGAAGGAAAAGAAACTACTCTTGCCTTGGGGTCCTGTATCCAAACCCTATTTGACCTAGGATGTAGCAGAACCAACTAGTCTTGATTTTCTTACTGAACAATGGCGGAGGGAAGACCAGATACATCTGTAGCTGCGATCAAGTCTGCATGAGAACATGGGTGTGGTACAAGCCAGGCATCCAGCAATAGCTGAATATGGAGACCAGTGCTGACACCAACGACAGACTTGTCAGCATTACACACTTCCTACAGTGGGACCAGTGACAGATGTGCCAGCATTACACACATCCTACAGTGGGACCAATGACAGACGTGCCAGCATCACACACGTCCCACAGTGGGACCAGTGACAGACATGTCAGCATTATAAGTCCTACAGTGGAAAGTATCCTTCGTGAAGCTTTGGAGATCACAACTTTATAAGAGATCACAATTGAAAGCTTTTAAATTCTCTTTAGGGCAAGAATGAACAAAAGCTAAGGGAAGGCAAGATTAAGCAGAGCGCTACTGAGTTAAGAGGGACTTGAGCCGGTGTGACGGCTAATCTCTGTTGTCAATGGTGATATCTAGAATAAACTAAAATCCAAGCAGCTGGGCACTCTTGTCAGGGATTTTTCTTGATTGGATTATTTGAGGAGAGAGACCAAATCTAAATCTGGTGGCAGCCCACATAAAAGGATGTGTAAGAAGGAAGCTTTTACCTTTGCCTGCTTGTCCCGACTCTCACTGGCAAGTTTCCCCGTCCTGTTCCTAAGACACCCCTTCACTGCTGTTGGAATTTATTTCTCTGCAATCCCAAAGTAGACTGAAAACTGGCAGCTCTCTAGACTTCCCTAAGACTCCAACCAGACTTCCAGTGCTGAGACCTCCAGGCTCACAGACGGATCGATTTCCAGATCCATAGTCTTTCTGTCAGGAGGCAGCCACTGCTGGACTTCTCAGACTGCAGTCTGTAAGTCACTCCTCCTCCTCTTCCTCCCCTTCCCCCTTCTTTTTTCTTCTCTTCACTTCTCTCCTCTCTTCTCCTCTCCTCTTCTCTTCTCTTCCAGAGAAGATCTATGTAGCCATGCTTGACCTGGAACTAACTCGATATGTAGATCAGGCTAGCTTTGAACTCAAGAGTTCCAGCTGTCTCTGCCTCCCAAGAGCTGAGATTAATGGTGTGCGCCACCACCACATTTGTTCTTACAGTTTAGTTTTATGATTTCAGAGCTGGTTTGTCACTCAGCTCCATTTTAATTACTTTATTTAATGTATATGGGTGTTCTGTCTGCATGTCTGTGTACCATGTGCATGACTGGTCACTAAGGAGGCCAGAAGAGAGTGCACATCTATGGAGATAAGAGTTACAGATGGTTGGGAACCACCAGGAGGATTCTGGGAATCAAACTGGGCCCTTGGCCAGAGTAGCCAGTGTCCTTAACCACTGGGCCATCTCTCAATCCTAACATCTCAAGCAGTAGTTCTCACCCTTCCTAAGGTTGTGACCCTTTAATACAGTTCTTCATTTGACCCCCAACCATAAAATTATTTTTGTTGGTAATTTGCAACTGTAATTTTTCAGCTCTTATGGGTTGTAATATAAATATTTGTGCTTTCTGATTGTCTCAGGTGACCCCCGTGAAAGGGTCATCCCAGCCCCAAGGGGTTGAGACCCACAGGTTGAGAACTGCTGACAGCAGTCCAGTAAGAACAGCCTGGCTACTCACAGTCTGATGAGTAGCGGGCCAACGTCCTCCCACAGCTGGCAGGGGCCCTCTCTCACGTGTATGACGTTTGCTACCCTCAGTTCTCCAGTGTTAGGCACGTGCTCACCTGTTCATGTAGCAGTCTTCCTCTTAAACTGCAGGCTTCCACTGACTACAGACCACACCTGGGTACAAGCTCTTGCGTGTAGTCAGAGCCTCAGAACCTGGGCTGGGTGTGTAACTCAGTGGTAGTACACTCTCCTGGCATATGCCAAGGCCCTAGATTTTACCTCCAGGATTGCACAAGTAAAAAGGGAAGAAAGAAATACCATTTGTCACAACTAACAACTCTCAAAGTTCTTATAACTCTATATACTTATTTCTCTGTGTGTGTGTGTGTGCATGTATGTGGGCCAGCAAGCCATAGCAAGTGTGGAGGCCAGAGGACAAGCGGCTCAGCCCTGAGCTACGTGACGACTAAGGGCCAAACTCGGGTCATCAGCTTGGTTGTGAGCACCCTTATGCACGGAAACATCTTGCTGGCTCCTAAAGTTCCTATGATTTTAAACTTTAATAATTAATTTTAATAACTACTTCAATAATGAATAGTTTTCATAACTTTAAGTAATAATTAAGTCATAATAAACTTAATTAAACCCTTAATGACAAACTTTAACAACAAATTCAGGCACTGACAAGCCAATGGAAAGTTGTCCGGGAGTCAGAGACGCTGCCTGGTCAACATGGGAGAGGCAGACCCAGAGCTGAGCTCAAGCTAAAGATTTCTTTTTTCTTTTGTTTTCTTTTCTTTCTTTTCTTTTCTCTTCTTTTCGAGACAGGGTTTCTCTGTATAGCCCTTGCTGTTCTGGAACTCACTCTGTAGACCAGGTTGGCCTCAAACTCAGAAATCTACCTGCCTCTGCCTTCCAAGTGCTGGGATTAAAGAAATTTGCCACCACTGCCCAGCAAGCTAGATTTTTCAATCCGGATATTCTGAATTATATACATATTTTAAACATTTAAGATCTTACAAGGTATGAAACTTTACTTAAAAAAATAATCTAGCTGGCTCAGTGACGCTGGAGTTTGATCCTGGGACTCATCATGTGGTTGGTATAAAGAGGAAAAAACTCAAAACGTCCTCTGGTCAGCAGCTCCGTCTACTCAGGAGGCTGACATGGAAGACTTAACCCTAGGGATGGAGACCAGCCTGGAAGACATAAACCACCAGTCCACTATCTTGGTTACTAAAGTCAATAGAAATGTATTAATATCACCAGATTCAGCCTTTCAAATTTCTCTTAAGTCAAAGATTTGTAGGTGAACATTTTTTTGGTAGATTAAAAAAAAAATGCTCTCAGATATGAGAAGGTAAAATTTTTATGCCTGTGTGCAGATGAGCTGTGTGCAGAAAACTTTAACTTTAAAAAAAAAATGTAAGGGCTGGAGAGAAGGCCCTGCGGTTAAGAGCACAGGCTGAGTTTCCAGAGGGCCTGAGTTCAGCCTTGGGATGCATGTCAGGTGGCTCACGGCCTCTCATAACTCTGGCACAGGGGGATCTGGCACCACTAGTCTTCATGGGTACCTGCACGCGTGTGCACATGCCCTCACAAAGAGAATTAAAAGTCTTTAAACATTTGTTGTAGTAGCGGTTTATTTATATCTGGGGCTGAGAGGTCAGCATGTGGCGTCAGCTCTCTCCTCAGACCCGAGGCTCCTGAGGCCGCAACTCGGCTGAGCAGAGCAGAGCACGGCTGCCCTTACCTGCTGAGCAGAGCAGAGCACGGCTGCCCTTACCTGCCTTTATTTGCCTTTCAATGTCATTTTCAGACCATTTTCCCACTCAAAAATAACATTATTTACTTTCAAAATTTTAAGTTTGAAGTGTTGCATATGCCTGTAATCCCAAAATCCAGAAGGCTGAGACATGAGGGCTTTGAATTCTAGTCTGGCCTAGGTTACATACTGAGACCCACCTCAAAGAAAATAAAAATCCACAGGTAAAAGAGAGTAACTTAAAAGCTGTATTAGCGACCACACGTGCTTGTCTATCAAATGCAACGGAAGCGAAGGACGGTTATCTAGCATAAGGGAGCGGTGCAAAGGCTGTCGGGCCCAGAGTCCCCTCCGAGACCTGACAGCCTTGGAATCTGCTTGTAACATCTTGTTTCTCTTGGAAGCTCTAAGAACCAGGGGTTCTGAGAACCGCACTGGCAGAGCGGTTAGTGGGGCTGGGGCGGGGCAGATCTGGGAACTTCTGAGGAACTGCCCTTTAATAGTTCTGCCCAAGCTCCAGTCCCGGGGGCAGTCTGACTTCTCTCCTGCATCCTCCTCCATCTCCACCTCCTGCTCATAACACACCAGGAGCAGGGGTTCAGGTCTTCACGCAGTGGCTCACCAGTCAACCAGTTCTCCTCTGTCCCCAAACAGTCATTCCCCTGCCTTCGTGGGGCCTGCTATATTCAGATATGAACTTTGCAGTATCTTGATCATGACAGGCCTTTTCCTGAACGAGCCTAGTGCTCATCCTGAACAAGCAAGTGCTATGGAGGCTGGTATTATTCATAAAAACAGTGACTCCATCCAGAAGGGGGCCAAATGCGGCCTTCGAGGCAAGCTGTGTCTCGGCTAAACCCACAGCTACTCCTCGGGTCTCCTGCTGCAGACTGGAGCCTTTTTGTCAGCCATGTTAGCCGAGCACGGTAGAGCCCTGGTGTCAGGGCTCTGGCTTGTCAAGAGGTTTCATCCAAGGAGTGAACTAGAAGATTTTCCAAAGAACCAATCCAGCCACCCAACTCAGGACCAGTCTTCCTTCCCACGGTTTGCAAGCCTCCTTACCCTGACCGTTTGAGAAGGCCAGCTGAAGGCCAGAAGGATGGGAAGGTTTACTTCTCTGCCTTTTTCGACTGTGGGTATGTTAGAGATATACTAGTTGTTGTATTATTTTGCCATAATTTTCTCTTCTCAAATCTAGTTTCAATGAGTACACGAATCAGCTCCTACTGACCTGAATTATGCTTTACAAATGTGGGCTGAACATTATCTTTCCAAATGAAAGTGCCCAGATTGAAACACCCTGTTGTCCTTCCTGAGAATGGCATAGACGGAGAGGAAAAGGCCATCTTTGTGCAGAACAAATGGACCGAGGGAAATCCTCTTTCCTCTCTGCCCCTCTTTACACAGCCACTGCCAAATGACATGTCTTATCACTTTAAAAATCTGGCTAAGCGGACTGAGCAAAGAGCCCATTCTTCCGGGCTCTACAGTTTCCTCAGTTGAAGACCTGCACTGAAGCACACTCAGGCTGGCAGGATGGTGACAGGTCTGGCCCTGACTCTCCCGCCCCCTGGAGCTGTCAGCATGCAGACTGCTCTAGCAAGTGGGAGAGGGATCCCAGGTCTCAGAAGGGACCTGCACAAACAAGCTTCCTGAGCCGAGGACAAGGAAGGCAAGGGGCAGGCTTATAATGAGGGGGAATCAGCTAGAGGCTGGGGAGAGGCAGAGGCGGGAGAATCTGTATGAGTTTAAGGCCAGTCTGGTCTCTATATATAAAGTTCCGGGATAGCCAGACCACATAGTGAGACCCTGTCTCAAGCAAAGCAAAGCAAAGCAAAGCAAAGCAAAGCAAAACAGAGAAACAACTCCCACCAAAGGCTTACTTTATTTTTAAGTTCTGTGCTTATGTGCCTTTGGGTATGTGTACCTTTTTTGGGTCAGGTGCTTAGGGGTGGGTTTCAAGACAGGGTTTCTCTGTGTAGCCCTGGCTGGCTTGGAATTCACTCTATAGAGCAGGCTGGCCTGGAACTCACAGAGATCCTCCTGCCTCTGCCTCCCCAGTACTGGAATTAAAGGTGTACACCACCACTGCCTGGCAAGTGTTTGCGCACTTCTCTGTGCAGGTGCCCGTGATGTCCAGAAGGACTCTGGGTCCCCTGAAGGGCTCGGGGTCCCCTGAAGCTGGGGCTCCTGGCAGCTGTGAGTCGCCTGGTGGCGTGCTACAGACAGAACTCAGGTCCTCTCTGGGAGTAGCAAGTGCTTTCCAACCACCACTTTATGTTTTTATTCTGAGACAAGATTTTACCATGGAAACTGGACTGGAATTCAACCTCTTCCTGCCTCCGGGTTCAGAGTGCTAGGATTCCAGCCTGTGCCACCATGCCGGCTTACAGGAAATCAGACAGGCAAAACAACAACAAAGCCCCAAATATCCCAGGAGAAGGCTCACCCAACAAGGCAGCCCTCCCTAAGAATCCGGATGCCCTTCTGCCTTTATACTGGGAATACAACAAGTGAGTGAGAGAAAGAACAAAACAGTAAAGAAACAGATCTTTACCAAAAGCCTAAAGAAGAGCCCTGGGAGAAGTCTTAGTGGGTAAAGTGCTTGTCACAAACCCCAAGGACCAGAGCGAGGTCTCTAGCACCCATGTGAAAAGGCAGGCATGGTGACATGGGCTTATGATCCCGGTACTAGGAATAGGGAGTGAGACAGGAGGCTTGCTAGGGCTGTGCTCAGACAGTTTTGCCTGACCCATCCGTCGCAGGTCCCAGTTAGAGATCCAGTCTCAGAAAACAAGGTGGATGGCCCTGAGGGACAACACCTAGGCTTGCCCTCTGGCTTCTACTCATACAAGCATGTATATGCACATGCGCATACACATACCCTCACACATATGAACACACACATACATAAACACAAAAGGCCAAAAAGACTGAGTCAGGAATCATCATTAAAAACACAATAAATACTGTGAATTATAGCATTGTGAGTTAAAGAGCTGTGGGTGGTATCTAACCAGTTATTTATTATTATTTTCCAGAGACACTGAGGCCGAATAATAGCAAATATGGGAATTTTTCTTTCCTTTTGTTTTTTTGTTTTGTTTTGTTTTGTTTTGTTTTGTTTTGTTTTTGAGACCGCGTTTCTCTGTGTATCTTGGCTGTCCTGGAACTAACTCTGTAGACCAGGCTAGCCTCAACATCACAGAGATCTGCCGTCTCTGCCTCCTGAGTTCTGGGATTGAAGGTGTGTATCACCACCTCTTGGTTAGATATGGCGCCATTGAACTGGGTGTTTCTAGTTCTTGAGAACCTCAAGAGTGGAAGCATATAGCCCAGGAGCTCAGCTCAGGCCCAAACCGTCAGGGGGTGGGGCAGCCTTACTCTGGCAGGCAGGGATTTCACAGTACTTCCAGTAGACACCGTCCTCATGCTCGGCCACGTAGCACCAAGGGCTCACGTCTCCATCTGGATTCCTGTTGAGAATAAGGACACATTGAATTAAGACACACACTGCTTGTGTGTCTAGTCACCTAGTCCATTCAGTTTTACAGCACTGAGTTCCCTGTCATTTCTAATAACTGATGTAAACGTCAATGCCATCTCTACTCAGGAAGAACATGAGCTGGTCACAGCGGCTCAGACCTGAACCTCAACACCCAAGAAGCTAGGGCTGGAGGGTTGCTACAAGCTCTAGGCCAGCTTGGGCTACACAGCAAGATCCTGTCTCAAGCAAGCAAATAAACTAAACAATAAAACCACAGATAGTACAATTCTCTGGAGTTTAGAAAAGGTATATTTCGGGAAAGATATAATCTTAAAAAAAAAAAAAAGAAAGAAAGAAAGAAAAAAGAAAAAAGTTGCTTTTTGTGTTATTTGAAGCAGTGTTTCTCTGTGCAGTCTTGGCTGTCCTGGAACTCACTATGTAGACCAGGGTGGCCTCTGCCTGCAGCTACCTCCTGAGTGTAAAGAGAATCTCTTATAAGCATCACTGGTCAATACAGAGCCAGCGGCCAATGAGCTGGGGCAGGAAGTAGAGCATAGGACACTAGCAGGAAGAAGAGGATTCTGGGAAATAGAGAAGAAAAGAAGACTCGGGAGAAATTAGAGAAAGACGCTGAGAGAGACACTGTGAGAGACACTGAAGGAGGGACAAAGGAAGACGTGGACAGGGGCTGTGGCGAGGTGACTGTGTGGAAGACGTAAAAATAGCTTGAATGGTTAAATAAGTTATGAGCCAGTCAGGGAACGAGCCAAAGCTTACGGCCTAGGCATTTACTAATAAATAATTGGTCTCAGAGTCACCATTCTGGGAGCAGGAGCTGGGAGAAAAAAAAACGGATTTAATTTTTTACACCTGAGTGCCTGGATTAAAGTATGTGCCGCCACATCCGGCTTAATCGCAAACCTTAAAAATGTTTATTTCTAGGTGATAAGACTTTGGCATTTTAGGGTTTTTTTTTGGGGGGGGGGAGTGATTCTTTTATGGTTTTATTTTCTTCCTCTTTCAATAATGAATATCTCAAGTATAGTTTTCAAACAGCTAAATAAACCCACATAACACACACTCAGCTGGCAAGCTCACTCAGTCCATGCTGGCTAACTCACAGGACAGAAATGGTCCTCCGTCGCCACAGACACCCCACAGAGCTTCGCAGACAGGACATTAACTCTGAACCATGACACTCACGCTTTTTAAGCATTGACTTCCACATTCCCAAGTGAGAAGAGCTTGGAGTAAATGACCTTCAAGGTTGTTTGGGTGCAGAGACATCACAGGCACTAAAGAGTGGGCTGGTGAAGCCCGCCTCACCTCACCCCTTCCCAAGCCCCCTTTATTTAGACTGACTACTAGAAACCTGACACTCCAGTTAGGCAGGAAATGGGCACAAGGACACCCTCCTCCACAGCCCCAGCTCTGCAGCAAGCTCCTGGGCCTGAGCAGACAAGCCCATTGTGTGGCCTAAGAGATAAGCTTCTCTAGGGCACAAAGGAGGCTTTTCTTTTTTGTGCCCTAAGGCAGGTGCAGGGACAACTCTGCTCTTCCTGGGCTCTGCTGCTCTGTCTAATCCAGATCCTTTAGGTCAGCCAGGAGAAGCCTGTTCCCATCACTCGATAGCATGTGGACATCTCAGATGTGATGGGTCTGAAAAGTGGTACCAGGCAAACATGGTGTCGGATGTCAGCTGAAAAATCAAAGTGGCAGGGCTTGTACAAAGCCCTTTAAACAGTATGTCACCGTCATCTTCCTCCCTCTGTTCAGAGTTCAGCTTTGATGTAGTATTGAATAAAACCCCTAGACAACAAGTGTTTATTATCAATGTCAAAGCCATTCGGAAAGCATCCGAACAGCTTAATAAAGAGCAGGCGAGCCTGTCCTTACTTCTCTGCAGCACTAGAGCAAAAGGCCTGGCCTCTGAGGTGATATCATCAACAGACTCGCCTCGCTCTCTTTTGAAGTATAAACTGGTAATTCAGGTCTGGTACATTCCATCAAATCAGAGGGCTGTGGCCCAAGGAGTTAAGGGGAAAGAGGCTGGCGGACGGTCCCAGCCCTCAGGTACAGCCCCCTGGAATGCTATGGCGCACTCCTGCCTGTGAGGAGAGTAGACATGGGACTCACCTAGCAAAACCAGGAGGCGATACCAAAGACCCCACTCCTTTCTTTTTTTTTTTTTTTTTTTTTTTTTTTTTGGTTTTTCGAGACAGGGTTTCTCTGTGTAGTCCTGGCTGTCCTGGAACTCACTCTGTAGACCAGGCTGGCCTCGAACTCAGAAATCCGCCTGCCTCTGCCTCCCAAGGGCTGGGATTAAAGGCGTGCGCCACCACCGCCCGGCGCCCACTCCTTTCTTTAAGTGCCCTTCCCACGTCAGCCATTCTCAGGACTAGAAAGACCAGAGGAGAGTAATATAGCAGAGATGGAGTAACTGTGGGGATAAGTGTATGTGCATGTTCATGACTGTGTGTGCTCATGCATGTGTGCATGCTCATGTATGCACACCCATGTTCTTGTGAGTCCTTGTTCCTGTATGTATATATATGTTCATGTATATAATTGTGCATGAGTATGCATTTAGAGACAAGAGGTCACACTTGGGTGTCATTCCTTAGGTGCAATTCACCTCTTTTATTTTGAAACAGAGTCTCTATCACTGGCCTGAAACTTCCCTAGTGGCAGGCCAGATGCCCCACAGGGATCTGCCTGTCTGCCTCCCCAGTGTGGGGATTGCAAGCACACAACCACTCAGTGCTTTTATTAATGTGGGAGCTGTGGATCAAACTGGGATCTTTGCGTGAGCACTTCACCAAGCTCTCTCCTTAGCATATTCTTTTAAACATCTACTTACTGATCTGTATGCAAGTATGTGCACACATGTGTAGGGAGCCTGTGCCACAGCACAGAGAGACCCTTTCTTTCTACCATGTGGGTTCAGGGTACTGAACTTAGGTCATCAAGCTTGAAGCAAGCACTTTGCCCACTAAATCACCCCAGCAGCCTGCAAGTTTTTATTTATATAAGATACTATTATGCAAAACTTTGAAAATAAATGAAGAGCTGGTTAAGGAGCATAAGTAAGCCTAACAATGAACTACAAAGAGCAGGGGCTAGAGGGATGGCTCAATGGTCAAGAGCATGCGCTGTTCTTCCAGTGGGCCTGGAGACTAGTTCCCAGAATCCCACTGGGTGGCTCACAGCTGAAGGGAAGGACAAACCAACATGGTCTACAAGCCTAGTAAAGTCACGACAGCCACAAAGGCCCAGTGTGTTAGCATGGGCCTGTGGAGGACGGAAGGTAAACAGAGTGGTCCACACAATGCAGAAATAGATGTGTTGGCTCAGCTGGGTCAACAGTGCCCATGGTTAGACGTTTCATGTTACCAACAAAGCAGAGTCGTAGCATGGAACTCGGAGGAGGGCTCTGGAGTCATTCTTCCTTGTCCTAATGGCTCGAGGCAGTTGTGCACCTGTCCTAAGAATGATCAAATTCACCGAATTGCTGAACCCTGAGTCATGTTATCGTGATCTTAGGTGTAAGTAGCTGAGAGGTATAAACAAAAGTGCTTGGAGTTTTTGCTCTGGCTTCTACATACTTGTAATTCTATTTTTATCTTTCTGCCTGCTTGTGTGTGTGTGTTTGCATGAATGTACATATGTATGTGTGTTTATGTATGTAAACACATTTGAGGGTATGAGGTTGACTTTGGAGGCTTTCTCCATCCATCTCCACATTATTCATGGAGACAGTGTCTCACTGAGCTCAGTCTAGCCAATATGGACAGCTGGGCAGCCAGCTCCTGGAATCCATCTTTGCCTTCTGAGCACCAGCACGACAGGTGGGCTTTCGAGACAGCCCAGAATTCACTTGGGTTCTTGGGACGCCAACTCTAAACCACAGGCCATCTCGCTGGCCGCCAGTGATTCTCAACTTGTCTTTAATCTGAGAAAACAGAGAACCTGATCAAAGCTGTGGCTCACCTCCCTCAGAAAATCATAAATATCCATCTGAAGACCACAGAGTTAGGCCAGGGTTGTCGGAGCCAAACAGTGGCCGTGTCTGTAGTCTGGCTGCTTGGTATGCTTAAGAGTAGAGTCACTTGAATCCAGGAATTCTGGTCCAGCCTAAGTAACATGGCAGAGGAAGGACTGGCTCCCAGAGGGTCTGGATATCAGCAGCAGCAGCACTGATGCCATGAAATGCCCACTGGTGGGAGGACCGCTGAGAAATGCCCACTGGTGGGAGGACTACTGAGAAAATCCTCCCAAAGAGACAAGAGGGACCAGACAAGACCCTGCTGCGGACGCTACAGAAAGCAATCGAAGGCAGAGGGAAGGGAGAAGAAGACACTGATCCATTCTGTTCATTTTTATTTCTCGTGCGTATTTCACTGTATGTCTGTCTATGCACCACGTGCAGAGCCTGCAGAGGCCAGAAGAAGGTGTCTGACCCCTGGAACCAGAGTTACAGGCTGTTCTGAGCTCCCATGTGGGTGCTGGGAATCCAACCTGGGTCCTCTGGAAGAGCACTAAGTGCTCTTAACTGTTGAGCCATCTCTCTGGCTCTGATTAGTTCATCTTAAAAACAGCATGGTTCTCTGAGTTGGCCAACAAGAGATAAGAAAGCATTCCAGCTGTGAGGAGGGCTGGAAGGAGCGGGAAGAGGAGACCAGAGACCATCTTGTAGCACTATGGCCCGCCTTACCTGCAGTAGTTATGCTCGCCCAAGCCTCCTTCCCCGTTGGGGTATTTCAGCGTGTTGTATGGATGCTGGAAAGTCTCGTTCCAGAACAGACATGGCTTCCCGCCCTGCAGTGCTGTCCAGCTCTGTGTGCCCCTGTAATCTGCACCGTTGGCTGTGAAGCACTCTAGGAGGAGGAAAACAGCACACTCACTTTCTGGCAACACTCATCGTTCCCTCCCTCTCTGGTGGATATTGTATTTGTTTTGTTTGGATCGAGCTAGAAATGGATCATGCTTTGCTAGATCCTGGGCAGCCTGCTGGGATGCCTGAATCCGCAGAGAGGTACCCTGTAATCCTGGCACTGTTGGCACCGACTTGTTGGGGCACTGGGACATTTCCCCTTGAAGTCTACAGGTCCCAGTGAGGACATAAACACGGAGCTGAAATGTGTTGGGAGTTCAGGAAGTGAACCAGGAAACCTCCAGATCTAGAGTCGTTGCCAACAGCCATGCACAGGGACGTTTGGGCCCTCCCTTCGAGGGGGCCAGCTCTTGCCAGCGTCTCCTTGTGGTAACCAGAACCAGGTCAGCAGCTGTAACTGAGTGCTCCCCCACAGTCTGAAAGGCTGCACTGCCACTTGGATTCAATAAGCATCGGACACAACAGCGATGCTTTGGAATCCCAATCACACAGATCAGGGATGACTCACATTCCCTGGTAATGAGGACCAGTCCTCCCTGCGCAGGCTGAGGCGCAAGCAAACAAGGACGACGGAGGGCGGGAGCGGCACTTTCTCCGCCTCCTCCTGAAATGCTTCTCTAGAAAACGTGTCGAAATGGTTTCAGGTCCCATTTCTGAAATGACGGATCCTTGCAGGTGCAATCAAGCACTTCTCAGATCCACTTCTCAGACTGGGGCGGGTGGGGCTGCCAGGCCTCTCCCACATACTGTATGCATTAACCTCACAGAGGGTCACGGGGAGGCGGAGTACAAAGAGCGAGTTTTTAAATTTAGCTTAGTTAAAACTGACAGGTAGAAGCACTTCAAACACTTCTTTAAGAAGTGTCACTGGAACCCTGACAGTCTGGGGGAGTTACACCGACAGTCTTAGCTCTCCTCCTCTCTCTCCTCACACACAGTGACTGTAGGGCAGTCTCCACTGGAAAGTGCATGTGCCTGCTCTAGACAGCAGGAGCACGGCTCCATCTGGAAAGGCATCTGACTACTCAGAGACGTGCACAGAGCAGCTTTTTTCCAGTCACACCTTCCTCCTCCCAGCTGGTCGCTACGTTTTGTCTGGAATGGCACCATTTATGGACAGCTCAATAAATCTAGAATTTGAGCAACTCTCCATGCCTAGTACAATATGAAGCTAGTAAGTGTGAGTCCTTAAGTACCAAGAGGATTTTCTGCTAGGGGTCTATGCTAACAAAAAGTTCAAAGAGGGCACAGCAACTTGGCACAGAATGCCAGACACCAACTAAAGGCCCAGTGTTGGTTTACCACGTGGATTGCTGCTAACTGGCTCTGCAGCCTTGGACAAGTCAACATCATTCATATCAGTTTAGTATTGCAATGTTCAAGTGTAGGCCACCCTGACTTAGCACACTCCTACATAGGAGGCAGCCAGAGTGCTCAACAACACCCCCTCAACCCCAGCGAAAGCATCCTTCCTGTCCTTCTGCTGACTTCCAGCCCCTCTGCTTTGGACCCATTGACCACGAGAGAGCAGTTTAGGGCTCATTTTCGTCTTCTGCTCTACAGGCCCCTCTCCACACAGAACTCAAAAGTCCCAGGAGAATGAAGGTTTGTCCTATGGGTGTTTGAGATGCCCGTCTGCTAGCAGCCCAGCTCTTCCCTCAGTTACTCACTGTGGTCGAGCCACACTGGTCTGCTTTTAATCCTGGGAACATACGCTTCCACTTCCTGCCCAAGTGTTCTTCCTCTAATATTCCCAGCTGCAAGATCAACACTGTCCCTCAGCGTCCCCTTCCCGTCCTTCACCAGGCCACAGTGCTCTCGATTACAAGCGATATGCACACACAGCCCTAAATGCAGGCTGCACACACTGTACACACACTGACCCCTTCCTAGCCATCACCCACTGAGCGGTAGGAGCTGACAGCTATTCACACAATGTGATGGTTTGGGTGTTCTAAATGATCAAAGGCGGACTAAAGGCATATGAAGGGTGTACAATGACACACAAACAATGCACTGTGGGTCCTCAGAGGCTAGAGCAGATACTAAGGGACAGCTATATTGGAGGGGACGGGGTAGGGGAGGATGATGTTTGTGGTACATTCCGCACCAGAGCCCTATTCCAGCCTAAGTAATTCTGAGCCTAATCAGTTCTGGAGTCAGAGGAGTAGATGATTCTGTGAATATCACACCAACCTCTATCAACTGCTACAATTTTAATTACTATGTTAAAATGTTTTTACCCAGCCGGGCGTGGTGGCGCATGCCTGTAATCCCAGCACTTGGGAGGCAGAGGCAGGCGGATTTCTGAGTTCGAGGCCAGCCTGGTCTACAGAGTGAGTTCCAGGACAGCCAGGACTACACAGAGAAACCCTGTCTCGAAAAACCAAAAAAAAAAAAAAAAAAAAAAAATGTTTTTACCCTATCTAATCTTATACAGTGAGACAGTATACTACAGGGCTGGGTAAGATGGCACACACTTTAACCCCAGTACTTCTGACACAGATAGCACAATCTGAAGCCAGCCTTCAAAACTGGACTTCTAAGAGTTTGAAATAGGTTTACATAGAGCATTCCAGGTTAGTCAGAGCTATACAGTGAAAACCTGTCTAAAAAAAAAAAAAAAAATAAACAAACATAAAACACATTATGTTGCCTACCTTAAATACAGACAATAAAAAATATATCTTAAAAAGAAGGAGGGGGTACTGGAGAGATGGCTAAGCCGTTAGGAATATCTGCTGCTCTTCCAGAGGACCTGAGGTTAGCTTCTAGCATGCAAACTGGGCAGCTCATAACTGCCTGTAATTCCTGTACCATACACCCACTGCCATCCGGCCTCCGCAGGGCACTCAGACTTGGCATATACTCACACACACAAACACACACACATATCTAAAAACCAAAAACCACACAAGACCAACCAAACCAAATCAAACAGCACCACCACCACCACCACCACCACCAACAACAACAACAAAAAACCCAAGTGGCAAAAAAGCAGGGCACGGTGGCACTCACCTGTGACCCCAGCACTCGGGAGATGGAGGCTGGGGGGTCAGACAGAACAACGTCCTTCCTTGAGTCTAGTCAGTTCTTTTTTTTTTTTTTTTTTTAAGATTTATTTATTTATTTATTTATTTATTTATTTATTTATTTAAAGTGCACTGTAGCTGTCTTCAGACACACCAGAATCTCGTTACAGATAGTTGAGAGCCACCATGTGGTTGCTGGGATTTGAACTCAGGACCTTTGGAAGAGCAGTCAGTGCTCTTAACTGCTGAGCCATCTCTCCAGCCCCTAGTCAGTTCTTGACTACGTCCATTCTTGTCTACACAGTCAGTTAAAGTTTGTTCTGGGTTGCGTGAGAGAGATCCTGTCTCAAGCAAGCAAGCAAGCAAACGAAAGAAAGCCAATGACTCGCGAGTCATCAAAAAGGCTTTCACAGCCAATGGCCTCAGCAGTACACGGTAACCTATGGGTCGAGTTTCCAAAAATTTGGATGATTTTATTTGTAACACAAAAGGATGTGCCACAGATGGGATTGAGATGTCATTTCCCAGCAGAAATGACACCGGGAAGCCTTTTCTGACTCAGTTTGTTTTTCTCAAATCTCTCTTTTTTTTTTTTTCCCCGGAGACAGGGTTTCTCCACTCTGTAGACCAGGCTGGCCTTGAACTCAGAAATCCGCCTGCCTCTGCCTCCCAAGTGCTGGGATTACAGGCGTGCGCCACCACCGCCCGGCAGATCTACTCGTTTTAAAGCTTTTTGAGACAGGATCTTGCTTAGCTCAGGCTGGCCTAGAACTAACTATGTAGCTGAGACTGGCCTCAAACTTCGCATCCTCCTGCCCCTGCCTTTCAAGCACTGAAACCCCAAGTGTGGTAGCCCACTCAGGCGGGTCTCTGGGACCCACTCTAAATAAGCATATTAGATCTTAAAGATTGTTTTTAACCAAGCTCACCCAGTGGTGAGGAAAAGACAAGAAACACAAGGAGCGTTGTGACTTAAAGTTACCTGTGCATCTTGACTTCATCAGGTGTGGACGAGGTAATGGGGACCCTGCCTCCTTTCTGTTGCTATGAGATTCACATGAGCTTTGTCTAGATAATCAAGGAGAGGCTCAGACAACAAAGGAAATTACTTGGTGCCTTGTGTGTTCACATTTCAGTAAGAGAATGAGTAAAGGCAAGAGACCTAAGGCCTACACCACCATTCATGAATTACTTCAACACTTATTCAGCCCTCACCACTGCCCGGAGCTGTGGTAGTGGAGAGAGGATTCTTGGTGTCTCCGTGTTAATGGGGAGCACAGGCTCATAACAGACAGCGAGTGGTCAGACAGAGGGGCCAGGCAGGGCTGCTCCTCCCTGACAGGCAGGTGAGTGCAGGGATGGGGTTTGGTACAGAGGGTTCTGATGCCCCTTTACTTAAAGATTCAAAAGCCTGGGTGACTTGAATAGACAAGACTTAGGGTTTAAATTCTCTTCCAGGCTTAAAGCCCTGCAGTTCCTCCTTCTCCTCCTGAGAAGCCTACAGGCACAGACGCCACAGCACTTGCCCCTTCTTAGGCCCTTTCCACGTGCCACTTTGGCCCTCCCTCTGCTTAAAGAAAACCACATCTCTAACACAAATTATGCAATAGGGAGACAAACAGACAAAACAAGGAGGGCATTAGACATGTTTAAAATTCCATCTCTCAGAAGCAGAGGCAGGAGGATTGCTGTGAATTTGGAGCCAGCTTAGGCTATGTACTGAGTTCCAGGCTCAGCACAGCCATATAGCAAGACTCTGTCTCAAACAAACAAAATCACATGAAAGAAGCGAAAGGGAAGGAAAGGGTTAACAGAAGCTTACATGTGTCGGTTTGTATCTGGGGCAGAACAGGTAAAAGTCATTCACTGAAGCTACTCTCTAGAAGCCTACCTACCCTTGGATACATTGTTGCCTTTTAAAATGTTCTCTTCTAATATCTGTACTTAAATTTATATTAAAATCTCTTTGTTTTTGTGACAGGGTCTTAGCTGGTTTTAACTTATGGCAATCCTCCTGTCTCAGTCTCCAAGTATCAGGATACTAATAAGCCTCTACTTATTGGTCACTACTTATTTACTGGTCACTACTAATGACCAGTAAAACCTTTTTTTCTTAGTAAACTCCAACTTTGCTTCAACATATAAAATAAAATTCTGAGGAGACACCAGGGCATTGACACTTACTGGATATCTGCTGACACCTGGGAATTGCCACATTTTTAGTCTCTATAATGGCAGTGTGTAGTGTAATGTGCATATATATATATATATATATATAAAACATCATTTAGAGATCAGGACTGAACCATTTACAGATGAGATGGGATGGTGCGGAGGGTGGAGAATGAAATAACAGTGGCCACAGTTGGGAACCCTGGCCTTAGGCAATAAGTATTTGTGGCTTTCCTGGACTATTTTTGTGCATGTCTCAATTTCCATAATAAAAATGGAATCCATTCTAAAACTCATTACTTGCATACTGTTTGGTAATAACTATCCCTTAGCTTCTTGAGCCGGGCGTGGTGGCGCACGCCTTTAATCCCAGCACTTGGGAGGCAGAGGCAGGCGGATTTCTGAGTTCAAGGCCAGCCTGGTCTACAAAGTGAGTTCCAGGACAGCCAGAGCTACACAGAGAAACCCTGTCTCGAAAAACAAACAAACAAACAAACAAACGAACGAACGAACCATAACGTCAACTAGCCAAGTCAATGCTCCAGGCGACCGCTCGTGTGTCATGTTCTCAGATAGCTCCTCTGCAAAGTGATCACGGGACCAGCTCTACTCCTGCCCCAGTGGACAAGCACATAACACTCACGCTAACTTCTGAAGCCACCAGTCGCTTTTCTACTAGAACACCCATCCAGAGCTTCCTTCTCACTGAAGGAGACGGTGTTCTTAAAGACAGTCGCAGGGACCTGAGGGCACGGCTCAGTAACAGAGCACCTCTGAGCATATATGAAGCCCTCGCTCAACCTCCAGCATATGTACCTACACATACAATATCACAGTAACAGAGCGAAAAGACCATGCTTCCCAAAGCTATCTTAACCGAACTTACATTTTTGTTGGCTGAAGAGACAGGGTCTCATTATGTAGTCCTGGCTGACCTGGAACTCACTATGTAGCTGAGGTTCTCCTCAAGCTCTCCTGCCTCACCCTCCTGAGATGCCAAGACCGGCCTAAGCATATATACTTGTGGAAGGGGAGTCTGAATTCTATTTGACTCTCTAAAATAGTCTTCTTTATAAGAAATGAAATACTGAATTTGTAAAAGACCATTCCAAGAAAAACAGCCTACAGTGAGCAGAGGGTTAAATTTGGAAGTTGTCATAGAGAAAGGTCTTATTATTAAACAAACATTTTAAAATGAAGCCAGGTTGAGGTAGGGGCACTTGCCTTTAACTCCAGGACTTGGGAGGCAGAGGCAGGAGGATCTTGGAGTTTGAGGCCAGCCTGGTCTACAGCCTGAGTTCCAGGACAGCCAGGGCTACACAGAGAAACCCTGTGTTGGGGGGGATGGGGGGGGGGAAGGCCTGAGGACTGGCAAAATGGCTCAGCTGGTAAAGGTCAAAGGTGACTGAAGCCAAGACTTACAACTTAAGTTTGACATTCAGATCCCACATGGTTGAAGGTCAGAACTGACTCCAGCAAGCTATCATCTGACCTCCGATGTGAGCACGGCAGCGGCTCTCTCTCTCTCTCTCTCTCTCTCTCATTCACACACACACACACTCATACTCACACACCACTAAAATGTCATTTTATTTTCTAAAATGAAGCTGGAATAGCAGAACACACTCATATCCCAAGCACTAAGGAGGCAGAGGCAGGAGGAGCCACAGAGATTCCAGGACAGTCAGGGCTACAATCCTACCTAAAACTAAACAAAGAACATAATAAAGCCTTTTTAAACACTGAATTGTCAGAGTAGAGAAGGGAGGTGGGGTGACAGTCTGTCACATCTGGCTGTCATCTGGTGGGAGCATGCTTCCCTCCCACCCAGGCAGGGCCCCCTGGGAAACACGCTATGGGTGTTGCTGTGAACACATGTTTTTGCCAGGAACAGCCACCATGAATATGCAGTAGTGTATGAGAAATTTCTACTTAGCATTTAGGCAGTGCTTCTCATCTTTCCTAATGCTGTGGCCTTTTAATACAATTCCTGTATGTTGTGGTGACCCCAACCATAAAATTACCCCGCTGCTACTTTATAACTGTGATTTTGCTACTTGTTATGAATCAGAATGTAAATATTTGATGTGCAGGATATCTGATATGTGACTCCCAAAAGGGTCAGGCTGAGAGTCCTTATACAGTAGGTATTATGAATCAAAAATCATCTCCCTGTTACCCAAAAGCTGGCTGGGGCTTTGCTTAGTGCTTTTCTTTCCGGCGTGCTGAGGACGGAGCCCTGGGGCCTCACACAGGCTAAGCCCCCTCACTGTCAGTCAGCTGCATCACTAACTTAGCAGCACTGAAGTTCTAACACAGACGATTGAACAAGCCTTGGTCTAAGAAGGGCAGTAGGAAGTCAGCTGCTCTGCAGAGCCCTGAGACATTCCATTAACAACACTCCTCGAGGGACTTTCCTGTCAAAACCAAGAGGACTTATTCTGTCATGGTCTTCTGGTGAGATGGACCATTCACTTACCCATGAAACATGTAAGCACCAGGGTGTGCTACGTGATTGATGGTGTGAACCATTTAGTTATCTATGTGATATGTGAGCACCATGCTGTACTACTACTTGAGGTATTTCTCTATAAATAGCCTGTCCTATCTTAACATTGGATTTCACACAAAAAAAGTTTTCACATAAGGAAACAGTAAACATGACATTTTCAAGCTCTGAATTCTGCTTTCTGATAGGCAGTATCTCAGATTACTATTCAAAACAAAACCCTGAGAAAGTCAGAAGGTGAGCTGCCACAAGGCTGGACCAAGACAGACAGTGGTACAGTCCTGTAAACAGGTCACAGGGTCCAGTGCATGGACACTGGACAGATCTGAGGTGCCAGTGAGCTATCTTTTGTTTTGCTTTTGGGGACCTGGCTCAGGCTATCCCACTGTTGTGATGTACTGTCCTCTATGTATGGTCTGACTGCCGTGATCTTAACCAGAGCAGCTGTGGTTACCTGCTGGAGCCCCTCACAAGATCGGGCGGCTGACATTCCCTCACAGAAGAACTGCACGGAATTCTGCCCGCTGTACTTGGTTTGGGGGAAACATAGGCGTATATAAGAGGAGAACGGTTAACTGTACAGCTCTGAGAGGGGAGGTGGCTGGAATGCACTGTTCTGTAGCACAGCTCTTTTGGGGTCCCTGTACTCCTGTAGATATAAGCCCAGTAAACTCGCTCATTCTCCAAGCTGGGCTAACCAAGCTGTTCCTGGCGCCCTATCTGGAAGAACAGGCATTGTTCATGTTTCCCAAGGAAAAGCTACAGCTATGCATATGTTAGACAAGCAGTCTACCACTGTGGCTCACACATGTAATTCTGGAAGATGAGTCATGTGTTTAAGGCGAGTGTAGGCTAGAGTGAGACCTTGACTCAAAAATAACTTGGTGAAGTGGTGTCCATCTGTAATCTCAGCACTGGAAAGACAGATCCAGAGCTCAAGGTCTTCCTCGGCTACACGGTGAGTACAACACTTGCCATATGTGAGCCCCTATCTCAGCACTCCCCACAAACTCCAACCAAACCACAGCAACCCCAAAGTCCCACATCACCACTGAGCCTCAGCCCCACCTCTGGCCACAACCAGGATTTATTTTTCCTGTTAGGAACTGAACTCAAGCCCTGTACTGCAAAGCACACATTCTATCAGTGGACTGTGCTAGACAGCCTAACTTTGAATCCCTCACAAAGGCAGATCTCAGAAAAGGCTCTTGTTTTTGTTTATGTCTGTGAAATGAGGGAAGACCATACATGTATGGCTGGCAGGGGTGGGGGGTTAGGGGAGTAGGGGGGATCTGTTACACAATCAAGTACCCCAGGTTTTTGTTTTGTTTTTGTTTTTGTGGGTTTTGTTTTTTGTTACTGCCTGTGGATCAGCCTTTTGACTGTCTAGCAATCACTTCTGAGAAGTTCCAGGAAGTTTTGTGTAAATCAAATACTTGAAAGTCAAATACTTGCTAATTTAAGAAACCCTGCCAGACCAGTGCCTATCATCCCAACACTCAGGAGGCTGAGGCAGGAGGACTTCAAACAGTAAGTTAGCCTCTGATACATAGTGACACGTTGTCTCAAAACACAAATTAAGGCGGAGGATGTAGCTCCCTCGGTAAGGTTCTTGTCCAGCATAAACGAACATAAATTAGCAAGTGGATTCCACCTCCAGCATTACTAATAAACCAGGCCTGGTGATGCATACCTACAATCTCAGCATTCAGAAAGCAGAGGCAGGCAGAATTATAGCTCAAGAACGGCTTAGGCTACACAAGAGATCCTGTGTATGAATGAATAGACAGACAGACAGAGAGAGAGACAAAGTTGATGATAAGGTCATGCTGTGCCCTTTTGATTTTTAAGACAGTCTCATGTATCAACTTTACAACCTTACGAGATAGACAAGGAAGCTTTGGAACATGTAATCTTCCTGTTTCTACCTCAAAAGTGATGGGATTCCAGGTGTATGCCGTGGTGGCAATTTTACTTGGTGCGGGGAATAAATCTAAGACTTTGTGTGGTTAGGCCAACACTTTGCCAAGTGAGCCATTTTTATGTTCTGAGTTTGCTTTAAGCAGGAAACACCTGGTTCCTATCTATACCTTGCCTCATGATCACATGAGCAATCCTATGGCTTTTTTTTTTCTTTGCAGGCCTCGATCAGGAGGTCTTCACTCCTGTTAGGCAAGTGATCCAGCCATTGAATTACATCCCCAGCCCCTAGCAATCCTATTTTGTGCTATCTCAAGCTCTCAATCAGACTAAAAAGAAATTAAATAAGCTAATAAAACCCAGCATTCAGACAAGTTTTATCAGCACTGCCTGTGACCTACTTTTAAAGTTCTCCAATAACAGAGTCCTGGAGGGTGTGGTCCTTGGTCCATGGAAGTCAGAGTCTGGGCTTTTCAGCTGCCTTTGGTTGATATATGATGGCCAAGTAATACCAGAGTTCCTGAGGCGGGACCTGATTGCCAGGAGGACAAGCGCTCTCTGGAGCACATCATCAAAGCACACCCTCCAGCACAGTTACTGGCTTCTGCAATCTGGCACAGGACAAACAAGACCTAGTGAAAGATACTGGCATCAGCAGACATTTGATAAGCACTTGTTAACTGATCCCAACATGAAAGTCCTACTCAAGAGCCATGCTTCAGAAACGCAGGCCAGAGAGAAGGATTAGAGCTACAGGAAGAACTCAGCCTAGCATGGACCCAGACCAGGCAGGGCTGCTAGAAGAGCTGAGAGGCCAGCCCCACGCAGCAGTCCCCGCCCCCCCCACCCCCTGCCAGGTGGGAGGACTCCGCCAGGTGGGAGGACTGTCAGTGCTGTCATCCGCAGATACGCACAGCAGCAACACTGCGGACAGTGTGGCTGAGACAGCGGCTCTGACTGTCCATGGGAGAAAGGCTCAGGCAGTGTTCCTGGGTCTTGGGGGAGAGCCCCGGGCTTATCAGAGGAAAGCACAGTGTGCGTGGTTACATCGGAATCTCAGATAAATACTAAGTAGGAACTGAGGGTGTAGCTCCCTGGTAGGGTACCTGTCTCGTCTCCGGCCAGGCCTGAATTCTACCCTCAGGATTGAGGAACGAACACACACACACACACACACACACACACACACACAATTTTTCTTCCTACCTTAATCCAACTACAGAACAGTTTCTTTGACGTTTTCCTAAACACTGAATGAGGAACACCAAAACTAAAAATTTGTTTTGTATTGACCTGGTCTCAAATTCAGTTGGGCCTCCTATACTTTATCTCACAATCCTGAGAGGAAGTAGAAAGCCAGGAAACCCTCACTCCATGCAGGTTTACAGAATGCTATGAACTGAAATGCTTAAGGGACTTAGATGGAGACAATGAAAAATGTTCTGTGTTGCCAGACAGGGTCTCATGCAACCCAGGCTATATGACGGACGGACAGAGGCTGGCCTCAAATGCTGCTCCTGGCGCTTCTACACCTAGGGGGCTAGGGTTAGAGGTGTGTGTCACCACACAAACTTGTACTCCCTTTTGGTTTGTTGGTTTGTTTTTGTTGTTTGAGATGGGATTTCTCTGTGTAACAGCTCTGGCTGTCCTGGAACTTAATTTGTAAACCAAACTGGCCTCAAATTCACAGTGATCCACCTGCCTCTGCCTCCTGAGTGCTGGGGTTCTAGGTGTGTGCCGCCATGCTTAGTGCGCTTAAGCTAGCGCTCTCTCTCTCTCTCTCTCTCTCTCTCTGACATGGTTTTGTTATTTTCCTAGTCTTGCCTCAGTTTTTCTGAGCGTTAGGTATGTGTTGCTATTCCCAGCAAGAATCTACTTCTTGGTTGGACGTGGTGGCACACGCCTTTACTCCCAGTACTCAGGAGGCAGAGGCAGAGGCAGAGGCAGGCGGATCTCGGAGTTCGAGGGCAGACTGTTCTACATAGCTGTACATACTATTCAGAACAGGTAAAATTGATGTTGATCTGCATTGCCTGCTTGTAGGCCACAACGAGAAGACACAATAAAGACACAATTAGGACGGGGTTTCCCGCAGCACTCTCTTCACAGATGGGTTATTCTTTGGTGTAGGGGACTGTCCTATCAGTCCTAGAGTATTTAATAGCACCTTAGGTTTCTATTTGCTAGATAGCAATAGTATCCCCATGTGACAATTAAAAAAAAAAAAAAAAAGCTTTCAAGCATTGCAAACTATTCCCAGGGAGCAAAATTCTCTGTCTGCTCAAATCACTGAGCTAGAAGAAATGGACGACTGAAGAGAAAGCGTCATCTCCACTAACCCGTGGTCATATAACCAGTCATACAGGGAAGAAAAGCCTAATCACTCCAGCGAAGAAGACAGAAACCCCTCAGCTGCCAGAGTGCTTAGGAGGAGTCCTGGGCGAGCCCAGCCAATGACGTCCTGCCTACATCACAGCGGGTGGGACGGGCACCCAGCCTTTGAAGAGGCTCTTTTTAAGTTAACCTCCCTCCAACTGAACTTTTTCCAAATCTCTTCCTGCCATTTGGAAGTTGATTCTCAGCTGCAAAGGCCTGTGTGCTCGAGGTGCAGATGGCAGCAGTTAGGGCCTCACCAGATGCTGCAGTCTCTAATTTGATTGAAAGGATATAATTAGACAACAGAAACACTTTAATGAAAGAGCAAAACATGGAGGGAGGGAAGGATTGAAGGCCCTTAACTGATGCCAAAACACCCACCAGTAACAGAGGCTTTGCGTCTGGGGCACGGTGAGGGGAAGCCCCTGAAAAAGACAGTCCTCGCTCGCCCTGTCTAATTCCCCATAGACAGAGAAATGGGGATTTTATTATTGTAGATTTCCACTGTATTTTATGTGGGAACAAACTGATTAGAACCAGAAGATTCTTCGGAAGAACATCAAAGAAAAATAAATATGACTTCTGTGGTCATTATTAAAAATATTTTTACCAGCCCAGTAATTTTCTTTGAAGATGAATTTTTATGGATTGAACAGCAGCAAGTAATTTACATACTATGATGGGATTGGCTAGCAATCCCTACTGCTCTAGAAGACAGCTGCTTGGCTGCCATGTTGATACTTGATTTGGGGATACCAGGAAAGCTGCAAACACCATAATGTATCGACTTTGAGGATAAAAAGTAACCACCAGCGCCTGCGGGATCTTCATACAGGCTGAGGGCTACCTCCATTATGAATCATCTTTAAAAGTTGCCTATGCTGTCTCTTCTTCCTGGCTTTAAAACTGAGTGTGAGTAAGTATACTGTTCTGGTTCTAACCAAGAATCTAACCAAACTGAAAAAATCCAGCCCTCAAAGTCTGCAGTTGCTAATGTGGTGCGACACTCGGGTTTTGGAATCGGCCACAGCCTCCTCAGCCCACTAGGAACAGGCCTCGCCCTTGTGGTAAATTGAACAATAAAAGTTTAATGCTCTGGTTATGTGCCAGGGATTAAACTGTGGCAGGAGACTCTGGAAGCTGGCCCTAGCAGGGGAGAAGCCCCCAGGGGGCCCTACTGCAGAGTGGGAGGGACAGTGGCAGCTCTGCCTGTACCATGGCCTAAGGTGTTGTTTGGGAAGGAACTGCCTAGCCCCAACTTCATTCCTCCTCAGACTGGTGCAAGGGCAGCCGAAGGGGGTGCTTACTGAGAAAGAGGGAGAACCGAGAGAGTGCTTTGGAGGAAAGGACGAGCTTCTGTCGGATGACATTCCTACAATGGCCCCTCTCCACTCCCTGTTCTGGCAGACAGTCATAAGAGGTCCGAGGGAAAAGAAATTATATCTTGGAAGGAAGATTGAAGACAAGAAAGGGCAAAAACTTGTTGGGCCGCAGTGCCCACTCCACCCAAAGGGACACTTTTGAGTTCTAGAGCAAGGGTCAAGGTCACAGAGCACGGAAGGAATCTGTCATCGCACCCTCGCAGAGGCCGCACACTGAGCGAGCCGATGCCAAATGAAGATGGAGGCCAGAGGAAGAGTTCTCACCTCCAAACTCTCAGCCCTGCTGCTAAGTTTATCCAGATATTTGTCCTTATTCAGGACATAAAATCTCAGACAAACGCTAGGACCCCAGCTTCCGGTCTGTCAAGCACTTCCCATTAACTGTCCAGCAGTACAAACACAATGGGCTTATGTTTTAATGTTTCACTTTGTTTTGTTTGTTCAAAAATGCTTTAATTAAAAAATAGAAAAAAAATTAGCCATGCTAAGCACATTGCTGTTTTGTAGGCACTTTAACAGGACAAGCTAAGCATGGAAGTAAAAACTAACAGCTTAGTAAAAACTAATGGTAGCCGGGCGATGGTGGCGCACGCCTTTAATCCCAGCACTTGGGAGGCAGAGACAGGCGGATTTCTGAGTTCGAGGCCAGCCTGGTCTACAGAGTGAGTTCCAGGACAGCCAGGACTACACAGAGAAACCCTGTCTCGAAAAAGCCAAAAAAAAAAAAAAAAAAAAAAAAAAAAACTAATGGTGACAGACATTCTTTGCCCCAGTGGCTGTTTTTCCAGTTCTCAGGCCTGGTGCCACCTGCTGCCTGGGCTTTCCTCTGCAAAACAGAAGATCTCTCAACAGTTTGTTTCAAGTAACATCTGCAGGCTGAGTGAGCAAATGTGGGTCAGCTCCAACGAGGGACTTTTTCCTTAAGTCGTGCGCTGAACCGTGCTGAATCTCTATTAATGAACTAAACTTCTGTATACAAGCTTTTCCTGGTCAGCTGTATCTTTTTAGAAATTATGGGGAAATGTAACATTTACCATTTTAACTAGCACTTTCTCCTCGCCTATCCGGTCTTGTTACACCGCACAGGCAGGCTGCTGGCCTCACGCTAGTCTCTCAGCTCTGCTTTCCAAATGGCTGGAGTACAACTGTATTATCACACATACTCCCATATGCATCTAAAAGTTAATTCACAGTAAATGGTAAAAGGTCTGATCATTCAGTAAAATCGACCTACTTTGTTACTTTTTCCAGATCAGTAACCACTTAAAAGTCGGTTCAGGTGACCTGGAGCAGGGCTAGCGAGCTTAAGTGCAGCCGTGAGCCAATCAGGACCTGGAAACCAAATTCAGGCTGGGTTTTTAATTATAAAGAATTAAAAAGGACAAGATATTGTGACATGTAAAACTGATAAAGATTTAAATTTCAATGTCCACAGAATTTTATTAAAATACAACAATGAAGCCGCCAGGTATGCTGATGTTGCTCCAGCCCTTGGGAGGCAGCGGCAGGCATATCTCTGAATCTGAGCCCAGCCTGGTCTATGTAGCGAATAACAACAGCCAGAGACACCGTGAGACTCTGTCTTAGGAAAAAACCCCAAACCCAAACCATAACCAAAACCAGCAATGCCTATTCATCTTGTCTATGACTACTCTTGCCTACACGGTCAGAGGTGAGTAACTGCATCGGTTCCTGTCTATGGGCCACAAAGCCTAAAGCATTTACTGTTTGCCTTGGTCTAGAGCAGTGGTTCTCGTTCTCAATCTGTGGGTCTCAACCCCTTTGGGGAATAAAATAACCCCTTTCACAGAGGTTACCTACAGCCATCAGAAAACGCAGATGTTCACATTATGATTCACAACTAGCAGAATTTCAGTTGTGAAGTAGCAGTAAAGTAATTTGGGGGGTGGGGGTTGTCACCACAGCATAAGGTACTGTATTGAAGGTTGAGCATTAGCAAGGTTGAGAACCGCTGGTCTAGAGCCTCAGGCAGAGTACCAGGCTCAAAAATTCTAAACTCGGGGCCATCAGTATGACTCTGGAGTTAGAGGTGTTCGCATTAAGCTTGCTGATCTTAATGTAATCTCTGCGACCAACATGGTAGGCAGGGAGAACTGACTACCCAAGATACTCTGACCCCACGTTCACCCCATTAAGCCCATGTGGTCATACTACCCCAATAATTAAATTCTTTAAAATTTTAGATTCTAAACTAAAGATGGTATACTGCCTACTACCAAAAATTCCCAATACGGATACAATGAAGCTGTAACTTTGTTTTAATCATTTTGCTTTTGGTCCACCTATGCCAAACTCTGAGCAGCCTGATAGCTATATTGAACGCACAACTTCTATTTGTTAGTACTGAGCCTAAATGTAATACTTTCTTGCTTTGAGATTTATAAAGAGAAAGCCAGGTGATAATGGTGGACCCCTTTAATTCTAGTGCTCAGGAGGCAGAGGCAAGCAGATCTCTGTGAGTTTGAGGCCAGCCTGGTCTAAAAAGGGGGAGGAGGGGGACTTACTGCATCTTAAACACTTAAATTATTCATCTATGAGGCCAAGAGAATGTACCATAGAGTATGCAGGCCTTGCAGGTAACCAAATTCAGGTATTATACCAACACATGTTACTAACAGGACAAATTCCAGCTAAGATATCAGGGGAGGATGGCGAGGGGCAAGAAAAGGCTACCACTAACTCTGTCGTCTTTCTTATCAGTTGTGAAAGAAGAGAAAGCATGACAAAAGAACGGAGAGACTGGAGATCATTTGGGGTTGACTCCACACTATAATTAGAATAACATTGAAGGGGAATGAGCTAACTGTTTTTATAAAGTCAGCATTCAAAAATGCAAACCACCAGTAATTTAAATATTACAAAGTTGTGCAGAATATAAGTATTGGAATAATTTTTTCCATCCACAAAATTTTAGAGAAAATTACAGTATCACAAAATATGAAATGGTAAGTTTGGCATATTCTCAGTCTACAGCATTTTTTTAATTGGAAAGGATTTAACAAACTAGTGGCTAGGTTCTTGACAGGATATGATGCTGAAAACCATGTGGTTTATTTCTCAAACTGCTTCTGGAACCAGAGGGGAAGCATCACAAAGGCACTGATGTTGCAGAATGCTAAGGAACCAGCCTGATGAAAATTTGAGTTACTTAGTAAACTGTTTCACAACAGCCATGAATTTGTCCTTTCCCAAGACTCCTAAATAAAAGCATACTAACTTTACCCAAGAGCTGTTGCATCTGACCTAGCAAAGCAAAGGCGTCTAACAGATGCTACCTCCCTGCTAGCGTGGGCAGAATAGGCTCACACTGCTTTCCAGAGCTATACTGTGCCCTTTCCAGGAAGGAAAACCAGTCTAGTCCCACCCGTACCTCTCTCTCCATAGAGTACATTAAATTCCGAACACACAAATGACAAAGTAGAAGGGGTTACTAGGTTACAGTTATGTTGACACGTCCTGGCTCTAGGAACGCCCCCCCTCCCTGTTCACATACTACAAACAGTAGAAATGAGCAAATTATAGAAGTCCCAGAGAAGGCAGCAATCACCTAGAAACCACTTCTACTGAGTCTCAGGTTTGGAGTGTTGGGAACTCCTTATTCTGCTGGCCCAAAGCCCAGCTTTGCCTTCTGCCAGGATTCATCCTTTAAGAAATTCAGTATTCGCAGGGTAAACCAGGTGTCTAGTCCTTAGTGAACTGGGAAACACTGTAAAAAGTATTATTAAATTGTTTACTGACTGTCTGTCAGTGGAACACTAAGCAAGTTTGCCTACAGTGCTACCCAGCACTGCGCACGGGAGCGGTTCCCATTTCCCCCTTTTCAGATGAAGTAACAGAGGTTAGCCGCTCAGAGTTTACCTCCAAATCACACAGAAAACAAATCTCAGCCTTTCCCCTAAATCCAAGCTGGCAAGAAAACAAAGCAACTTGGAGTTTTCTTTTACCAGCAAAACCCTGTGTTAGCAACATCACAATCTGCAAGTTAGGGTGGAGACCCCAGTGGCAGGTTCATCATTGCCCTATGCTCAGCACTCAACAACCTGCAAAGAAGCTGAACTGGGCCGGACAACACCCTCATGCCTGTCCTTCCACTGAGAAAGGATTCTACGGCAAGGAAGGGCGTGTGGGAACTAAGCTTCCATCCCAGCTCCCATCCTGACGGAGGGCACCACCTCGGGCAGACCGCGCGGCGGACTCGGCCTGGAAAGCAGGACGCCGGACTCGGAGTAGTCTACACTCTGTATGGGCGACCTTAGCCGTCACGCAACCCTTCTCTCCCGTAAGTAGTAAGCAGAGTCCGGGAAAGTTCGAAGCCGGCACGCGGGGCAGAGTCCTGGTAACGCGGGACAGGAGCGTCCACGCCGCGTGCCGGGACAGAAGTCCGAGCATCCCGTTCTCTGGGGTCCACGCGCACGAGAGAGCGCGCGGGGACTGGGGAGGGGGCCGGGGTCTCACTCACCGGGGCCGGGGCGGGGACCGGGCGCGGGCCGGGCCGCCAGAGTGAGCGCAGCGGCGGAGAGCAGCGCGAGGCGGGCGGCGGGCGGCGCCATGGGCCGTCAGTGCGGGACCCCCGGGCGCGGCCCGGGGCAGAGGGGGCAGCACCGGGAGCCGGGGGCGGCCATGGGAGCAGGACGGCGCTCAGCGTCGCCCCGCCCCTGCCGCCTGGCCCGCCCCGGCCCGCCCTCCTCAGCACCGCCCCGCCCTCCTCAGCACCGCCCCGATTGCCAGCCGCCCGCGGGGCTCCAGAGCAGGACTGGCTGCGCATGCGCGTTCTGCCCGCGGCCTGCCACTCACGCTCCGGAGCCGGCCCCCGCCCCGCCTCGTCCCGCCCTCACGGGCCGCGAGGTGAAGCCACCCGAGGTGTGGAGTCCGCAGGTGAGGGCGGGACGGGCCCTGCCTCTGAGTCCCCACGCTGAGGGTTGTCGGCGCTGACACGGGCAGGGCGCCCAGTGACTCCTGTTTCACCCTCACCTAGGTCGTGACCCACGAGTGAGTTCCACCACTGCGGTAGTAACCAGAGCAAACCCTCTTCCCTTGCTAGGCTCGTGGTAGCGGTTAGCCAAAGCGTGTTTTGGAGTCCTCCTGGCCCGGTTCGTATCCCACTTGGCTACTCGTAAGATCTGTACAAATTTGTAAAGTTGAAAGAAAACGGGGCTCCCTTCTGCTAAGTGGTATGTCGACACCGTGTGCTCCACAGAGCGGTTGTACCGAGTGAGATAATGCACGGAAACCACGCACGCACAGTGAGGGCTCAGTAAATGTGGAGTTCTTTCTCCTTGTGGAGTCCTGCAGCTACGAAAGGGACGGCCTACTGAGCCCTGTACAGAATCCTATCATATCCGTGTCTACTAGGGCAACTTATTCTTTTAAAAGTATTTATTTACAACGGGCAGTGGGGTGCACTCCTTTAATCCCAGTACTCGGGAGGCCAGTCTGGTCTATAAAGCGAATGAGTTCCAGGGCAGCCAGGGCTGTTAAACAGAAACAACGAAAAAATGTATGTATAAATGTATATATACATTTATATATACATATATGCTTGTAATTTTTTAAAATTTTGTGTATGTGTGTGGGTGCACGTGTAAAGTCAGAGGACCACTTGTGGGGAGTCAGATCTCCTTGTACTGTTGGTTCTGGTAATCGAACTCAGGTCCTTAGGCTTGGTGGCAACTGTCTTTACCTGCTGAGTCTTCACACAGTTTTAAATTATTATAATCATTATTTGAGTCAGGTTCTTACTATGCAGCCCTGGCTGGCTTGGAGCTATGTAGATCAGGCTGTCCTTGCTCTCACAGAGAGTCTATGTTTCCCAAGTGCTAGATTAAAGGTGTGTGCCCCCACTACCAGTTAAATTATTTTTAATTAGTATAAAATGGATAATACACTATATATGTATCTGTATATGTGTTCATATATATACACAAATACAAAATACAATATATATATTTTGCCCAAATACAAAAATTTACATATATATGTGCGTATACACACACACACACACACACACACACATACATACATATCAACCAGCAATGTATTTTGCTCAACCATCAGCAAAATAGGAACCATAAAAGACCTCAAAGTTCAAAGACATGGAAGCAATTAAAGTGCCCAACTCGATGGGACAAGTGCTTTGTCTCTTCATTAGGGGAGACTTGGGGTTCCGGTGGCTTAAATTCTCGGTCTCCGCGAGACAACCCCCACCCCTACCTCCCAGCATCTCGAGCCTCCTTATTCCTTCTCACACCCCCAGGCAGCAGGGATTTTCCGATGGCTCTTGCTTAAAATGCCACGGTGACGCCCGGCGGGACAGGTTCAGGCTGTGCGCCGGGAGCTTTCAAGTCCTTGGTCCAGGACTGGCAAGTACAGGCCTGCACCAGGCTTGGCGGCGGGAACATCTGCCCTCCTGTTCCTACTCGCTGTGCCCAGAGCAGGGCTGGGCGGTCCTGGCCCCGCGGGATACCCTGACTTGCCTGGGGTACACCCAACCCTGTGCCCCTCGCCCTCTCACTGGGCTGATGTTCTTTCTCCCCAGCCTTCCCACACTCAGGAGGCAGCTTCCAGAGCTGGGCCCCAAGGGCGTAGCTACCTCCCACGAGGCGCCTGCCTTTCTGTCCCTCTCCACCCACACGACCCAGAGCTGTGGCAAGAAGAATCTTGTTCAATCCTTTGCTTTCCCTGTCGTTCCTGAATTCGAGAACCCTAGGTGTTTCCAAGTGGACGCCCCCACCGCCCCATGGACACAGCCTTCATTTGCTAGTGAGAACTCTGCCTCCATGTTCGGCCCGTGGGACTGTTGTATATGTATATATTTTTTCTTTTCTTTTTTTCTTCCTTTTTAACTGAGGGCCTAACATGACCCATGAACATCGGACATTATGGAGCAGAGAGCCTCGGCCCACAGCTGCAACAAGGAAAGAACAATGCGATTATTGCTAAGTCTGTGGTAACAATAAGGGGGCTGCCCCCGTGCTGGTGATATGGGGATACACCACTGAAGGCAGCACTCCACAAGGCTGCTCCACTGGGGTTGTTTTTAAGGGCCATAGGACTTTTTGGTGGTGTGCCTGCTTTTGAGTCACCCCAGCTCCTGGAGTGAACCGGGATAAATTCATTGGTTACGAAGCTGAGCTCGGGAGGAGTGTTCCATGTCTGCTGTCGGAGCTAAATTTAGGGTGAATGGGTGTTTGTTCATGCCTCCTCAGGGAAAGCAACCCAACACCAGCCTGTGCTCCTCCCAAGACCTGCGACCTCTACACCCCACACTCTTGGCTTTTCTCCTCAAAAGCAGCATTACCTTCAAAGACAGTCAAAACCAACAGCTGACGCTGGTGCAGACACTAGGCAGGGTGAGCCTTCCCACACTCCACAGATAGTCAGACATGGGGGCATATAGCTCCGTAGAGTGTTTACTTAGCATGCACAAAGACCTGCTCCCAAAACCAAATCAACAAGGTACACACATGCCTGCCATCTCAGCACTGGGAGGTAGAGGCAGGAGAATCAAGAGGGTTCAAGGTCACCCTCAACTACACAAGAACAAAGCCAGCCCACACTACACGGCACTCTCAATAAAGATCGGCGGGAGCACAGGAAGTGCTGAGGATAGACCATCAACAGGACAGCCTAGACGTGTGTGTGTGTGTGTGTGTGTGTGTGTGTGTGTGTGTGTATGTATGTCTGAGGTATTCAGACACCCAGAACACTAGAGAGACAGCAGCAAGAAGATGCTCTGTGCATGTGTGGCCAGCACTCTAGTCCTGTCTCCAACCCTGTCACTAAATAGTTGTTGAAGGCTGCCAGGCAGTGGTGGCGCACGCCTGTAATCCCAGCACCCTGGGAGGCAGAGGCAGGCAGATTTCTGAGTTCGAGGCTGGCCTAGTCTACAGAGTAAGTTCCAGGACAGCCAGGGCTACACAGAGAAACCCTGTCTCAAAAAAAACCAAATCCAAAAAACAAACAAAACAAAACAAAACAAAAAGTTGTTGAAGGCAGGCAAGCTCGCGTCCATCACACGTGGGACTGGGAATGTGGTACACCGGAAGAGAGATTTGCCTCGGGTACGTGAGTCCTTGGGATCCATCCAAAACACAACAGCCAGTCAGGACGCTGGAGAGAAGTAGAACACAATCCCCTGCAATTTAACTTACCTAGAGTTTAATAGACTTTTTGCTTTTTTTCAAGACAGGATTTCTCTGTATCCCTGGCAGTCCTGGAACTTTCTCTGGCCTCCAACCCAAAGATCTGCTTGTCTCTTTGTCCTGAGTGCTGGGATTAAAGGTCTGCACCACCACTCCACCACGCCTGGCCACTAGATTCTTTCTCTATCTCCTTTGGCTGTAAGAGGAGAAAATAGTAAGGGGACACAGGAGATCCAGAACAAGATTGTTCTGGCCGACTCAGGGCGTCCAGGCTTCCTGATAACAGCTTGAGAAGTCTGCGCCTCCTCCTCCCTCATATAGGAGGTGGGTGGCAGAAGCGGCATCAGCCTCTACTGCTCACCCAACTCTCCAACCTTAATGCAACCAGAAGAAGCTCTACTGTTTGTATGGCTGCAGAGGAAATGAAAATACAGGGTCCTAGCTGGGCATGGTGGCATACACCTTTAGTCCCAGCACTTAGGAAGTAGGCGGGTATCTGTGAGTCTGAGGCCAGCGTGGTCTACAAAGGGAGTTCCAAGATGGCCAGGGCTAAATAGAGAAACTCTGTCTCTAAAAACTATACCTCCCCTGTGACCACCACACAAAGAAAATACAGATCCTGTGTTCAGACTCACTTATTAAAAATTTCAAGCCTGGTCATTTGGCTTATACCTGTAATCCTGCACTGGGGAGGCTGAGTTAGGGGGATTGTTGGATATTCAAGGGCAAAGAGTGAGGGTCCGTCTCAAAGAAACCAGAAGAATTTTAAGATGTTGGCAGCTGTCGTGGCTTGTCCAAGCACCCCGATCTTTTTTCACTACATATGTGGCACACTCAGGGAAGTGACCCTGTGTGTAACTCCCCCTGTGAGCTCCTACCCACTGGGCTGCCTTGAGAAAGGAGCACCCCTCTGGCCTTCCCCACCCCCACCTTCTCTCTGAAGCTAAAAGCCCAGCACAGGTGATGGAAACATCGTCCTGGAGGCTAAAAATACAGCTGAGTGTGTCTAGGTCATAGCGCTTAAAGGCTCAAGGTCTTTTTCTCAGTTGTGTGCTGCTGGGCTCCAGCCCCAGATGCTCGTTTCAATGCTTTGCATGCCTAGGGAGTTTTGGAGACTTATTTCACGGAAAGAATGAGGACATCCATGGCAGCCCCTTGCCTTCAGGAAGATGCTGATGTTTGAGTCCATTCGCCTGATTACATTTGGCAGGCGGGTTCTTTTCCTCCTCCTCGGGACCTGCCCAAGTGGTGGAGTTTGGTTAGTCTAGTGTTTAAAGTACTGATTGGAATGAAATCTGTTCTGAAGGTTCTCACATTGCAGATAAGCACAACACAAAGGTGTCTGATCCCAACCATCTAGAGCTTTTACTCAGAATGCATGGTGGTGCACACCTTTAGGCCGGCACTCTGTAGGAAGAGGTTCTCTGTGAGTTGGAAGCATGAGGCAACACCTTACCAAAGACTCCCCAGGCACTGTGCAGTACTTCTGATCATACGATAGTTCACAGAGCCTCTCCCCCAAGCCTTCTGGAGGAGGACCTGAGGACCAGTGTGATGGCTCAGCAGAGAAAGGTACATGCAGGCCAGGCGTTGGTGGTGCACACCTATAATCCCAGCACTTGGGAGGCAGAGGCAGGTAGATTTCTGAGTTCGAGGCCAGCCTGGTCTACAGAGTGAGTTCCAGGACAGCCAGGGCTACACAAGAGAAAACCCTGTCTCAAAAAACCAAAAACAAACAAACAAACAAACAAAAGAAAGGTACATGCCACTAGGCCTAGTGATTTGAGTTTGACCACTGGGGCTCACATGACAGAAAGAGAACTGGCTGTTGCATATTGACCTCTGACCTCCACATTCAAGCCTTCACACCCATGGGCACACACACAGAAAGACACACTAGATGAACAATGTAATTTTAAACACACACACACACACACACACACACACACGAAAGAAATTGGGAATATAGGTCAATCAATAGATTGTTTTGCAGCTGAAGTTGTGGGTTCCATACCCAGCACAGAATAAACTGGGAGTGGTACACAAACCTGTAATCTCAGCACTTGGGAGGTGGAACAAGTGTAAGGCCAGCCTGGGCTACAAAGCCCTGTCTTACCCAAGTGTCTGTCTGTCTGTCTGTCTGACTGTCTGTCCACCTCTGGATCAAGCATGTGCCTTCTACCACTGAGCTATGTGTTCAACATTTCAAACAAACATCAGATTGTTCTCTCATTTTTTTTCTCTGGACTTAGGCTTGGCTCAACACTGAGTTGTTTACTGATCCTAGCTCAGGAATAGGATCTCAGTGATAGGAAATTTAAGAGAGTCAGGAATGCACTGTTTTGATGGAGTAAGGGAGGAAAAAAGAATCTCTGGTCCTGGGTACAAAGAGTAATCAGTGGGAACATTTGGGTGAAAATGAGGAAATGGAGTCATTGAATTTAAAGTCAGGAGGCCAGTGGCCCCAGGGCAGCCAGAAAGAGCATCAGCTGCTGTCTCAGGCCCAGGGCCTATGATTGGTGAGTGTTCAGTCTTGTGATCTAATCCCCTGCATCACAGGTCAGGACTCCACATTCTCCCTCCAAAGGTTCTCTGTCCTTTGCATGATGAACCTCAGCTGTGTCTCCATGTGAGCGTGGGAGTTTGCTGCTTGTACACCAAATAAAAACACCCAAGGAGACGGGGAAATGCCACTGTGGCTTGAAGGGAGGTGTCGTAAAGGGAGAAGACAAGGACTCCTAAAAGCAGGGGCACTGTCTCCTTTATTAGCTGATCCTCCAGAAAGAAAATAAGAGCCGAGAAAAACTGCAGAGAAGGAAGGAAGATTACAGGAGCTAAAAATACTAAGAAGAAAGCTTGGCTGAGCATCAGAGAAGGACAGATGTGTTTCCAAATAGAAGTATGAGCTTGCAGATGTAAGGAGCTCAGATCCCAACGTGGGAAGCAAGACTGGGCTCAACAGAATACCATTAAAAAAAGCTTCATAGAGCAAGACACACAAGGACATACGGACATTGTCTTCCCTCAAACTCTCCCACCAAGCACTAACCACCCTAACTCTGCTTAGATTCCATTAGATCAAACCAGGTGTTTTCAGGGGGAGACTGCCATGAAATTGATCTCACTGCCCAGGCCAAATGACAGTAAAGACCAAAACCCTCACGAGGCTTCAGGAAGCTAGACCTAGACTAAATACTATTTGAAGCCTGACTTCACAATTCTACAACCTCTGAGGCAAGAATCTCTGAAGAGCCTAACTACTTTCCTCACTGTCTACAGGCGCCCCTTCCCATCTAACAAAACAAAGGATGTTCAAGAAATGCAGCATTTCAGAAAGTTCTCCAACTGACTGTTCAGTGAAAATCAAGAAAGGAGATCTTAGGGAGCCGGGGAGAGCTCAGTGGCCGAGCACTTACCTAGCATATGAGAGGTCAGAGAGGGGGAGGGGGGGGATATGAGGAGAAGAGGATGCTTTGATATCCAACTGGCATCAAAAATATTTTTACCTTAAGGGGGTCCATTGTTGGACTTTATAAACCAAATTGATTGATATGAAAACCTGACTTGAAGGCCATGTCAAATCTTGGATCATGCCACTCAAGACTGGGCATCAGGAACTGAGGAGAAGGGTTGATAAACAGGTCACAATGTAACATTAATAAAAGCATTATCTATTTTCTTTTTAAGCTCTTCAAAAACATCTATTGTGTGTATATGTATGTGTGTCAGCGTGTGTATGGAGATCAGAGGAACACTTGTAGATGCTGGTTCTCTCTTCCCACTGTGTACATTCTGGGGGTGCTCAGGTGATCGGGTGGCAGGCACTGCTACCTGCTGAGACATCACAATAGCCCTATTATATACCTGAAATTTTACTTTATTATTGTTAATATATGTATGTATGTATGTATGTATGTATACATATGTGTGTGTGTTTTATTTTTTCGAGACAGGGTTTCTCTGTGTAGTCCTGGCTGTCCTGGAACTCACTCTGGAGACCAGGCTGGCCTTGAACTCAGAAATCCACCTGCCTCTGCCTCCCAAATGCTGGGATTAAAGGCATGCGCCACCACTGCCCGGCGTGTGTGTGTGTGTGTGTGTGTGTGTGTGTGTGTGTGTTTGTGTGACATGGCACATATGTAGAAGCTAGAAGACAACTTTGTGGAGTTGGCACTCTTCGTCTACTTCTATGTAGGTCCAAGCAGTTGAACTCAGGTCACCAGCACTGCACTGCCAGGAGGGCAGCAAGCATCTTTATTCACTGAATCATCCTGCTGACCCTTATTGTGTATTTTCTTTTTTAGAGGATTTATTTGAAGCTAGGTGTGGTGTCACATGCCTTTAATCCCAGCACTTGAGGGGGGTGGGCAGAGGTAGGCAGATCTCTATGAGTTTTTGAGGCCAGCCTGGTCTACACAGTGAGTTCCAAAACAGCTAAGGCTACATATCGAGACCTTGTCATGTTCATCTATGTATGCCACATGTGTGTGGTGCCTATGGAGGCCAGAGGAAAGAATTAGGTTTCAAAGAGTTACAAGTGTTTGTGAGTTGCTGGGAACTGAACTTAGGTCCTCTGGAAAAGCAGGAAGTGCTCTTAACTGCTGAGACATCTCTGAACCCTCTTGCTAGCTACTCAGTTTAATCTGAATCACCTGAAGAAAAAATGCTACACCTCTTGCTTGAGATTCCTAGTGCAAGAATATTACATATTTGGCACCAATCACGTGGGCAGTGATACCCAAAACTCACTCTGCATAGACCCACTTCATTCTCATAGTTATCACTTTGGAGGTGCTGTTGGCTGTCCCTGTCTCAGGGAGAAGAACATTCCAATTTAGAAAATGCTGAGTGAGCCGGGCGTGGTGGCGCACGCCTGTAATCCCTGCACTTAGGAGGCAGAGGCAGGCAGATTTCTGAGTGCGAGGCCAGCCTGGTCTACAGAGTGAGTTCCAGGACAGCCAGGGCTACACAGAAAAACCCTGTCTCGGAAAAAAACAAAATAAATAAATAAATAAAAAATAGAAAATGCTGAGTGATGATCTGGGATACCAACTTAGGTAGAACAATTCCTGCGCCTAGAGGAAGTCTTGTGACAAGATAGGACTAGACCTGGGCCCAGGGAAGGTGGGTAGATGGACCAACTAGGGAAGAGGCAGTCACTGTGACAACTGTGAGCAGCCCAGGGCAACCTGTGTGGACTCTGGCTGGATCTACTAGCCATAGGGACTGGGGCGTGTTCTTGAGCAACTCCTGCCTTGGTTTCTTCATTTGTAAACTAAGGGTGGTACCAGTCAGTCTCCACACCCATGTGACTGTGGGCAGCATTTCACCATAGGAGCTTAAATAGTATCTGGCCTTTGGTAACTCAATAAATACAAATTTTATTGATGGAGGAGAAATAGCACAGTGCAGTTACTAAGGTTTGGGTTAAGAAGAATGGGTGGGTGTACCTTTAGGGTACAGCCAACTAAAGTGAGCCAGAATTTACTGGCTGAAGGAGGGAACAGAGGGAGGGAACGGAATCAAATCTGAAGAGGGCAGGGCTAGCGCAATGGCCCCACACTTGAGAGCACCTGCTGATCTAGTGAACCAGAGTCTGGGTCCCAGCACCCACATGGTGGATCACAGATGCCTGTAAGTAACTCTAGTTCTAAGAGATCTGGGGCCTTCCTCTTGCCTTCATAGCAACTTGTACATATATGCATATACGCACAAATAATTTAAAATAAATACTGTTAAAATATGAAAAGTGGGGCTGGGGATAGAGGTCAGTGAGAGAATGTTTCTCTAGCATGCTTGAGACCCAAGGTTCAAATGCCTGGCATGAAGTTGGGGGAGACTGTGTCAAGAGACATTCATGTGAATGGCTGTGTGCCAGAAAGTTCAGTGTCCCCCAGAAACTAAGTTGTGTCTCTCCATCACTGAATGACAAAGCTAACAGAGTGGATGTGTGGGCGAGCACCTGGAAGAAAGCTGATGAGAAAACAAACTGGAGTTGGGGAAGAATGCTGGGCACGGTGGCACATGCCTGCAAGCAATCCCAGTATGCAGGAGGCTGAGGCAGGAGGATCATGAGTTCCAGAACACAGCCTAGGTGACATTATATAAGGGAGACTCGGAAGCTGGGAAGGAAGGACACAGAATGACTCTTGCTATGGCTTCCTGGTCCACACCAAGAGGAGTCAAATGCAGTGACTGTCTGGTGACTTACAAGCATGGCGCCATCTCTCCAGGATTCACTGGTTTGGAAGGACGTTTTCTTGTCTGGTTTTAGGTATTTGCAAACCCTTCCCAAAGACAAACCTTTTCCAATGTCCTGCTATAAAGTTGACCCACCTCTTGGGAGGTGAAGCCAGAGTTTGCTGCTGAATAGGCGCCATTGTCTTCCCAAGTGTCTGTGGGCACAGATGCCTTGGGCCTGAGGGTGGCTCTACCACAGGGCAGCCTGTGTTGTGGTCGGCCTGCCAGCTTTGATTCACTCCAGGGACAACAGTTGAAATTTCAAACAGGCAACACATGGTGATTCCAGGAGTCCCTGCCAGACACACACTCGGTTTTTCCATCCTTTCACCCCCTCCCACTCTGGGAGAATCCTCCTTTGGCATTTTGTGTATGAAAAAAATCAAAACCACCAACAGGACCTGCACCTGATAAGGAGGGAGGCATTGCCCAAGAGTTCCCAGGAAGAGGCGGTCTTTGTTCTCATTTCCAGGCCTTTATAGTGCTAACAGCTCTAATTACTGCATTTGCCATGGGATGTAAAATAAAACCACATTCCAGAAACCATGTCATCTCCTTGGGCAAGAGACACAGGGAGAGGTGCTCAGGGCTGCAGGAACGTGTTCTTTCAGTTCTGGTCCCCTAGCCTTGGCAGCAATTTAGATAAATTAACAGTACCCTCTTTATGTGCATGGAGAAGGGCACTTTTGCACACATAAGGATGATCTTGACATCTGTAACCACATAATCTGGTCTGCATGTCTGGTGGTATTTTATGCAAAGTGTGCTTCCTAAGAACACTAGGATCTTTTCCCCAAGCCTTTTAGGGAAAATGAAGACTCCAGACATTTTGGAGCTTCTTCTAAAAATCATTTGCCCATAAAATATGATGATGTAATGCCTGCCCACACCCACTTCACAAACCCAAGTGACATCAGAAAGCCTGGAGTGAAAAGCTCAAAACTGCCTGCATTGCCACCCAGAATCTAGACAGACAGCAATTTGCTCCAGATAAGAAAGGTAAGTGACTAGACCAGATAGACAAAAGAAACAATATACAACACACATACATGGGGGAAGGGAAGAAAAAGAAAAATACATATTTCTCCTCCCTACTAAGGTAGCTAGAATAAAAATTAAGGCACGCAAAATATGGTGATTTTATTTGAAAATTATTTATGTGTATGTGTGTGAACCTGATATATGTTGATTATTTGGCTTTCAATGCCAATCTCCCTTCATAAACCCTCAAGGCAGGAGAGTGGCCAAGCCCCTCCCCCAGACCTTCCTAATCTCATAACTGTTTCCAGCCTCTGTAACTGTCACAAAGGTCATCCCTAGTCCCTCAGCAGGACTCTCCCTAGATTATGCTAATTTTAGGTGAAAAGTCTAAATAAAAGCCACCAATCTCTGAATAGGAAAACCCACCAATCCCTGAACTTCCCACATACACACCAACCTGAGCATGAAAATTTACAAATTCCTGAGCTCCCCTAGGCTCAGGACTTGAAATCTCACCAACCCTCACCCTGGATATCCCCCTTCCCCCACCCCAATTGTCTGCTCCCTCTCAAGAATAGAGGTAGCCACGCTTGGATTTATTCCTCCACACCCTGGATCCTTCAATAAATCTCTGTCTGGTGTGACTCTCATCAGAAGAAACTAAGAAGCAATGAAGAGAATAGAAGCGAAGAAGTGGGGTGGGGCTGAGCTCCTGAGCTCAGCTGGGGATCCCTCCCCTGGTAGCTGCACTGCCTCTGCTGAGGAGGCTTCCTCTCAGAGCTATGTGCCTGGTTCCTAAGTCTCAGGAAGCCCTTGTCTTAGAACACCTCAGCGCTGCATGGTTGCTGGACTTCCAAGTCCCAGGACACCTTCCCATCGAAGCAGAAAGGCCAACGATATAAGTGTACTACTTATGTGCAGGAGCTCAAGGAGGTCAGAACGGGCATTGGATCCTTTGGAATAGCTGATTGCTGATTCTAGTCCCTGATTTCAGTTTTGTATAGGTGACATTTCTTAAAAAGCCAGGTCTTCTAGTGTAGTTAAATTTACCCAAATTGTTCCCAGTCCCAGGAAGTACACGTTGTTCTTTATGAACTCCAGAGTGTATTTCCCCATTCAGTAGCTTTCCCTGGCTCCTGCTATCAGGTTAGAAGGTATATTCACAGTCCAGCAGGACTTACCTGCTGTCATTTGTTTGAATGGGCAGGAGTTGTGCCTGTAGCTTATACAGAAGTCTTGCAGGATGGCCCCATTTCTTCCCTGCCTGCTGTGGGTTCATCTTCCCAGCAGGCAGACTGCCTTATGTTCCTACTGAGCTCCTCCTGACTCCAGCTTCCTGCCCCGCATGCTGTTAAGAACCAAAATATCATGACCTTTAAAAACTCACATCTTTCTCTTACTTGGTATAAAAAAAAAAGTCTAGATGAGCAGATGACACAAAATCCAGCTAGATTTCTAAAGGAATTTCCAAGGAATAACACGTAAAATGATGTTAAAGCTTAGTCTCTTAACGCTAGTTTCTTCATGAGAACTGCTCTTTAACAAAAACAAAAAAATCATTTCCCCTTTTTATTTCTAACATCCAACCAATGTGAGACAAGATCCCAGCATCCCTCCCTATGGACTCCAATAATCCCTCTGATTGAACACCAGGCTACAGGACTGCTATGTGATCCTGTCAACATTGATGCAGTAAGATGGGGCAAAGCAGCATGGCACCCAGCACCAGGCACCACCTTACCACTGGGACATGATAAAAACTGGTTAACTGCCAATCCATTCTAACCAAGGACATGCTCAGAGGCAAATGAAGGGTAAATTCTATTGCCATGCCTTCCAAACTCAGAGAAACAAAATCCTTGAAGGGGCTGAAGCCCAGTGACGATGTTGAAAGGCACCAAGAGACACAAGAAATACCAAGACAAAGTAGCCACTAGGCCAGCTGCTGGGCACTCTGGAGCACAGGTTTGCAGGTGGCATCAGAGCGGTAACCAGCCACCAGTGGTGGTAAGATGGATGGGAGGAAGGAAAAGCCAACGGCAGAGATTTCCCCACCAGGTGATGAAAATCCTTACGCTGAAGACAGGATAGGAGTAGAAGAGTCTGTGATAGAGGGATGGGACACCAGAGCTACAGTCAGGAGAGCCAGGGTTCAAACTATGTTAGTTCAGTAGGACAACTTAATATACACAAAAGGAAGTCGACAATGAGGGAGAATAAAGAGGAAAAAGGTGGGTAGTGTATGCTTCTGTATACACAGCTGAGGTACCTATAGCCTGTGAACTTGCACTCACAGAAGTTGGCAACCCGAGGTCTGGCCTGATGAGCATGGCTGTCACTTTATGGTGGCCAGTAGAACTCAGTATGTCTTACCGTATGTCTCAGAGACTGGCTGTCAGGGTCCAAGTCTCAAGTGTGTGTCTTGATTTTATCATATAAAAGGATACTGGCCCTTCTCTCACAGGGTTCCATGAAGAATAAATGATTTAACACAATAATAAATATATGAATTAATGCAAAGGTCTTTTGGATGGGTTGGCAGAGAATAAATAGGAGCTTACTTAGTATGCAATAGATGTCAGGTGTAGTTATGAAGTCCCTAAACTTTGTGGCCTTGGGCAAACCAATTCCAATTTCTCCACCTTTGAATCCACTCCTGCTGACTCCACAGGGTTCCTGGGACTACTCAGCGACATATGTAAAGGTATTCAGTAATGAGGCTATGCTAGGCAAATGTTGGTGGTTGTTGTAGTTAAGAGTCAGACACAAATCCCAGATAATTATTCTGAGTTCCCTTCTCAAGTTTTAACTTTCACATCTCTGCTTTCTTCTTGGCCCGAGTAAAAGAAAGTTCAAAGGAGAAAAAGTTAACAGCCAGCCAAGATCTTAAGGACAGATATGCCAAACATGCAGCCACTGTCCAGGGACAGTGGGGTGACAGTCTGGAAGGGCTGGGCACTGCATCCTGAAACCCAAGAGGAACAGCAGTTGGAGGTCATGCCACTATCCATGGCACGCTCACTGAGGGCTACCAGGCTCTGTGCCACACTGTGGTAGAGTCCATGCTGTGAGATCCTTCTGGAAGCCCCAAGAGGTATAGCTCAAGAGCTAGGCAAGGCCAGTAAACAAAGGCCCCGGGAAGCTCTGCATGGCCAGCTGCCACCAGGAGTGCATGGAGGAGCCTGAAGCTGGGAGGGAGTATGGTCACTGTCACTGAGGAATGGTTCAAGCTAGGATAAAAATAATAGGAACTCATAGGATTCGAGTCTTCTCTGCGGTCATGTCTGAAAAATAAACTGTACCTTTCACCTAATCTCAGAATGCTTTACAAACTATTGACTACCATCCCAGGTTAAAGAGACAAAGTCGCAGTCCAGTCTTTTTTCTTTTTTCTTTTTTTTTTTTTTTTCTTTTTGGTTTTTCGAGACAGGGTTTCTCTGTGTAGTCCTGGCTGTCTTGGAACTCACTCTTTAGACCAGGCTGGCCTTGAACTCAGAAATCCGCCTGCTTCTGCCTCCTGCGCCACCATGCCGGCTGTCTTTTTTCTTTTCAGGGGTGGGGAGACAGGAGCTCTCTACATAGAGCTGGCTGTCCTAGAACTACGTGGACCAAGCTGAGTTTGAACTCAGGGACCCACCTGCCTTTGCCTCCCAAGCACTGGAATTAAAGGCATGAGCCACCATGCCCAGCTGGTTTTCTGGCAATGTCAGAGCAGGGGAAGGGACATGTGGGGGATCGAACCTAGAGCCTTGACTGTTGGCAGGTGCCCAGACTCCAGCACATCTTTTACTTTTTTGAGACAGGGTTTCATTATGTTGCACGGGCTAGCTTTGGATGCACTCTGTAGTCCAGGATGGCCTGAAAGTTGTGTCCCCACCCCCTTTCAGGCTCCTGCCACACACTGTCACTCAAGGATATAACCCACAGATTCCAGCCAGTACGCTGATGACTTAAAATACCCGGTGACTTGGAATCTTAACAGGAGCCGAAGGTCACAGGCACCTCTGAATAAGATGGAGCCCAGCACTGGCCCAGGCTCCAGACTTCAGGAGCCACAGCAATGACCACATGTAACACATACTTGATAAAATTGTATTTTTTTTTTACAGTCATTTGTACAATTTGTTACAAAACCATAGAAGACTACAACTTGCTTTAAATCATTTTTGGTCTGCAAATATGTAAAATCTGTGTGCAATTATCATGTATTTACAGGGCCTTGTTAGTCATTTTCAATGATTATTTCAACAATATCACACTCTCAACATAAGACATGGCTTAAGATAAATATATTAGTAAATAAATATTCTGAGAACATATTTCCATAAATGAAATGTGCTGCTATACATATACAGAATATACATAAGTTGTTTTCTAGCTTTTAAAACAGTTTTTAAAATGGTAATGTTGAAAAAGAGCCCTTAGACCATTTTATCACAAAAAATCTTTACAAAATATTAAGTGCTATGGGAGAAATTAAAAAAAAAAAAAAGTGTCGTTAGACCAACACGATACAAAAAGTTTATGTAAAAAGGCAGGTCAGTTTAAAAGATGATACTTTCAAATTCTCTTACAGACCACATTTTAAAAGCATTAGTCCTGTGTGAACTTTTGACACCAGAAGCATACAGGGAAGAACCTGACCCACAGGACTAAAGGTCGATCTAACAGAATGGGCTGGGCCTGGAGGGGAGGAGATGGATGGACAGCTTCTGGAGCTGCGACCACAGAGGCACCTCATGGTTCAGAATGACTAAACTGCCATTTTCATCTGGTTCTAGAGTTGGGGTTGACATGGCTGTTTTACACCCAGGGCTGGTATCAAGCCCACACTTGCTATCCCAGACTCAGATGTTAGAGGTTCCCAGGGAGAGTGGGGTGCTCCTGGTCCACGGTCATACAATCCCCACACACTACTGACATTCCGCTTCCACCTTCCCCTTCCCCAAAGAGGGCACAGACAGAACTGGGAGTCTCAGAACTTCATAGACATTATTTCTTCCGATTTAAGTGGTGACATAAGATAGGTTTTATTCTGGTCTGATGTGGCAACACAAAGATGATAATTGTTTTTAAATCTTCCTTTGGTTTCTACTGGCCCAAAACTACAAGAATTACAAGTGCCTGTCACCCACTGATAGCATTTTTTTGAGGGAGAGTTGGACTTGTTTATTTAACTCCGTCTAGTGGCATTCAAATTCAAAAACTCATCTATGAGTACAGAGAAGTGGTCTTCTAGCCAGGCAGGACAAGGGCAAGTCTTTCTGGGGTCTGTTTCAGCCAATGGAGAAATATGCACATACAGACACTAAAAACAAAAAAAGTAAAACCAGAAACAACCACCATCTCAACAATGAGAAGCTGCACTTTGCAGTTCATGTTAAAAGCTGTGCCCTCATTCCTCCTGCACAGTAAGGCAAGCTGCTGTTCTTAGCAGCTGCTACTCCTGGCCCCAGAAATAAAGGCAGCCCCGATCACATGTCAACAGTTTCGGCCCTTCTCACACCCTCAGCAACAGGTGCCCTGGGCATAGCCCAGGGGAGGAGCCTCAAGGGACCGGCCCTCAGTATTGGGCAGAACAAATTAAACCATGGCTACTTCCTAAAGGGCAAATAACTGGATCATCTGAGGTGGGACTTCTTTTGTTAGATTCTGGATAGAAATAAGTAGATGTCCTCATCCTAGGATGGGGTTTTAAAGAATAAAGTACTCTGATCATCTCAAAATGTGCAGTCTGGACCCGGGACGACTTCCTGGGAGCCGAACTGGAAGAAGGGTTGTCTCTGTCTCTGGCGACCCAGGTGGTCCCCATCCCATAACTGGGCCTGCTGGGCCAAACTCTTCCCGATGGCAAAAGACATCTGCTAAATGAATGACTAAAAGTGACCAGAAGAGTTAGCAAACACAGGGCCAAGCCGATTAGTTTCCTCTAAGGAAAAGAAAGTACTTTTAAGAACAAGGACTATTTTGAATAAAAAGGATTACAATCCCTGAAGTGATTTTAAATAGATTCTCTCTCCCTTTTAAAAATAAACAAAACATCTTAAAAACAATAACAACGAAAACAACCAAAAGTGGTTTGGGTTTAAAAAACTCTCCCCTTTAAAAAAAAAAGAGGCTGGAAAAAAATATACAAAAGCCTACCCTTTGGGTCTGAACTATCTGATAGTCTGTCTCGTGGAGAATCAGTACATAATAGTGCATCAGGCAGACAGGCTAGCAGACATCTGCTGGCAGGGTGAGCCACTGCAGCCACAGGCAGAGGCCTGTTTCTGGGGATGGGAGACTGGTCCAATTGGAGCTTAGTACACTCCTGTGGTTCAAGCATGTGTCCCCTAGGAAGGCAACCTAAGGGGGCAACAGCTGAGGGGTGTGGCTGCCCCCGACCCATGGGCACTGTGTGCCCCAGCATGCCTTTCAAGAGGCAGTGCACTGCTATTGAGAGGAGAGCTTGTTCCTCTAGTCCCACAGGACACCAAGGCCACAAAACAACATTCCTTCTGGGTATCCACCCTGCACACTCCATTTAAATCACTCCTGCAATTGATGGCATGAATCACAAAATGATTTTACAGAAGACTCCAGGGCCAGACAGGGTGAGAGCGTCTCTTCCCTTACCCAGTGGTCAGAGTGCAGGAGAGACCCTAGTAACAGGGCTGGTCACAGTCACAGCTTCTGCTGGCATAAAGACTGCGATATCTGTTCTTATTTGGGATGATGACCCAAAGGAACAGAAGAGAATGGGCAGAACCGTCCCCAGTACACTGGGTCTAGGCAATAATAGCTTCCCTCCTTCCCTCCGTTCCACTGCCGCCTGCAGGTGTGGGCAGGAGAGGTGTGGCTTCCCAGAAGTCCAAATTTGCCTTAAAAAAGGGAAAAAGGAAGAGGCAGCTTTGTATTGTTCCTTGGAGTTTGTACCCATATCAACTAGCTTTTTACTTCAAGTTTCTGGTTCATTTTCAATAAGGCAGGTGTAACCCTGAGCTTTTCAAAGGCCTGAGGTCCCTCCAGGGAGACGACAGTACCGACACATGATGTGGTTCATTTAATGCAGCAGTGATTTTTTTTTCTTTTTCAACAGAAGTTGGTAGTTGGGGTTCTTTAAAATATATATTTAAATAACTTTTTACATTTACATATAATATCTTAGAAAAAAAGCAGAGAACTCAATCCCACACACCTTAGAAACCCAAGCACACATTACAAAATAGAACACATTATTAAAGAGGCAAAGGACTCAAGAGATTTTGTCTGTTGGTTTGTTAATGGGGAAGGGATGTCACAGGTGGCTCACATTTTGGGTTGAGGAGGGCTCTCATTATTACCACTTTTGTGTTTGTCAAAGCTAAAGTGTGTGTGTGTGTGTGTGTGTGTGTGTGTGTGTGTGTGTTAGTTTTGAAGGAAGCCAGACTTTGAAGTCTCTGTACAGTTCACGATTTCTACATAAGAGTTCCTTCTGAGCTCAAGCTCCCGTACCGATGCCTGGGCCAGATCCTGGTCCTGGGAGAGAGAGGGGGAGAACAGTCATCAAGGGTGTGGAGAGCCAGCATGGCAGGCTCTGGGCAGTATGTATCAGTAAGGCCCTTGAGCATCCCTAGCCTGTCTATGGGGCCCTTGGAAGTGATAGTTCACTATGGTGAGTGGACCATGTGTGATAATGGGGGCAGCAACGGCTCCTTTTGAGGAGCACAAGTCCACATTGAGAAGAGTTGTTGGGGGTGGGGCTTGGGGGGGGTGAGCAGGTCTCCCTTGATGGCTATATTGAATCTTCTGGAAGCCCTATGATGTCATGGAAGTGTAGGTAGAAATGAAGTTAAGTGTATTCCCAGGGGCACTGAAAGACCAGGGAAGACCCCTCACAGATCACACCCAGGAGGTACCTGGCTTGAGGTGACTTCGGAGCTAGCAGAGGGAGTGATACTGATGGGGAAAGGAAGGCTGTTGAGCGGAGTTTGGAAGGATCTCAGATGGAGATGGAAATGAACCTGACATGCTGCGGGACGGGACAAAGGCTAGATTAAAGGAGCATCTCCATTTCGGAGATATCTTATACTGGGCAGTGTTAGTGCACGTCTTTAATCCCAGTACTCAGGAGGCAGAAGCAGGGAGATCTCTGAGTTCAAGACCAGCTTGGTCTACTGTACAGAGAAACCCTGTCTCAAAACAGACTTTGCTCTCTAACAGGCACAGGGATGGACTAAGGGGAACCATGGGAGATGCAGAACAGTTCATGAAATTGAGATATGAAGCATCTGATGGGAGAAGATGCCAACATCATAGATAGAGGGTTTGAGGATGGGTAGAGGCTGAGAAGCAATGTTTGAAAGTCATCAGGTACGGAAGTCAAGGGCACAGAGAAAGTCAAACAACAAAGGCCTGAGACGAGGATCCCTATACAAATACTACTGTCATCTGCTCTCACCTGAAGCCTCGGCAGCCAGGACATGGGACTCCTGGGTGTCCTGGGGGGCACTGGAGAGACTAGCCCTGGAAGCACCTGCCTCCTCTGGAGAGCAGCCAGGCTGCACCTCAGCTTGGTAACATGGAGCCTGTTCCTCTTCCCGGGTTGTCCCCAGACTCCAGCGGAGTCGGGGAACGTCCAAGCCCAGTGCCCCACCCCAGGGGCTGTGGCTGTGCATCCCCTGGCAGTCTTGGGGCAAGCCCAAGTTACAGTCTACATCCTCTGGAATAATGGGGATGCGCTGGCTCAGGTCCCGGGGCCCCGCGTAACAGCTGGGTGGGGGCTCCTCGGTGAGTGTGTACTGCACACTCACTGAATAGTCCTCAGTGTAGCAGCCACTGCCCCTGCCAGCACTGTGGGCCACCTGCTTCTCTTCATAGAAGCAGCAGGGCAGGCCCTCATATTTCACCCCATCTGTCCTAGGATAATGGTCTGAGTGAAGGCCATACAGGCCCTGGGAGCTCCCTAGTTGTGGCTCCCCACTTGGCGGGTTGCAGTCCTCAAGGAGCCGGGGACCCAGGAATAAGCTGCTGCCACCTGTAGTTGTTCCTATCCCAGAGCCCAGGGTGGAGGGCTGGGGCTCAAAGCAGCAAGCACATGATGGTCCCTCTGAGCCCCCTTTCCAGGTCCTCCTGAGGTCCAGGGCGGCCCCAGGAGAAACCTCGAGCCCCACTTCTGAGGTAGAGCTGTTGGGCCCTCTGGGTTCCAGCGAGGAGTTACTGCTGTAGTTCATCTCCAGGCTGCAGGTGGACAGCTGGTCCCCTGAGGGAGAGGCAGGGCCTAGCCATGGCTCACCCCGCCCGGCACCTTGATTGTGTGCTGCTGGGAGCTCCTCAGGTGGAGGGGAGCCCTCAAGGTGCACAGCAGGCCCCCGGCTGCGGTAGATGAAGGGGTCATAGTCGCTGCTGAGGGAGCTTCGGAAGGTCGAACAGCTCCCGTACACACCTTGGTTGCTGACTTCTGTGCAGTCCACCACGGAGTCACTGGAAGAGCAGCGGCACTGGCCAGAGCTGTTGCTGCTGCTATCACTGCCAGGACAGTCAGCCAGGTAGCCACTACACACAGAACGGTGCCCATGGTAGCAACTGAAGCTAGATGTGCTGCCACTCTCCACGTGGGCTGGAGGGGCCATGTGCACCATTGTGGGGAAGAGCAGGCTACTGCCACCACTTGGTGGGAAGGCACGGGATTGGCCCCTGGGTGTGGCGCTGGGTACTGGCTGGCCCTCCTGCTCTGGGTAGCTGAGACCCTGGAAGTAGTAGTGTTGGTACATGGTCTCATACTGGGAGAAGCAAGCTGCCTTGGAGAAGCTGCGGCTGCTGAACTTGGGCCTGCGGAAGGGATGGGCTGGTGAGTAGGCCCGGTGTTCCAGGCTACAGCGATGAGGGGCCAGAGTGTGGTCCAGGTGCAGGGGTGGGTAGCCACGGACGTAGGTGGGTGTCTGTGGAGAATAGAGGTTCTGCTCCCCATGCCGGTCCATGGTTAGCAGTGTGACAGGGTTGCCATGGGAGTCCATACTTGTCCTGGTAGGGTAGGCTGGGATGGCATTGGTCCTATGCACACGGCCTGGGTAATGCACTGGTAGGGTCACTCTTGACTGCCGACCACGTGTAAGGTTGCTTGTCTCCACACAAACAGCACCTGGATTTCCCTTTTGTTCTGGAAGAAGTGGAGTAAACAAGGTAATGAGACTGAAGTGTCATATGAAGCTATGTGCCAGGGACATCTATGCTTGACCCCACCACACAGAAAGCTGTCTCTAAGTTGAGCTAAGCTGGTAGAGGCTGACCTGTCTCTTTCCCCATCTCCCCACATAGAGTCTACAGAGAGCAAAACACACACAGAAGAGAGTGCCTCCCACGCTGCCCCGGAATGATGATGTGGGTGCAGCTGCAAACACTGGTATTCGTCACTCTTGTGTCCCTGGAAACAAGCCTGTGGTCTAGGCCTGGGCAGTCAATGTTACTGTCATCTGTTAAAGCGATGGGGATTTAGGCTTAAGGAGGCCAGGTAAGGCCAGGCGGTGGTTGTGCATGCCTTTAATCCCAGCACTTGGGAGGCAGAGGCAGGCGGATCTCTTGAGTTCGAGGCCAGCCTGGTCTACAGAGTGAGCTCCAGGACAGCCAGGACTACACAGAGAAACCCTGTCTCGAAAAACCAAAACCAAAACCAAAACCAAAACCAAAACCAAAACCAAAAAAAAAAAAAAAAAAAAAGAAAAGGAGGCCAGGTCAGGACAGTGAGGTTTTGTTTTGTTTTGTTTTCTTCTTCAGACTTGTACCCCAGACTGGCCTCCAACTTGCTGTGAAGCAAATGATGACCCTGAACTTCAGCTTCTACTTCCCATGTGCTGGGTATACAGGTGTACATCACCACACCCATGTTTCCACAGGATCCTAGTGAATTGGAAACTCAAACTTGAATACAAGATGATTTTCTTTAGAGGCAGGGGCTGTCAAACCTAGGGCTGCACATGCTAGGCAAACAGTCCACCACCGAACCATATCACTTGCAGCTCAAAGTGATCCTTAATGCCAGATTCTGCTTAGAGTTGTGCAACCAACTTCCAAAACCTGAGGCCCACATGTGAGGCCCAGAAGGCCTGTTGGCTCAGCTTGCCCACGAGCCTACAGCAAGCATCATGCACTTGCTTAGGGCCCGGGTGCGACAAGGCCTGTAATATTACCTATGATGTTGTGCCGACAGTGGGGGCAGGTATGGTGCTGCAGCAGCCATGGATCCACACACTTCCTGTGGAACCGATGCGTACAAGGGATGACCCGAAGTTCCTGCAGAGAGAGAGAACACAGACTGAAGGATGGACTGGAGAGAGGGTACTTCTGCCTTCAGCCTCACACATATGATTGCTTCAATGCAGCCTATGGGGGACAGACAGCTCTGCGCACTGTGCTGGTGTCCCCCTGCTGTGATATGGATCCTAAGTGTTCCTAGCTCGGCAGTACCAGGGAAGGGAACCAAGTGGGACCTGGTCTCCTTTCTCCCTCTTTTTGTGGCCTTCTGGATAATGTTATTAGTGATAAAGAGAAAACTCCCAGCCAGTGTGTCTCAGCAGTTGCTCAGGAGAATGGAGGAGGAAGACAGCCATGGCACTTGAGTTAAGCTGGCCTAGAGTCAGATACATGGAGAAAGAGCAAGGATGTCCACAGTGTGAGAGAAAGCATGCTTAGAAAAGAGACAGAAGAAACGGAGAAGGTCATTGTTCTGAGCAATCCATGGCTGCATAACTGCCTTAATTTTTACTTTGAACTATGTGTATGCATGCTTGATGTTTGAGTGTAGTTGCCTGAGGAGAATAGAAGTGCTGGGAACTAAGTCAGATCCTTTCCAAGTCAGTCATATGCTCATAACCACTGAGGCACCTCTCCAGTCCTAGCCATCGCATATTCTTGCCATGATATGCTGCTTCTCTATAAGCCTAATAAAGGATTGCAGTCAAGTGCATAGGTTAAAACATCCAAAACTGGGCTGGAGAGACAGTTCAGAACTTAAGATCACTGACTGCTCTTCCAGAGGTCCTGAGTTCAATTCCCAGCAACCACATGGTGGTTCACAACCATCTGTAATGGGATCTGATGCCCTCTTCTGGCATTCAGGTGTACATGTAGATAGAGCACTCATATACACAGACCAAATAAAACTAGTAAAGGCAAAACAAAGTCTAAAACTATGTGTTTAAACAAGCCTTTGCTCTTTATCTGTTTGTACTGCAAGCATTTGTTACAGGAAGGGAAAGTCAAGGTACTTCTTTCTTTTTCCCTAACTCTAAAGACTGGTTCATTCCTTGAAGTAGGGCCCATAAGGAGAAGGACACTGCACAATCCACCTGCCCCAATCACAACTTTAGGCTAAAGGGCAAGGAGTAGAAGGATGCAGATCCCTTCCCAGGAGCTGGGGGCACACCTAAGTCTAAAGCCACAGGCCAGGGAGCACAGGGATAACAGGGAGAGTAACCATCACCCAGACCATCTATAATGGTGGAGATCTGTGGTTCCCGACCTATGGATCAAGACCGCAAAAGAGCATTGGAAAATACAGATATGTACATTACGTTTCATAACAATAGCAAAATTACAGTTATTTAGTAGTAATGAAAATTATCTTATGGTTGGGGGGTCACCACAACACGAGAAACTGTATTAAAGGGTCATAGCATTAGGAAGGTTGAGAACCACTGCACTATAGCTAGTTGCCTCTAAGTACTCTTGAATGAGGTCATGTAGAAAAGGAACACTTGATGGGGCCACTTGGTTTCTAAGGAAAGCAGCCAATGTGGAAGAATATGATGGGTTTTCCAAACCAATGTATCCTCCTGACTTGTTCTTATTCCTTTTTATTTTTCTTTTCTTTTCTCACCAGTCTGACACAGTGATATTCAAATAAATAACCAATATTGTGTTTTAGAATGCCTGTATCAGGGTTGGAGGGATGGCTGCTCCTCCAGAGTTCAATTTCCAGCAATCATACAGTGGCTCACAACCATCTATATATAATGGGATCCAATGCCCTCTTATGACACGCAGGAGTACATGCAAATAGAGTACTCATATACATATATAGAGAAATCTTTTTTTAAAAAAATGTATCTTCTCACCTAAATAGCCTTTGTGAGTGTCTAGTATGTTGGTCACAAGCACAGACACAGAATGAAGCCACTTGCCAAGTTAAAAAAACCAATAATCTAGTTGGGCTAGGTTAGAACCCAGGAGTCTAGACCTACAGTCTATGTGCGAGTATTATCCAAGGGCCTGTGTAAAATCACACTTCCACCCAGCAATCTACGTGTGTGTGTGTGTGTGTGTGTGTGTGTGTGTGTGTGTGTGGTGCAATCTTATCCAGGGCTGTCCAAGGCCTGGACTCTCGGGGGCTTTGCTCCTCACTTTGTATGTATCTATCCTCCCTGGTAACAGACATAAAGGTAGCAAAATGATAATGCTGGATGGCTCTATGGCTCTGTGTGAACGGTGGTTCTATGCTGCTCCTGATACTTGCAACTATTAATACAGAGCTACAAGCAAAAAACAAAAGGCATCAAATTTCTCGACTTTTTCCAAGTATACTCATTACTCAACTAGTTCTTCAAAGCAAAGCAAGCAACTTGTTCTTACATCTACATATTTTCTGTTCAACCACGTGCATTTTTTCAAAGCTGGGATCTTAAACTCACAATCTTTTTGAGTAGCCTCTCAAGTGCTACTCAAAGTGCTACGGGCATGTGCTACTACCCTGGTCGACCATGTACTTATTAGACCATCTATAGAGTATTGTGTTTTCCCAGCCCCAGGAAGAAGCCTTTAGAAGCCTACACACTTAATCCCAGCACTCTGGGAGGCAGAGGCAGGCGGATTTCTGAGTTCAAGGCCAGCCTGGTCTACAGAGTGAGTTCCAGGACAGCCAAGGCTATACAGAGAAACCCTGTCTCGGGAAAAACAAAAAACAAAAAACAAAAAACGAACCAAACAACAACAACAATAACAACAACAAAAAAGCAGCCTGCACACCGAATCTAGGTTGTAGGGAACTGTGATCACGGTCATGGTGGTCCCCAGCACAGCTTGGGGCCTGTACCTCCCTCCCCACCCAAGGCAGGCCCTGTTTCTGCAGCTACCTCTCCGTCAATGTACTTCTCCAGACAGATGGCACAGTCGGATGTGGAGCCGCTGCTAAGTGTATCCAGGGCCCCACAGCTTCCTTCCCGGCGCCCCTTACTCTTGGAGTTGAACTTTCTGGTTTCCATCTTCTCCAGAGCCTGCACGGCCAGCCTGTTCATGGAATTCTGCATGGCAGAGCATTGTCAGTGTTGGCAGGCATTAACAGTAGGAGGCATACCCCAGGCAAGGCATTCGGGACACTGGGACTGACAAGACTAATCTCACTTAGGTCAATCAAACAGATCCTTGAGAAACTGTTCAAAACTCATATAGATACTGTATTTCCCAGACCCAACAGTGTCCATGACATTGACTCTACTACAAAGTCTTGCCTTCAAGAGGAAAGGCAATTCCCTGTCTCTAATACTTCCCAGTTCTGTTTAGAAGGCTCTAGGCCAAATGTCCCTCCTTGTTGAAGGAAGACAGGGAAATGAGACAGTTGACATGAGTGCCCAGCATCTGATATACAGTGTGAGTGTACAAATACTAGCCCCTAATCCTGTCTTGCTGCTGCTGGCCCCTCAAGGCTCCTGACAACTGAAACGTTCTCCTTTTGACAGTCACTATCTAAGGTACCGTCTCTCCCAAGGTGTCCCACTGCCACACATCTCAAATCCTAGTTTCCTGCTTTCCCTCTCACCACCCTCTGCCTATAGGGTTTTCTCTTGTAAGGCACAGTGATGGGCTTGCTATAGCTACCCGTTCATCAACAATCCTAGGAGTTACCTGACTACGACGTTGTTTCAGCTTGATTTTGACAAGGAGGATGAGGCAGACCAAGGAGACCACGACGAAGAATGCCAGGAAAATCCCCATGTCGAAGTACTCGGTGGGTTGCTAGAACAGAACACAAACGCCATGAACCATGCTCTCTTTGGCCTGACTGGTGGGCACATGGGCTGTCAGTTCTGGTTGGGAAATGCAGTGGAGGGATGAGGACAGGGTCCCTCAGTGTGTAGGAAGCTCCTGGGGTTCTGCTCACACGCACAGTGATGGTGCCTTTAGTGTTCAGGCTGAAGGTGGGGGAGCTAAAGTGGCCTGAGGCTTCCAGTAGCTGAGAGAGCCACTTGTAGAGTTCCGCCTCCCATGAAAACACTGCAAAGTTTGGTATAACTAGTGAGAAAAGCCCCTCTGAATAAACACAAATAATCACAGTTATAGACAAAGGAATGATGTGTTTTGAGGGAACAATGATTACTAACCATATATTTAATGGTTGACAACAATTTGGAAAACTGTACCCTGCTCCCGCAAATATCAGCTTCCACTACAATGAGTCACATTTACCAAAGTTCCTTTTTCCTTTAAAAAGAAGCCAGCAAGTCAGTTCTGCAAACTTTCCTTGTTTCTTTTCTTGGGGTGAGATAGGGGGTACAAGGCAGTGTTTATTCTAGGTTGGTCTTCTACCTAGCTGAACTGAAGATGACCCTGGATTTCTAACTCTATAGCCACCACCTTCTAAGTACTGAGATCACAGTTATGCCACCACAGTGGCTATCCAATGCTGGGAATGAGCTTCACATTCTGTGGGTACTAGGCAAGCCCTCTACCAACTTAAGTACCCCTGGCAGTCTTTATCTCTTCTGTGCAGAACACTGCCTTCTGTTACCTGAAGCTGCTTCACCTACACGCATTTAGCCAATAAGAACAGGACCCTAGTAAGATGCTCAGGCTACCCAGATACTTGGTACACGTGGAAGAATCACTCCCGCAAGGGAACTCGTTGTGGGGAGGAAAGAAAAAATACATGGGGCATTAGCCCTAGATTCCTAGACTGCTTTAGTCCAAGGTTGAGGAGAAGATATCAGTTCTGCAAGCTTCCCTGGTTTCTTTTCTCGGGGTGAAGTATCAGTGGGCAGTAATATTGCTTCAGCACACTGAAGAGGCATCTGACCACTACTTGTCACCGAAATGTCAGCCTGAGGCCTGAGTAATTTTTAATGTTTTGAGTAATTCTTAAATTCTTATTTGTGAGTCAGGGAGTTTCAAGTGAGTAATGCACATGACTGAAAGAAGGAAGTATAGGCTTTTTTTTCATCTTTAGGTCAGATGCAGAGAAGGGAACAAGGAAGTCAAGTGCTATGGGTGGCATCCTTCATCTTCTTGGCTTGTCTCTTAGAAGAATGAACTGCAAAGGGACAATGCCAGATTGGAGAAACCAGACTTCATTGTGTACAATGTCTGTTTCTATACACTTTTACAAAGTTTTACAAATAAAGAAAATCTCTTTCTTTTCACTCGGGTGAAAATCTCTCTGTCCTCCTGTGCCACATTGGAGTCCCACCTCTAGGAACCTGCATCATACCAGCAATCGAGACACAGGAAAGCAGGCTGAGAGCTCAGAGGAAACCAAGGCACCCAGAGGATACAGGCGGCTGGTGCTCACCCGAGGAGGCAGGTGCTGGATCCTTGCTCGCGCGACCTTCTGCTTGTTGACAATGCTCATCAGTTTGACAGCATCTGCACCCTTCACGTACACTACCGGCCTCTTGAGAGGCTCTTCCGAGCCTTGGTTCAGCTGACAAAGAACAGGGCACCAGTTAAGACAACGCTTACTTTAAGGAACAAGAAAGGATTTGGAATGTGGCTCAGTGGTAGAGTGCTTGTTTGGTACACACAAGGGAGGGCAAGTGCACACACACACATATACACATATACACAGACAGAGAGGAAGAAGAAAAGAATACTAAATCTCCATTTGGAAACCTTTGAAGTATTCAAGAATTATAGCCTTGGGGTTTTCAGAAAGGTGAGGACAGGATGCTATACTTGTTTTAAGATGGGCTGAGCTGCCCAAAATCCAAAGACTTTTTGAAAATGTCCCTCATCCCTAACCCCTCAACCCACAACTACTTTCTAGATACCTCTCAGGTACATAGACATAAACACAGGCAATATTACTTCAGTGGACAAGTAAAAGGATCTGAGACAAATGTGTCAAAACAGTGCCTACTCAAGATGACCAAGGCAAATGCCTCTTAGGCAGACAGCAGGACTGGTGGTAGTGGTGGTTTACCTGGTCGATGGCTTCTGGGTTTTCAGATACATCAAAGATAACTGCAGTAGCTCCCCGCTGAACTGCTCTCTTGGCCTGGTGGAGTGAAAAAGAGCAGGTTGGCAACTCTGTCCTCTGATTCTGCCAACACTGGCCTTATAAATCAGGCATGGCTTCAGAATGCAGAACTGGACAGAAGCAATGCCTATGCCCCTGAGCAAGTTGATCCTCTTTCCTAAGCCTTGGCATTCTCATCTGCAAAACAGGAGACAATGGCACCTGCTTTGTTCTATCTTCCTGAGAGCCTGAAGACTTAGAATGGGTGGGAATGAGTAATTGACTGCTGCAGAAGCCTGTCTCTCCCCGACCCCCATCTAGCCGGAACATTAAAAACAAGACTACAGATGGGAAGCTTGCCCAGCCAGCACAGAGGTATTGGTTTTGGTATTTCTGCTATAAACACACTGCCTCTGGCAACCAGAGTAAATGCTTTTGGTTTGTCTCTTGTGGTCCTTTCTTCCTTCCCATGTCATCCAGTTAGGATAGCATGTTGACTATTTCTGAATGAAAATCAAAATGGTCATTTTTAACTAGTGACACAAGCTGAAGACCTCTGGAGACTGGGGGTAGGGGGTGCGTTATAAAAAACAGTTAAGTGGGGATTTAGAGCAGTTGGCTGCCAAGCTAGGCTGCACATCAAAAAGCACTTGGGAAGTTTGTAAAGCAGATTTCCTGGCTCCAACCACAGAGACTGGTTCAGTGGGGCTGGAGACAGGCCCAGGAAGCTGAGTTCTGTAAGCTCTCAGGGACTTGGATAATCCTACCAGTTGGAAAACTAGAGGTCAGAGAGACAAGACAAGAAGGCTTAGAAACAAATGTGAAGTGCTAGCATTTTGTTGTTGTTGTTGGGGTAGGGAGGGAGAAAAGATTCCTTTCCATCTCAATGAACTTTCTAATTTTATCTCCAGCTAAATGAACAACAGAGTTAAGTCTGCAGAAGGAGGAGACATGAGACAGAACCTTGCTTTTAGGACTTGAATTTGTAACAGGGCCAGCCATTCTAAAAAAAATACAGGAAAAACAAAAACAAATTCCCAAATCAGCATGCTAAAAGATGGGCAATTTCAGCCAGTGCTCAGAGGTCACAGCACCATGGGCCCAAGTGTGAGAATAAATACAAATTCTTTTCCACAGGAATCGTCTGTACTGACAGGTGCACAAACCCAATACTTTACTGGACCACTAGAGGGCAGTGTCACCCCATTGCTTTTTTAAGCCAATCCCCTGAACTTGGGATCAGCAAGTCAAAATTTAGTGATATTAGGGATATAGTATGTTCCTTGGAAGTATACCCTGGAATCCTGGGTATAGTGCTATAGGATTTGTCCTTGTCCTACAGGCAGCTTCCTTAAAAACTGAGACTGACTGAACAGAAGGTTGCCTGAGGCTCACCTCACTGTCTATCACTCAGTGACCCCAAGTGAGCAGGGAGGTTGGGTTTCTTCTAGGCAAGGGTTCCAAGTGTTTCTGTTCTGGGCAGTGTTGGGTCAAACCCAGGCTTGGTGTTTGCTAAGCAAGTGTTCTATCACAGCATCTTAACTCACTGAATCTCTTAGTCCCAGCCTCAGAACAGCCACGGCCCTCAAGAAGCCAAGGTGGCAAGTTTGTTCTCTTCCATTAAACTCCCTAGGGCAGCAGCCCCTGAGGGAACAGCTCAGAGGCTTCTGAGGAGGTGCTTGTGTTTCTGCCCCAGCAGTATCCTAGGCTTCTTCACAAATTCTATTCTTAGAGGAAGAAATCAAGAGGGCTTCTTCTGTTTTTATTTCTGCATTCAGTCCCAACTGGGAGTGCGTGTTCCTCTAGCTTTGATGCTGGCGCACCTGGAGAGGCTGGCAGGGACTACAGCACCTGGGTGGGGAATGCCTCCCTGGAATGTGCCTCAGGGAAACACAGCCAGAGGGCCTGCTGGGCTTCCCAGTATTTCTTGTTCCACAGGAACATGAGGCCCGATCCATTCAGGACAGACACCACACGGCTGGGGATGAACTGGGGCCTCATCCACACCAGGCATGTGCTTTACACTGGGCTCCACTCTCAGGCTACAGAAGATGCTTTAAAACATACTTGCTTTCTTTGGTGAGGAAGCCAGGAAGAGAATAAAGTGCTTAAATCCCACCTACAGCCCAACTTCAGACAATTTACTAATGCATAGACTTTAAGGACAAATATTGTGGCTGAGGAATGCTTAATTTTCAGTGAATTACATTAAAATTATATTTATTGAGGCTGGAGATAAAACACAGTGGGCAGATTTGCCAACCATGCATGAAAGCCTAGCATAAAGTGGTCCTCCACACTGCATAAAACTAGGGATGGTGCCTGTAATTCCGGCATTTGAGGCAGATTCCAAAGTGCAAGGTCATCCCAGCAACATAAGAGAGTCTGAGGGCGCTGGGTGGTGGTGGCGCACGCCTGTAATCCCAGCACTTGGGAGGCAGAGGCAGGCAGATTTCTGAGTTCGAGGCCAGCCTGGTCTAAGAGTGAGTTCCAGGACAGCCAGGGCTACACAGAGAAACCCTGTCTCAAAAAACCAAAAGAGTCTGAGGGCAGTTTCACCATGTGAGACTTTTTTAAAAACATGTAAAATAGCTGGTTGGTGGTGGCACACACTAGTCCCAGAACACAGGAAACAAAGGCAGGTGAATCTCTTCCGTTCTGGACCAGCCTGGTCAACAGAGTTCCAGGACAGCCAGAGCTATACAGTGAAATCTTGTCTCAAAAAACAAAACAAAACAAAAATTATGTGTTACTGAATTAATCTGTATTTCCTGCACATATCAGGACTGATGGGAGGAGATCCTATTCAGATCTTGCCTGTAGAGAGATGGCTTTAGAAAAGACTGTAGTGGCTGGGGATGGTTACTCAGTGGTAAAGTGCCTGCCTAGTACACACTAATCCTGAATTTGTTTAATCCTCAAGAAAAGGCCACGAGTAATCTTTGTTTACAAAATGGAGTTTTCATTATATTACACTTTTCCTCCTGACTCAATATAATTTTAAAAACCTAAAGAGTCAAATAATTTGAGCAAATGTTCTTATCTTAGATAATTTCCAATTTTATCTAGTCAACTTTCTGCCAGATCATTGTATTTAAAACAAATCTAAGACCTAGTTAGACAATTACCAGTCTTGTGACCAGTATATACAATATTAGAGTATTATACCCCTACTGCTTTAAAAACTTCCAAGATAAAGCTGCTAGAAAGAAAGGATGGGAAAGACAGCCTAATGAACCTGGACAGGTGGGGGCCACTGGCAAGCTGGGTTCACAGGAGAGAGCAGTAACAAACCGTTGCTTGGCGTTCTAGATGACAGGGTAACAGGGAGTTGAGCTGTCTATAAGTATGTGTCAGCTGCTTATGGGAAGTTCTAAGATATAAGGGTTCCAATCATCTTTTTGTGTGTGTGACTATTACTGTTTTAAATGTTTATGTAATTTTAAAATTTATTTGTATCACACTAGTGTTTTACCTGCATTCATGTCTGTGAGGGTGCTGGATCCCCTGGAACTGGAGTTACAAACAGGTGTAAGCTCCTGCGTGGGTGTTGAGAACTGAAACCCAGGTCCCCTGAAGAGCAGTCAGTGGCATCTCTCCAGCTCCATTTTTTTTAAAGAGGGTATTATTTTGTAGCCTAGACTGCTCTTGAACTCATGATCTTGCTGCCTCAGCAACTCAAGTGCTGAGATTACAGGCATGTATCACATGCTATAAATTTGCTTGTTCTGTAGCCTTGGCTGTCCTGAAACTTACTAGGTGCACACTAGGCTGGTTTCCACTCACAGGGTTCCTCCTGCCTCTGCCTCTGAGTGTTGGGATTAAAAGTGTGTGCCAATGGTGACGTGCCCGTTCACAGACTACTTCTTTGGAGGGCTGTACCCGGGCCTCACACGCGCTCTATCGCTGGGTCTTTTATCGCCTTTCATTTTTTTACTTTGATACACACAGGATCTCCCCAAGTTGCCCAGGCATGTTTTGATTTTGTAGTCCCCTGCTTTATCTTCCTAAGCATCTGAGATTATATTCCTTCACCATCAGGCCTGGATCCTTCACAGATATTTTTGATATCTGTACTATGTCTGTTTTCTATTATATTAAATGGATCTTGACTTTCATTCCAATTTCCTTAAGACAGAGAAATACTACCAAAGAAACAGGAAGATTATTAAGAATCTTCACAGAATATGCTTCTTAGTTTTCATTCAAGCCTGTATTAATGACAAAGTAAGATGACATAAATGAACAACATGGGCAGGCAGGGCCTAGCTACATTCTCTGTGGCACCTGTCCTTAAAATATCTGAGTGGTCCTACATGCAAATGTCTCACTCAGGTACTAGGCATGTCCTGTGTATAACAGAGACTCCTAGGGGTCAAAAGGTAGATGTTATAGGTTGCATTTGTATACTCCATAAAGTCTAACAAAACAGATGGCCTGAGGCCATCTAATTAACATAACAGTGAGGAATGGTCTAATACCATTTGCATTACCATTTATTTACTAATTTAGCTGTTCCACAGTAGTGATTAGCCAGTCACTAGGTGTGCTAAGCCCTGGGAAGAGCAGACATAGTGACAGGTCTTTGTCCTTATGGAGCATGTCAGCTGCACCTGATGTTTGTGGAACAATACCATTCCTGTGGGGCAGCACCAGGAAGGTTTGGGGTTTAGTTCAGGGGTATAAGGCAAGAGATAAAGAACACAAGATTGCTTATCCTGTCTCTAGAGTGGCTTTTCCCAAAGTGCATATATGAAAACGCCCTATTTTCCTGGCAGCTATCATCTGGGAGCTCTGCATATTCTAGAGCTATCTGTGATGTATGTGAAGCATATTCATGTTTGCACAGCTCTAGACTACCCAGCATTAGAAAGCCTTCCAGAGCACATATAGACCTTCACTGCGGTGAAGCAGGCTGTTAGGATCAGTGCTCCCTCCACAGTGTACAGCACACTTGGGTGAAAGGATTATCAACCCCTCTCTCATATCTTATTTTCATAGGTGGAAGGATCGATATTTTGCTCTAGTAGTCAATAACTAAACTCACACATCTACAACTTAACAGAAATGGTAGTTATTGGTATGAAAACATTCAATTACACAGTTCTATCTACAAACAATTTAAGATAGTCAAATAATGTGTCATAGGTACTTCAAGGAAGACAGAAACATGGACCTTTTGGAAGCACCTACCATAATGCACCTGATAATCTCTGAATGAACCACCCTTTCTTAAGCAAGGTGAAGGTGCGGGGGGGGGGGGTGTCTTCCCTTCACCCTGCGAACACACTCACAGAGCTCTCAGATGTGCTTACAAATAGCAGCTTAACCCAAGCGGGCAGAAAGCCTGCTTCCTCTGACTTGGCACCACCATTCTGCTTCAGATTGGATTTCTCCAAACTTCTGCAGCTATTTCCAGAGCAGAGCAGAATACATTATCTCAGACACTTGTGGGTCATTTTCTTGTATAGGACAATGTGGATGCCATGGGCCTATGATTAATTCAATCCTGACTTTTAAATTGTTTGTGGTGGTGCATATCTGTTATTCTAGCACTCAGGAGGCTGGGGCAGATACATCACTGCAAGTCTGAGTCAGTTAGAGGAATAAAGAGTTTATGACAGCCTGGGACACATGGTGAGACACTGTCTTGAAAAATCCAAAGAAATGAAACCAAATAAAAGCAATTCTTTCTTCCCTACAACTTGGGCTCCCTTCTCAAGGTAGCACATGGAAACTAGTCTGTTGCTTCACCCTTACATTTAACTGCTTACCAAGCTATACTGATTTCAATGTCCAAATCTATTTACTATTTTTCTCCACTGTTGCAACCTTATCATCACCTTGTGAGTTACAACTATTTTATCCCTAGGGTTCTCCCTACCCTGACTGTCTTACCTACAGAACAACACAAGGACTTTCCTCATCAGGGATCTATATTGCTTATAAGGCTGCTTAAAATTTGACCTCCCTTGCTAACTGCTTCCAGCCCTCTCCCTTTTACCTGAAAGTCCTCCTATTGGTTCTGAGTGTCCTTCCCATTGAAGGATGTAGCATGCAGCATCCCTAAAGCTCAGCTTTACCTCACTTAACTTGCCCTTCGTGGCATTACCAAGCCCTTGCACCCAGTTCCATATTGCAGCACCAATCTTCAAAAGCTTTCCACACTAGAGGGCAGCCTGGCTGTCAGACTTCTTCACACTTGATTCTCAGCACCAGGAAACTGCCCAACCCTGCTGTGCTCATACAGCAACAGTTTCACTGAGTAATAAGCACCATACTTGGGCTTTGCTGCTGCCAACACTGACTGCAGCCCACTCTTGTCTAACGGGTATCCTGTAGATCCAATTCTTCAATCACGAATGGTCTGTTTAGCTATGTCTTCTTGGAGCTCTGCAATCTGCAGTCATCAGTCTTCACACTTCAAATTTCAAGGCCTGCCTTCTTATTTGTACCATCTTCTGTTGTACTGCTGAGGAGGTTTTTGAATTCTGAGGCAGACATCTTGTCCCTGGCCAGTCTTAAACTCAAAAGTGGCTCTGTCTGTGGCTCTTAGGCTCTGAGCTTTATACACACACATCTCTAGATTTCAAAGATCTCAAGAAAAAAAAAATCTGTCCATTTACAATGTGTGCTGTGTCCCTTCTCTCTCTAGAGGAAAGTGAACTTTCCTTAGAATGCCAATGAGGAAAAGCTAGCCAGATGACTACCCTTGGATATGTAGTCCTGGCCTACAGGACTGATGGAATCTATCCTACCACTTGCAAGAGAGAACAAGGACCTGTTGAGACACGGAGCATGGCTCTCTAGAAGTACTGGCTGCAGAAACCTCAGCTTCACAGTTCTTAAGGACCAACATGAGAGACATCATTCTTTTCTGCAGCCTACAGACTTGCAGAATGGCAGTAATAAGCTTCTGATGTTGTAGAGTCCTGTGCCTGTTGCCAGGCACATGCCAGGTCATGTAGGGGAAAGTGGTGGTGGCTGTGGTAGGGGCTGTTCACACCAATGGAGATCAACCAGTGGACCTATGTGCTGACCATACATACCTACCACCACCATCAGCTCTCTTGGTAGGTCTTCCTGGTCCAAGCAGCCACTCACTGGGTCCTTGTATATCCCTTCTCTCTGGAGATCACTAAATGGATTTTAAACATTCACTCCTCACTCTTTCCTTCCTTTGCTTTCCTCTAGGCAGTGACCACCCAGGCACCAGGCTCTTGCATGCATATTCTGCACAGCCCCTGTGCCCTAAAGCATGAGTCACACCAGGCAAAGGGGCTCAAAGACGACTCATCAAGGGCCCTGTTTTCCGACAGGAACTTTTCATTCCATAGGAAATGAGGTCACACACCAGGGCACACCAGGAACCAGTGAGAAAAACTTGTTGCCAAGAAAAAAGGTGGGGGGTGGTGATGATGCTAATGTTAAAAGAAATGGGGAAACCTGACACAAATCACCAGGAGAGATCACCTGTGCTGTGGAGTAATTTGTACTAGACACACACAGAATTAAAAACAAACAAAAAACAGCCCTGATTTCCTCTAAAGTATGTATGGCATATCTGATTTTACCAAGTCACATTTGGAAGGCATTTTGTTGACTTATTGCAGGCCTTAGAGCCCCCAATTCAAAATAAGACCAACACAGAAGAGGACCAAAGGATGGGGTTGCAGATAGGGTTACTTCCTCCAGGGTGGGAGGTGAGGGCGGTGACATAGAGCTGCCCGCTCCACTGACTTGGCTCCTCATTCCAGGGCTTGGCTGCAGCCTGGCCTGACCTTCCAGGTTTCCCTGGCAAGTGATCAAAGCTCTGAAGCCACAAACACAGTTCAGAATTCAGAGGCCCTGCGGCCAACCTCCCCCCTCCCCCAGTCACCTCTCAGTCCCCCTCCCCCATGACTGCCTTTCTGCCAGCTCCCATCCGGCTTCACTGAGAAAGGGCTCTTCCACCAGCTGCACTCCTACCCACCAGAAGATATTTCTTGCCATAATTAAAGTCATTAAGCCTCCAAAGGCTCCCATGGCTTCAAGTTCTAAGTTCCCGAGAGAGGATGAAGGATTTTTAAGTCCTAGTTACGATTATGCTGATCTATTCAGGAGACATGTAGCAGCGAGAAGCCAGCGGTTAAGTTAATGGTTAAGGCTTCCTAAGTTTAAACAGTGTTATTTATTCTCAAAATATGCAGCAGCCTCCACTTAATTCCTACTAATTAAAGGAACCAACAGAGGAGGCTGGAGTCTGTAGTCATGTACGGCGCCTGTGCACAGGTTGGGAGTCTTTTCACAATCAGAAACTACTGGGTGTTAAACGGAAATGCATTTCCTTAGATCTTAATCTCAAACAGACTTTTAGATCAGTTCCAAAAAACACAATGGTCCCCTTTAACACCTGACAAGGAGTACCAAAAACTCAGGAGAGCCTGTGCACACCGTCCTGTTCCATCCATCCTTCTGGGTGAATGAAGGACATTATAGAAAAATGGCTGTCTATGCCTGAAAGAGAAACTTGTAGAGGACTTGGAAGCTGTTACCTTGCTTTGGGAGGTTCTGAAAGTCCCATTTCAGGCCAGATCTTATTAGGTCTGTAACTGGAGACTTCAAAAAAGGACCACTGCCTTCTGTACATATGGCAACTAATTAATATAATCAAGTGTTAATTAGGTGGCAGAACCAGGCTTAACAAACTGCAAAGTCTGAACACCTAAGCAGCCCTCTGGAGAATAAGGGTAGGCTCTTGCAGCAAAGGGCTTCATTCTTAAGGTTGGCCCACTGAGGGAGAAACTGGGGAATTAAAAAATAAAAATAAAATAAAAGTCACAGGCTGGTGAGGTGGCTCAGTGGGTAAGGACATCTGCCATCAAGTCTGAGAGTTCAGTTTGATCGCTAGGAATCTATGTTCTGATGCGGATGGGCTAATGGAGTCTTTAATTAAGCATAACCCAGCAATACTTTCAATGAGGTAAAAGAAAATATTACAATACTCTTGAATCAGGTGGTAAACAGATTTAAAAGCAAAATCAAAACAGGAACATTCTGACTTTAACACAAATCACAAGATATCCTTGACATCTATGCACTACTCCTGTGCCGGGCGGTGGTGGCGCACGCCTGTAATCCCAGCACTTGGGAGGCAGAGGCAGGCAGATTTCTGAGTTTGAGGCCAGCCTGGTCTACAGAGTGAGTTCCAGGACAGCCAGGGCTACACAGAGAAACCCTATCTCGAAAAACAAAACAAAACAAAACAAAACAAACAAACAACCAAACAACCACTATTCCTCAGTTCTTCCTTAGAGTATGCTCACAGCTCACCTGCCACTTGGAAGGGGCTTACACATGCAGGTGGACTTAGCCTTCAAACACCAAGTCCCCTTCACCTTACTTAGAGACCTGTGTTGTTATAGTAGTCTGTCACTAGGAGGACAGCTCTAGGAAGAACTGGGAACTAGCAGAGGTCCATCTTAGGGGTGGATTAAGGGAATGATAAGCTAGGTCTTCTGCCAACACTGCATGTCTTGTCATCAGCAATAGTGATTGGAAGCATGAAACTTCAGAAGAAAAAGTAAAATACTCATTAATGTATGAGGCAAGACACTCAGTGCTTCCCAATCGTGCAACTGTGCGGCCAGGGCAGTTGGCCCCACGACAGGGCTGGAAGCTTTAAGTTATATATCTTGTTTATGCTCATGAATTAGAGGGTTAACATCTGACCTAACTTCTCCCATCCCATCCCATCCCATCCCATCCCATCCCATCCCATCCCATCCCATCCCATCCCATCCCATCCCATCCCATCCCATCCCATCCCATCCCATCCCAGAGTTCTCATCTTGTCCCACTTAGAAACATGAATGCTGAACCTCGAAATACTTCATTGATAGTTTAAACCAAGAAGTGTTATACTGGCCAAGTTTAGAAGAGCAGACTTATAATCCAAACTACTTGACAGGTTGAAGGTCAGCATGAGTTCTGCCTCAACATAAACACAAGAGGCATGGTAGTACAGCTGTTACCTAGCATGTGTGAGACCTTAGGCTCAATCCCTTGTTGGGTGAGTGTCACTTCCATAGCTCCACAAGGAAGCTCTAGATAGCTTTTTTAATCTTTTAAACATTTATTTATTTTTATGTGCCTGAGTGTTTGCCTGCATACTTGTATGTGCACATGACTGCTGAGCCTATACAGGTCAGAAGAGGGCATCAGATCCCCTAGAGCTGGAGTTAGAGATGGTTGTGAATTACTATGTGGATGCTGGGAACCAAACCTGGATCTTCTACTAGAACAGCAAGTGCATCTTTCCTGAGCCCTTTCCAGGTGCCACGTAGTTCTTATTTAACTCATTTGGTCGTCTTCCTCTTTAAAACTTGTGAAAAATGTCATGTAAAACAAAGATTCAACATAAAGAGGAGTCTTATTCTCTCAAGTTGCTTATTATACCACCTCATAAGAGGCTATCTTGGGGAGGTGCTTATTTTCCTTCAGGCTAGCAGCTTGGAAGGACTGCTCTGATCAGACAAGGCTGTTTCATTCAGTGATGTGATTGCTATTGGTATTTAGGCCAATGTAAGTTCATAAACAGGGCAGTTCTCACCCTCACTACTTGTTTTTGGCTTATTTATCAATTTTTATTTTTGAGACAGAGTCTATGTATCTCTAACTGTCCTGGAACTTGTTATGAAGATCAGGCTGACCTTGAACTCACAGAGATCTACTCAACCCTGCTGGGGTTAAAGGCCTGTGTCATAATGCGGAGCTCTCTTCTCTCTCTCTCTCTCTCTCTCTCTCTCTCTCTCTCTCTCTCTCTCTCTCTCTCTCTCTCCCTCTCTCTCTCCTTGTTTTTTCAATGCTGTTTCAACTCTGAACATTATTATTAGAACAGTTTAAGAATGATTGTCTAATTACCTTAACCCCTCACCAAGATCATTTATAGCAACATCAGCATCACATCTTTCTCTAGGGAAGATTAGCCACAACTCTCCCAGCTCCCTATCCCCATTCTGTTAAGCCTTATGTGTCTACAACTAATTTGATGACACTGTACTAAGGTGACCTTCAGGACTAACACAGGCTGAAGATCAGGTGACATGAGCTCAGGCTGGCCACCTTGTTTTTATTTTAGCTATGCCATGGAGGAAGGGAAGGGAGTTGAAACTCTTGGAACTGCAATCCTGACTCACTGTTCTAATTCCATGACAGTGCGTGTGAGGAAAGCCTATCTTTACTCTGCATCCTCAGGGGTAAAATTAATAGGACATTCACAGTGGCTGGGAGAGCTGACCCAACGATACAGGGATTCAGATCTGAAAACCTGGGAATGATGTACCGCACACTCGCCTATGAACATAGCATATAGTCTACATTTCTTGATGAATCCTTACCCTCCTCTTGATGGCTGCATATAGGATGTATTCTCTTGAAGAAAGAGGGAAATCTATTCTCTGATACTTCCTGCAGGTGTGGGGTCTGTACAAAGTAGGAAGGTCCTTAAGAACCACAGCAAGTTGACTTAAAGATTTCTGGAGGTTGATGTGACATACTGTGTTCTCCTAATACCACAGGAAAATTATACAAGGGCAAGAAATAAAGCCATGGAATGATCAGGCACAGGATGGCAGTGGGGACTGCCTAGGGAGCTAGAGTGATTGACGGCTCAGTGGTGAATAGTACTTGCTTCCCTTCCAGAGATTCCAGTTTTGTTCCTAGGACCCTTGTTGGGAAGTTTACATTGCACTAAGGCGACCTTTAGGACTAGCACAGACCATCTTTCCTGGTCGCGCGCGCGCACACACACACACACACACACACACACACACACACAGTGGGAAAAAAAAGACTCCTCCCTGGAGACAACTGAGGGGAACTGCTAGAGGTACACTGGGACCTGTTAGGTCTAGAAGCTCTTCAGACCTGGAGGTTAAGAAGAAATGGCAGGGTATGCATCTCTTACTCTAACTCACCAAACCCTTAGCTTTCCACCCCCACCTAGAATGATCCAATTCCTTCTTCAACTATATTTTTGGTTTTTAGGAAATCCACTTAACTATTCTAACTCAGACTAAAGGAGAGCCTTATTAAAGGGACAATGTGCTTTTAGGGTACCTCTCTGGGAAAGGCACCTCTAAAGCAGATGTCTGAGTCCTTCGCAGTCAAGGCTTTGTGAAGTTATTAAGCAGATCCACCCCACTCTCATCCCTGGTCACAGCTCCTGACACAGTACCCGCAATCCAGGAGGTACATAAATGCTGGGATCATATATAGCTGTGGGCATGAATAAGGCAAGCTTTGGTAGTGAAGGGAGATTCCTGGCTCCTGGGTCCAGGCTTTTGGTTTCTACTTCACAGGAGCTCAGCTCAGGACCTTGTATATGGGCTCTTCCTACTGGTCAAACAGAACAATAGCATAATACATGGTAAGGGCATCACTCGACTTTAAGTCTCCACTTTCTTGAATTAAGCTCTTAAACATACTCATGAGCTCTGCTTATGTACTCACAGCACTTCCAAGTCAGCCTCCCAAGTTCTGTCATCAGGGGTTGTCTTAGCGATGGGGACAGTGGGTGTGGTGAGAGATGCTGGCTGTAGGAGTTGAGGTCATGAGATAGGTTATAAAACAAAGAATGAGTTAAACTAGAAATTGTGTAATTCAGAATCTAATTTAAAGAGTGCTATAATCAGACTCCTATAGACTAATTGGTGAAGACTTTTTTTTTTTTTGTTTTGTTTTGTTTTGTTTTGTTTTTCGAGACAGGGTTTCTCTGTGTAGTACTGGCTATCCTGGAACTCACTCTGTAGACCAGGCTGGCCTCGAACTCAGAAATCCGCCTGCCTCTGCCTCCCAAGTGCTGGTATTAAAGGCGTGCGCCACCACCGCCGGGCGAAGACTTCTTTTTTAAATGCATACTCTTTGTCCGAATTCTTCTAGTCCTGGCCCTCATTAAAGAGCCATTACAATCTGATGGAAGGGAAGGATAAAACAAGAACAGCTCAGTCCTAAAAACTGACACTCATGGTTACACCAATAAACACAGAAGAAGGGCTCTGCAAAGGTGATTCTGGGGTATATGGCAGTTTTGAACTATAGTTCTCACAAAGCCAACAGAAAAACTTAATACCTATTGCCACCTTTCCTTAATCTCAGTAGCAGTCAGTGTGCCTACAATCTAGATTCTGGTCTGCAGGCTTTCAAGTGGACCTTGGATCTCTATCTAGAATTTTGTTCTCTGGAAGGGGTTCTCTAACTCTGACACATGGCTCAGTTCGGTGGTTCTGTTTCCAGAAAATAAAGATTCATGCATTTAATCAATGTTTACTGGGCATTTCCCAGGATACTACAACTGCGTGACTCCAAGTTCTAGTCTCTAAAGCCCCAGTTTCTCTTTCTCATAGTGCTTTCGAAGTTCTAGGGATGTTTTTTGAAAGCATAATCAGAAGTGTTCTGAAGGAGTTGAACTTCACAGGACAGCAAGGGAGGAAAGCAAGTGCTTAAGGCACCCGTGCTTCCACTTGGCAGGCTGACCACCACCCCATGGAGCCCTTAGCTTAGCTAATATGAATACATATGCTTGATACCAACACTCACCCATTAGCACATCAAACACAACGGTTTTAAGGCAGATTTGTCTTAAAATACATCTACCCCTTCTTGTTGGGAAGTTTCAAATGAACAGGCAAATTGTAGATCATGAGTGTACTCTGCTTTATGATGTAAGAGTTTGCCAGTGGGCTTGTGGACAAGCAGAGGTAGCACCACATGCTGTGTGGAACCCCAAATACAGGCTGGGCAGTGGTGGCACACGCCTTTAATCTCAGCACTTGGGAGGCAGAGGCAGGCAGATTTCTGAGTTCAAGGCCAGCCTGGTCTACACAGTGAGTTCCAGGACAGCCAGGGCTACACAGAGAAACCCTGTCTCAAAAAACTAAAAAACAAACAAACAAACAAAACAAACCCCAAATACAAGTCAGTAAATGTAGGAAATGGCAGTGTTGGCTAGGAGGTACCCAGCTACCCGGTCTGAAAAAGTGGCTACCACCATTTTCTTTTTTAAAAGTTAAAAAAGTTACTTTATTTACTATGTGTGTTTGTGCATGAACAGACACAATTTTGTGGAGTCTGTTCTTCCACTTTTATGTGGGTTTTAGGAATTGAGCTTGGGCCATCAGGCTTTTGTAGCGAAAGCATTTATGCACTGGGTCACACATACAGTTTGCTTCTTTTGTAACTGTTGAGAAAGGGTCTATGTAGCCCTGGCCAGCCTGTAGTGCCCTATGTGTGTTAGTGGTTCTCAACTTGTGGGTCTCAACTAAGACCACTGGCAAACACAGATATTTACATTATGATTCACAACAAGAAAATTAGTTATAAAGTAGCAATGAAATAATTTTATGGTTGGGGAGGGGGGGTCATCACACCATGAGGAACTGTATTAAAGGTCCACAGCATTAGGAAGATTGAGAAACCACTGCCCTATGTAGACCAAGCTGATCTCCAACTCAGACATTCGGCCTGTGTCTTTGCCTCTTGATTGCTAGAATTAAAGCTGTGTGCCAACACACCCAGCACTTTTTAATTAAAGTTTATTTATTTATTTTATTATTATTGTGTCTTTGTGGGTGCACATGCCACAGTGAATATATGGAGGCAGAGGACAACTTTGTGGATTCTGTTTTCTCTTTTCTTTTTCTTTCTTTTTTTTTTGTTTTTTGAGACAGGGTTTCTCTGTGTAGCCTGGCTGTCCTGGAACTCACTCTGTAGACCAGGCTGTCCTCGAACTCAGAAATCCACCTGCCTCTGCCTCCCAAGTGCCGGGATTAAAGGCACGTGCCACCACCACCCTGCTTTTCTTTCCACGTTTATGTGAGAGTTCTAGGGACTGAGCTTGCTGGATCACCAAGCTTATACCCTCTTGCTAGCCTTGAGGCTAAAGAAATCAAACTATGCACTCTTTGGGGGTGTGTAACACATGGAAAGATTAGTGAGCTAACTCTAGAGGAAGGCCACAGACCACTTCTTTTGAAGCGGGAGTTCTGGCCAGCTGTCACTACACAGATTGAGTCTACTCATGGTCCCCAGAGTATAGCTATGTGGCATACCTGAGGATAGTGAGCCTGCTTCTTCTATTTGGGAGTCAGGGGACAGAGTGTGTTCTACTCAAAGCCAACAGTTCCTGTCAAATCTGCTCCCAACCTACCATTAAGTTTTGCAAAGTCCAAGTTTGTGCTTGGGGTTGAGAGAACCCAGAGTTAGTGTCTCTGTTTCTCTCTGTGTCTGTCTTTTCTCTCTCTGTCTGTCTCTCTCCCTCCTTCCCTCTGTCTCTGTCTCTCTGCAGGATCTGCTTGCCTCTGCCTCCCCATGTTGAGATTAAAGGCGTATGTCACTACCACCCAGAGCAGCCAGTTTTCTTAACCACTAAGCCACTGTTCCAATCCCACTATTAAATCCTTTCTTCCTTTTTTCTTTTTTCTTTTTTTTGAGATGGAGTCTCAATGTAGCCCCAGGTATCCTGGAACTCAATACATAGACCAGGCTGACCTCAAACTCACAGACGTTTACCTGCCTTGCCTCCCAAGTGCTGGGATTAAAGGTGTGCATCACCACATCTTGCCATTATTAGATTGTAAAGTGAATACTTTTATAGCAATCATCTCCCCAATATTTTGAGTCTGCCCCAAGGCAATGCTGGGGTATTTGCATAACTTGGACCTGTCAGAGAGTAGCTCAAGTTTTTACAGGACACTGATCTATGCTAGACTGCTGGTCATAAAGCCACACATATTAGGGTATATAGATGTGCCTACTCCCCCAAGTCCTCTAAGCTGCCTTCAATTACCACCTCAAGAGAAGGTGTGTTTAGAACCAGATAGTCAAGAGGAAGTTAAGCTTGGGGGGTCATGTTAACAGCTAACAGATGAAGTTATAGATTAACTCATCATTGCCATTAGTTGGTTAATGTACAATTCATAGGTAACTTTACAAGTCCTGGCGCAAGTTAAGAGTAAAACAACAACAAAACAAAAAACAAACAACAACAACAAACAAACAAACAACCCCAGAATGCTCACATGTATTCACATTTTAAAATTTGAAATCCCCCCACCCCGTTTGATTGGGTTTGGTTTGGTTTTTAAAAACAGGGTTTCTCTGTGTAGCCCTGGCTGTCCTGAAACTTGATCTGTAGACCAGGCTGGCCTCCAACTCAGAAATCTACCTGCCTCTGCATCCTAAGTGCTGGGATAAAAAGTCATCACTGCTCAGCCAGGATTCAACTCTTAGAGTGGTAGAATTCATGCTGTGTTACTGCACCCAGCTGAAGCAAGATAAACCCCCTTTGATATCTCAAACTGACTCGGTATTTGAAATCTACTGCCAATGCATCTGAATGAAGGGTAAGTTTAGTTTGCAGTGCAGATTCCACTAGGCCTCTAGGAAGCAGGCAGATCCCAAGTAAGTAGAAAGAGTGAATATTTCATCAAGGAATGATAGCATGGTAGATCTCTGAGTTTGAGGCAGTCTGCTCTCTCTACAGAGCAAGTTCGAGGACAGTCAGGGATACGCAGTGAAGTTCTGCCTTGAAGAACAAACAAACAAATGAATAATCAATGGTGTCAAACTGCTTTCTAAATATTCCTGATTATATCCATAGCATTAGTATGTGCTCCACCTTGGTGAGAGAAGTTTCTGTTTGCAGTGGGCAATGGTTAAGGAAGAGACTCATAACTGGCCAAATACTGAGAACAAGTGACTGCTGAGTTCTCAGCTCTAAACAGGACATCCACTGCACCACCTCCAAAGCTTAGGGAACACTGTGGAAGAAGGGGCAGAGGGAATGTGAGAGCCAGAGGATGGGAAGGAGAGCTGCCAGCCAGTGTTTTCTGCTTGGTGGACTGCCACTGGATCCATGAACTCAGCATAGTTGTGGCTACCTGTATAAAACCTCCACTTCTCTCTGAGGAGAGTCATATTCTTCTGTGTAACAGCAAGTAGTAAGTTGCCTTTGCTCAAGTAAATAACCCACCACTCATATTCATGTAAGCAATCTTAATTAAATGCACACATACAAACACGCAAGTGGGGAACTTATTGGGGGAGGAGTTGCATATGAGGGAAAAAGGGACAAAAGAAGATAATGGGGGCCGGGCATGGTGGCGCACGCCTTTAATCCCAGCACTTGGGAGGCAGAGGCAGGCGGATTTCTGAGTTCGAGGCCAGCCTGGTCTACAGAGTGAGTTCCAGGACAGCCAGGGCTACACAGAGAAACCCTGCCTCGAAAGAAAAACCAAACAAACAAACAAACAAACAAACAAACAAACAAAAAAACCCAAAAAACCCAACAACCCCCCCCCCAGGAGAAGGAGAAGGAGGAGGAGGAGGAGGAGGAGGAGGAGGAGGAGGAGGAGATGATAACGGGGGAAGGAAACCATTTAAGTAGTGTGTGTGTGTGTGTGTGTGTGTGTGAGTGTGTGTGTGTGTGTGTGTGTGTGTGTGTGTGTGTGTGTGTGTTTTTAAAAAGGGGGTGGAAAGATGAGCCAAGGAGGGAGGAGAGGCAGACTCAGAGACAGGCATGGTTGTACATAATTGTAATCCTTGTAATTCTGGGACTTGGAAGACTAACGCAAGAGGACTGCACTGAGTTTGGGGCCAGACTGTGTGAATTCAGGTCCGACCTAGGCTACATATTAAGATCTTGTCTTGAGGAGAGGGGAGGAGAGACGAGCATGAGGCTGAATGCACACTCGTTGCTTCTGTCAGGGAGTCCAGGAGCCTGTGAGGCTTTCATTTCTGTTTCTATCACTTAGTAAACAGATACCTTTGGCCACGTCAATTACAGTTTGATCCTCATTTTTCTATCTTTAAAACTGGGCAGTAGTAGTTACAGTATTGTTATATATTACAGAATTGTTAAGATTCTCTGTCAAATAGTCATGGGTATAGGGTACTTGGCACAGTCTGGGAACACAGAGCTATAAACTAATGGCAGCGATGACCATTTTTCATTGGCCTGGTCTTACATGAATATTAGCAGTAAAGTGTTGAATCCTGTAGGTCAGACAGTGCTGATTTGAGCAGGAGTGTTTCAATTTGAGTTTGTAACTGATAATAAATTTCTTATTTTCTTTAAATCTCATTTATTGTATGTTGGATGTATATGCATATATGTACTTGTGTAGAGTCCAGAAGACAACTTTCAAAAGTTCTTTCTTTACACCATCTGGGTTCCTGGGCTTAAACTCGGGTAGTCAGGCCCAGCAGCATACCTCTACCTGTTTTTGGTTTTTTGAGACAGGATATAGACCAGGCTGGCCCAAAATTCATTATGTAGCCTAGGCAGTGCTTCTGCCTTGGCTCCTGGCTGACTGAGCCACTACATCTGGCATTATCCATCTCATTTGCTTGGTGTCATGAACCAGCAGGTACTGATTTCCTGCTGTATTACTTCACTTTTCATCGGAGGCTGAAGCAAAATACCTTCCATAAGGATGTCTCCACAATTTCATTTACATTCTTGAGTGGACTGAAAAAAAACTCCCTACAATATTTTGTGTCTATCCTGAGGTAGAGATGGGAGGCTGTGTTCCATCTCTTGAAGCAGGCCTGAATACACCACTCAGTCGTGCTTGCACTCAGTCGCATTCTCCCCCGTCTCTGTCTGGAACCCCATGTAAAGAACCCTAAGCTCCTGGATGATAGGTGCAGCTGTCTCGCTCGGGTAAGGTCCCAGTGTGATTGGGGCCATCCTAGACTATTCAGCCATTGCTGATCTCTACCAGGCAACCACAGAGATCAAGTCCAGTCCCAGGGTGTCCCCAACCAGAAACACACAGCCAAGTCACAGAAATAGGAGCAGCAGTTCTTCGGTAGGTTTCTGTACTAAGTTCTGGGGGGCTGCTGTGAAGTAGCAAAGCTGACTTACTTGTGCTAATGACCTTGAGCACAGGCCCTGCTCCCTTGCATGCCGCCCTGCTGTGCCAGCTCCCCTTCTCTTTAAATTCCTTCAGGCCCCTTCAATGATCCTTTCAAAGTCCCACTAGCTCCTTTCCCACTGAGCCCTATACTAGGCCCCTTTTCTCTAAATTCTCTTCTAGGACAAGCTCATTTTGCACTATCTCCAGTCATGATTTCCTAGGCAATTCAACACGCGTAAGACAGCAACAGTATATTCACATACATTAAAAAAAACAACACAAACAAATAAAACAAAAACCCCAAAACTACAACAAAACCAAAATCAAAGCCCTCAAGTTTCTCCTAAAACTCACACTTATGAAATCATTGTATTAGAGGAGAAACACATCTCCTTCCCCTCCTCTCAGAGTCCCGCCTGCCCAACCCTATCTACATGGAGGAGTCCTTGCATGCACACTTTCCCTTTGTAGCTGCTCTCCTGTACTGAGTTCCTGTCTCCAGTGGCTTTCCAGCCCCCTTTGCCCTCAATGCCAGCATCATCTTCTCACTCCTGGCAGATGCTACTGCTGACTCCACATGTATCACTTAGAAGCCAAGGTGGTCTTGTCGCTCATTAGCTCTGCTACAGACCATCTGTGGGCAGGCTGCTCTCCTAGCTTTCTCTGGACTCTTAGGAGCACAAGACCTTCCTTTCTAGGAAAATATTACTTTTCCTTCTCTCTTCAGGTCTTTGAGATAAAAGCATGCTGCATACCATTTGGCCATAAAGTCACAGTGCCCTAAAATCACGGAGCTCTTCTCTGCTTGCAACTCATTGGAATTCTCACTGGAACAGCTAACTTTTTTCCTTTTCTTCTTTCCTTTCTTTCTTTTCTTGAAACAGGGTCCTGCTGCCTACATCTCATGATTCTCTTGTGTCATCCTTCCAAATACTGGAACTACAGGCACGTGCTACCATGCCCAGCTTGTTGATCTTTAAATGTAAATATAGAGATATCCCACTTGAAGCTCTCTGTTTAATTATTATTACTCTGAAATACAAACATTAAGAGGTTATCCACATACTAGGGAACCAACACTCTTCTGCTTCTATAACCTATAGCAAATAATTTAGAGAAGTCCCTAAATTCAAGCTGCATCCTAAGCTCTACTGTGTCCTTAAATTAACTTTCATCAAAACTGAAAGCCTACTTCAGGCTTCCTCTACTGTAACTATTCAGTGTTAGCAGAACCTTAACAGAACAAAGGAAGTGGGTTCTAGTACAACCTTATATTGGCTAGAGATCCCCCCACTCCGTGCAAAGCCTTGTTTTCTCATTCACTTTTTCTAAGGAGAAAGTTGTCTAGTCTATCAAAATCTATTTATTTCCATGCTTTCATCTTTTCTCAAGATGGTTGGATGCTGCTTCACCTCCCCACCTTCTCGAATGCATCTCTTACCAGTTAAGAGGACACTTTGCTGGTCTTTGGATTTTCATGTGAACACAAAGTTGATGCACCAGGCAGCTTTATGAAAATAACCTTTATTAGCACCAGAGATACTATTTGCTAATGATCTCTTAAATACAATATTTCAGGGTATAAGATACAGCCAGACAGTTTTAAGTTCAACAGAGTCCCCCTCCTTCCTTCCCTTTTTATAGTCACCAGAAGAGGGAAAGATGTTTTAAAGGAAGAATGAGTACCCAAAACAAAACAATGCACTGGATTCTGTAGGTTACATGAATCTCTAAAATAATACCAAAAGTTGAGTTTTAGGGGACACCCCCCATGCTGTTATATCAGCATATTACACAACTTTCAGATGTTAAAAGTATCATCATGAAATAGACAAGTAGATAATATTTAATGAGGTTCCTAAAATAGAGCAGCTTTCTGTAAGATTAAGTGCCTTCCTGTCATTCTTATCATATGCTAATACTTATATGGGAGCAAAGAACTGCTTGAAAGGTTTGAAAATGACAGGGATGACAGGGAGCAACAAAGCACACCCCAGGCAGCAGACATACTTAAGAACAGAAGACAGAGCAGAGGTGGCAAGCTCATTGTGGGAGATGTCGATGTCTCTGTCTCTCTCTCTAGGCTAATGGCTCAATGCAATTCAGGCAGAGATGCTCTATTCACCCTTTTACCTTGGTGATCTTGCAACCACATCATGGCCCGAAGCCAATCCGTGTGTGTGTGTGTGTGTGTGTGTGTGTGTGTGTGTGTGTGCATTCATGTGTTGGTTGTCTCTGCAATCCCTTTACTGATCAAGAGTCTCATGAGGGCAGGGAACTTGTCTACTCTAACCACCATGATGTCAGGAGTGGGTAGCCCACTGCCTGGGCTGTAGGGGAGCCCTAATAAATGTATAACTGAATTATCAAGACAAGATCTGTTTTACACTCTACAAAAAGGAGTATCTTCTGCAAGTTCCTGTCTATGTTACCTAAGAAGGCTGGTGCTTCTTCTCTGCATCCTGTTCAACAAAGTGCTACAAAGTGGGCTGTGAGTCTAACTGTTGTGTAGTTAGTAGCTGCTGAAATGTTCTTGGTTTGAAGATCTCACAGACACGAGCAACACCAAATCCAAGCCTGTACCAGCAGACTAGAGGACCACAGATATCCACATAACTGAGTAACATCAAACATACCATTTGAATGTCATTTTTTTTAGCTCTTTTGGATGGCAAAATTTTCAAGGGTATTCTCAATGCTTATACAATAGCATTTAGTATGGTGGGGCAATTTCACAGAAATAAAGAAATGACCAGAGCAGAAAGAAAAGTATGGAGAAAAGATGTTTAGGGAATGATATGAAGACTATTAAGCCCTCTGCATTATTTTCTCTGAGTAAAGACAATTTTGGCAGTATTAGCAATACTAACCTGCCCTGGTAAAGGCTATTCCCAATATTTCACATTGCCCATGGTAGGTGCTATCAGACCCCTGCTACTGTAGCAAAGCTTTTATAAATCCAGGATTATTCATAGTATTCCACATACTCATGTTTTCATGACCTAGACAGCTAATCCAATTTGTGTTTCTTTTCAATTTTCATTCATTTTTAGTGTGTGCATAAACATGGTTTTGTGTGTGTGTGTGTGTGTGTGTGTGTGAGAGAGAGAGAGAGAGAGAGAGAGAGAGAGAGAGATAGAGAGAGAGAGGGGAGAGAGAGAGAGAGAGAGAGAGAGAGAGAGAGAGAGAGAGAGAGAGGTGACAGGACAACTTATGGAGTCAGCTCTCTCCTCCCACCATGATCTGAATTGCAAGGGCTTCTACTCAGAACCATACTGCCAGCTCCAGAATCTTTTTTAATGTACATATGTGGGAATTTTGTTTGTTTGCATAAATGCCTCTATACAGCATACATGACTATTGCCCATAGAGACCGGAAGAGGGGATCTGATCTCTTGTAATTTAGAAGTTACAGAGGGTTGTGAACAGCCATGTAGATGCTTTGGAAGAACAGTCTGCGTTCCTTACCGCTGACCATCTCTCTAGACCCAAAATTATGTTTGTTTGTTTATTTATTTTTACAAACCTAGTTCTAAAGGGACTGTAGACACAAGTTTGACATGGAATGGTCCCAGCTTTTCCTTAGGTACAAGTGTTAGCAGAAATGCAAATTATCAGAAAGCTTCCCTCCATCCACCTGCCTGGTTTGGTATAGCTTTGGGTTACCTGTGCGGGTAAAGGTATAAGGATAAGGTAAAGGAGTAAACGATGCTCCTATACTGTCATTTAAACACTGTACACTACATAGAGCCAGAGAATAAACTTAGGAAATAGCCATAACACTGTTTCATACATCATTCGAAAAAGAGAAATATAGATAGTAAAATCTTAGTTCTTTTTTCCAGTTCTAGATTTATCTGCTTCTCAAAGCCCCTGAAAATGGAATCAAGAATGAAAAGCCAGGACATGGGGTCCACTAGCAACAGCATGTTGACTGTATGACTGCCATTTTCCTAGGAAGCTAGGAAAGTCATTTTCCTAGGACCACTTTCTTCCAAGCTGGAGTGGAGCACAAGCAGAGCTGAAAAAGAACTGCCCTGAAACCTAACTTTAGGCAGGGTGAACAATCAGTATGTCTGTGGATATGTCTGAGGGGGGTACCTCAGGAAAATAAATGCTCCAGATATATATTCTGTCAGAGGGCAGCCAGCTATAGGTGTATTGACAGCAATATGCTTCTCAACAATGGGAGAGGTGTAGACTGTCCAGGAATTCATTCTGTTACACATTGAGAACTAGAGGGAGAAATTATCCAGAGGCTGCACAAACCAGAGGACGGAACTGATGTGCCAAGAAGAACTGCAGTGGTCTAAAAGAGCTTTTGTGAGGCTGGTGCTAACCTGGGTCCCGGACAAGCCTTAGCTAGTATCTGCCCAAGCTCCTCTCCCCAAGTATGGGATCATTAATCTTTGAAGTAGCTTCTAGGTTTTTGAGTTTTAGAGACTAACAGGACAAACTCCAGCCCTAGCTCTCTGGGGAGCAGCTGCCTGGGAGATGTATCCTTTCTGTATCTGGCTCAAAAAAAAAAAGTCTAATTTCTCCCAGTAAGTTTTTTGAAGTCCCTTAGGCACAAGCATTTTGTACTAAGTCATGAATTTGACAATAATGATGATGAGGAAGAGGAGGAAAAGAAAAGCTAGCATCCATAAATTGGTGCTTAAAACACAAAGGACACATGAAATTTCCCAGCTCCCTTGCCACACAACACTCACTGATGCGAAGATGTTGCCTGAAAATAGAACTTCTCTTTGAGGCTAAAAAAGTACATTACTAGAATTCACTTAGAATTATCTAAAACCAGTGCTATAACTTACCAGTTATTCAATACTTTAGGTCCAGAGAAACTCTGTTCATCTGTCTTTCCAGAGCCAAAGAACAACAGAATTGAAGGGAATTTTTGCCCTAGGCCCGGAGAGGTGCCTCACAGGGCAAGGATACATGAACAATAGGATGGGTAGCACTGATGGGCCCAGGCACAGTCTCCATGGATTTGATCTTAAGGATCAAAGCTGATTGCTCCACCATCTGGATATAACAGCTAAGGAACTATAGATAGGAAAGAAAGCGGACCTTGCAGTGTGCTCAGTTCCCCAGGCGTGGCAGGTCCGAACTCAGCTCCTCCTCACTGCTCTGCAGTTTGCTCCTGCTTCTGTCCTCTGGGGTGGAGGGAACTTCATCTTCCACCTAAGCATGTGTCTGAGAGTCTCAAAGGCAGCATAAACTCCAATTTGAGCATAACCTCAATGACCAACCAATCCAGGTGACCCAGCCCAAGCTCTTTGTTTTGGATTAGGCTGACTGCAGGGTTCTCTGGCTGTGGTGGGCCCACACTGTTGCTGCTTTCCCAAAAGAGGATCCTGTTACAAAAAGAAGCTGGAAATTTCTTTGCACACAAGCAGAGACATGGCAGGCCCTGCAAAGGCCCCAGGGTAAGGATTAAAGAAAAACAAAATAGAAACCCTTCCATTTCTAATTAGGGTCTTCATTTGCCAAAGTGCCATTCCCCAGCAGGAGGGTTTACATTTAGGCCACTGCTTGGAGTTACTTGGAAAAAACGTCTCCCAGCAGGTTGGTCCCTCAGTTTAGGCTCCTCTGAGCCAACAGTTTCTGGTTACTTAGAGTGAGTGCTGCCTGCATACTGTTTTAACTGGCCTGGCTTTTGCAGCCAGCTTAGCTGTATGAACAATCTTCCATTTAGAACTTAAAGATAAAAGCACAGTTTGGTTGAAAAATCTCTTAAAATTTTTTTCTTTTTTAACTTGGGAATTACAGGTTTTGGAACTGGCATTATTTCTCTTGTGCATGGAGTGTTTTTCCCCTCTGCCTTGGTTCTCAGCCAGCAAAGACTGCATCCTGGACTTCAGCCAGTCACCAGTCCCCATTTCCTTGCCATTCACACCATAGGGCTGGTGGCAGCTGGCCATGGAGACAAGACAGCAATTCCCCATTAGCAAGAGGTTGGCCACAAAATAGTGTGGCCAGCTAGCTGGCCCCTGAGAGCCAGCCTAGGGCACCTCCTGTGTATTTCCTTTTCATTCTTCACGTCTAAAAGTGAACATCTTTTAACACATAGAGATACTGGGAGCCTGGCCCAGGATGCAACAACTCTTCTCTGTTCTGGAATTCTCAGGATAACATTAAATTGGCAAATATAATTTTCTACGTGAAAAAACAAAAACAAAAACAACCAACCAGCCAGGCCGTGGTGGCGCACGCCTTTAATCCCAGCACTTGGGAGGCAGAGGCAGGCGGATTTCTGAGTTTGAGGCCAGCCTGGTCTACAGAGTGAGTTCCAGGACAGCCAGGGCTACACAGAGAAACCCTGTCTCGAGAAAAACAAAAACCACCAAACAAACAAACAAAAAACAAAAAAAACAAAAACCACCAAACAAACAAAAGAAAACAACTATACAAATGTTATTTTAAAAAAAGGAAAAGAAAAGGCAAAAACAAAAACAAAACAAAAAACAGACACCAAAGCACAGGCAACAGGAAAAAAACCAGACAAACTAGACTTCTTCAAGATTAAAGACATCTATTCATCAAAGGATACTATTAACAGAATGAAAAATCAGCCCAAAGAACGAGAGAAAATATTACAAACTGTGCACCACATAAGAGATTAATGCCAAGAATATATAAAGAATCCCAAAAGTCAATAACAAAACCCAACCAATCTGACTTCAAAATAGGCAAAAGATTGTAATTGTTCTCCAACGAAAATGGACAATGGACATAAGTATGCAAAAGCTTCTCAGCATCGTTGATCAATAAGAGGATGCAAAGCTGCCATGAACTACCAGTCCATACCAAGTAAGGTGACCATTGTTTGCCTGTGTATACATGTATGCACATAGTAACAGGATGTGTAAAATGAACTTTTGTATATTTCTGGTGGGAAAGTAAAATGCTATAGCTAATGTGGAAAGCAGTATACCGATTGCTCAACAAGTTAAACATGAGTGGCCATGTGGTTCAGCAAGGTGCAGTGCATGCTCCGGAGGACTGAATGCAGGATCTCTCAAAGAACTATTTATGCACTCTTATTAATGGTTGTATTATTTACAATCACCCAGAGATAAAAAAGCAATCGACGGATTAATCAACAGATGAGTGGACAAAGTGTGACAAGTACAATAGTACACATACTTCAATTTGATACATGGTGTAATACAGATGACCTTGAAGACATGATACTGGTGAAAGAACCAGTCAGAAGAGGACAATTATTTTCTTAGCACATTTATATAAAATGCCAAGCATAGGTGAGTCCAGAGAGACAGAAAGTAGATTTATGGTTGCCAAGGCAGAATCTGGCAGAGACTAAGAGTTGATGCTTAATGAGTATGAAGTTTTAGTGAGGAAGGAAAGAATGTTTGAGATAACTGCTGTCCTTATGTGCTAAAACAATGTAAACATATGTCATACCTTAGAACTATATACTCCAGAAGAAGTTAAAATGGTAAATCTCATGTTATATATAGTTAATTACCATGTACCTAATCATCTAGCTGCACATGCTCTCACACATGCACACAAGCATGCACACATAGACTCACACATACTTTTCTTTAGGGGACACAGTTATGGGGTCTGAAAACATGGCTATAAATACCAGGCAAATGCTTTCTACTAAGTTACAACCAACTCCTTAAAAAAAATGCCAAGCCGGGCGTGGTGGCGCACGCCTGTAATCCCAGCACTTGGGAGGCAGAGGCAGGCGGATTTCTGAGTTCGAGGCCAGCCTGGTCTACAGAGTGAGTTCCAGGACAGCCGGGACTACACAGAGAAACCCTGTCTCGAAAAACAAACAAACAAAAATGCCAATTTAAAAGAAAGATGGAGGGGGCAGGGTATGGTAGTACCCACCTTTATTCCCAGGCAGTCAGGTGGATCTCTTGAGTTTGAAGCCACCCTGGTCTACATAGCAAGTTACAGGACAGCTAGGGCTATTCAGAACTTCTTTCAAAAAATAAACAAAACAAACAAACAAAACCAAAGGAGATTGAGAAGGATGGGGAGAAAAAAAATGGGCTGAGAGAATTAACAGTGGGGCACTGTTTTATGTTGTTTTATGTTGACCAGCGAGTCCTACCAAGTACTACTTTGGTTCCCGCAAAAAGAAAAAACAAAACAACAAAACCAAACCAAACAACAACAAACTTGCTTTAAGTTTTAAGGTTTTTTATTTACTATAAAGCTTTAAAATATTTATTTAGTATGTATGTATATGTGCATGAGTGTTCCATGGATACCACACGTGTGTAGGCGCCTACACAGGTTGGGTGTCCTGTGACTGGAGTTACAGGCAGTTGTTGAGCCACCATACATGTGCCTGGAACCTAATCCCGGTCCTCCATAACAGCATGAAGCACTCTTACTGCTGAGTCCTTTATGTGTTCCTGTTTTTCCTGAGCTGCCACCGAACTGCATATATAAGCAATATTATAGCGGTGTCTAGAGATAGGCAAGATTTTTTTCTTCCTTTTTTTTTTCCTTCCTTTTTTTGAGACTGGGTTTCTCTGTGTAGCCCTGGCTATCTTGGAACTTTTGGCTGGCCTCAAACTCAGAGATCTACCTGCCTCTGCCCCACCCCCAATGCTGGGATTAAAGGTGTGTACCACCACTACCCAGATTAAGCAAGCTATTTCTAGGAGAAGCACATCCTATTATTTCCCTTCAGCTTCTTCCCACCCCCACCCCCACACCCCAGCCTTCTGTTCCTTTTCTGCACTTATAAGCAACTTTTCCTTGGGGGGGCGGGGGGGGGAGATCTTCTGCCTCTAAGATCCTCAAGCCCAATTGAATGTTTCTGGAACACACCATATATTATTTATGCTACAGCTGACCCACTCTGGGAATTCCTCCCTCTTTTCCTTACCCTAAACATATGCTTTCTTGAAACCCATTCCCTCTGTGAACCCATCTCTACTGCTGATACTCTACTGGTCCAGAAAAACTTTCAGGAAAAAATGCTTCCCAAGGTGAGGGAGCTCATGGAGCCCTGCACCCATGACAACTGTGAATCTGGGAGTATGTCTAGAGTATTTGCACAGCTGTAATGGGTGATTTTTAGTATCTTCAACACATCTATACCTTAAAATTACAAATTCTAGCCCCAAAGCTGTAGACAGTCTTGGGTAACAAAAAGAATCAGTGGTTGCCTAGATTACAGCCACACAATTTGGATAGGCAACAGAACTAAACTGAGGAGTCCACTATAATCGGTGATGTTCTACTTTTTATAACCAGCTAACCTACCAACAAGAACATGATCATTAGTGAAATGGAGCAAAAAAACTATCAAAAGTACATTCTCTTCCTGCAGGGACTGAAGATTGAGGCCACCCTATGCCTCTCACCACAAAGTATACAGAAGAGTCACTCAACCTTAAAGTTAGAAGGGTTGGCTGAGCATGCCTTTAAACCCAGAACATGGGAGGAAGAAGCAGGCAGATCTCGGAGTTGAGGCCACCTTGGTCTACAAAGTGAGTTCCAGGATAGCCAGAACTACAAAGAAACCCTCTCTCAGAAGACAAACAAACAAACAAACAATACAACAACTCCCCCCAAAGTTAGCAGGTTTTAGGTTGGGAAGAAACAAACAAAAACATATATCTATACTATATAGAATCTATCTATCTATCTATCTATCTATCTATCTATCTATCTATCTACCTACCCTCCTTCTCACTCTCTTCAGGTTATATACCTGATACCTAAGAAAGCCTAAGGTTAGACAAAGAATCTAGGAAAATTGGCTCAGCATGTAATATACAAAACCATCACTAGGGCCGGGCGGTGGTGGCGCACACCTGTAATCCCAGCACTTGGGAGGCAGAGGCAGGCGGATTTCTGAGTTCGAGGCCAGCCTGGTCTACAGAATGAGTTCCAGGACAGCCAGGGCTATACAGAGAAACCCTGTCTCAAAAAACAAAAACAAAAACAAAAAAACATCACCAGGACGCCATAACCAGTGCTGTAATATTCAAAGCTGTGGACTTTGAAATGACAGGGTCTCCAACTCCAATGATTAAGAAAACAGATTGGAGCACACACTCTGCCCACCAAATGGGAAATGGTTAGGATGACATTTTTTTTTTTTAGGATGACATTTTTAAACATCCAGTCTTTCCTTACCAAATTTGGTATGGGCAGGTAAGAAAAAAAGGAAACGGGATAGATTGTTAGGAAACTATAATCTACATGAAAGAAACTAGTAGATTTTTAAAAAATAGTTCTTTAAGATGTTTCTTTCTCTTATTAGCCTCTGAAATATTTAAGCACTAATAAGGTATTTGCTTTCTAGAAAAGATTCTACTCTGACAGTAGACTAAGGGCATTGGTGGAAGAGTGGACGGTCCAGTGGTCCCTGTTTGCCAAAACTAGCTACATGGTCAGATACATTGTTACCTAAGGTCATTGTTAGGTCATCCTGGAACTTCATCCCTATATTTATTGAAAAAAAAAAATCTAGTACCATTCCCTTCCAGCAGGAATCCGTGTTGCCTATAATAGGGGCCATATTCTCCATTTTACTTCCCATAGGTATTCCAAAGACACCAGCTTCAGGGTTCCAATAGCATGTTCCAACAGAGCAGCCCAGAATGAGGTGTTCTTTGAATCCACTCTCTAAATGATGTTCTACAGGCAGTGAAACATAGATTTTGGGGGAAGCAAAACTTATCACCCTCTAGAACAATTCCAAGTTCTAGAAACCTTTCCAAGATGTTTTAAATAGCAAATAGTTAACTCCATCAAAGTGAATTCTCTTCTAGTAATATAAAGAGTACCTGTGACCTGTTAACTAAATTCCTATCACTACAGGGAAACCTACAGGGAAGGAAAGAGGTATTCTAAAGGCTGACAAGGAATCAGGAAAGCAACACCAGGATAAATCCAGAATAAAGAATTTCAATCCCTCTATCCCTGGAAAAGAGTTGGCCCACATACCCTCTGCTGTATGGCAAGCTCAAACAGACACCAAGCTGCCAGCTCTGAGGGCTAGGGTTCAGGCTTAGGATCTAAACCCAGGAGCTCTACATCTATTCCAGCCTCAGCTTTGGAGTCCCTTCCAAATCTCTAAGCTGTAAGTTCTTATTTTCTTCCAGCTGGGAGAGCCTGTTCCCTACATTCAAAAACACACCAATGAAAGAAAGCAACTGTCAAACCTGGAAGCCTGGCTCTGGGCAAGTGAGCAGCCATCGCTTCCCCCAGCCGGTCTCCAGGGACAGAAAGCAAGAGCTGTCTTTCAACTTTATTCTCTGCTGGCCCAAAAAAAGAAAGGAGTCCGGCCAAGGATATCTAACATTAGTCTCCCATTCCCACATCATCCCCAACCCATCATTTTCTTTCCCCCTCACCCACCCAGAAGACTGCTACCTCTTACAAGGACCTTAGCCTTTGCACTCTCCCTCAGTTTCTATGATTTCCTAAACAAAGACATGTAGAGAAAACAGCAATCTACAAACTATAAACATCTACAAGGGGCTCACTAAGGACTGGGAGCACTTCCTAGTACTGTGAGGTAGCACAGCCTTCTTTGGCAAAGGACAGGTCTTCCTCCTGGCAGGCGGGTCAGAGGCCTGGCAGAGGAGCCTCTCATTGTGCACTCCCTAGGGCAGGCAGCAGGGAGTCTAGGAGAAAGGATCCCTTTGAAGCACATGGCCTTAAGAGCTTCCCAGTGACCATGGAAACAGGCACAGTGGGTTCCCAGCCTGAGAACCAGGGAGAGCCAGCCTGGTTTCAAACACAAAATGTACACAGGGCACACAAGATCTAAAAAGCAGGGGGCCAAGGCTAAGGGTATGTAGCCTGGCAGCAGGACTGAGAGCCCCCCCTGTTAAGAAAACCCAGTCCATGAAGCTGTGCAGGTTGATAGGAAGGGGGAGACCCTTTTCATTCCCAAGGCTTTCTTCTCACTAGTTACTGCCCCTTGGGTTTTATTCAGCACCTCATTAGGTCAGGAGAGACGGACCTTTAGTTGACCTGCTGGCAGTCAGGCCTGGATCTAGCAGGAGGTGATCAAAGGAACCGTCACTGGAGCCGCACTCCACCCCCTCCTCCCTTGGGAGGAGGCCTCTGCCAAGGTGATCTGGTGGAAGCCACTGGGGGAGGGTGAGAAAGAGACAGCTTTCATGTCTGTTCTTTCCCTTAGAAGAAACAGCAAGACAGGACTAGCAGGCCAGAACTCCCTACTTCTGGGATGAATGGCTGTTCTTAAGTGAAGGCATTGGGGGAGGGGTAGCCACCTAGACTGGCACCTGGGGTGTGCTCTGGTGCCCTGATCTTGGAGCCCTAGAGACCAGTAGCCTTGTACATGGTGCTTCAGGATTCCTTTTCACAGCTGTCCGCCTCTTCCTGGGATGAAGTTACACTGAAGTCTCTATGTTATCTGAGAGTCTTTGTGACGTTTTGGGCTTAATTTTATCAGGGTTCCAACTTAAAAGTGGGAGAGAAAATAGGCTGGCTTTTCTTTTCCCCCAGCAAAAAGAGAAAACAATGTGATTAGAATGTGTTAAGGAGGAAAGATCCCGGCTTACAGGTAGAGTATCTCTGTCTTGTACTAGAGGGAATCAAAATTAAATCTGGCTCAGCACTAGACCAGGGAAGGTGCCAGAAAAAGGCACAAGTCCACTTTATCCACTGGCCCAGCTGCTGGGTGAGCAGGGCAGACTTCATTAGACCAGCTTCTCTTGAGAAAGGCAGTGTTTGGACAGGCCTGCAATTTGAGAAGCCAGTAAGGTACACTCTCCCTTTCTTACCTTTGTTGGGCTGCCAAAATATTTACTTGACTTCTTAACTCTAAATCTTCAAAACACACCTGGATTGCAGAAAACAGGTAATTTTCTTATTTTTTTCCTAACTCGTGTAACACAGTCCAATCTAAGCAAAAATAACAGTATCATGAGGGGGTCAGGAAGAAAGGAAGGCTGGTAAGAGATGCCATTTTGCATAATTCAGTCACTTAAGAGGTTGGTAGGTAACCTGGACTCTTCTGTGTGTAGTTGTGAATTGGGGGATGGTGGGTGGTTACAAGGGCTACAGAAATAACCAACAGATTTTACAGGTGAGCCTTTTGCAAATCAAATGGATTTTATTTGGCTTTTAGGAGAAAGTCAGTTTCTATGCCAAGTAAAAGTCTGTGTCAATAATGTAGTAGTCAACTGCATTATTATTATTATTATTATTATTATTATTATTACTATTACTATTATCATAATTTAGCCATTCTACAAAACTTGACTGCCTTGTAACATCAGACATCTGACTGGGGACCATGTACCAGGGAGAAAGGGATGCTGCAATCACAAAGGCTGAATTCACTTTAGATGAATTTCAAGATGATAGGAAAGACCCCCAAATTAGCTGAAAAATAAAATAAAACTGGGGAGAGGGTGTGCTGTGTGGTCTTCTGAAGTTTTTAAAAAAAGAACTTGGGAAAACAGGACTAGAAGAGAAACCATGTGTGCCCATCTCTCTGTCATGTGTGCCTGTCTATCAGCCCATTTGCCAAAGCTGAGTGGTCTACAGTCAGGTTTCCATATAAGCTGGTTCTCAATGATGCCATTTCATTGATATGGGTAGATCTCAATGAAAAGGTCTCTGTACTGCCCGTTGGCACTCATCTTAGGCTCTCCAGAATCCCAACTAATGATCCTACATACCCTTTCAGCTCTCAGGTTCCAAAGCCTCCTGAGAAGAGCCTGGACATTAGTTGGGGAAATAATCTACAGTCTGCTGTTCATCAACAAACCTTTGAGAGAAAAACTACTTTGAAAACATTTTTGAAATAGAACTTTTTTGAGCTGTTCTTTTCAAAAGCACTAAAAGCATAGCAGCTGTGGGAGGCTTGCTGACTGCTGTCAGCAGCCAACATCTTTCTTTGGCAGTACTTCTGTTACCTTTATTTAGGTAGACAGTCCTGTTCTCCCTTATTACAAATGAGGGAGTGTACTTTTAAGCCCATGGAAATAATGTCTAACAGTTGGCCAGCAGGGGCATTCCCAGTCATGAAGACTTTCTGGGATTCTAGGAAGTATTTTCCAGAACTATTAGGAGCCTCAAAATGAGGCTCCTGGATGGTGCCTCCTTCATCTTTCCATACTCATAACCTAGCTATTCTGTTACTAAGAACTGAAGGGACTTGACCACTGAATGTCTAGAGACCTGCTATCCTCCCACTACTCAATACTATAGCCAAATGGCCCGGGTGGAATCAAGGGATCCTAAATAGCAGATTAGAACAGGGACTAGTGATACAAACAGATCAATGCTTGTTGGCTTCTCTATTAACTTAAAAGCTTTAGAAGAGAGGAAACTCTTCCATAGGAATTCCAGAAGGCCCTCAATGTATGTCTATAATAAAATACCACAGAAATAACTAGTAGATATCATCGAAGTAATAATTACCGACACAGAAGATCAAAGTACAACCAAAGAAGTAGTGACTTAGATTTTATCAAAATCAAATAGGTTTGTATTGCAAAGGACTTCATCAAGAAAGTGACATGACAAGAAAACCCATGGAGTAGGAAGAAGTAGTTGCTAATGATCCTAAAACACAGTAGCACACGTCTAATTCCTAGCCCTCCAGAGGCAGAAGCAAGCAGATCTCTGTGAGTTCAAGGCCAGCTTGGTCAACATAGTTAATTCTAGGTCAGCCAGAAGTATTTTGTGATACTGTCTCAAACTTACAACAACAATAACAACAACAACAACAACAACAACAACAACAACAACACAAATTACTAGTTAGCACTGGAAAAGATGCTCAATATAGCAAACCACTAAAAAAAGGCAAATCAAAAACCACAGCAGGATGGCATTAACCAAAGCCAGGAAGTCAGTGAGGGTGCAGATAATTCAGAACCTTTACTAGAAGGAACAAAAGAGCAGTGAAGTACACACACACACACACACACACACACACCATACACACACACACACACACACACACTCACACTCACTCACTCACTCACTCACCCTTACCCCTCACCAGGTTGGGATGTATGTATCCTGGCTCATTTGTATTATTGGGGATTACACCTAGGAACTTCTGTCCATTAAGCAAGTCCCAGGTGTTGCTATTTTAAAAGTATGTCAGTTCCTAAAAACATATGAAAAACAAATTGTGTGTACGTGTGTAAAAACTTGTACAAAAATTAGGGTGGTAGAATACATCTTTAATCTTAGCACTAAGGAGATAGAGGCAGGCCAGCCTCGTCTACAGAGTGACTTCCAGGCCAACCAGGGATAATAGAGAAAACCCTATCTCGAAAAACAAAACAAAACAAAACCCAAACCAAACCAAACAAAAAATTTGCTTGAAAATGTTCACAGTAGCGATGTTCATAACAAATAGAAGTAACTGATAATTCCTATACAATGAAATATTATTCAGGAATAACAATAGGGAGAGTTGGGGAGGTGGCTAAGGTGTTAAGAGCACCTGCTGCTCTTGCCAAGGCCCTGGGTTTGGTTCCCAGCACCCACAGGCACATAACCATTCATAACTCGTTCCTGGGGATTTGGTGCCCTCTTTTGGCTTACATGGGTACTAGGCACACACATGGTGCATATACTTACATGCAGACAGAATACTCATATACATAAAAAATAAACATAAAAACTTTTTAAATGAGGAAAAGAGAAATAAAGTACCAATACATGGATAAAGTGGCAATATTTTGCTAATGGAAAGAAAACCAAACCATTAAATATAGAAATGGTGACAAAGAGCATACAATATATCACATATGATGATTCAATTTATAAGAAATATCTACTACAACAGGTAAACCCATAAACAGAAAATGAATCAGTGCTTGTTTTGGAATAGAGGGGAATTTGTTGAGATAAAAGAGATTTGTTGTTGAAGTAGTGAAATTGTGTATCTGATAAGGAAATTGGATTAAAGCAATAAAAAGAAAATATTCTAAAGTGAGGTTTTGGTAATGGTTGAACAATTTTGTGTATACACTAAAAATCACATACATGTTCTGAAAACAAGCTTCTGTATAGTTTCATGTAGGAACACCTTAATTAAGGCTTTCTGTTTTGTTTCTAAATAGTATACAACCATCAAACATTTCCAAACAGAAACAGGTAGAAAAGTTTTGGTGCTGAAACAATCTTGGGAAATGTAAACTGAAATAAGGTTTGGGTTGGTTTTAACCACTGTTTTTCCAAAATTTAAACAAAAACATATCTTACATCCTGGAGTGGACTAAAACTTGAGTGTGGTAGCTAGGGATATCATTCAGATGCTTGAGTGCCAACACAGTATGTATGAACTGCTGGTCACAGTGTAAAATCAGATATGGTGACTCATGCCTATAACACCAGCATTTGGGAGGTGGAGGCAGGAAGATGAGGCGTCAAAGGTTACCCTCAGTTACTCTCTAAAGCAGGCTGGCCTATGTGGCATCCTATATTTTAAACAAAATAAGCCCTCACCCCTGGGAGTGGGGACCAAACCATTAAATATAGAAATGGTGACAACGTGACAATGAGCAGAGGTTCTGAAAGTAACTCCCATACTGACACTCTGGTACACAGATGTGATATATTAGATGGTAGATGGGGATTAATCAAGATTCCTTGTTCTAGGGGGAAAAAAAGAAAACATAACCAGGCACCCACTTTATCAATTATTCTAAATGTACTTATAAACATAGTTTTCTTAGCTCTAGAAATGAGTGCTTTCTTTTCTTTTTTGGCAGTTTTCTGAGTTTTCCAGCTTTTAAAATTAAATGTATATGTATATATCTGAGTACAGGGGTCCTAAGAGTCCAGAAGAGGGTTTGGGGGATAGAATTCATATCCTCAGTAAAAGCAATACATGCTCTTAGCTGCTGAACTATCACTCCATTCCCCAAAATGAATGCTTTGAAACAACAAAAAATCACAGTAGCATAACATTATGCCAAAAAGACACACCCAGATTTGATAGAAAATACAGGGTATGATCGTAAGTTCTATAATTTACTATTTTAGTATATATGAATTTTAATATATGTTATAACATACTATTATTTTTACTGCACTTATTTATTGGGTGTATGTGGGGGTACACATGTACCAGGGTGCTCATATTGAGGTCAAAGGATAACTTGCAGGAGTCAGTTCTTCCCTACCATGTGGGTTCTGGGGATTGAACTAAGTTCAGCAATTTTGGTGGCATGTGTCACAGGCTGCTAAGTTATCTAAGAGGCTGTGTGGCTGTGTGTGTGTGTGTGTGTGTGTGTGTGTGTGTGTGTGTACGTACCCATACACACATATATAAAAGATTAGGGTATATAGAAGGCTGGAGAAGTGTTCCTCTTTCTCCATATCCTCGCCAGCACTTGTTGTCTCTTGAGTTTTTAACCACCATTCTGACTGGTGTGAGGTGGAATCTCAGGGTTGTTTTGATTTGCATTTCCCTCATGACTAATGATGTTGAACATCTCTTAAGGTGTTTCTTGGCCATCCGAATTTCTTCTGGTGAAAATTCTTTGTTTAGCTCTGTACCCCATTTTTTGATAGGGTTATTTGGTTCTTTGGGGTCTAACTTCTTGAGTTCTTTGTATATATTGGATATTAGCCCTCTGTTGGATGTGGGGTTGGTGAAGATCTTTTCCCACTTTGTTGGTTGCCGTTTTGTCCTTCTGACAGTGTCCTTTGCCTTAATCACTTAAAGAATATAAGAATTTTTACCCAGATTTTATACACATTTCTATAACAAGGTAAGTTTTAAGTGATTTAAAGATAGAATAAAGCTGGGCATGGTGGCGCACGCCTGTAATCCCAGCACTTGGGAGGCAGAGGCAGGCGGATTTCTGAGTTCAAGGCCAGCCTGGTCTACAGAGTGAGTACCAGGACTACACAGAGAACCCCTGTCTCGAAAAACCAAAAAAAAAAAAAGATAGAATATATTGAGATTAGAAGCAACCGAAGAAATAACAAGAGCCACACAGAAATTTCAAAATTCTGTATATCCAACAAACAAAAGATGATTAAAAGAGCCAATTACAAAACAGCCTGGAAAAACGGAGGATGAATGCGTATGTGAAGAGGGAAGGTGAGTGACTGGGAGGAGATGAGGGAGAGGAAGCTGTGGCTGAAATGTATCTATGTATGTGTGTATGTATGTATGTATGTATGTGTGTATGTATGTATGTATGTATGTATGTGTGTATGTGTGTATGTGTATATGTGTGTGTGTATAAACAAAACCCCCCAAAGCAAAACATCCTAAAGCAGGAGGTGTGTATAGCTCAGCATTAGAAAACCTTCCTGATGTGTAAAGTCCTGGGTTCTGGCCTCACCACTGCAAATAACAACACATCAAATGGGTACTTATAAAATTTTATTTTTAAAAGCCTACATTAGTATCCATGCATAAAAATGAGTTATAGCCAAGGAAATGTTAGATCCAAAACAGCCCCCCACCCCCAGTGCTGGTGACAATGTCCTAAACAGGACTTTGACTGGTAAACAGGAAGACTGTTACTAGGCAAGCAGAAGCCTAAAGGTAGCTTTCTGTTTCCTAGGGGCCTCCCTTATTCTGCCTTCAAAGGTCAACTCCCCAGGGACAGGGCATCTAGTTCCTGGTCAGTCCCAATAGCTGGTATCAGTTCAAAAATCCTCCATCTTGTTGACTGGCTGACTGTCATAAAATTCATTTATTTTCCACCATTTTTCTTCTATTTGCCTCTTGAGAATAGCAGTTCCAACCCAAATAAATCTTTCTACCCATGGAGTGGTCCAGTTTGGTGGTTTCATTGTGTCCTCACTTAGAGAAGCATTTAACAAAAAAGGAAATTACACTAGAACATAGAAAAAAATGTTTCAAGTTTAATGTTTAGTAATAACATGATAATCAAAAATATGCAACTGAAAATAATTACTTTTAATCTTAAAATTAGTAAAAGAAACATTAATAGGGAGAGCTAGATGGCTCATGGGTAAATGTACTTCCTGCAAAGTCTGGGACATGAGCTTGATCCCCAGTACCAACATGGTAGAAGGAGAAAACTGACTCTGGCAAGTGTTGTTTTCTGACATTGGTGCCATGGTGGCATGTATCTGCCATCAAGCACACACATATATGCATGATCACCAGGCTACATAATAGATACCCTGTCTGTCTCAGAGAGGGAGGGAGGAGGGGGAGGCAGGGAGGGGGAGAGACAGAGAGACAGAGACAGACAGAGAATATCAAATGAGTCATTTCTATCAACTATAAAACTTGTGTTTGGGACAAAGAATTAAATCTTTTTTTTTTTTATCTCCTCCACCAAATAAGACTTTCATGCAAATGTTTTAATCCTCTCCACCCTGAAAAGCCTTTCTTTATGCAAAGGTGACAGCTCAAGTCTAGAAATGTGATGGCCTGGAGCAGTGACCCTTTTCTCTTTGGTGGTCCCTTTCCTCCTTCATTTCCTCTGTGCCAATTCTTTTCAGACTAGCCAATTGAATAAATTTGTGAGGTTGGACCCCAGCCAATGGGGAAAAGACACAGTCACCAAAGTTAGAATAAAAACCCAATGCAGAGGCAGGTGGTTCTCTGTGAATTCCCAGCCAGCCTGGTCTACAGAGTGAGTTCAAGGACAGCCAGGGCTACACAGAGAAACCCTGTCTTGAAAAACCAAACCAAACAAACCAACCAAAAACCAATGTACTTCCTGTCTCTGAATTTGCCCTTCTGAGCACATTCTCTTAATCAGAAATAAAGATTGCCCTGTCCAGACACACTGATTGTAGTAGTAGTCCCTTTCTTTGTAACTAGTGGTGCTTGCCTTTAATCTCAGATTTCTGGATCACTAAATTCAAGGCCAACCTGGTCTAAAAAAGTGAGTTCCAGGACTGCCAGGAGGTTTGCCTTACTTTCTAAGACCAGAATCAGAGATCTGACCATTCCTTTTTCTTTTCATCTGTATTTTAAGTTGGATGTCAAGAGACTATTTTCCCCCTCTGATACTTTGGGTTTCATTACTCATTCTCTAAATCCCCATCCCGCTTGTCAATCATGTGACCTAACTCTATGCTGTTTTAACCCAAATAGCATCTGCTATAATTTACAGCTTTCCTGCCTTGGGTTTTTCTTCTAAATTTAAAATTGTCCTCACATTACCATTTGAGTCTATTGTTAAATTCTTTTAATATTGAGACTAAAAGATGAGACCCAGATTTCCTCAATATTATCTGACAACCACGAAGAAACAACTTAAGATTTTTTGGTAACAACATATTTAGTGGCCTATATGGGGATATAACAGAAGTTTTTCTGGTCTGAGGACACACATTATCTTAGTTTGTACCTAGGAGATCCAGATGACACCTCTGTTGAAGCCAGTGACCACCACTCCTGTAGCCATTGGAAATGCTGAGTCAGAAGAAGAATAATCTGTAGATAAGACGACTCCCCAAATTCACAAATGAAAAGTGGCACGCATAAAGAGGCTTCCTCCAACCAGAGCTTCACACAGACAAGTAATCATGTTCCAAAAGCCCAGGTATGAGTGAAAAGTATGTAATGACCCTAAAAGGTCACTAACAAATGGTAGCTAACAACTGTCTCTAACTCTAGTTCCAGTGGATCCAACACCCTCTTCTGGCCTCCATGGGCACTCACTATTCACAAGGTGCACAGATATGCATTTAGGCAAACACTTATACACATACAATAAAAATAAATCATAAAAGACAAACAACAAACCACAAAACCCAAGAAGTTTTCAATGTGACTTGAAAGGAGAGTCACATTGGAGAGTGAGACTCCAATGGAGTCTGCGTTAGGGGTGGAGGGATGGCTCAGTGGTTCCAGAGGACCCGAGTTCAATTCCCAGCAACTATATGGTGGCTCACAACCTTCTGTAATGGACCTCATGTTCTCTTCTGTCATGCAGGCATGCATGCAAATAGAGCACTCATATAAATACATAAATTTTTAAAGGTGACAGAAACCTGATTTTTTACAAATGAATCTGTTGTTCACAAAAAAGATGATAAAGCTGAAAGCTTTTAGTGTTTAAATAGTAATCCAAATTTTTATTTAAAAAAAAAAACCAATAGCGGGCGGTGGTGGCACACACCTTTAATCCCAGCACTTGGGAGGCAGAGACAGGTGGATTTCTGAGTTCAAGGCCAGCCTGGTCTACAGGTTCATACTGAAGAGAGTAAGCCAAGTTCCTTAATTAGCACAAGAAATAGCACAGCTTTTCAGGATGACTAAAATCATATTGTCTTAACAATGGTTATGGTAACTGAAATATGTTTATATTATTTAAACATTTCAGGAACAACATACTGTATTAAATACATAAAGTCTCATCTATATGGGCTTGACTATAGAAACTAGTAAAGTATTTCTTAAATGAAAAATGTGTATTATTATACTTATTTATTTTGGATATGTGGGGAGAGCGAGATTGGGCATGGGCATGCCGTGTGTGTGTGTGTGTGTGTGTGTGTGTGTGTGTGTGTGTATGTAGGTCAGAAGACAACTTGTAGTAAAGAGTTGGTTCGATTTCCACCAGGTAGGTCCCAGGGGTCAAACTCAGGTTTTTTGACAGGCTCTTTTACCTGCTGGGCCCTCTCATTGTCCTATTATTGTTTTATGACTAGATTAGGAAAATAATATTATGGAACAGAAGGGTTCCTAGGAACTACATGCATGTGCCTATGTTTAAGTTTATATCTTTAAAAAGGAAGAACAAAGTAAAACAAAGAAAAGATAAGGTATTTTTGTCAGAAATCTGAGGTCTCATGACCAAGGCCAGCAGACAAATTCCCCTACATCCCCCCTACTTTGTCTCCAGGGATTCTATGCCTATGTGAGGAGAATAGCAGAATTTTGCTCTTATGCTATACAAGTACAGTTTGTGTGTGCATGTGTAGGTTAGAAATATCTATAATCTCCATGGCCTTGGTAGCTGTCGAGGCGGCTCTCATATCACCTTTGGCCATAACCAGAAACCGATGCTTAAGCAAGTTAATGCACGTGCAAAATCAGATGTTTGTAAGGTTGCTCTATTTGAGAATGGAGAGCAGATGGAACTGTGGGCTAGCCTGACAACTGACCTGGTAGCTGCACTTTATATAGTATGAAGACATGCACTGGACTCACAAGCTCTCAAAGTAGACAAATTCAGCAGCATCTTTGATGAACATTTGGACAGCCTTGCTACCATCTCTTGTGTTCTAGAACAGCTTAACTGTGGCTCTGGTGAAAGAGGATGAAAGGCTGGAAACAATGCTAAAGACTAACAAGACTGGGGCAGCTTTCCCTGAGTCCTGAAGGGGGCAAGCTGCCTGTATCCCTTGGTTGGTCTGTTCACTTACTATGTCTTCAAAGTGCCTTTAAGCCTCCCAATTGCTGATTTCAGCCTTTTATAGCTAATGATGTATCTGATTTCTCTCTCTCTCTCTCTCTCTCTCTCTCTCTCTCTCTCTCTCTCTCTCACACACACACACACACACACACACACACACACAAGATATTTGATTGCATTGTGAACCCCAAGGCTGTGAACTGGAAAAACCTAGCATACACCTTTAAACCAAGAGCTTTCTGTAAACAAAAGCTAAATAAAGTCAAGGGTAGGTCAAGAGGAGGAGCAAGTAACTGGCTAAGAGGAAACTAAAAGAAAAAGGACAGACATTGAGGGAATTTAGACAGCATGGAGAAGGAGGAGGAGCTTTTGCTTTCTGGGATGTCAATGGAGTAGGAAGGTCAGCCTGGCACTTTCTTTGCCTCTCTGAGGTAGCAGGCTTTCATCACAGTATCTGGCTTCTGAGTCTTCATTTGGTAAAATCAAATGCTTGGGCTTTTGTTTTAAAAACAACAACATATTCGTGTTTAATATAGTCCTTTAATCAAGAGCTTTATGGAAGATTTGGGTGTAAATGAAAAGCATCACTTAAAAGGTCTGACTTTCAAACCAGACTCATGACCTCAAAAACAAAGTGGTATTTCCTAAATTTTTCCATTCATATCAAGCCAATCTTTTCCCCCAATCTGATTTCTTTTACCAAATTCCTTTCTTGCTTTTTTTAGCCAAATATGGAAGATATTTACCCATATATTCCTTAAAATAAATCTGTACAGTCTTCCAAACTTCCTACCCAATAAGAAACTCATTTTAGAAAAGGACTCCCATTTGCTTAGAAGAAGTATGTTTAAAGACAAAAGGAAACTTGAATTTCTATTAATTTGGCACGTGTGTGTGTGTGCGTGTGTGTGTGTGTGTGTGTGTACACGTATGTGAGAGTGGAGGCTGTAAGGATAACTTTTAGTTAGTTCTCTCCTCTCACTATGGGCTTAGAAGAGCAAACTTAGGTATTAGATTTGTGTAGTTAACTGAACTACCTTGCCAGTCCATCATAATTCTTTAAAGGAGACTTGCAGAATTCAAGGCAAAGAGACACTACCTAGCTTAAAGACCCCTGGCTTTTGCTGAGTAGAATTATCATTCCTATACAGGCTGTTTGGCTTCATGGCTTGGGTTCTGTATATATACATCTCAATGTGTAAAATGCAATGAAAGTATAGAATAAAGGTATCATGTACAGAGAACAACGATGCACAGAAGGGAATGATGGAAGAATTAGCTTCCCAAAAGTAACATCTTTTGGAAAGATAATGTTTGCATGTCATAATAAAAGAGGGCTTTCTATTGACATGAATATCTGAGGTAAAATTCTTTTCCTTCTATTTTTTTCTTTTTCTTTCTTTCTCACTTTGTAGACCAGGCTGGCCTCGAACTCAGAAATCCACCTGCCTCTGCCTCCCAAGTGCTGGGATTACAGGCGTGCGCCACCACCGCCCGGCCCTTCTATTTTTTAAATGTTTTAATTTTGTGTGTGTATAAGCATTCTGCCTGCATTTCCTTTTTTTTTTTTTTTTGGTTTTTTGGTTTTTTGGATTTTTTTCCCCCCAAGACAGGGTTTCTCTGTATAGCCCTGGCTGTTCTAGAACTCACTCTGTAGACCATGCTGGCCTTGAACTCAGAAATCCACCTGCCTCTGCCTCCTAGAGTGCTGGGATTACAGGTGTGCGCCACCACTGCCCGTGTGTGTGTGTGTGTGTGTGTGTGTGTGTGTGGTTTTTTTGAGACAGGGTTTCTCTGTATAGCCCTGGCTCAGAGATCTGCCCAAGTGCTGGGATTACAGGCGTTTGCCACCTTCTGCCTGCATTTCTGAGCACCAAGTGTGCATCTGATATTTGAGGTGGTCTGAAGAGGGCATTGAATCCCCTGAAACTGGAGTTACAGACATTTGTGAGCTGCCATGTGGGTGCTGGGAAGTGATCATGGATCTTATAGAAGTATTCCTGGAAATATCTGTGAGCAAACCCCAGATGAGAGTGGATGCTGAGGAGAAGCACCTCTGCTCCCACCCCAGTACACACAGGGTTTAAAGAGCACTGCAGCTTCCCAGCCACCTAAACATTCCTCCTCATGTAGATAATCCCTGTTTCCAGAAGGTCATGGCTGAAGGTTATATACCAACGCAAGCCTCAATGATACTAACATGTTCTAAGATATTAAGAAGTCTTCCTATCTGGTTATTATTTATACATGACCCTCTATGGCTTGTGTGCCTACTTATTCCCACTGACTCAGTAACAGTCACAGAGCTTAGCTGAGTTCTGTGAGATGATTTTGCTGTAGGAAAATAACGTTGGGTTAGCAAACTCAGATTTCACTCCATATTCTCATGTTTGTATGGGTTACAGCTATTTTATATTGAGCTTATTAGAAACTAAAACATAAAAGGTACAACATGGAACATACAAACACATATTCCATTAGGCATGAGTGAGACGAAGTCAGCACATACAATGACACCCTTGGAAAGTCCTACTGTGAGGGGATTGGGTGAAAGACATATGGTACTATAGTATACTATGAAAACAGTCTTGATCTTCTGAGTCCTGGAAAGGATGTTATGTCTCCTGGCCACACTTTAAAACTTGAATGGTTGGATTAATATCTATACCAGAGGGGCTGGAGAGATGGCTCAGCAGTTAAAAGCACTGATTGCTTTTCCAGAGGTCCTGAGTTCAATTCCTAGCACCCACATGGTTGCTCACTACAATCAGTAATGGGATTTGATGCCCTCTTCTGGGGTGTCTGAAGACAGCAACAGTGTACTCATACATTAAATAAATAAATAATAAAAAATGTATCTATACCAGAACCTTATTAGGTTCAGTGTTTACTGGAGAAGTCAATGAGACAGCTCCCAGAAGAGAACAGCCAAGGTATTTGCCAAAACCCATTCATTATCATGAGATCACTGGCACTTTGGGGAAATTTTGCTCCCTATGCCTATTGCAGGCTATAGTCAATGCTATTGGTTTTCATCCAGAACATGACAGCAAGAACCTATTGTTAAGGACACATTCTTGAGTTAGAACATACAGAAATATAGATACTATCAGCCAGAAACATCTCTACTGGCTAGCTCTCATACTGCTGGAAGATACTATGTATACTACAGGGAAGGAAGTATAATCATTAGTCTCACTCAGCAGTGAACCCTGTGAACTACAATAATGACCCTCCTTGGCAGATGTGCCCACTGGTACAATAGTGGTACAATGTTATGGGAGGAATAAATGTTAAACCCACTCCAGGACATGGAACCCATACCTTGACACTGCCAACAAAACCATGAACCCTAAGGGAAAACCTAATATAATTACTAAATGGACACAGAAATAAGATACCTCCTAATGACTTATTGCCATCCGCATAGATCAGTACACATCTTGGTCTCATAAGAGAAACTGCTGTTGCTGCTTTTTAATTAAAAATTTTTAGAATTTCACATCATGCACACCAATTCCACTCATCTCCCTGTCCTCTTCTATTCTCTCTTCACCAGTGTAACCTCCCCACCAAAGAAAACAAAAAATAAAACCACAACCAACCAATCAAACAAAAAACAAAAACAAAAACAAACATCTCACCTTGGAAGCTGTGGTATTAAAGCGTCTCAGGCAGTATTCCTGTTTGTCCGCACATCTTTTCTTGCAAATGTTCATTGAAATACGTCATTGGTCTTATTTGAAGCCTCTGGCTTCTGTTATACTACCAGTATGGGATCCTCCCCCAGGACTCCTCTCAGACATCCTGTTGTTGCCTTGTGCTATGGACATACCACAGCTTTGGACCCATCATGTACTCCAGAAGTGGACCAACTCAGAGCCCTGGTTCTGACACTGGGTGGAAGCTGAGTTGGTCAACCCACCAGTTCTCTTGTGCTCATGCCACCTGGGCTAGCTCTACTGTGTTACCTAGGTGATGTTCAGGAGAAATGCTTCTTATAATAGCTGGCAGTTAACAAAGAGACCCACAATGAGTCAATTTACAGAGAATAAGAGACTTCAGAGTGCTCAGTCCTAAATAGGATGTCTATATTACATCGCTCCCCTCAAGGTTTAGGGATCTATCTGGAAGGGGAGGCTGAAAGATTAAGAGTCACTGTGGTGGATGACTTAAAGTTGTTAGCCGGGCGGTGGTGGCGCATGCCTTTAATCCCAGCACTCGGGAGGCAGAGGCAGGTGGATTTCTGAGTTTGAGGCCAGCCTGGACTACAGAGTGAGTTCCAGGACAGCCAAGGCTACACAGAGAAACCCTGTCTCAAAAAAAAACCAAAAACCAAAACAAAACAAAAGAAGGAAGGAAGGAAGGAAGGAAGGAAGGAAGGAAGGAAGGAAGGAAGAAAGAAAGAAAGAAAGAAAGAAAGAAAGAAAGAAAGAAAGAAAGAAAGAAAGAAAGAAAGAAAGAAGTAAGTAAGTTGTTTTTCAGGCACAACAGGCAGATGAACCTTAAGACCTGCAAAAATTGAAAAACAAAACCCCAGAATGGAAGAATAGAGGTAGTGTCTTAGGGTTTATATTCCTGCACAAAACATCATGACCAAGAAGCAAGTTGGGGAGAAAAGGGTTTATTCAGCTTATACTTCCACATTGGTGTTCATCACCAAAGGAAGTCGGGACAAGAATTTACACAGGGCAAGAACTTGGAGGCAGGGGCTGATGCAGAGGCCATGGAGGGGTGCTGCTTACTGGCTTGCTTCCCCTGCCTTGCTCAGCTTGCTTTCTTATAGAATCCAGGGCTACAAGCCCAGGGAAGGCACCACCCACAATGAGCTGGGCCCTCCCCGCTTGATCATTGAGAAAATGCCTTACAGCTGGATCTCAAGGAGGGATTTCCTCAGCAGAGGCTCCTTTCTCTGTGCTAACTCCAGCTTGTGTCAAGTTGACACACAAATCCAGCTAGTACAAGTGGGTATGAAGTCCCATCCTTAGTTGAGGAGCTATTGACATCTGATTGCTGCCAGGAGAGGGAAAGTCAGCTTTCCTGAATGGTGTGGTACCTGGTATATCGACCACATTCCAGGGCAGGGCCTCATGCTCAGAAGTATTTATTATGACAACACAAACTTCACTCAATGGGGGAAAGATTGACAAGAATATAAGGCTGGGTGGTTAGAGCAGTAGAGAATGGTAAATGATCTGGAGTTGTTGAGGAAGAGGAATTAATATGACCAAAATATAGTATACGATATTCTCAAAGAATTATTATGAAAAAAGGGAAGGTTTGTTGTCAACAACAACAAAAACCATAAACTTGTGTATTTTGTGAGCTGTAGTTTGAACAGGGAAGATACTTTCCTGAGACAGACTCATATTCAGAGGATGAGACTCTCTGGCCATTTCTGTCTCCTTTTCTTCCATATACCAGGACTCATAATTACCAGGTATCCCTTCATGGGACTACACTTTACTACTTTGGAACAAAAAACTTAGAGCTGTTGTTGTTGCTATTTTGCTGTTTTTTGTTTTTGTTTTGTTTTGTTTTGTTTTTTGAGCCCAGGCTTGCCTAGAATACATTATGTAGCACATGCTGACCTCAAACTCCTGATGAGCCTCTTGATCTCTCAAGTGCTGGGACTTCAGACATAAATCAACCCACTTTATTATAATTATTTATACCTACTGCCATTCTAGTCCATATACTGTAAAATGATTTAAGAAATACCATATTTTATTTGGGTAAAATATATAATATGGAATTTATCACTTTAAGTGCGTAAGTCATTAGAATATTGTCAATCATGGCTATCAATAACCTCCAAAATATTTTCATCTTTCCAAACTGAAATTCTATACCTAGTTTAAAAAACAAAACAAAAAAAGCTTTCCTGCTCCCAGAGTCTGACAACCAGCAATTATTTCACTCTCCACATTTTTGGATTTCACTATAAAAGTAATAGAACTTTGGGATGCTAAAAGAAATAGGATAATGAGTTGAGAGAAAGAGAATATGGATAACAAAAGCTACTTTGTTGAGTATATTCATCTGTGCTAGGAACAATGATCAACAATAGATGTACTCTCCTTTAGATCCTGCTCCTATTTATGGAGGTTGGAGCATGGAGAGGGCTGAGTGACTGCAGGGGTCAGAGCTTGGGACTTGGAATCTTTTTAGACTTGAAACCAGGAATATAGAGGTTGTATCTCCTGAGTAGGTAGGGGCAGAGAGATAAAACAGGTCTATAAAGAGATCTGGAGAGGGAGCTGCCGATGTGGTGAGGACTGGCAGTACCAGATGTAGTTTCTATGACACAGTTCAACCTTCAAAGCAAATTGTGATTCTACCACATAGAGGCAACAGTCCTGACCACATCCAGTTGATACTGAAAGCAGCTTGTGTTTACTATCTAGAAAAGACTGACTGAGGCAAGAGGAGAAAAGAATTCAACACTGGTGAAGCACAGAACAGTTCTGTTTCAGCTCCAGGGTCTTGTGAGCTGTGTGATCTCAGATCGAGTGGAGAACCTTACTAGGACTCAGTTTCCTCACCATAACATGGGAGTGTGGACAAGATGCCAGTGTGATAAGCAAAAGCAACTGCAGCTCCTAGCAGGCAGTATTCAGGATGGGTGCATGAGCTAAGTGCTCTACTAACATCTCACAGTCCTACAGCAATCAAAGAGGCAGTGCTTTACAAAGGAGCAAGGAACCAAGAACTAAAGTTGCCTTTCTAAGGTCACTCAGGCAAGGCATTCTAACATAAAATCCTCTAAATGTCTTTACATTAACTTTCCCATACCATCTTCTGAAGCACGGGACACAAGCAGGTCCAGGTCTGGTGGATTTACTGTATTTCAAAATGCTAGCACAGAATTGGTCTATCTGGGGTTTGGGGTATATCCAGCCAGGAATTTCAGAATTCAGTCCAAGTGAATTCTGCTAGAAACTCTAGCACATCATGAAAGTCTCTGTGAAGATGATGGGTCATAGCCGGGCGGTGGTGGTGCACACCTTTAATTCCAGCACTTGGGAGGCAGAGGCAGGCGGATTTCCGAGTTTGAGGCCAGCCTGGTCTACAGAGTGAGTTCCAGGACAGTCGGAGCTACACAGAGAAACCCTGTCTCGAAAAAACAAAAACAAAACAAAAAGATGATGGGTCATAATAGCCAAATTAAGATTAACCTTTTAAATTCTTTGTAGTCCTGTAAGATTTTTTTTTTTTTTTTTTTTTTTTTTTTGGGTTTTTCGAGACAAGGTTTCTCTGTGTAGCCCTGGCTGTCCTGGAACTCACTCTGTACACCAGGCTGGCCTCGAACTCAGAAATCCGCCTGCCTCTGCCTCCCAAGTGCTGGGATTACAGGCGTGTGCCACCACGCCCGGCTCCTGTAAGATTCTTAATAAACACTATGAAACTGAAGGGATGAAATGCCTGAGGCATATAGACTCTTGCACTTTGGGAATAATTTAAGACTCTTAAAAGCCTGGCGTTGAAGATCCTAACCTTGATCCAGAAGCTCAGAATTCCAGACAAGCAAGGCCCCAGAACATCATCTTTAAACTAAGTAAAAGAAAAATTGCTGCAGAGATCTTCCTGAGCCTGGCCTGAAGTGAGGCCTGGGAGGTCCTGGCCCACTTCTTCCCTGTTGTAAGAGTTCCCCCAATTCTACTTACCTAGTTGGTTTTGTCAGTACCTTTACAGAATCGAAAGATTAGAAGGATGTGATCATAAATTATTTTTCTCTCACCAGTTTTAGAGTGTTGAATTCAAAAGCTCTTGTTAATACAACAAGGTGATGAATTTATGTCTTTTGCTTTTAAAATAAAACTTGATTTAGACTCTTAGAGAGGCATTTATGTTTTTTTAAAATCTTTGGGGTTTTAACTCATGGTTTTCTGTGAGCTGGTAGGGTAGGGTAGGGTAGGAGGGGCCTGCATCTAGTCCTCCTAGTTTCCCATAGGCTTTTCTGTGGCAAGAGAGTCAAATTTCAACTTCCATTCACAGCAATTCATCCATTCCCACCTGTACACTGGGATAGCTGAGTTTCTTCCTATACCTTTTAATTTCTTCTTTATTTCAGTACTAGCGATGGAACCCAGAGCTTCATATGCTAGGCAAGAGCTCTGTCACCAAGCTACATTCCCAACCCAATTCCTTTGCCTTTGTGCTTCTCCTTGCCAATCAATCCTTGCTATAGCCATTGAAAGTCAGAAATAGAAGGAAAACCATATTGTATGCAGGGGACTGGCATGCTGAGCTGCTGGGAGAATCACTGTGCCTTCCCCCACCAGACTCTTTTGTTTCTATTCTTGGGAACCCAGGAAAGTCGGCAAAGTCAATGAAATTAAAGTTGTGAACAGGAAGGAGGAGAGGAGGAAGAAAAGAAGGAGGAAGAAAGGAAGGAAGATGAGATTGTTCTGATTTATCATACCTCCTCTACTAACCTACATTTAAAGCAAATGGGAAACCATTTTACTTTGTCTGGTCCAGGCATCTTTACTAATGACTTTACTCAGGTGCCAACTCTTAAGACAGACAACAACAGCAAACGTGTGTTGCCTTGTGCCACACCCTAGTCTCAGCCTTTCCCAACAGAAATAAACTGCTCTTAGGCAGGTGGAGCCACACACTGAGCTTGTAAGCACCCACATTCAATAACAATTTCCTGATGAGTAAACACAAAAAGTGCTTAGTAATTCAATATATATCTCAGGTTTCCATTCCGCTGGCTTCACAGACCAGCAGACTAAATCATATGAAACTCACCCAAGTAAACCACAGTGTAGTTGGTTCAGGCAGTGGAGTAAATCGTTTGGTTCTGAGTGACTTCAACAAGTACATATCACTAAACTATCAAAGGACAATAAGGGTTGCACTGTGGGACCCTCTTCAACCCATATAGACAGAGATGGATCCCCACTGGGCCCTGGGTTTCAGGAAGGAGGACAATGAAGCCAATAAGCTGAGCAGAGAGCAGTCGCAGCTTACACCTAGAGGCCAACCGCAGAGTTGAAGCAGACACCTACAAGGAGAACACTGCTCCTACCCTGTGGATGTAGCCAGCGTTTTCCCCTAGGAAAACACTAATGTACTCTCAGGAGGGTTACTTTTCTCCTAGCCATCATTAAGCCACTCTGGTCAACTGAAAAGATGAGGTATCAACGCTGAGCCACCTCACACAAATTTATTCAACTTAGTGAACCATAAACCAAACAGGCCGTAATTCCTGTCAGGTTTCTTCCCCAGTGAAAGGGCAGGAACACTTGACAAGAGTCATGCAGTTTCTCAAAAGGCATAAGAGGGATAAAAACCCACAAACAAATTAGGCACAAGAGAATCTCCAGGACCAAAGACCTTTTAGGAGTAGTTGGCAGAAGATTATCTATGTTTTGTGACTGTTCTCTGCACCAACATCACCTCTCCTCTCGCCTGGATATCCAAGAAAACCTCAGCGTCCAGGAACACGATGTAGTTGTCTTCCAAAGTACACAGATCTGTAGCTTTGGGAACCATAAAATGTCCAGGAAGTAAGGCTACTCTTAGGGGCACTATCATTCTCCCAACCAAAAATTCAAATTACTTTCACAAAACCCTTCCCTTTAACAAAATGATCCACTTTAAAACAGGTTATGACCTATCACATTACAAGTTCCTGATGGATGGATGGATTTCCAAAGTGAATTTATTTCTATCATATACTACAGTCAGAAGTTATATTAACCCCTAGCAGCTAAAAAGCATGTTTTGTTTGCTAGTGCTTCTAAATGGTATGCCAGTCAATAGTGACACACAAGGCACTAGGCATTAGATCTCGACTCACCTCCTAATCACTTGTGAAGTAAGTTCTAATGCAGGGCCATAACTGCTGTCTGCTATTCTGAAACTAAGGAAGCTTTTTTTTTTTTTTTTTTTTTTTTTTGGTTTTTTTGGTTTTTTTGAGACAGGGTTTCTCCGTGTAGTCCTGGCTGTCCTGGAACTCACTCTGTAGACCAGGCTGGCCTCGAACTCAGAAATCCACCTGCCTCTGCCTCCCAAGTGCTGGGATTACAGGCGTGCGCCACCAAGGAAGCTCTAAATTGCAAGAGTTTTTCCATAATGGACTTGACAGCAAAAATTAATGGATTTGAACTCATTTGGAGGTAAAGCAACTGTGGGCTAAGAGGAGGCTTCAGTTATCCCACTTGATGTGAATATCCATATGGTCTGCTATACATATGTGAACGTGTATGATTACTGAGTATGGTCCCAGGTCCCCACGGGTACTTACAGAAAATATATACATGATAATACTTCCTGAAGCCCCCCAAATCTCAAGTCTAACTCAAGTCTAAAACCTTTGGCCCCAAAGGTGTAAGGTGCAGTATTATAGACTTCTAATATCAAACCATTTCACAGATAAGAAGTTGAGACTCCCAGGGAAAGCAACTTGCCCAAGGCCATATAGTAGGCAGGGGTACAGCAGACTCAGGCTGGGGCCTCCTATAGGGCCAGAGCACATGAGCTCCATGGTGCTATGTCTGCTCACACAGCTTCAGAAGAAGTGCTATGCCAGCATGGCTCTTCTTCAGAACCTGCTATTAGAAACTCAGGAAGGAAAATGCTTAAGTAGAAAACACCAATCACAATGGCAGTGACACAGAAGGCCTGGTGCTTACCTTGCCCAGAACAGTGAGACATGGTTTGGGGTCCAATTCTGGCTGCTCGAGCTTCACCACTCCTACCCAGCCATATTCATACAAGTCTTCTTCGTCATTGTTATTACATAGGCCTAGTGGGTGCATCTAAGAGACAAAATGAAAAGAAAATATCAATTGGCTGGTCATAGACTGGTTTGACCCACTTCTTATTGTGTACTAAGCAAAAGCCACTTCAAAACTTCAAACTTTATGACAGGGAACAGTTTTTCAATCCATAGGGAATTTCAATTCATTATAGTGGGCTGAGCACCAAAGAGAACACAATAAAACTCCTAGAAATAGATATTATAAGAGGTGGAAAAATGACTCAACAGTTTAGAGCATCGACTGCTCTTCCAGAGGATCCAGGTTCAATTCCAAGCAAGCACATGATGGCTCACAACTGTCTATGACTCAAATTCCAAAGAATCTGATGCCCTCTTCAGACCTCCATAAGCACCAGCGCTGCATATACAGATACACTCAAACATAACATCCATACCCATAAAATAAAATGAAATAAAAATATGTATATATTGTATACACATATATTCATGTATATGCACATTTATGTAGGTATGTGGAGCCCAGGGATTGATATCAGATGTCTCTTTAATCATCTCCCTTTACCTTATTTTTTTTGAGACAGGATCTTTAAAGGAACCTGGAGCTTTCTAATCCAACTAGAATGGTTGGCTTATAAGTCTCAGAGATCCTCCTGTCTCTGCCTGTCCAGTGCTAGGATTACAGTTGTATGCCATTGTGCTTGGTTTTTACATGGAGCTGGGGATTTAATTTAAGGCCTCATGTTTGCACAGCAAGCATTTTACAGATAGAGCCATGATTTCAGCCCCTATAAATATATATTATGGCTACTTTCTCTCTGCCTTCAATGTCCAAGGTGGAAGCCACCTACCTGATAAGAGGGAGAGAAAGCATCTTATATAAATGCCAATCTAAATTACTATAAAAATCATAAATCTAACACTAAGCAATTGTTAAAAAAACCAAAGAAAACAAAACAAAAAAACAAAAACAAAACAAAACAAAACCCCCAAAAGCCAAAAACTAATCAGGATAATATCCTATTTGGCTTCTAGGTCCTAAGGTCACATTAACTTATACATGAGGGCCTAGAGACATATTCAGGACTTTATGAGAGAACTGGAAATGTGGAAAATCCTCAGTATAATTAGCAGGCTATTGTAAGATTACAAATGGTTACTAAATGGATGACATTCTTTGAAGTCTTTTCAAAATCTGTTACACATCACAAAGAAGAAACTAGGTAGAAGAGTGCCAGCTTATTTTCTCATATAGAAGTTTGAAAACTACAGAAATCCCAAGGTCTATGTTTAGAACTCTACCACTGACTTGTATCAGGTTATTTTGTAGCAATTCCTTCACACGTTCTTTAAGATCCAGTAAGTTCTAAAGGGGACGCTCACTAAAACTCAGAAGTGACTAGGACTAGAGAGTTGGCTCAGTGGTTAGGCTACTTGTTGCTCAGGGTTTAATTCCCAGTATCCACATTGATAGCACACAGTCATCTCTAAGACCAATTCCTGGGGATCAATGTCTTTTGACCTCTATGGGCATACACATGGTGCACATACATGCAAGCAAAACATACAGAGACATAAAATAAAAATAGATCTTTAAAATAAAAGATCGTCAAGATTCAGGAAGTAAAATTTAGAGTCTCAGGAAGTCCATGAAACTGACTAGATGCACAAGTCACCTTCCTCTCTAAGCTTATATAATTCATAAAGACTACCAAGGACACAGAGATCAATTAAGTTGTCTAGAAGAATAGACCCATCAAGCTGCCCCTAAGAGTCTGAGACTAGCTAAGTGGCCTGTCAGAGATACCCTCTGACTTGGTGAATTACCTTCAAATCAAGGAATGTGTTCCAGGATTCCAGCTTTTGTTAGCCATCATCCCTGTTAGGGTGGGCTTTGGAAATACATCTGTCTTTAAAATTATTTCTGCTTCTGTACATAGCTCCTAATCCATACTCCTGTAAGTCACTCCCAAATAGTCAATGGTTTGTCAGAGTGTACCTAGGTGGCATCTATACTTTGGTTTGTCCTTGATTCCCTATCTGGGACGAGCAGATATTTAAGACACTCCAAAGAATAGTATCATACACCATAGGCTCCAGAGCCCAAGAATACGGGAAAAAAGAAATTCTCAGAGATAACTTACTAAGTTATAAGCCTAGCACAATATGTGCTAAATATCCCTTTAATATTTAACTTGTTTATTTTTATGTGTATGAGTGGTTTGCTAGCATGTACATCTGTGCAGCCATGCTTTTAACTCTTTAAGTTGAAAGATATCTCTAGGTTTGTATTAAGAACCTTCTAGGGCCAAGAGTAGTGGCATGTGACTTTAATCTCAGCACTTAGGGAAGAAGAGGCAGGTAGACCTCTATGAGTTTCAGGAGAGCCAAGGCTACATAGTGAGACTCTGTCTTGGGGAAAACAAAACAAAATGAAGAATCTTCTAGATTCCACTATAAAAGGGATAACAGCTCCAAAGACATCTATATCCTAACCTTCATACATTTTACCTCACACAATAAGACACACTGGCATATGTGACTAGACATGATGAGATGGAGGTTTCCTGGATTCTCTGTGTTGGCCACTGTATCAAAATTAGTATTGTTCTAAAACAGCAGACCTGTAGTAACTTAAAGCAGCAAATAGAAAACTAATACATGCCTGGTCTACAGAGTGAGTTCAGGACAGCCAGGGCTACACAGAGAAACCCTGTCTCGAAAAAGAAGAAGGAGAAGGAGAAGGAGAAGGAGAAGCAGCAGAAGAAGCAGCAGCAGCAGCAGCAGCAGCAGCAGCAGCAGCAGCAGCAGCAGCAGAAGAAGAAGAAGAAGAAGAAGAAGCAGAAGAAGCAGCAGCAGCAGCAGCAGCAGAAGAAGAAGAAGAAGAAGAAGAAGAAGAAGAAGAAGAAGAAGAAGAAGAAGAAGAAGAAGAAGAAGCAGAAGAAGCAGAAGAAGCAGCAACTGTTCTGTGGGTATAATTTCTTCTTGAGGGTCGTGGAACCTCATAGTGCTAACAGTTGTATAACAAAACATACCCCCCCACCCCCACCGAGAGAGAGAGAGAGAGAGAGAGAGAGAGAGAGAGATATCAAATCAAGTGTCTATGTAGCCTTGGCTGTCCTGGAATCCACTATGTTGATCATGTGGCTGGAACTCAGAAAGATCTGCCTGCCTCTGCTGTGATTAAAGGCATACACCATCATGCCTGACACTAAATACTTTAAAATAGTAGGTTTTTAACCAAGCAATTGTTTATTCAGGAAGGATTTGTTGCTGGTCTACTGCTGGCCTTGGTGAATGTGGGTATCCACAGTGTAGAGCAATATGGTTTAAATTCTTCCAGAACATAAGACAATTATAAAGGCCTTCAAAAATCATGCCCTGGCCCCACAAAATTTTTTAAAAAAATCAAAAATCAAAAGACAAAAGACAAAAAACAGTGCAAAACTCAGAAACACTTCACAACTTCACAGGAATTCTGCATCTACATTTGTAAACTGAAAGTCTACAGAAGGCTACACGTTCTTCTTTTACTTTGTTTTGTGTGTGTGTGCACACACGCACTCATAAACACATGGAGATCACTCAAACATGCCAGCCAAGTATGTTACTACTGAGTTATAATCCCAATCCTTCAAAACAAATTAATTATTTAATTAATTTATTCATAAGTCTGGGACAGTCTCATTGAGTTTCCCAAGCTGGCCTTGAGCTATCCTCATCTTCTAAATATGTGAGAGTTCAGGCACATGCTGCCATATCCAACTAGTAAAAATGGGGATGAGATTGGTTTAACTTGCTAAATGCATCATTTCCTACTCTGATCCTACAACTGCTTCGTGTTTAACTAATATAACCACATTGTCCCATGAAACACATTTTGAGAACAAGCTGGAAGGGAGAACACATACACACTAAAATACAAGGCAAAGCTAAATGACCTCAAATATGGAAGAACCAACCAGAACTCAAGAGTAAAAGACACTGGAAAGAGAAACACGGGAGGGCAGTGAACAGAAGGGAGAGAAGATAAGCCAGAACAGGAACCAAGAGCAGCAGAAGCCACAGTTGAAACGTGACTCACTGCGGCCACTATGAGAATGGGACCTAACATAAGAAGGTGTGTCAAGAGTGTGCGCCTAGGCACGCAGGCATGCAAACTACACCAACATCAAGCACAACCAAGGATCCCTGAGAGTCTGTCAGGCCAGCACTCTGGAAAATACTTCTACTGGCTGGCTCGCTCTTCCTTTCACCCTTCTCTAAGACCCCTCATCAGATTTTCTTGCTGATGCTAGGGTAACTGTTGGCAGCCCTGGCATGACTCTTGACTACTAGATAGTGTCAAAGTTTTCACAAACTAAAATGGACTTTTCTAAAGCACCAATTACCAGTTGCCACTGGTTGTTCACTTTTTTTTTTTGTAAAGATGTCATAAAAAATTATCACAGGATTGAAAACCCACCTTAGAGCCAAACACTGTAGAAAAACAGAGGCAGGCACATCTCTATGAACTTAAAGCCAGCCTAGTCTACACGGTGAAACCCTCCCCTCCCCCCACAAAAGGGAGATGATGTCAAAGACCATCTCTAGCCCAGTTTCCCACTCTTTTTAACTCCCCTGGGTATGCCACCCTGCAAATTCAATTTTTGCTACCACAATTAACCAATATAACTATTGGTTATAACAATTTTACTCATCTGCCAAAAATAATATTGTAAATTCAGGCTGCTGTTAATCCATCTCTGACAATAGCATTAGCTTCCAGAAATGTCTGTCTGTCTCATACCTGCAGCCATTTGCATCACAGGGTTCTACTTCACTCAAGGAGGTCCAAGTTATAAGACCAGGAAAATGCTCTTCATCTGCTGGACAGGGTTTCTCTGTGTTGTCCTTGAACTTACTTTGTAGACCAGCCTAGCCTCAAACTCACAAAGATCTACCTGCCTCCCTAGTGCTAAGATTAAAGGTGTGTACCACCATGGCCAGGCTGGGAAAATATTTCTCAAATAACTAGAAAAAGTCGTATGATGAAAATATGAACTAGTGAGATGATCTGATACAAAGAATGATGCCTTCTAGGCAAAGGTAGGAATCACATGCGAATGAGCATGCTATGTCAGGGGGAAAGTAAAATAGTGAACTTCTCATCAGAAAGTGTCTTACTAGGTTACATTTCAGTCTCATTCCATGCTTATAGCAAACTGTTAAATATGCAATGACAGTGATTACAGTACATAAAGAACCCACAGACTGGAACTGCAAGTCAGCAATGAAGCCAAATGAATGGTACCACAAGAATCATGTCAGACCACTGACTGCTCTTCTAGTGGTCCTGAGTTCAATTCCCAGCAACCACATGGTGGCTCACAACCATCTGTAATGTAATCTAATACCCTCTTCTGGAGTGTGTCTGAAGACAGGTGCACTGAACTCATATAAATAAAAAAATAAATAAAGAATCATGTCAGCCAATAAACAGCTGGATCCCAATCAAAGCCAATGGGAAATGATCTAGTTAAGAATTAAAGAATTATGCATGGGTGCTTCCACAGAGAATGAGCAAAGCAGAAAAGGAACTGTGGGGAAATGAAGAGTTTTCTCAATTGGAAAAATGACCCGTGAATGATATCAATGAAGTCAAACATAAATAAAGGATACCACAACCACTTAGACAATTCTCCTGAAAATATTCTAACAGTGTTCATCCGAGATCCATTGTGCAGTCCCAGTATAAAATACTGAGGCTATAATTACATTCTAACTTGTTTAAAAAAAAAAAAAAAAAAAAAACAACTCTCAACCTATTTAGCTTCAGGTTCGTTCAGCCACATTAACAGTGTTATGTATGGATTCCATCTCAGAATGGGTTTTCAACAACAACAACAATCCTAAACGTTTTTATTTTTAGCCTCATTTTTCAAGACAGTCTCAATCAGACTGATTACTATTATCTAAGATATTAGTCCCTACTTTTAAAAGATCCCAGGCCCCTTTCTGGATAGCAATCATCTACACAAAACAAGGACCTTCTACGCAAGGAATTCAAATAGTCTCCCAAAGGCCCAGCTCAATACTGCTTCTACAGCATTACTCCACAGCCACTATGCAAAAGCCTCAGTTCCTGTTCAGTCAGTGCCATCAGATCACTCCACACAGGCCCAATGTATACTTCTGACACTTTATCATTCAAAATTAGTATTAGGATCATGCAGTGTAATTATTGTAATTACCATTTCAAACATAGTAATTTTTTACTTGATATGGCACATTAGCATTTAAAAATTATAAGCACTTTTGAGTTTTATAAGTGCTTTCTGTATGTGTAAGTGTGTGTGTGTGTGTGTGTGTGTGAGAGAGAGAATGAGAGAGAGAGAGAGAGAGAGAGAGAGAGAGAGAGAGAGAGAGAAAGAAGGAAAGAAAGAAAGAAAGAAAGAAAGAAAGAAAGAAGGAAAGAAGGAAGGAAGGAAGGAAGGAAGGAAGGAAGGAAGGAAGGAAGGAAGGAAAGAAAGAAAGAAAGAAAGAAAGAAAGAAAGAAAGAAAGAAAGAAAGAGAGTGTATGGGCATTTGGAGGCCAGAGCAAGATATTCAATGTCTTCCTCTATCCTTCTCCACCTTACTGCCTTGAGACCAGGTTCCTCACTGCACCAGAAACTCCTGTTTTGGTTAGACTGGCTAGCCAGTGATCTCTTGAGATCTCTGTCTCTGCTATCCTCTCCTTAGAAGTAGTTACAGGCATGGGCAGTTGTGCCTGGTTTTGTAGATGCAAGCTGGGAATTCAAACTCAGGTTCTTTGCTTGCAAGTAAATATTTTTCCCCAGGCCCCAAATTTTTCTTAAAATGTTTGGGGAAAGAGAGTTTACCTAACCACATGGCTGAAATTTTAAAAAATCTTTTACTATACTATTTTTAGGACAGTTTTAAAACGCCTAATATAAGAACCCAGAAACATCACAAAGGGGGTAGGGAGATTCCATAGGTTCAGAAATCTAGAATAGAACCTGATGAAGACTCCACTAAAGTACTTAATTCTCTACTAGGAAATGAAGGACAGCTCCACCACCTAGAGTAAAAAGACAAGCAAATTTTCTGAGACAGATCCATGAAAGAATATCAGGCAAATAATAAACTATAGTTAAATGCAAGGATAAAACAAAGTGCAGTATGTTTAACATCGACCCTGTGCTCTGGGAAGAGTAACCTGGGGATGCTCAGTATGGCATGAGTCAAGGAAGAAGAACACTGCTCATTCTTTATGAGGACTGATACTAACCCCAATGCCTTAATGGCAAACAAGAGTTAAAATGAGATGTGACACAAACAAGTTGCATAGTAGGTGCTCAGGGACTGAGTCCTCTTTATTTTCTCTAGATCTGTCTAGGTCACTTTTGCTTTATGCCTTTGCCAAAACCGCTCTGTCCTTCAAGACCAGCCTCACTGTCACTCTTTCCATGGAGCTTTCTTGAATGCACTCACAAAGCTAAGATGCATCCACATCTTTGATACCAAATACTTTCATGGTGCTTACCAGTCCCTTTGTACTGCTCCCTCCCCCACCTAATGTGAGCATCTGCTTCTAGGACAGTATTACTCAGAGCTTCCAACCACCCTGTTAACCTTGACATCAACAGGTGTTCAATAAATGACTGCTTGTTGGACAAAGCCTTTGGCCTCTCTATTTGGCTGCCTGCTTTGTTTTTGGAAAGCCACTTAGGTCTCTTCTTACCTAATGGAGGGTCGAGGGCAAATAAATCAGGATTTAACAAACCTGTAGCATGAACCTTTTAAGGATTAGCTCTACTAAGTGTTGATTGCCAGTTCATCAAAGTCATTTCCAAACAAAAAAGACTCACTGGTACTGACTGGCACAGGAAGCTGATACTTCCTACCCAGAGAACACAATGCTGCTACGCTTCGCTCACGTAGGCTGGTGACCATATTTTGAAAGACCAGTGAACAAGGAAGGAAAACAGATGATGAATCCTCCTAAAGAAAACTCCACATGTCTACAATTTTCCTACTTATGTCCAGTTCACAAAGTTACTGGCAGCAACAACAAAAAGAAAGGAACTAAACCCAAAGAGAGGTAAGAGTAAGATCCAGGTACAAGAACTCCAACAGAGAGGAGAAATAAAGGAAATCTCAACATGAAGGCCCAGAGCATGACAGCTGCAGGAAAGTCAAACAAACAATAATACTCTGAGCTACTTCCAAGTAAGACTGTAGTACTAAGGAGTTTTACACTTCTGAGTGAGAGAATGAAATGTGGAACTAAGGGATTAACTGGGAGCAAGAAGAGAGAATAAGAACATAGCTCCTTAATCAAAGAAAGCCAGACTTTACATCTAGGCATACAGGTCCAGCAGAGAATACTACTACAACAATAAATGTAATGTAAGGAACAAGCATGATATGAAAAATGCAGAAGCCAGGCCTGGTGGGGCACATCTTTAATCCCAGCACTCGGGAGGCAGAGGCAGGTGGATCTCTGAGTTCGAGGATAGCTTGGTGTACAAATCGAGTTCCAGGACAGCGAGGGCTACACATAGAAGCACTGTCAGGGAAGGAGAAAGGGAGGGAAGGAGGGAGGGAAGAAAGGAGGGAGGGATAGAAAGATATAAGTAGGGATGGTGGGGGTAGTCCAAAGTCTTCCCCTTTACATAGCAGAAGTAAAAAAAGACAATGAATATGAAACAGCAACATGGACATTTTTCAAATAAGCTTAGAAACATTCAAAGAAAACTGAAGAAGCTGCTCTCCCAGAGGCCAAACAGGCTGCCAGAAATCCAGGTAGGCTGCCCTCCCAAGGACCTTCCTTCAGATCCCCACTCTCCACCCCATAAGGAACACCATGTCCTGCTCCCAACTCAGAGAGAGACCCCTGAGAGACAAAAGGCTACACAGATTGCCAAAAGTCCAAGTAGGCTGCTCACCTGCAGATATCCCCCATTCTTTCAGTGTTGCCCCCCACCCCACCCTACAACTTTTCCCAATTCTCAGTCCCTACTTTGAACAGAGACTTCCTGCTTTATCATAGGCCATTCCAGTTGCCAGAAGTCCAGGTGGGTGGTCTTTCAGACTCTTGACAGACCATGGATGGCAGCCCAGACTACTATACCCTGCAAAACTTTCAATCATCATAGATGGGGAAAACAAGGTCTTCCATGATAAAGACACATCTAAATAACATCCATCCAAAACGCCACCCCTCCAGATGGTACTAGAAGGAAAACTCCAACCCAAGGAATTTAACTATACCCATGAAAACACAGAAAATAAATAATCCCCCCTAACACACACACACACACACACACACACACACACACACACACACAGAGAGAGAGAGAGAGAGAGAGAGAGAGAGAGAGAGAGAGAAAGAGAGGGGGGATAAGGAGAGAGAGAGACAGAGAGACAGAGACACTAATAGAATGGATTCAAAATCAGAATCTATCCTTCTGCTGCATATAAGAAATATACCTCAACATCAAAGATAGACACTTCCTTGAGAGTGGGGTTGGAAAAAAATTTTCCCTAAGCAAATGAACCTAAAAGAACAAAACGAGCTGGTGTAGTTATCTAATATCTAACAAAATAGACTTTGAACAAAAATTAATCAAAAGAGATGGAGGACATTTCATGCTTAAAGGTGATGCATCAATTCTTAACATCTGTTTGCCAAACACAAGGGCACCCATGTTTGTAAAAGAAACATTACTAAAGCCTAAATCACACATTGACCCTCACACATTGACAGTGGGAGACTTCAATACCCAACTATCACCAATGTACACAGGTCATCTAGCCAAAAACTAAACACAGAACTACTGGCATTAAGAGATATTATAAACTAAATGGACCTAACAGACATCTACAGAACATTTTACTTTAATAGAAAAGAATATATCTTCTTGGCACCTCATGGAACTATCTCCAAAACTGAACACATATGCAGTCATAAAGCAAGTCTCAATAGATACAAAAACAATTGAGAAAAAAACCTGCACCCTATCAGATCACTGTGGATTAAAGCTGAGTTTCAACAATAGCAACAACAGAGAGCTTACAAACTCATGGAAAGTGAACAACTGTCTACTGAATGAAAAAAGGGCCAATAAAGAAAAATAAATGACTTTCTAGAATGCGATGAAAATGAATACCAACATACTCAAACTTATGTAACAATGAAAGTGATGCTAAGAGGAAAGTTTGTATCACTAAGTGCTTATATATAAAAATTAGAGAGATCTTCTACTAGCAACTTAACTGCATACCTGAAAGCTCTAGAACAAAAAGAAGCAAGCATAAGCACAAAGAGTAGAAAGCAAATAAACTAATCACTGAAATAAATAAGCTAGAAACAAAAAGAACAATACAAAGATTCAATGACACAGAGAGATTGTTCTTTGAGGGGAAAAAAAAAATCAACAAGATAGACAAATCCTTATCCAAACAAACTAAAAGGCAGAGAGAGAATATCCAAATCAACAAAATCAGAAATGAAATGGGGGATATAACAATAGACACTGAGGGAATCCAAAGAATCATTAGGGCATACATTAAAAACCTGTACTCCACAAATTTGGAAAACCTAAAATAAATAATTTTCTTCATAGATTCCACTTATCAAAATTAAGTTGATATCAGAAACACAACTTAAATAGACCTATAACCCCATAAAGAAAGAAGCAGTCATTAAAAGTTTCTCAAGCACAAAAAGCAGAGGGTAGATCCTTTTAGTGCAGAATTCTATCAGACTTCCAAAGAAGAGGTAACACTAATACTCCTCAAATTAGTCCAAAAAGAGAAACAAAAGAAACACTGATGCATTTGTATTTGGAACCTAAATAAAATTTTCATGCAGTTCTATTCAATTATGAAAAAAAAACTTTAATTCATCGAGTCACACTTACCCTGAGTGAAAGAACTTCATGAGGTATTCTTGATTTCAAGCTCTACATAGAGCTATAGTAAAAACAAACAAACAAACAACAAAAAACAAAAACAAAAACAAAAGCCACACATTGTACTGGCATAAAAAGGCACGTTGATCAAAGGAATGGAATTGAAAACTCAAAAGTAAATCCACACACCTAGGGACCACTTGAATTTGGACAAAGAAGCTAGAAAGACAACGAAAGAAAGAAAGCAACGTCAACAAATGGTGCTAGTATAACTGAGTATCTGTATGTAGAAGAATGCAAATAGATCCATATCTAATCACCCTGCACACAAAGCTCAAGTCCAAGTGGATCAAAGACCTCAACATAAAACTAGACTCATTGAACCTGACAGAAGAGAAAGTGGGTAATCTGAACAGAAAACACCTATAGCACAAGCATTAAGAATCAACAATTAATAAATGATGCCTCATTGAGCTGGAGAGATAACTCAGGGTTTAAGAGTACTGTTTAATCTTCCAGAGGACCTGAGTGCAATCCCCAGCAACCACATGGTGGCTAATAACCATCTATAATGTGAACTGATGCCCTCTTCTGGCATGCAGATATAGCACTCACATACATAAATAAATAAATCTTAAATCTCTGAGTTCAAGGGTAAACTGGTCTACAGAGTTGAGTTCTAGAACAGCCAGGGCTACAAAGAAATGCCTGTCTCAAGACAAAACAAAACATTTTTAAAATAAAATAAAAAAATAAAAAAAATAAAAAAACACAAGCAAGCAAACAAAACAAAAACTCAAAAACACTGAGTTACAGATCTAAATAGAGAATTCTCAATAGAGGAATCTCAAATGGCTAAAAAACACTTAAAGAAATGTTCAGCATCTTTAGCCATTAGGGAAATGCATATCAAACTATTGTGAGAGTCTATTTTACACCAATCAGAATGGCTAATAACATAAGTGATAGCTCATGCTGGCAAGGCTATAGAAGTCCTTCATTGCTAATGGGAGTGTAAACTTATAGAAATACTATAGAAATCAATGTGGCAGGTGGTTTCTCAGAAAACTGAGAATCAGTCTACCTCAAGATCCAGCTATACTGCTCTTGAGCACATACCCAAAGAACATTCTATCACTTTCTTAACTATGTTCATAGCAGTTTTATTTAAAATAGCCAGAAACTAGAAACAAATTAGGTGGCCTTCAAATGAAGAATGGATAAAAAATATTGGTTGATGCATTTACACAATGGAATATTACTCAGCTGTTTATAGAAATGACACCATTAATTTTGCAGGTAAATAGATGGAACTAGGAAAAAAAATCATTCTAAGTGAGGTAACCCAGACTCATATACTCTCTTTTAAGCAGATATTAGCTGTAAAGTAATCATGCTACAATTCACAGACTTAGAAAGGCTAAATTTGGGGGTGGGGTGGGGTGGGGTGACACATGGATCTCTCTGAGAAGGGGAAATAGAATAAATAGATGTTCCAGTGGACTGGGAACAGGTGAGGATGGGAACAGGAGGGATCAGGTGGAGGCGGGAAGAGGAAGGATGGGAGAAGAGACACTAGAATTGGGGGCACTGGGGTAGGGTGACAGGGGGATATGTGGAAACTTAGTACAGTAGAAACTCTCAGGAATCTATGAGGGTGACTTAGTGAGGACTCCTAGTAATGGAGAATTATAAGACTTAACTAGCCCTCTTCTTTAATCAGTCAAGGCTTCTAGTAGTGAGACTGGGACAGTAACCCAGCTATAAAACCTTCCACCTACAATCAATCCCACCTCTAAGATGTGTTGGGGCTATGTATAAACTTGTGGGAGTGGCCAACCAATGACTTGGACTACGACCCAGAGGTTGGATAGCCCAGAGACCTGGGATAGAAGAAAAAGAAAAATCAACAGAATGATTCCTAGTGATATTCTGCTGTACTCATAGATCAGTGCCTCACCCAATTGTCATCAGAGAGGCACTGCTGGCAGTTGATGGGAGAAGATGCAGAGACCCACAGCCAAACATTAGGTGGAGAGAAAGCCCAAATTGGAGAGGAGCTCAGGGAACCCCATAGAAACCAAGGAGGAAAAACTGTAGGAACTAGAGGTATCAAGTACATAAGGAGAACAAGGCTCACAGAATCAACCAAGCAGGGCTCACACAGAGACTGCATCAGGAAACACAGGCTGCATGGGTCTGTGCTAGGTCCTCTATATGCATTATGATTGTTAGCTTGGTGTTTTGGAGGGACTTGTAACAGTGGAAGTAGGGATGTCTCTCTTTCACCTGCTACTGGGTTGCCTTGTACAACCTTGATATGAGGGTTTGTACCTAATCTTACCATATCTTGTTATACTTTGTTTGGCTGATATGCCTGCTCTTTTCTGAAGGAAAAAGGAAAAAGGATTGCTCGGGGGAGGGGAAACTGAGATATTGAAAATGAAATAATAAGAAAATAAAATTAGACCAAAAAAAAAAAAAAAAAAAAAGCTGGGCAGTGGTGGAGCACGCTTGTAATCCCAGCACTCTGGGAGGCAGAGGCAGGCGGATTTCTGAGATCAAGGCTAGCCTGGTCTACAGAGTGAGTTCCAGGACAGCCAGGGCTATACAGAGAAACCCTGTCTCAAAAAAAAAAAACCAAATCCAAAAAAACAAAAGAGAGAGAGAGAGAGAGAGAGAGAGAGAGAGAGAGAAGAAGAAGGAGGAGGAGGAGGAGGAGGAGGAGGAGGAGGAGGAGGAGAAGGAAGGAAGGAAGGAAGGAAGGAAGGAAGGAAGGAAGGAAGGAAGGAAGGAAGGAAGGAGAAAATAAAATTAGGTTAAAAAAAAAAGAAAACACCAGTTTTCTGACAGTTAATGACAGTTGCAGAGGCTGAACATAGCAGCACATGCCTTTAATTTCAGCACACTGAAGACAAAGTCAGGCATAGTCAAGCATGCACTTTTGTGAGTCTAAGGCCAGCCTGGTCTACATAGAGAATTCCAGGAGAGCCTCCCCATTGGCTCTCTGCATGATATAGTCAGTGTTCACTTGAAGGGAGATTGTTTGGGACGGCTGTTTTGAGAGCCAGCCAGGACATGGGCTGTAGACAGGCAATGAGCATGTGGGATGACTCAGGCAGACACAGTGAAGTAAGAACTAGCGGCCTTACCACTCACATGACTAACGCTAACTCCTGGTGATACTAAAGTCTGGCATGGATTTGGGTATTACAGCTACAACAGACATAATAACCAGGTGAACAACCTGAGAAGCTCTAATATTCTCCTCGACAGACAGATCCTATGATATCTAGAAAAGGCAATGAACATCCATTTGCATTTCCAAATGCGGGGCTGCTAAAGCAGAATGGCTAACAAGGAGCACTCACACCAGACCACGGGATGGTATGGATATGGAACAACTGTTTTATGCCAGAATGAAAATGGACCTTTCTTCAGATTTCTCAGGGCCCACTGAGACTGATTATATCACAATTTCAGTGTTTTCTTAATGGAACCCCTAAGTCAAAAGACAATGTGTTGCCAGGTCTAAGTGTCTGGGAAGAGCTGTTCCCTTGAGATGGTCCACCTGCCAAGCTCTGAAACCAAGAGTAGCTCTTTCAGAAGATTTCAACAAAATTTGCTTGAAACACACTGGCACAATATTCCCATGTCTCAAAGGGGAGAGCTGAAGCCTCAACTAATACTTCTACATTTCACTGAAGGTTTACAATAACTTCAAAAGGATCATCTGCTGGCAAATGAGTTACTGTTACATAGGAACCACTTGCTATACTAGTAGGACAAGCTAACTCACTCTGTAATTCTACCTTATCCAAAAGTTCCTGGGATTTAAGGGGGGAAACTTCCTCCTGTTGTCCTTTCCCCTTTGTGGTCCAGAATGCATAATGGTCCAGATCTTTCCTTAAAAGTGTGGTAGCTAAAATTAAGGCTTATAAATTATGTGAAGCTTTTCACGTAATCATAAGTTTTCTCTTGAATCATAAGATTTTCCCCCTTTTTATGTAAAAAAATACATAATTCCTTTTTCAAAAAATTAGAAAGCTCTGTGTGTGTGCATGACAGGCACGTATGGAGCGGTGAGAGGATGGCCTCGGGTGTCAGTCCTTGTTTTCCATCTTGTCTTTGCTGTTTATCACTGTACATGCCAGGCTAGCTGGCCTCAAGCTTCTGGGGCGTCTCCTGTTTCCACAGCCTATTTTAACATAGAAGCACTGGAATTACAGACTTGTAGTTTTCTCTCCACCTTCTGGAGGATCCAAACTCAAGTCTTCAAGTTTGTTCACCAAACACTTTACCCCTCTGAGCCATTTAGAATGTTAGAAAGTTGTCCTGAAATGAATGCCTCTCTAGCTCTTTGAATCAATGGCCTAAACTATTTTTTCTGGAATCCAGAACCCAGAAGAACAGTATTTCTTCCTGTTGTCATAGAGATTGTGACTGTAATAAGATAAGGAACTGACATAGAAAAGGAGCTCGGCAGCTCTGGCTGTGTGTGGAGACTTCCATCTGGGAACAGTTGGGGAATTAAACCAACACTCCACTCCTCTAGTTCAGGCACGAGTTTTCTGAATGCTCAGCCAACCGACTTCTCATTCTAGAGAAAAGCCATATAATCTATGGTTCCTCTGTACCAAGAGGATAATGAAAATAACTCCCCAGGAAAAAACTCACATTAAAAAAATGAAAGAAAGCCAATGTGCACAGTCTGAGCTGCTTCAATACCACAATCAAACTGAGGGCTGTGGTTCCGTGGGAGACTGCTCACCTAGTGATATGTAGGACACTGAAAACAGTCATGTTTCTGGTAAAAAACTGAAAATGAAAATGTGAAAGTTAATGGACTAAAGAATGACGATAATAGCTTTAAAAGACAGAGATTCTAGTATTTACTAATTTTTAAAAATTTTTAAAAAGATTTATTTATCATATATGTACACTGTAGCTGTCTTTAGACACATCAGAAAAGGGTGTCAGATCTCTTTACGGATGGTTGTGAGCCACCATGTGGTTGCTGGGATTTGAACTCAAGACCTTCGGAAGAGCAGTTAGTGCTCTTAACCGCTGAGCCATCTCTCCAGCCCCAGTATTCATTTTTAACAATTATGCTACACACTCTCATTGGATGGACACTAAGTGAGAAATTGCATTTAAGTATTGAACCTTCCATGCAATCATGATGTTTGATCAGCTGTTTGAAAATGATTCTGTCCTGAGTTCAAATCCCAGCAACCACATGGTGGCTCACAACCATCCATAATGAGATTTGATGCCCTGTTCTGGTGTGTCTGAAGTCAGCTACAGTGTACTTACATACAATAAATAAATAAATCTTTAAAAAAAAGAAAAAGAAAAAGATGATTCTGAAATGTACCTAGCTGCCACCATAAAAGGCAACTAAAACCCAAAACATAATATAGCTTAAAAGCAAACACAGCAGTACCTGGTAGAAATGTGTCTTTAAAAGACATACTCCTCTTACAACAAATACTATGACCTTTGATGGGCTGCCCTGCAGGGGCTGAGTGACCAAAGAAAGTACTCCTGAAGGCTGGAGACAGACACACAGCGCCAGATGCACACACTGGTTACCTCTGCAGGTGTGGCCTGCCTGCAGGCACTCAGCAAGAAAAACACCAGAGTACTAACAGCTCACGGGGGAAACCAACAATAATATGAATTTAATCAGTGATGACAGTGCTCAGCTCCAGTTATTCCAACACTTTGAGCTGATTCAAAAGGATTATCCAACTATAGAAGCACCAAGGGCACATGGCCCAGACCTTGCTCACATCTAGGGCCATAGTAATTATTTCATTTCCTTAATCTACCAAACAAAAGACACAAAATTACTCAAAACCAACCAAAAAAGAAAAAATAAAAATAAATAAATAAAAATAAAAAATGCTTTCACTTCTTTTTGCTTCTGGTTGCTGTCAAAACAGAGAGTTCACAAGACTCAGGAAAGTAGATTTTGGCTGGACACTACTCTGGACACAAGCTGTCACTGTGAAGAACATTGATGACACCTCACATCACTAATTCAACCATTCTTGGGACCTGAAATTGACTGCTATTCATGCAAAGTAACATTGCTGTAGATCCAAAAAAAAAAAGATCAAGTCTTTCATAAATGCTTATAGCAATCACTCTGTGCCCACAAGAGGTTCTGTGGATATCCTCTTGGATAAAACTGTCACCAACAAGGATGTTTTCAAAAACAAATCTGAAAGGCAAAGCCATGGTCAAATTAGAGGATACAAGAGGACAAGAGCACGTGGTCCCTCCAGAAGCATATTGTAGATATTTTTGTTTGCTTGTTCCTGTAACGAAAAATTGGGTATTTTGCCACATGCCAATAATTACAATGAAATGCAAGTCAAGCTTCTTTTTAAAGGGCAGGCATACAGCTCAGGCCTATGACCCCAGCACTTAGGAGGTAAAGGCAAGAGGATTGCTACAAACCTGAGGAAGTCACCTGAGCTACACAATGAGTTCCCAGCACAGATGAGACCTTGTATTTAAAAAAAAAAAAAAAAAAAGTTTTTATATGAAATAAAGACTAGAGACTTGCTATTTGGAGATTTCTTTACAAGAACCTAATGGGTCATGATATGGCCAGTTTTTTGTCAACCTGGGTGTTTTTCTGAATACACAGAAAGGAGGCTGTTGGATGGCAGGCAGGCCCATTGCTTCTAAATTAAAATTCTAAGTGTTTCTCTCTCTCTCTCTCTCTCTCTCTCTCTCTCTCTCTCTCTCTCTCTGCCTACCTTTTAATTTCCATGAAGTTTCTTTAATTAGAAAAAGAGAAACTAAAATAATAATAATAATTCAGCATCTGATGAGCAGCTACATTTGGGAAGGGTATTCAGTCTGAATGGCACTGACAGCAAGAACTTTAGTATTTGGCCAGGAATATACCCAGAAATCCTCACTGTGCTGAATGCAGATGTGAGCTAGACATGGACCATGTGGCATGAGATAGGTCCTAGCTCTGCTGCTTCCTATGGCCCTAGATATAAGCTAGGTCTGGGCCCCTGGCCTAGCACAGACCCTGGTCCTCTGGAACTTACTGAACTAGATCTGAACTCGCTGAGCTCCATGTTTCTGCATCCCAAGTGCTGGAATTAAAGGCAGTGACAGCATACCTGGCCAAAATTTGAAACTTCTGAGTTTATAAAAGATACTATCAAGAAAGTGAAAAGACAACCCACAGCGTATAAGGGTACATGCAAATCTTTGTTCCCCTCACCCCGCAATGTGGGGAACAAAACTAAATCTTGTGTATACCAAAAGTGCTCTGCCTCCAACCTCTGTGCACTGTATACTGTACATTTGGCAAGATACTCATACCTGAAATGCTAAAGCAGTTTTTATAACTCAATAATAAAAAGACAAAGTATCTAATTAAATATAAGTAAAGACTCTGAATATAACCACAAAAGACACACAATTGCCAATAAGGACATGAAAAGATGCTCATTATTATCCTAAGGGAAGACAAGTCAAAACCACAATCAAATACCATTTCATACCAGCTAGGATGGGTATCAGTTTAAAAAAATGGCTAGTACTATATAAAACACTAATACCCATGGAACTGTACATGTTATAAAGGAGAATTACACTGTATATAAACTGTGTCAACAAAATTATTATTAAAAAACTATGTGAATAAAGAAGTGGGGGGAAAAAAGAGCAAGGTTCTAATTATCAAGTGCATATGCATGCTCATGCTGTTATAGAACTATGTTCTACAGGTATGCATAGCATAGCATTGGTGATGTCTTGAAATCAGATCAGTTGTGATTATCAGTACAAAACCCTAATAGGATTAGGCCTATTAACATTTCCTGCTGGAAGGTGGGTGTGGTGGTTTAAAAAGGAATGGCCCCTATAGAACCATGTGCTTGAATGCTTGGCCCATAGGAAGTGGCATTAATAGGAGGTGTGGCTTTGTTGGAATACATGTGGTCTTGTGGAGAAAGTATGTCACTGTGGAAGTGGGCTTTGAGGTCTTATATGCTCAAGTCATGCCTAGTGTGGCAGTCTCCTGCTGCTGCCTGAAGATCAAGATGTAGAACTCCCAACTCCTGCTCCAGCACTATGTCTGCCTAGACACTGTGGCACTTCCCACCTTGATGATAATCTATTGAACCTCTGAAACTGTAAGTCAACTTCAATTAAAATGTTTTCCTTTATAAGAGTTACTTTGGTCATGGTATCTCTTCAAAGCAATAAAACCCTAAGACAGTGGGAGAGAGCACATAAGACACAGGAAGCTTCCTCCCTCCTACAATTGCTGGGCCAGAATATTATTCAGTGGTGTAGCAGTTCCAAAGTTGCTTATGCCCCCAATTAAACTCAATGTTCTACCAAATTAAGTTAGGTGTAACCATTTCTTTGCTTGAGGTTGGTGTCCTATCTGATATGAACAGATGTCTGTTCACAACTCTCTTAGGAAAGTCACAAGTGCTCAGGAACCAAACTAAAGCTTCACATATGACTAGCATATGAAATAAATAGCAAGCATGTGGAAGTCAGAGGACAACTTTACATGTATTCTGGGGATCAAACTCAGGTCATCAGGCTTGTACAGCAAGTACTTTTACCCTTGAGATATCTCACTGGCCCACAATTTCTTTTTAATCATTACTAATATTAAAGGTGAAACACTATGTTAGACTCTCAGGGTATCCCGTTGCTAACAAATGAAGGTGTAGGGAGTGGGTTTAACAAAACTAAGCAGCGTAGGCCCAGCCTTGATAATTAACTCATCACTTTACTCTTTATGGGGTTAAGAACTTCTGTAAGCAGGTTCAACCCAGCATAGATAACATGAAGTGAGGATGGGCAGGAAACTACCTTAATTTGTGCTCATAATCCCTGATATATGATAGTTGTCTACAGGGATTCCACAGTACACAGGACAGACATATCATCAAACCAACACAAGATCGGTAGGTCAACAGACATTCCCACTGCTCTCAAGATGAATGAGTCAGGTCCTTATGTGACTTGCCCAAGATCATACAGGGTGGCAAAGCCAGCACATAATTTACTGCTTATTCAGTGGTGTAGCCTGAGCCTATGGTTTCCTTCCCTTCCTTATTCACCCTCTGTGAACAGACTACTCAGGAGTTGGGAGTTCTACATCTTGATCTTCAGGCAGCAGCAGGAGACTGCCACACTAGGCATGACTTGAGCATATAAGACTTCAAAGCCCACTTCCACAGTGACATACTTTCTCCACAGAAAATATCAAGTGATTTTCATCAAGTATCTCTTCCTGGAGCACTCTTGGCTCTCTCCTGGCTTTGGAAACTTACCAGGGCAATTACAGAGACAGTGGATCTGTAGTCTGAGTATAGCTAGTGATCCTGCAGGAACCATCCTGTCTGTGAGAACTCTTGCCCACTTTGGATTCATAGCTGCTATTCTGTTTTTCTACATTCTTTGTTTTGGGGCTCTTTTGAAGCTTTGTTCAGTGCAATTAAATGAAGGTCTTCTTGCCCCACCAACCTTCCATTTGATTGCCTTCTCCACCCATAAGGCTGCGCCATCTTTTTTTTCTTCCCCCCCCCCTCTCTCCCCCAAGACAGGATAGCCCTGAAACTCGCTCTGTAGACCAAGCTGGCCTCAAACTCAGAGATATGCTGAGATCACAGAATGCTGGGATTAAAGGCTTGTACCACTCACTTCGGGGTGCCATTTTCATTCTTAACATGTTAATCCTGAACCTCATCTCAAGACTCATTCCCTCTTGTGCATTACACACACTCTCTCTCTCTCCCCATCTGTTGATTTGTGCTGTCCACCTGCATGTGGGTCAGGGACCATTCCTGTTCTACAGGTGAACAAGCTGAACTGAGGGGAAGTAGTTTCTCTATACTTGGCTTCATCTGTGTTCTTTTCACTACTAACTGGGCTGAACCTGCTTACAGAAGTTCTTAACCCCATAAAGAGTAAAGTGATGAGTTAATTATCAAGGCTGGGCCTACCCTGCTTAGTTTTGTTAAACCCACTCCCCACACCTTCATTTGTTAGCAACGGGATACCTGAGAGTCTAACATAGTGTTTTGCCTTTAATATTAGTAATGATTAAAAAGAAATTGTGGGCCAGTGAGATATCTCAAGGGGTAAAAGTACTTGCTGTACATACAAGCCTGATGACCTGAGTTTGATCCCCAGAATAAAGATGGAAGGAGATAACCAACTCCAAAAAATTGTTCTCTGACTTCCACATGCATGTGATATATTATGTATTATATACACAATAATAATGTAATAAATTAACTTTTAAAGAAAGTGGGCATAGTGGCTCATGCCTTTAATCCCTAGCACTTGGGAGGCAAAGGCAGGTGGATCTCTGAGTAGTCCAGGCTACAGAAAGGTCCAACCAGATATGCAGAGAAACCTTGTGTCAAAAAACAAACCAAAATAAAACAAGTTTTTTCAAGAAATAGTGGCTCTCTAAACTTTTTCTTGTGAGATCCTTTGCTTTGTTTTATCCTTTGCAGGCATTAAAAGAGCTGGTTGCTGGGTCGCCAGACAAGCTCCTATAGTCTTCAACCAGTCAAATTTTAGGTATTACAACAATGATAGTGTCAAATTTCAAGGCAACCAGATAAAGAGCTGGTTCTACACTTATAAGAAGCCTGTATTTACTGAGTTTCTAAAATGAAGGCAAGACCATATTGTGTGAATGTGTTAAAAAAAAAAGAAAGAAAAAAGAAAACAATTGATGCTGTCCTCTATCCAACTGTGTAAACCTGACATTTATTCCTAGAATCCTCAAGTTTTGACTGGACTTAACAGGGGGAAAGTTAGGAAGAGACCCAAGTGCTTCAGGCAAAAGGTGCAGAGATTGATAGTGAGCCTGTGGACCAAGGAGCTCTCATCACAGCTTCTTGACACATACCCATGGAGCCGAGAAGTCAAAGAGTATGTCACTGAAGTAATTGAGGTGCACTTCGAGGTCATTTCCCACTTACCCCTTTTGTCCTAGGTTTGTGATGAGTATGAGGCTGCCTGCTTCATAACAGCCTCCAAACAAAATTGCAGAAGAGGAAACCTTCTTGGTAACAATCTTGAATGGATTCTTTAACAATGGAGCGCCTTGTACTATCCAATGTAGCACCTGACTCTTCTATTTCTATGCCACACTTAATTGGTATGAAGGACAAAGAGATGACACCCATGGCTATGCATCTGTCAGCTATCTATGTAAGTAATATATAATCTGTATGATTTAAAAAGTGGCATGTTGTAGCTTTTTGTGTACAGTGTACCAGCCCAATCAGGAAAGGCATTGCCCCTGGTCTTAACAAGATTACCTTACACTCACCTTGATTGGATTAAGATTGCTTCCCAGGACTGGTCACAACAGAAGGACAGGACCCAGAACAGTGAACAATTTTAGACATTCCTGGGTCAGCCCCTCCCATAGCCAGAATCCTTCCTATCTGTTTCACTGTCCACATGAAAAGATCAATGCTGGAATTATAAGGCTGTTGTTAAGATTAGAAAAAAACAGCTATAACTTGTCCAGAGCGGTACCTGACACAACTACCAAGACACCAGAGATAATAGCATCTAGTGACATTTGCTGCACGTTTGCCAGGTCATAGGCATCACTCCGGTATCATACAGACACTGACTTATCTGGTCCTTACAATCACTTCTGGAGTACACACTCTTCTTGCCTTATGGATGAGGAAGACAAGTTCAGTGTCATACACAGGATGCTACAAGTTTGGGATTTAAACCCAGGCAGCCTCTGAACCTGGGCCCTTAACCAACTGCCATAGCTGACATTAAAGTCTTGCCATGACTCACTGCTGCTGCAAAGAGCACCATTTCATCCAGTCGAATCTAAAAACAGTTCCAGACTCCATATATTCTTAGTTATTAGGTTGAGTTTGAGTAAAAGGCTAACATAAAGCAAAGCCAAGCACTGCCTGGAGAAGGCTTCTGCACTAGTGAGCAATCCAGTTCCCAGTGGGTAGGTAACTGGTTCACAGGTAAGGAAAAACTAACTCCAAAAACCCCTATGCCTCCATAGGTCAAAGGTCCAAATTTAAGAATGTAAAATATTTTCAGTCAAATGCTGACCATATTAAGTGAGATGAAGCAATAGAAAAACGAAATTACCAAATGAGAATACCACTTTGTAGGAAGAAAAAAGATCTGTGAATAAATGGGTATAATCTCTGGCTTCTAAAACTGTTTCACATTTACATATATACACAGACACACAGACACACACAGACACACAAATGCACAGAGAGTGGGGGGGACAACCTTTAGGAGTTGGTTATATCTTTTCACCTTGTGGTTTGTCAAGCTTGGCAGCAAGTGAGGCATCTCACCAGCCTCAATCCCTGATTTATTAAAAAGACATAAACTGGGATAAGGGTCTAGCTGAGTATTAAAGCCCCTGCCTAACATGCAAGAGGCCTTATGCTCAATGTGAAAGGGGAAAAAAGCATCAACTTGAACTGTATTACATACTAAATCTACCCATGGCGCCTTCACCTCAAGCACATTCTGCACTTCATAAATGATTTTCCTAGCATGTGTTCTGTCTCCCCAAAGCTGACTTCTGACACCGTGCCAGGTCTTGCTCAACTGAAGAAAGAAAGAGAGCATGAAATGTCTGAAAGTTAGTGGGGTAATGAGCAAAGGAAACAAATGGATACTTCTAAGGAAAAAGCAATACCTAAAAGAAATCATACATAGGAGCACATATTTATGGTACTAACTTGATCTAGCATCAATACAAAAAACAGGTCCTTTTCTTCTTTTTTCTTTTTAAAGGAAGTGAACAAACAAGCAAGGACTAACTCTAGCAGGCACTGAGCTGGTCTGTTGTTCTGGAGGATAACCAGGCCATCCATCTTAATGCCTTCATTAGGACAGCACAGTAAGAAGTCAGGAAATGACACATGGCTTTGACCAGGACTTGAAAGGCTACAACAGGAACCCCAGGTAGAGAATTTTAATTCACATCCAAACTTAAAACCAACTCCAGAGCACTTTTGACTGTCTACTTGGCTGCTGTGTACAATCCACCCAAGGACGGTTACACAGAGCAGACTCTGAAAATCATGACCCTTCCTCTCTAAAACTGTGTGGCATAGGCTCACAAGTACAGTCCTTTGTTGGAAGTAGCACCCTACTGCCTGCTGCAGTATTTAAGGTTAAGGTTTGCAAATTAAAAAAAGGAAGTACCAGGGCTGGAGAGATGGCTCAGCGGTTAAGAGCACTGACTGCTCTTCCAAGGGTCCTGAGTTCAAATCCCAGCAACCACATGGTGGCTCACAACCATCCACAAAGAGATCTGACTCCCTCTCTTCTGGAGTGTCTGAAGACAGCTATAGTGTACTTACATATAATAATAAATAAATGAAAGAAAGGAAGGAAGGAAGGAAGGAAGGAAGGAAGGAAGGAAGGAAGGAAGAGGGAGGGAGGAAAGGAGAGAGGGAGGAATGTACCACCAGGCAAAAAACCAAAACAAAAAACCAAAACCAAAAACAAAAACCAAAAAACAAAACAAAAACCAAAAAGGAGGGAGGGAGGGAGGGAGGGAGGGAGGGAGGGAGGGAGGGAGGGAGGGAGGGAGGGAGGCAAGGAAGGAAGGAAGGAAGGAAGGAAGGAAGGAAGGAAGGAAGGAAGGAAGGAAGCTTGCATTGGGCTATTCTATCTCAATGTATCTAGCTGTTGTTGTTGTTGTTGTTGTTGTTGTTGTTGTTTTCGAGACAGGGTTTCTCTGTAAAGCCCTGGCTGTCCTGGAACTCACTCTGTAGACCAGGCTGGCCTTGAACTCAGAAATCCCCCTGCCTCTGCCTCCCAGAGTTCTGGGATTACAGGTGTGCGCCACCACCGTCCGGCTTCAAAGTATCTAGTTGTAGATATGTGTTCTGATTCATCCTGCTAATAAAAACAAACTGTATTTTGTTATATTGTCTTACCCTACTTCTGGGAAGTTTTCATCTCTCTAAATCAGTGCTTCTCAACATGTGAGTTGAGACCTCTTTTGAGATTGAGGGGGAGATAATGGCCTACGACCATTATTATTAAACGGTTGCAGAATTAGGAACATTGAGAACCACTGCTCTAAACAATTCTTGTCTCCTATCAATCCCTGTCTGTGCTCTGGAACACAAATCAGAACTGGGTTAGAAGCTTAGAGCTGCCCTCTTGCTTACTCAATTACTCTGTTAAAATATATTATTTTCCTCTATGCACTCTGGTAAATTCCGCAAGAAACTTTCACTTCACCAATCCTATATCTGCCTGCCTCTTCAGCTTAGAGCTTTACTTATGAATATATACATTTTGAGTTAGGTGTAATGGCAGAGGCCTATAATCCTGGCACTCAGAGAGAGAATGACTGCCACAAACTCCAGGCCAGTCTCAGAGCCAGACTTTGTCTCAAAAGTTGTGTTTGTTGTTTTTTCTAAATGTAACTCTCCAATTAAATGTCTTACCCCCAACTCAGTAAGAAAGTTTCCTGCCGAGACTGTCCTTAAACTCCTGGTGAACCTCTTGCTGAATTCAGCCTTCCAGGCACTAAGATACCAGTCCTGCTCAGTTCTCACTTCTAATGCATCTAGTCTCATTCACAGCTGCTAGCAGTATTTACTTTTTACCTGCTGTTTCATATTTTCTTACTGATATTCTTTATTTCATCTCCCTCAAAATGTTGTTTGGATGAATTGTTTTTAGTCCAAGTCTTACTATATTGCACAGACCAGACTTGAATATGGTAGTTGTCCGGCTTCACCCTCATGAGTACTGGCTTTATAGACATGGAGTAGTTTTAGAAATATGGTCTTGTTGTATATCATCTTCCTCCCTCCTCCCTTGGTAGAGTGCTTATAATGGCAGATGAGCCCTGTGTTTGGCTACTAGTATAATACAATTACTGGGATTGGAAATGAAAATGTAAAATATGATATTGGTGATTTACCATACTATGGTCAAAATGCTCATTGTTAAGCTATTGGGAATGGAATTTAGTGTAACTCTTGTGATGATTGGAGAAAGGTTAATGTCCATTTTGCACCAATTCTCTTTCTATGGGACCAGTTTCCTCGAGTATGCTTATGGTCTGCAAACTTATACTCAGATCTAATTGAAAGACCATCTCAAAGAAGGTCCTGCACATACCTTCCTCAACAGTTCTGTGATTATTTACTAGGATCCTTAAACCTGCGCATAGTAACACTGGCAGTCTTCAGGCCTCCAGGAGACCACAGCACTCATGTCGGCGCAATGTTTTTTCTGTGTCTTCCAACTGCTCCACGAGTACTGGAGCAGTGAATGAAGGATGGATGGGTTGTTTGGATTTTTATCTACTTTCACAACTGGAAAAGTCAGGCAGTCAATCTGACCACAGTCCTTCCTACACAGAGTACTTTGAGGTCTCCCTGGACTCCCAGAATAAAGCTAGCTTAAACAGCATCAATGCCTATTTTCTTGTTTTGTTTTTCAGGACAGTTTCTCATGTACCCCCTGGCTGTTCTGTAGACCAGGCTGACCTCAAACTCAAAAGATGCACCTTCTGGGTGCTAGGATTAAAGGTGTGCACCACCACTCCCCAGTCAATGCCTACTTTTAAACTCAACATGGCATGACTATGGCATCAGCATCAACGTTTCTTCTGGTTTTTTTGTTTTTTGTTTTCCCCCATAGATTTGTTTATATCTTAGTTTTAAAGGATAATTGCATTTCTAATTTTCTTTTTATGTTTGATGTTTGAAATGAAAGTAGAACACTGGGTGGTGTTTTGTAACTAGGGATTAAAAACAAACAAACAAAGAAACAAACAAAAAAAACAAAACAAGGAAACAAGACCAAGTTCAAAGCACCTGAAGTAGGCATGGTGCAGTGGAGATGGAAAGACAGGCAAGGGCAGAGTATATTAGAAAAAGGGAAAGTGGAGAGCAGGCCAAACCACAAAGACTTTATAAGCCTTCAGAAGGGAATCCGTGGTGAATTCTGAGGACGGAAGTAATGTGGTCTGGCGTGTACTTTAACTGGATTGCTATAGCTGCTGCTGAACTTGCAAAGACTTGGTAGGGGGATAACTATAGAAAGTGGAACGACAGAAGGAAAGCTGTGCAGGAGGTTCAAGGAGAAACAATAGCAATGTGGAATAAGGAAGTGACAGTGGAGGTGTTGGCTGAGAAGTGGTTAGACTCTGAAAGTGAAGGTAGAATTGGGGGGGGGGTTGTTGATAAGTTAAAGATGGATGGGGAATAAAAAGGAACCAAGAAATAACTCTCTACATAGGCACAGCATAACCAAGATGAGGGGGAAAAGCCAGTGCTCCTCCTCCAAAAACCTTAGTATTAATTAATTTATTTGTTTTTTAGTGTTAAAAATGGAACCAGAACTTTGAGCATGCTATGCAGATCCTCTACCACTGAGCTATGCCCTAGTTAGGGAGTTGAGTTTTAAACACTAATATATATATATATATATATATATATATATATATATATGTATGTATATATATATGTATATGTATATGTATATGTATACACACATACACACACATATTTTTTTAACTGAACTATAAAAATACAGTAACAACTTTAAAACTCAAATGAGGACTGAGGACTATAATACAGAACATATAGAAAACTCCTTTTTTTGTTTGTTTTTCTATTTTTTTAAGGCAGAGTTTCTTTACATATAGCCCTGGCTCTTTTGGTGGTACTTACTATGTAAAGCAGGCTTTTGCTTCCCCAGTAGTAGGGTTAAAAGTGTGTATCACCACACCTAACTTTATAAAGAACTCTTAAAATCCAACGGTATGAGCATCAACAACTCAACCAAAACTAGGTAAAATACTAAGTAAAACACAGGGCACAATGGTGTCTATATCCCAGCAACTAAGACAGGAGGCTAAGACAGGAGGATTGCAAGTTCAAGGCCAATCTGGGCTACAGAGAGGTTCAAAGTCTGAACAAATTTGAGAACCTACCTCAAAATGAAAAGTCAGGCACATGCCTTTAAGCCCAGCACTCAGGAGGCAGAGGCAGGAGGATCTCTGAGAGGTTCTAGCCTCTACAGAGCTGGTTCCAGGACAGCCAGGGCTATACAGAGAAATCCAGTCTTAAAACCAAAAAGAAAAAAAAGGAAACAACAACAAGAATCATAAGAATCATAAGAAGAACCATAAGAAGAAGAAGAAGGAGGAGGAGGAGGAGGAGGAGGAGGAGGGGGGGGGAGGAGGAGGAGGAGGAGGAGGAGGAGGAGGAGGAGGAGGAGGAGGAGGAGGACGACGACGACGACGACGACGACGACGACGACGACGACGACGACGACGACGACGACGACGACGACGACGACGACGACAGTGAGGACCGGACTGAGGATATACCTAGGCAGAGCATGTGCCTAGCATACACACAACCCTAAATTTAATCCCCAGGTCTCCTCCCTCCCTTCCCCAAAACACAGTAAAAAGTATGATTTCTCAAAGAGGCAAGGATAGCAAGATGTCTAACAGCATTATTCATCAGAGAAATGCAAACAGTTAGTTTTATGTTTACCTTCGGCTAAGAGAAGCCAAAGTGAGAAATATGTCTAGTGGAGGATATTCATGGAGGGAAGAACCAAATTCAGCCAATCCCAGCAGCTCAGGCTCTTGCTGTCTTCTGTGCTCTCATGAAAGCTAATCTAATACCTGTTCTCTTTGAGTGGCAACCAACTCCTAATTCAGGAGTGGTCTTTACAATTCATAATTCAGAACTGTAAAATTCCCAATGATGGAATTTGAAAAACACTGTCCTTGGCTCTAAACCATAAAGCATACACTTCCGATGGGCCAAGATAATCCATGAACATCAGCTGTGTTCTACAATTCTGCACTCAAACATACAGAGAAAATGTTGGTCCCATTAGGCCTAGTGGCTTATATTAGTAATTCCAGAATTATATGAATTCAAGGCCAGCCTGGGCTACAGAGTGAGACCTTGTTCTAGGAGAAAGGCAGGCACTGAGGAAGGAAAGGGGGTAGGGTGGAGGTGGGAGCCAGTTCTGGAAGAGGGAAGGGGGAAGAATCCAGAAGCAGATCTGCTGACTTTCATTCAACTTACTTTAAAGAACTGTTGTGTGGGAGTTTGGAGTTGGGGTGTCAAATAAATAGAAATTAAGGCTATTAAGAAAATCTTCAAAATGTCACCAAACACTCTTCCTAATAGTAAGGCTTACAGGTACAAGCAGGAACTACCCATGGTAGAACTTACCAGTCCTACATGTTTGTACAGCCCCTTCTATTTTAAGGTGAACCTCACACATCACTTTATCAGCTCAATTCTCTCCAAGACAGCAACTTGTAAAGAGCACATTCCTTCCTGAAAGAGAACATCCGTTGTCTCTATGGCACTGAGGAGAAGTCAACAGTAGATGAGCCTAGTCTTCTGTCCTAAGGAGGAAGACAGTATTCTCTGCCCCATTTTGCCTGCTGGGTGTCCCCCAGCCAGTGGTGTATGCTGTGTTTCAAGCCATGTTGAGAGTTAGAAGTCCTTTCTATAAAATAACCCTGAAGTAAAACTCCAGTGCATAAGACTAGTAAAAAACACTGAGCTATGAAAGAGGCCCAAGGCTAGTCCTTTTGCTTCCTTGTTCCCGGTGGTAGCCTTCATGCTAATCCACAAAACATGATCTGAAAATTATTCATAAAATTCTTGATTCTCAAAACAGGCTATAGCCACTGCTGACACAGAGATTCGAGGGTATACAGGTGAGCTTGAGAAAAGATACTTATTATAACATAAATTAGAAAAAAGATAGCCAGCACAGATTCTTGGTAATTTTTTTCTTTTAAAAATACCATTTTTGAGGTCTAGAGAGATGGCTCAGCAGCTAAGAGTGTTTCTTGTTCTTGCAGAGGACCCAGGTTGGATTCCCAGCACCCACATGGTGGCTCACAGTTCCAGAGGATCTGAAGCCCTCTTCTGTCATGCATGTAGTACCCATCCCTACACACAGGCAAAACATCTGCACATATAATAAATAAAAAAGAAAAGAAAAGAAAAGAAATACTATCTTTGACTTGAGAAAGTCAAATGCATGCCTGTAATCCCATTCTTTCCCCGTGGAGGTAAGAGGACCAGAAGGAAGTCCAAAGCTAGTCTGGGCTATATGAGACCTTGTCTCCAAACATACAAACATTAAAAAGTCCTCACCCTTCCCTGGGAACAATTTTTACCAGACATGACAAAAGACAAGTTCTAAACCAGTCTAAACTATTTAAGACTCTACCTTTATTTTATTTTTAGTGTATGTATATATGTAGTTATGTATTTGTACATCTGTCCTCATGTGTGTAGGTGCATATGTATAGGCCAAAGATAAACTTTGGATGTCCTTCCTTAGCAGCTATCTATCTTTCATTTTGAACAGGCTCTCTCACCAGAACCTGGGATGAAGTAAGCAGGCCAGGCTAAGCTGGCCAGTGAGCCCCAGGAATCTCCATGTCTGTCTCCCCAGCGCTGGGATATGTGCCCTGAATCTTGCATTTTACACATCTGTTGGAGGTGGGGGTTTGTCATACTTATGTCCTCATGTTTACTTTACCAACTGAACTCTCTTCCCAGTCTAGTCCTGTTCTTAAAAACAAACAAACAATGCCGGGCGTGGTGGCACATGCCTGTAATCCCAGCACTTGGAAGGCAGAGGCAGGCGGATTTCTGAGTTCGAGGCCAGCCTGGTCTACAGAGTGAGTTCCAGGACAGCCAGGGCTACACAGAGAAACCCTGTCTCGAAAAACCAAAAAACAAACAAACAAACAAACAAACAGAGCCAGTGTGGTTGGGTGACTTTAATTCCCAGCACTGGGGAGTCAGAGGCAGACAGATCTGCGTTTGATGCCAACCTGGTCTACATAGTGACACTGTCTCAAGAAACAAAAAACTCAAACAGGAAAAACAATACCAAATTCACATAATACTCTCTCAAATCTAAAATACTGTTGATCATTACATACCCCCACACACACACCTCTCTCAAGATAAGGCCAGCCCTGGCTAGCCTAGAAATCGTTATATAAACCAGACCACTCAATTAGTTTTAAAATATTCTAGTTTCAGAGTTGATAACATATAAAAAGAGAAAAGCATGAGAATCAGCAAAATAAGTTGTCAATTTTTTCAAATTATAATCACTTTTTAAAGGGTAGTATGTATATATTTTTTTGTTTTTTAAGATTTATTTATTTAATGTGTATGAGTACACTATTGCTGTCTTCAGACACACCAGAAGAGGGCACCGGATCCCATTACAGATGGTTGTGAGCCATATGTGGTTGCTGGGAATTAAACTCAGGACCCATGGGAGAGTAGCTTAACTACTGGGCCATTTCTCCAGCACCATGTAGTTTTTTTTGTTGTTGTTTTTGTTTTTTTAAGATTTATTTATTTATTATATGTAAGTACACTGTAGCTGTCTTCAGACACCCCAGAAAAGGGCATCAGATCTCATTATGGATGGTTGTGAGCCACCATGTGGTTGCTGGGATTTGAACTCAGGACCTTTGGAAGAGCAATCAGTGCTCTTAACCACTGAGCCATCTCACCAGCCCATGTTTTTGTTTTTTTAATTAAAAATTTTTTGAAACAGTATAAAGCCTTGGCTGGTTTCGAACTATGTAGATCAAGCTGGACTCCTAAGTGCTAAGATGAGAAGTGTGTATCACCATGCCTAGTTCAAAGAAAACTATTAAATCATTCCATTGTGAACTGAACTGTGTCCCTAGACTCTTGTGATGAAGTACTATTTACCAAAGTATCCCTGCAATTGAGGGCTTTACGAGGTAACGGATTATATGAGGTCATGATGAGGTTTTTGTGATGGGACAAATGTGTTCTAGGTAGAGGCATCAGATAGGTTTTGTCCTTGTTTCTTCTGCTTCCTGAAGACAGAAAGAAGACAGCTCTATGTGAGGCAGTCATCCAGCCAGACCTCACCAGAAATCAACCATACTGTTAGACTGATTGTGGTATTATGGCTTTCAAAACTGTAAAGAATAAATGGTTCCTATTCAAGCAGCTCAGTTTGTAGTGCTCTGTTGGAGAAGCTGAGTGGATTAAGACTGTGACTACTCAGGTGACAAATATGAAAGAAACTGTATCTGTCCCAGTGGTGGCCATAATGAGCGGTATACTAGGTTAGATATGGATCCATTTTATATGAGGCATATTTCATATTTAAAACAAACCTATGACATGTAACCACCAACATTGCCAGTTTCAGAGTAATACACTGAATACAGGAAGGTGAATGACCTGCCTAGAGCCTTGCACAAGTACCAAATAAGAATTCCAGCAAGGTACAAGCATGTGGGCCCCTGATCCCCGTTTTTCTAAACTATAAGACTCTTCTAGGTACATCCATAAAAAAGTGCCAATATTTTACCAATTCTGACTTTCAAGAATGGAAAACTCAACACATCTAAGTGCCATCAGTCAAGAGTCTGATTAATGGCAAGCTGCAGAAAAATTATTCTTTCAGGATATAGTGGCATACTGGTCATTAGTGCACATCACTAAAGCTTATCTCATAGCCCTGAAGTTCTTAAAATATTCTGGAATGCTTAACTAAAAGCCTTCTTCATCTTTCTCATTGATATTCCAATCTCTGGGGGCTGCGGGGGGGAGATAGAAAGGAGAAAAGGAACACATGCTTTACTCAGTGTCAGGGCTAGCCTGTGGTTTTATAACAATCTTCAGAGTCAATGACTTCTCCAGATTGACCTCTCTCGGCTTTAGCCTTGCTCCTGTTGCCTGTGGCTGAACCAGTGGCTGTGCCTGAGGCTGCTAAATAGAGTTCTAAGCCAGAAGTGGACAAATGCTCCCTAAAATGAATGATCTGGCTTATGGACAGAACAGCAGGGACATGGCTAGGACTCATTTCTAAGAATAATTATATATTAGTTGACCAAACAAACAGGGTCCTCCACCCACTAGTCCTTTCCTGTTAGTATCACTGTGCAGGGCTACACACTACCCGACGCCCTTGATGCCAAGGTCTACTCTGTGCACTCAATGATGAATGGGGCCGCTGGAGTTGTGCAACATGCTGGTCCCTCCTACACGGATACAGAAGTAGCTCAGGTTTCTAATAATACTGGGAAAATGACCAAAGACAATCTGAAGTTGGGCAGAAACCTGATCTATACTATGATCATCAAGGAGGAAGGCTAGGAGAACCTCATTACCATTACACTTCATTATTAATGTTTGATACCTAAGGCTCTGAGTGGGTTAATACTGTAGCTCTCCTACTTAAAAAAAAAAAAAAAAAAATCCACGCATTTAAGATCCTCTTTTATTTTTATTTCTTGGAACTTCCAAACCTCATTTTTATAACTAATATAGCTCAATTCTTAACTCAGAGCAATATGAACAGAAAAATATATGTTCTCAAACATGTTCTTAATTTTAACTGCCAAAGTTCATACCAAAAAAAATTAACTCAAGACAGAGATTGTGTTCACAAACACTCTTAATGGAAATAGACTGCTCTTTTCCCTCAAGCAGAGCAGAACAACTATGCAATGCCTTTTTGTTTGGGGTTCAAAACTGTGAATGGGAATACTTTTCCAAAGTCACTAATATACAAAAGAACCAAACAAAATTGTGAAAAAAAAAACATGGAAATGAAAAACTTGTCTACCCTGAAAGGAGCTGTTCTGTTGATAAAGAGGGGTTCAAACATATTTTAAATATTTTTAAACAAAGGCCTAGCTGATGTCCCTTAATCCATCCATCCAGCTCAACTTTCTGCTTAGGCAGCTGCGCAATAGAGTACCCATCCAGAAGGAAGGGCCACAAACATTTCTTCAGTGTCCTGCATTCCTGGGGAACAAGGGACTCACCAAGGTTAACTGCAATTTTCAACCTCCCATGTAAGTACAACAACATCTTCATAAAAGTTTTACAAGGACATCCTGGCACGAACCAAACTACCACGAAGGGTAATGTTTCGGGGCCCTAAGCATTCCAGCAGCTCGCTTTTCTTGGCTGCCTTTCCCAGCTGTGTGGTTGAAATTGTCAGTCAGCTGGGAACCCACAGAAAGATACCATGGTGAAAGCACTTGAAGAAAACATAGCCAGATAGCCCCATGCAGGCTCGAGGCTCTGTGGTCCCCAGGAAAGGGAAACAGGTGGAGGCCAGTCACAGTCAACATTTCTTACCAGGACCAGAGCAAGAAGAACAGGCAGAAGGATGAATGTTAGCACACAGTCACTTGTCTCTGGGCACATCAACATTCTCCAGTCTCCTTCTAGACTACATCGCCCTCAATGTTACATTCTTAATCAATGCCATATACAGAGCATCACTCTGAGAAGGGACCTTGCGTGATAGGGGCACAGGTCACCCTGGGAAATAATAAAGTCGCTTTATGAAACAAAGTGTCACAGTAACTGAAAGCATGGGACTATAGTTGACAGCAGTCAGCCTTGAGCCAATAGTCATTTCTCAGAGCCGCTAGAGCATAGGAGTACAATCTGAGTAGCTTCCACCACTTAAACTTACCATCTAACAGTTTTAAAAACTATCAGCAGCCGGGCGGTGGTGGCGCACGCCTGTAATCCCAGCACTTGGGAGGCAGAGGCAGGTGGATTTCTGAGTTCGAGGCCAGCCTGGTCTACAGAGTGAGTTCCAGGACAGCCCGAGCTACACAGAGAAACCCTGTCTCGAAAAACCAAAAAAAAAAAAAAAAAAAAAAAAAAACTATCAGCATGAGCTGATTCCCTCTGAGAGCTACAAGGAAGACTTCCAGGCTTTCTCAGCTTCTTGTGGTTTGCAGGCAACTATGAATGATTCTTGGCTACATCACCAATCACTATTCACCAGGGGTTCTTCCTGCCTATGTGTCTGTCCAAATCTTATCTTTTTTAAGGATACTACCCATAATGAATTAGGACTCTCTAGTGACCTTATAGTACCTACATTAGGTCTTTTATGTAGACTCTGACTCCAAACATAGTCACATTCTGTAGCACTTCACGTTAGGATTTGTTTGTTTTTATTTTTACGATGTATTTATATTATATATGTGAGTACACTGCCACCATCTTCAAACAAACCAGAAGTGGGCATTTAATCCCGTTACAGATGGTTGTGAGCTACCATGTAGTTGCTGGGAATTGAACTCAGGACCTCTGAAGAACAGCTGAGCCATCTCTTCAGCTGTTCTTCATCCTGTTAGGGTTTTTAACTCACAAAGATTTTTTTTTTGGGGGGGGTGCGAAGGGTGAAGACATTAGCATTTTCATTCTTTAACATGTCTTTCAAATAAGTAACTACAGAAGCCAGACCTGTACTATTTTGATGAAGGAATAAGGTGAATAAATAATTTTTTAAAGTGGGTGAAAATATGTGGGTGAAAGAAACACAGGCAAGGTGCAACCTCAGAGGGAAACAAAGAAAAATCAGTTGTAAAACAATACATTTCTAGACTGTTTTGGCAGTGGCCTGTTGCCAGTAGCTATACAGTAGAATCTCAAAGCCTGGCAAGATATAAAAGAGGTTGAGGTGCGAAATACACTAATGGCCCAGCTACGGCTTCAGATGGAGTCATAATTGGCTGGGAAACTGGGCTTACAATTCCATGAATTGCTAAGTTGGAGTCTCATGCCATTCAGTGAGGATTTACATAGCAAGGATCAGGTCATTGCCAGCCACTGGCCTGGGCCTGAACTATACACCAGTCAAGGTTTCTTAGTGTGAGGAGTGTCCTAAGACAAAGACATGGAAAAAGACTCTTATGGGACATGGCCTTTGCAAATTTAAAGCACAAGAGAAATAAAGAAGAAACTGGGAAAACATTTTATTTTTCAACAAAGCTTCAACAGGAATAGCTTTGTGATTTTAAATTCTGAGAAGATAAGGAAATGGGATAATTAAAAGGTTATGTTACCAGTCTGCAAGCAGCAAATGCTTTTAACAGTTTAGCCCCAATTCCATTAAATACTTGCTAGGTCATCAATTCTCAAAGTCCAATCTGTAAAGCGAACTGTGGTATCCTTTAATTTCTTCAGGTAAGATGTGAAGGCAAAATGTTTTTTTGTCAGAATACAAAAACAACATTTGCCTTTTATGTTGGTGGCATTTATTCTAAGCAACAAAGAGAAAAGCTGAATGAAATTAATGTAGTGGTTAACACACTTCACTTAACTATACACATGCAAGTGACGTTTTCTAAAGAATGTTAGTAAAGTGATAGATTTTATACATCTCAATGGAGCACACTTGTTTTCATACTGTTTCTTTTGTGTGTAACTTATGCATATGTACACACACACACACACACACACACACACACACACACACAGAGGTAAAGGCAGGAGAGAGATGTAGGGTGTCTGTCACTATCACTCTTTGACCGAGGGTTCACTAAACTAGTTAGTCTGGCTGGCCAGAGCGTTCCAGGGAGTTCCCGTCTTACCTCCAAGCCCCCGGTGCTAGGGTCACAGATACTCATGACCATGGGCCTTTATATGGACTCCAACCCAGGTCGTTATGCCTGTGTATCATGCACTTTAACCCAGGTCCTTATGCCTGCATGTCATGCACTTTAACTGACTGAGGTATCTTCCTTTTTTTTTTTTTAAGATTTATTAATTATTATATCTAAGTACACTGTAGCTGTCTTCAGATGCACCAGAAGAGGGCATCAGATCTCTTTATGGATGGTTGTAAGCCACCATTTAGTTGCTAGGATTTGAACTCAGGACCTTCAGAAGAGCAGTCAGTGGTCTTAACCACTGAGCCATCTCTCCAGCTCCTGAGGCATCTTCCTAATCCCTTGTTTTCATATTATATGACAAAACATGAATAAACCACTTCTGATTTTCTAGAGGACTCCATTTTACTTTAAAGAATACCTGACGAGTATGACTAAATCTCAGATATATCCAGATAGTTATAGGGAAGATAGATTTAGGTATGTACAGGACAGACATTTTCTCCAATGAATAAAGAACTCCCATAACTTCAAGAAATATAATTTAAAATTTTATCTCCAGTGATAAATTTTCAAGTATAAGGTAGTTTAGGAAACATATCTACTACCATGTACCTCCCAGAATCCTGATACCCAAAGATTTTGTTGTTGAGATGATATTAATGTGTAATACTACAATGAATAAGGTAAAAGAACAATTCTAAAGTGCTATATAAATAAACGTGTCATTATTTGAAGAGCTTCTTAACTATGTGATTCATCATTTACTAAGGCCAATTCATGATAATAAAAATTTATGAGTAAAGGAGCAATTCAAGGTCTAAGAATGACCAAGAGATTTCGTTATAAAACAGTATATAAAGAATTTACTCATATGGCTTCAACACCTCCATTGAAGTCAACATATTTTTGAAAAAATGTTTCTCCAGACAAGTATAGTAATAGATTACTAGGAGGTAGAAGGATCAGAAGTTCAAGGATAATCTAGCTGCGGAGCAAGAGCCTGTCTGGAGGAGGAAGAAACCCAAACAGGAGGTTAGAGAGACAGTTTTCAGGTAAGGTGTTGGCTGACAAGCCTGAGTTCAATACCAGAACCCGTATGACAGAAAGACCAGACACCAACATGTTAGGGCACTGACCTTCATGCATGCGCGAACATATATACAAAAACACACAAAAAATTTTAAGAATGTTAAAAACAAACAAGCCAGGGCTGGTGGTGCACACCCTTCAATAATCTCAGCACTCAGCAGGCAGAGGCAGGCGCATCTCTATGAGTTTGAGTCCAGGCTGGTTTACAAAGACAGTTCTATAACAGGGCTGCACAGAGAAACCTTGTCTGAAAAACCCAAACAAACAACCTCAAGTAAATTTTAAAATGTTGGGTATGATGGCATGCTACACCTAGAGACAGAGGACAGGTTGGGGCTACATGAAACGAGACCATCGGAAGGGGAGTGGGGGGAAGGGGAGAAGGAAGGAAGGAAGGAAGGAAGGAAGGAAGGAAGGAAGGAAGGAAGGAAGGAAGGGAGTTAAATTACCTCGTCAAGTTTTCACACAATATTAAAGATATTCACAATTACATTAAAGAATAATTTTCTCAACAACATCTGTATATAGCCAAATTTTCTTTAGATAATTCAACTAATGCATATTATGACAGACTAGACAGAGAAATGAAATGATTTTAAAATTTATCTTGTGTTCAGACAAGCATTAAAGACATTTTCAGAGCTAGGGATGTGGCTCAATGGTACAATAAGTCAGTTCAGGAGCAGAAAGGGGTAAGTATTATAAATATATAAAACAAGGCTACTTTTCTTAAATCTTCCAAAATAAATAAAAAAAATTTTTCAAACAAACAAACAGAAAAACTATTTGGTAGCTAGAGAGATGACTTAGCAGTTAAAAACACTTATTACTCTTGCAGAGATCCAAGTTAGGCTCCTAAAATCCACATCAGGCAATACACAACCACCCCTAACTACAGCTTCAAAGGATTTGATGTCTTCTGACTTCCTGGGTATCTGCATACACACAGTACATATCAACTCATGAAGGCACATATTCACACACACATAAATAATAAATACATTTTAAAGTTCATTTGGTTAATGGGTATTAGGTTTTGAGGTTACCTTTAAATAAATTTTAAAATATTTTTAAATGTTCTAACTTTTCATATGGAAACTCTCAACAGACATAACTCAATGAAATCACTTTGTGACCATGAATTCAAAAATAAAACAAATACCATTACTGAAATGGACGAAGAATATAAACAAATACATCCCCAAAGAACATGCAAGAATAACCAGTAAGCACGTTAAGATTCTCAATATCATCAGCATCAGGGGCAAGTCAAAGTCAGCACCATGCCTATAACCCCAGCCTCTGGGGGTGAGACAGGAAGACTGCCTCGGGAACTCCAGCCTGGGTTTGTACTGAGAACCAAGCCAGTCAGCAGGACTACACAGTAAGAGCCTTGTCTTGAAAATGAACAACAAATGAACAACAACAACACCCTATAATGAAGATACTACTCTGTATCTACTACAAAGTGGAAAGATCTTTACATTGGAAAGATAAACCATTAAAGGGGTAAGGATGGCTCTAGAGACTTTAACACACTCTCTTGTAGGAGGCAAAACACTCATATACATAAAGAAATCATGATTTAAAAAAAGAGAAAAATGAGTTAGTGGAGACATCTTGCTGACAAAAACATAAAATAGTATAGCCACATTGGAAAGGTATGCCAACTGCTCAAAATGTGAAAAAAGGTGACTCTATAAGAAGCAGCAATTCCTCTCCTAATCTTGTAACCAAGAATAAGGAATATCCACAGGATAATATTAACCAGCAGTAAATGTTTGATAACAAGAGACTACTAAGAAAATATTGTTCTCACATGTTATTTACAGGAATCCAAGTACAAGTGTTAAAAATATGAACTCTTGCATATGGGCTGCACTGACTGGACTCAGTGAGTTAGCATGTGGGTGTGCTCAGGAGGAGTTGGAGGGGTGGATATGATATATACATTTTATTCATGTATGAAATTACTAGAATGATTTTTTTTAAAGATTTATTTATTTATTATATGTGAGTACACAGTAGCTGTCTTTAAACACTCCAAAGAGGGCATCAGATCTCATTATAGATGGTTGTGAGCCACCATGTGAGTGCTGGGATTTGAACTCAGGGCCTTCAGAAGAGCAGTCAGTGCTCTAACCGCTGAGCAATCTCTCCAGCCCCTACTAGAATGATTTTTAAAATCTCTCAAAAAGGGCTACAGAGATGGCTCAGAAGTTAAGAGCACTCACTGACTGCTCTTCCGAAGGTCCTGAGTTCAAATCCCAGCAACCATATGGTGGCTCATTGCCATCCATAATGAGATCTGATGCCCTCTTCTGGGGTGTCTGAAGACAGCTACAGTGTATTTACATATAATAAATAAATATTTATTTTTAAAAAATTAAAAAAAAAACCTCTCAAAAAGAGCCAACTCTAACCTTGTTCATCTCTCAATAAATGGTGAAACTGGGCAGCCAGTTGATGACTCACTGGAAAGGGAAGAGGTTTTCTTCCCAAGCATGAGAACCTGACTTCAGATTTCTAGCACCCACATAATAAGCTGGCATGACCGCAAGCATCTGCAATCCAAGTACTCAGGAAGACAGCAGGGACTTACTGGCCAACCAACCTACCTGAAAAAATGAGTCTTAGGCTTAATAATGGACCTCCTTCAAGGGACTATGGTAGGGATCAATGGAGGAAGACATCCAACACTGTCCTCTGGCCTCCACATGCACACACTCATGTACCTGCCTATAAAGGGCATAAGCCACATATACATCAACACAAAATGCTGAAGCCAACAGAAGCACTGTCCTGTAGTTCTATCCATATCCCAGTGCTCTGAATTCAACTCTCAACTTCCAGCTTTACAGCTTTAAAGCTTTTCCAGCTTTATAGATTTCTCAAATGGCTGGTGACAATGAGTTCCAAAGAACCAAAAAGCTGAGCTCAGGGTTTCATAGCTGCAGTATTCTGAACTCAATCAACTTTATAACCAAGTCTATTTTAACACACAGCACAGACTTCAGCCCTCAGTAGATACCACCACTGAAATTTCCTGACTCCCTTTCTCATCCCTCTGATGCCTCTAAATCCCAATTCAGGAATCAGAATTATTTCAACAACAGACTAGCTCTCAAGTCCACACCATTCTCACTCACCTTTAGTCAGACCTCCTGGACTTTGTCATAACAGTTGGTTAAAACACCAATTTCTATAAACTAGTCATTTTGACATCAGGTATCACTGCATGATCACAGGAAGGTAATTCAGAAAACTGCTAACGAAGAGATTAAAATGCAACTTAAAGCCACTTTTCACTCAAAGAATGACAGTGGCTTTAACTTGTAAAAAGCAAAGTCAGGGCTGTAGCTGGCAGTTCACTTAGCAGACTGCTCTATTTAGTGTGCACTAGGCTCAATCCTCAACACAGCATTAAATCAGGCATAATGATACACGCCTATATATCTGTAATCCCAGCACTTAGGAGGTAGAAGCAGGAAAGAAATTTAAGTTCAACTGGGATACTTTTTTTTTTTTTTAAAGCAAATCTAGGTATCAAATTTAGGTAATTTAGCAATTACCAACAACAAAAAGAACAGGGTATTTATTTGTACAGTTCACCTATTAAGTAAGCATTTAACTTTAGATTTAAAAAAATACTCTCAAAATGCTTTATGGGACATGGAGAATCAATTAAAATGAACATTCTCAACTTATAAAGGTAACATCTATAAGATAAATAAATAAAATGAAATTATTAAAAACCTATCAAAGGAACCCTTTTATATGCACATAGGTTTTTTTTCTTATCTTTTAGTTAAACAAAATTAGGAGTTTTAATTTTCTTTTCTTAGGGTAAATTCCCAGAAGAAAAGGTGTTGGCCCAGGAATAGGAGTACTTGAGTTTCTCTACCAGCAGTGCACAAATTATGGGAACCTTTTTTCTTCTACCTTCTAATGAAACTTGTAGCCTTTAATATTTGGATAGTTTTTTTCTTTTTTCTTTTCTTTTCTTTTCTCTATTTTTTCCTTTCCTTTCCTTTCCTTTTCTTTCTTTCTTTCTTTCTTTTTTTTTTTAAAGGCTTCTGAAAAATTATAGCCCTGGGTTCTTTTTGAATCCTTGTTGTTTCACAAAGTCCTAATACCCACCTTGTTCAAGGCAAGAGCACTTGGTTGAATCCAAATGCAAATCTTACACATTTTCCCCAGCACATCATCCCTAGCACAAGGATAGGCAGGGAAGGATCATGGGAATCCCAAATTTAAAACAAAACAAAACAAACAAAACAAAAGCAAAGATGATGCTTTGGGGAAAAATAGAGATATTACAGTGTATAAGGATTTAGGCAATTTAGCAATTCCCAGACCTCAGATTATATCAGAGAGCAAGTTTACTGCCAGCATGCAGACCTTGGGAAGAATAAAAGAAAACAAGTGGTATTCCCTTCCCCTCTTACTTATGTTAATCACACTATTAGAAAGATGAGAAGTCAATTAAGTAGTTTTAATAACCACTGCAGCATCTGTTTCCAAATTAACTAGGACCAGCCTGCAAACAGAAAGCTTATGAGGGGAACAGAAGGGAGCTGCATTCTCTCTCCTACTCCCTCCCTCTCCCAAACCTCGAATTTTAGACAGAGAAAATCCATGCTGAGGGACACTGGGAACCCTAGGATAAATGCACTAACAGCAGACCCCTACCCCCAGCCTGGTAAACCTCTCATCTATAATCCAACATGAGAGACAACAGGCAAACAGCAAGAGGTCATCGTCAAAGGACTGGTTGCTAAGGGAAGCAAGTATAGAGGCTGCAAGCATGTCCCCATCAAAGTCCAGCAGCTGCAGAAGAACCACAAAGGTGCAGTTCCCTTCAGAGTGGAGCAGGAAGGGGGAGGAACTGAGGAAGAGGAGGAGGAGGGAAAAGTGTCATACTCTCAGCAGCTGCCCTGTGGAACTTTAAACCTGGTAGTTTTGTTCTGTTCAACAAGAAGAAACTAGAGAGAAAAAGAAACTTAAAAAAACAAAAAAACAAAAAAACAAAAAAAAAACTAACACTTCCTGAATATGCCTTTTAAAGAACTACCTAAATCTTTCAGCAAACCTGAGATGGTTAGAGAAAGGTCATAGCTATGAATAAAAGCAAACACTAGTGATACAAGCAAAGGAAAAAAAGCTTTGAGAATATACAAGAACAAATATAACCAACTCTTTAGTCTAAAACACCCCTTCCTGATGCTGGGTCACGGAAATGTACTTTTCTAAGTACATGAATCTGAGAGTAATCTGAAGCTGCTTTTGTTTTTCCAAGTAAAAAGAGATAAGAGTTCACAGCCCCTAAGCGGGCATCTCAAATATTCCCTTTCACGTCTGAGATCTCCATGTAGCACTGGCCTCTAGGAACTGAATAGGACATGGAGTAGAGAATCAAGTCCCATTCCCTCGCCCTGAAGAAACACAAAAGGCTTGGGGTCACTGACTTACCAAGAGGCCAAGTCTCCCCACCTCTTGGAAAACAACCCCTTCCAAGGACCAGCTACAACTATAGGACCTAAGTATCGGAAGGAAAGAGCTTAAAAACTGGTCTTCAGCAAGACAGTGGTGGTGCACACCTTTAATCCCAGCACTCAGGGGAATCTCTGAGTTTAAACCAGCCTGATCTACAAAGTAAGTTCTAGGTCAGCTGAAGCTACACAGACAATTCATCTCAAAAAAAGGGAAGGAGGGGCCCGCTGCAGACATGGCTCAGCAGTTTAGAGATGGCTCAGCAGTTACGAGCACGGTTCTTCCAGAGGTTCTGAGTTTAATTCCCAGCAACCACATGATGGCTTACAACCATCTGTAATGGTCGTGAGCCATCTTCTGGTGAGTCTGATTTGACCTCTTCTGGTGAGTCTGAGGAGAGCGATAGTGTACTCACTGAAATAAATCCTTTTTTTCCCCCAAAGGAGTTGATCTTCTTGCTCACCTTATGGTTACTATTAAATAGCTTCTTTGAAAGTACTGGGCTTTTCTCTTACCCCCTGGTGCATAAAAAACCCTGTCCACCTATAGGTTTTAGGTAATGATCACAATAGGAGTCAGGCTATAGACAGGTGGACACTGCTGCACACTTTGATCCAGGTCTTTGCATCTATCACAGTCAGCTGCTAGCCCGCCTTGGCCCTAGCTCCCTGCATCTATTACACACACAGGGCTGCTGATGAGCTCTGCTGAAAAGGTGCTCAGACCCTCAGAGGGTAAAGTCTAGTCAGAAGCAGTACCTGAAAGAGACAGATTAGAGGGGCTGGAGAGATGGCTCAGCCATTAAGAGCACTCACTTGTTCTTCCAGAGGTCCTGAGTTCAATTCCCAGCAACCACATGGTGGTTCACAACCATCTGTAATGGGGATCCAATGCCCTCTTCTGGAGTGTCTGAAGAGAGAGTGTACTCGCGCGCGCGCGTGCGTGAGAGAGAGAGAGAGAGAGAGAGAGAGAGAGAGAGAGAGAGAGAGAGACTAGAGAGCACATCAGAGCCCAATGTTCCATGTAGGGGTAAAGCTAAATGGCCTGGATCATTTATTTCAGTTTAAACGCTTAGAAGTTTGAGACTTATGACATCTTTTTGTATCAATGGACCTGTCTTCATATTCTATAGACTTAAAATGCCCTACATTAAAAACAAAACTTTAATAACTTGTTCAACTGGCAAAGAGTTTTTCTCAGTGACTGTCCTCAGTCAAGTACAAAAGACTAAACATGTAATTTGGAAAACAATCTTACCAGGCACGATGGCGCACACCTTTAATGCCATCAACTGGGAGCTAGAAGCAGGCAGACCTCTGTGAATTCTAGGCCAGCTACAGCTTCAAAGTGAGACTGCCGACAGATAGATAGATAGATAGATAGATAGATAGATAGATAGATAAGATAATCGATTTTATTTTATCGGTGTGATCAGGTTAAAACAGCCTATATAAAATTTTAGCACTGTCAATTAAAAGAGACCTAAAATTATACTTTTAAAATGAAAAGCAATAAATAAACACCTCTGAATCCATATCAACATAAACTGGCATTACTCCATACTGCTTGGTGCCATGCAGCTAATAAATAGCTATTGCTCATACAACATTCAAGTTACTTCTGATTTTCTTCCCTAATCATAGCCACCTCTGCCTGCTCACCACCTCAAGCTACCCTTTTCTACAGTGACAAGACTGCTAAGAAGCCTACTATACTGCTGCTTTAATGTCAGAGAACAAAAAAGAGGAGAGAGATGTAGTGTTTATTACCACGAGGACAGACCACCTACGGGCCTTTCATGTCTGAAGACAGAAGGCAGTGGGGGTGAGGGTCATGAGGGTGAGTCAAGTGCCTGAAAAGGAACAACTGTCCACAAAATGAACAATTTCAGTAGTATGAGTCCCATTTATGGGTTGGTTATTTTTATTTAAATTTTTGGCTAAAACCATCAAAGGCTTCTGCAATGGTAACTTTTTTGCAAGAGTAAATCCCTGCTGATAACAGTGCATGACCAGAGATAAATTTTAAAAGACCCAGCCAAACTCCCCATCCAAAGAATCAGGTGCCTGTTCCTGTCCTGGGAACCTTCTAAAGTCTTAAGAAGACCTTGGTGGCCCTGGGTCAGGTGCCAGCAGCCTCTAAAGGGGAAGGCAGGGGCCTCTGAATGACCAGATTAAGTCTGAATGGAAGAAGACCCTGTGATTAAGTTTTCTGAACAGCTGGCTCTCTCAAAGGAGAACTGCCTTAAAAAACAAGAAACAAACAAACAAAAAAACCTTAGTGTGGCTCTCTCTCTGACTGTCTTTCAAAACAGAGTCCTGCTGCTCAAATTTAGAAGAGTGGGTTTTCACAAGCTTTACAGATTCATCTAACTTCCAAAAGGAGAAGGAGGACAATAACACTGTCACACTTCTTGGACAGGTGAGATTGACAAGGAGCTTGCCTTGAACACCAGTCTTCCTAGGACAAACTTGAAAACTTTCCCAAGCCATTATTAAATAGTGAAGAAATGGTCACTTAACTCTTCTACCTACCTCATCTTCAACAAGTTTCTTTACAGTAATCTCTCAGCATAAATGACACAGCCACAGCAGCCCTGTGGGAAAGCACTCTGCTCCAAACATGAGCAAAAACGGCAAAGAGCAAGAAAAGTATTTATCTAACCAGTGGCAAGCTGGTTTAAAAAAAAAAAAAAAAAATCGCCCTGGTTATACAAGGCTTAGGCCTGCTGAGGTTTTGTTCTGCTTTTCTAAGTAGTGAGAGAAATATCAACATAAATCTTCCTTCACAGAGAAAGAAGCTAAGGATTAAGTCAATTTATAATGACTTCTCATATATCAAGTATAATTCATTTAAAAAAAACCTTGTTCAACAAAATGTTCAATGACCCTTCTATGTTAAAAACCTATGTTAAAAGCTCAAGGTTGGGTAGCAAAGGCTAATATTTTTTAAAACAAAGGGGAAAAGACAGAAGAGGTGAAAAAACCTTACAAAACTATCATATTTAAGTGCGACCTGCCATGTACCTTTTGAGATTATTCTCTAACATCTGTTTCTATAACTGACATTTAATGTATTCCCATTAAACTGCAGGGGACAAAGGGCTGGAAGGCACAGATCTGAGCCCCACGAAACTGTAGCTGCAGAGGAGAGTCAATGTGAACAGAATAAGATAAACACAGGGTGGAGGGTATGCATCCATTGAGAAGATGCTTTAAGGACCAAACACCAAAGATGAGGACACTTCTCAGGATGGCTTCTGGATTTGGTTTCAAGGACTTTAAAAGGCAAGCTCTTCACTTAGTAATCAGCGTAGCAGATATTGCATTAATGTTAAATATACCATTTACTTTTACATATGGGACAGAATATTAGCTCTGAATTTAAATTTATTTAGTATTTTAAAGATTTTTTAAAAATTATATGGAGTTGTGTATATGTTTGAGTGCAGGTGCCTATAAGAGGCATTAGATACTGCTGAGGCTGGAGTTAAAGATGATTTTAAGCCATCCAACATGAGTGCTGGGAACTGAACTTGGGCCAGTTGCAAGAGCGGTACATGAACTTAACTGCTGAGCCATCTCTCCAGACCAAACTTATTTAACTATTGCTATTATATACTGAGGCATGGTGGCAAACGTCTGTAATTCCAGCACTAGAAAGGCAGAGGCAGGAGGATCAGAGTTTGAGGCTAGCATGGGCTACACACACCCAACCCATAATACTCACAAGATATATCTTTTAAAATACTCATTAGAAAATTTTGTAAAGATCATGGTATGAAATTCTCAAAAGAACCAAAAAATCCAAAAACAAAACAAAACAAAACAAAACAAAAAAGTCCCAAGTGATGGAACACACTTTAATCTTAGCACCAGGGAGGCAGAAACAGCTGGGTCATAGCATGGGGGCTCTACTAGCCAGCCTAACCTACCTGGCAAGTTCCAGGCCAACAAGAGACTCTATAAAAGAAAAAGAAAAGCCAGCCCAGTGTGGTTGTATAAGCCTTTCAGAACTTAGGAGGAGAGGCAGGTGAGTTCAAGGCTAGTCAGGTCTACATAGAGTTCCAGGACAATGAAGACAGCAGAGGAGTGAGCTGGGAAAGGAGGGGAAAGGAGGAGGGCAGGCAGCAGCCCCAGAGGATGATGAGTCATAAGTATCAATACCTTGTCACCAACACAAGATTCTAAAAGCACTTCCTCTTAGGATTCTGTCTAAGCTTCACCCCACAATTACTTGACAACAGCCAGGTATGCCCCTCCCCACAGCTGCCTGGCAATAGCCAGGTAGGCCTGACCTATAAAAGAGGGTGCTGGACCCCCTCCTCTCTCTCTTACCTCTTGGCACTCTCACCTCTTACTCCTCTCTCCCCTCTTGGGCTCTCCTCCCCATTCCCCTCTCTCCACGTGATGGTCTTGGCCAGCCTCCACTTCTCTACTTGCTCCCTCTCTCTGCCTTTCTCTGCCTCCACTACCCCATTAACTCCCATCCTCTGCCCTGAATAAACTCTATTCTCTACCGTGTGTGTGTGTGTGTGTGTGTGTGTGTGTGTGTGTGTGTGTGTATCTGGTCCCTCGGGGGAAGGGATGCCTGGACATGGCCCCGCCTAGGCACTTCCTTCCCCCACACGGCTGTATACCATTCTCTCTAAACCTTTCTCTTTTTATGAACATAACAATGGTGCTGAAACCCGGGAAATAACACTTCCAACATTGGTTTACAACACTCAAGGAATGTGTCTGACAAACACAGTTGGTATCATCCATTAACCTGTCCAAAAGCAGCTCCTAAACAGGGATGAATGATATATATCTCAGGTTGTCCTCTGGCTTCCACATGCACCCAGATACACATGAAGAAGCACACACTAACACATAGAATTTCAACAAGGATCTCTCTCATTTCCAGGTCTAATGGCTGAGTGTTGACTTCACAACAGCATGAAAGTCATATATATTCAGTATAAATCCTCAAATTTTGAATCTGGATTTTTTTCCCTAAGCTACTGATAATTCAGTACAATACTCTCTAAAGAGGCTAAGCAATGGCTGAGACCCTACTGTGTGCTGTGTTGGTAAGTAGGAATGGTGTGTGTATTCTGTGTAGTTTCAGCTTATGATATTTCCCACTTACTATGAGTTTATCTATAATCATTGTGAGCACGTGGATCTCATCTGCACCATTGAAGCTGCACATGTATATACCTTATCCTTCAAAAGACTTTTGAAGGCATAAAAAAATCCTCTTTGCAAGTTCTTACAACTCCTGGCCTTTCACATAATGCTTTCTCCACCCTTGAGTACTGAGAATGAACCCATAGCTAGTCAAGGCAATACAACTAAGCTGTACCTCCAACTCCATAAAGTACTTAGGTACACTATTGTTTTTCTATGTACTTCATGTCTGAAATAAACTGGAGTACAAGGATACTCTTTCCCTTCCTATAGCTATAAGGTATGGCACTGGGAAGCTGATCAAACAAGCCATATTGTATTCTGATCACAGCACCCAGAGTGCCAGAGAACTACAGCTTCAGCTACAGAGCTGTCAGAGGATTTTATTCCCTTAACCTCCCTGACCCTCATCTGCTAACAGGAAAATAATGATACCAATTTCTTAAGATTGTTTTGATAAATGATTGAGATAATATGTTAAATGGTTGGCAGTGTCTAGAATATGCTAAGAACTCCACAGAGGCCAGGAAATAATCTCTAACTTCCAATATAAGGTAAAAGGGACATGTGACTGTCTTTACCTTTCATCTGCTAGATTTACAATAAATAAATATGAAAATAGATAAGATGTATTAAAATTTAAAAGGGTAAAAAACAAAAACAAAACAAACAAACAAGCAAAACAATATGCACTGCACTTTAAAAACAGTGAAGCGAATCCAGAGGTGCTGATACAGAAAAAAATTAAGAGTTAACAAAAGCACACTTGTCTTTGATTCTTTATAGTTCCATGTAAAGGCTCTGTAACTGATGCTACTATGCAGGTTGAAAACGAATAGTAGGATCTGGACCTGATCAGGATGCACACACCTTTAATCTAAGCGATCCGGAGGCAGAAGGCGGCAGATCTCTATGAGTTCAAACCTAACCTGGTCTACAGAGTGAGAGTTCAGGAGGAGAATTCAGACTACATAGAGACTCTGTTTCAAAAAAACAGAAACAAATAAACAAACAAAAAAAGAAACAAACAAAAAGTATCTCCAAATAAGATGGATCTAGTACTAAAAACAGGAATAGGGCATAGGTAAGCTGTTCTGTACAAGTTTCCTATTAATCCAAAATAAAATAGTTGTGTAAAAAAGCAATACCGTGTGCAGCACAGACCACTGTTTTATAAAAGTATGTCTATATTGGAATATATACCGTAAGATGTTAACAATTGCTTCCTCTGAATATTAACATTAAAAATGATGTCTATTTCCTTGTACCTTGACTGTCAGGTCAGCAGCAGCAGCAGCTGGGAACTTGTTAGAAATGCAAATTCTCAGGCCCCACCCCAGAGCTACTGAATCAGCCTCCCAAGAGGTGGGGCTAGATGATTCTGATGTACATGAAAGCTAGAGAATGGTGTCCTAGATCATAGAAACTGGTTTTGTAACAAGGGCCACTTTCACAGTCAAAACAATAGAACAATGAAGCTGGGAAAAGGGGTCAGTGTGCTGATGGATGAATAGCATTTAAGAGTCACCACATGCCCAAACATGGGACTCAGGAACAGCAATTCTCAAGTACACATGACCTACCAGTTCTGTCTACCTCCCAACCCCAAACCAGCTTAGGGGGAACCTCTAGAATGCCTACAGAGACATGGCTGAACAAAGTTTAGCATTTGGGTTTTTTCCTTTTTTCTGAAAAATATTAGTTATGCAAAAGACAAGTCCATTGGCATATTTTGATCTTCATCTCCAAATGAATGCCCTCTAGTCTCAGTTTGAAATTAACAGCACTAGCTGAGGTATAACAATTTAAAACCTGAAGACTCCTAAACTTGTAGGTGGTACACTTAGGATTAACAAGGCGCCATGACAGGTAGTGGGTCCTGCTTTGGAGATGACCTCCTGTGGCCTCCTTTAATACTGTTCTGTAGCTGGAGTATTTACAGCCCTCTAGAATCATTCTCAGACTGACTAATACCTAGGGTAGAAAACCCATGGTTTCTGTTTTTCCCCTCAGATCAATTTTGAGAGAATGTTCTACATTTTTCCAAGTACCAAGAGGATGCTTTTGTCCATTAATGAAACTTAGCACGCGCTATGGAAAAGAAAAAAAGAATTGCAACTTCTAGCAATGTTTACCTTTATAACCTATCAATTTATTTCCACTTATGACTGGCTAGAGCTAAGATTGGCTGGATTGGGAAAGGAGAGGTGTGAACAGTCAAAGTAACCCTCTTGAGGCAATACAGCTATTCTAGATACTTTTCTGAGCCCAAGGAACAGGGGCCACAGTCCAGGTACAGAGGGATGTGGGTGTTCTACCATAGAGGGCTGTTAATGCATTCCTAAACAAGAGTGGGAAAACTGAAATGGCAATAAACTATACTAGGGTATCATGTTGGGTGAGTAAGGTGGTCACAACTACCATGGATGAGATCAGTCAAGCCAGAAAGACTAGTGAGGGTAGGTCTTGCCTGGGTGGTAACTGAGTAAGATCAGGCCTTTCAGCCAGAGAGTAAATCAAGACCTATGAATAAAAGACCTTCTCATGAGCCTGGGAGCACCAATTAACAGAGACTCCTAAGAAATACTTCAGACTGAATGAAAGGGAGTGACTGACTGATATGTGAAGTCTGTGCCCAAGATAACAATGACTAGCTTTCTACATTGCATCAGCTGTGTATCCAAATAGTACTTAGACTGAGCTCCCCCTTCCACTGAAGATGGCACCAGAAAAGATGTGCTCCAGCTCAGGTTCCTCATTATGGTGAAGGACAACAAATGTAGGCAGAGCTCTCTGAAGCAATACCAGATACTTCCCCTCTTCCCCTTGGGTTACTTGGCAGTTGTGTGAGGAGCCGCTATGCAAATGCTGAGAGAGCTCCTCATTGCTGGTGCAGTTGCAGACTAACTGTGGAATATCATTTTATGAAGCTATAAGAAGTTAAAAACCAACAAACCAAGCCAGGCTGTGGTGGCACATACCTTCAATACCAGTGCTTGGGAAGGAGAGGTCAGAGGCCAGCCTGGTCCTACAGAGCAAGTTCTAGGACAGCCAAGGCTACACAGAGAAATTGTCTCAAAAAAGAAACAACAACAAAAATAAATAAAAACAAAACTAACAAATCTTGAAAGACTTGGAAGGAGGTGGCAAGCTGACCTCATGTAGCTAGTCAGATCTGTGTTGGTGGTAGCAGTTTGAATACTTCATCCACATAGCACTCAACTGAAGATAGCCTAGTTCAAAGATGTACAAAGACAGAATGAAGCTGTGACCCGGGGAGAGCAGGCCAGTCAGTATAGTTCAGTAAAGAACAAGAATAGAGAAAGTAAAGCTGATGAAGAGCAGGACTTCAAACCTGTGCAGTGAGCTTTATGACCCTACAGAGCTGGAGGCAATGGAACCACAGTGATACATCCAGAAAGAGACAGGTTTGAGGGAATTGAGCAATACATAAATTCTATACCAGAAAAGTCCAATTTAAAAACAAAACAAAACAAAACAACAACAACAACAAAAAAAACACACAGGACAAAAATCAGGATCAGAAAATCCATGTCCAGAAAGTGGGACAATATTTGAAGCTTCTGGAAGAGAAACTGGGGGCTTAAAGTAAATGCTGCTTAAGCTGGATATGGTAGCAAACCTTAATCTCAGCACTCAGGGGGCAAAGGCAGGTGGATCTCTGTGACATGGGAGCCACATGGTCAGATTGGAAAGTCCCAGGACTACAGAGTGAAACCTTGTCTCAAAAAAACATGTTAATACCATTCTCCACAAGTGCTTAGAAACATGCCCTGCCTCAGAGTCTGAATCATAAGCCAACATAAGGTTTTGTTATAATGTATTTTAAAGCACTTGTATCCAAGGAAGTCCCAGACTACCATGTCTTGTAACAAGTGCACAGAACAATCTGTTTCTGCAAAAGCATAAGAATCTAGCTATGGCACTAAAATGCAAAATCAAATACCCAGGTGGCTTTAGGGTATCTACTGTAAGAAAAGTTGGACAGAAGGGCTTCCATATATTATTCACTATTTAGATTTTAATAAGCATGGCTTCTGAAATTACAGGAGTAATTCTCTAAAGCAATTTAAAAAAAAAAAGAAAAATTAAGAAAAAGAGTTCAGGGGGTAAGAATAAGAGTTCAGGGGGGCTGAACAAAAACTACCCATGAATGCCTTTTTTAAAAAGATTTATTTATTCATTTTATGTATGTAAGTACACTGTCACCGTCTTCAGACACACCGGAAGAAGGCATCAGATCCCATTACAGATGGTTGTGAGCCACTATGTGGCTGCTGGGAATTGAACTCAAGACCTCTGGAAAATTAGTCAGTGCTCTTAACCGCTGAGCCATCTCTCCAGCACCCCATGAATGGCTTTTTATGCCAAATCTCAATGCAGCTATTTTCCCAAGGTGGTTTTTTTTGTTTGTTTCTTTGTTTTTTGTTTTGGGTTTTGTTTGTTTGTTTGTTTTTTGGATTTGGTTTTTTCGAGACAGGGCTTCTCTGTATAGCCCTGGCTGTCCTGGAACTCACTCTGTAGACCAGGCTGGCCTCAAACTCAGAAATCTGCCTGCCTCTGCCTCCCAGAGTGCTGGGATTACAGGCGTGCGCCACCACTGCCCCGGCTCCAAGGGGTTTTTGAGAGTAAATAAGAGGCAAAGAGGAATAGCCACTCCATATAGAAACAGGCAAAAGTTTTATGGGGCCTATTAGGCTGACAAGCTAATGCTCCAAAGCAGCTAGGTAGCAAAGCAGAGGCACTATTCAGAGCCTCCAAGATCTTCATAGTCTAAATGTTACCTCTGTTCTTCTTAGGCAGGGCTGGGAATACAGTTCAGTGGTACATCCCTTGCCTAGCATGGATCCTAAGTTCACTTTCCAGTGCCCTATTTTAAAAAAGAAAAGCTTCTAAGTCACACAGTCTTTTGCTAATAACCAAATGACCACATGTGCAATAAAGCAACAAATCCTTTCCCCCACCCTCCAAAATATGCATGGCCTAGGCAGCATCAGTACCCCAATTCCACAAGCGGAAAGCACTTGACTATCTAAGTGATTTGGACTGCACTCTAGTATCACTGCCACTGTGTCCTTCAAAAGTACTGTTCTCTGTTTCACAGTAAAATGATCACTTCCACTTTCTACCCCAGAACCAGGTAACTAGAGGCAGAAAGGCCTTTGATAGGAGTTTCAAAATTAACAGGGCAAACTATGCAACCACAAAGCCAACACTCCTTTGGACATAATCAAGACCCATCCTTTGTTGTGGCCTAATGTCTAGTCTCATCCTGTCCTAGCATCTCTTCAAGGGAAGAACAAAGCTGACTGCCAGAAAGTCTTCCAAGTCATTGTTAATAACAGACACGACAGGGGAAACCCTTGGGTTAATATTTCAACATGGCAGAGGTAAATGTTAACTCCTTAATAGTAGTTACGTTGGGCACCAGCTAACTGTCATTGGCTCACTGAACTGTGACTTCATTCATGTTCGGGGTGTACTTTAGAAACAATCTAAATTACATCCAAAACTCAAACCTCAATTGACTTGTGTTTAAACAACTTTTATACAACTCCTAGCTTTTAAAAATAGATTCCAATAAAGCCTAGAGAAATTGAGGAAAAGAAAGGGAAGATTATGGTAAAGTCTGAGTATAATTGAGAATGCCTTTGTTTTTTAGTTTAGATGATATTTTTAAAGCCACAAACTATTATTAAAATACAGCTTTGCTACTAGAGGGAAGTGTGCATTCTAGAATGTCAGATGGTGCACTCTGGTAGATTTGGGAACTACAAAGGCATGCCCTCCAAAGCTTCATCCTAATGCTCTCTAGCAATCCTTTGTTTTCATATAATTAGCTGTTTTACTCTATTCTACCACAATAAATGAAGAGTGGAAGAAAGAGGGCGTAAATAGAGAAAAGAAAAGGGCATCTTTCCAGAAGGCTGAGGAAGGCTACAGAAACTCCCAATGAGCAAATATCTAGAGAAGCTATTCTATTCATTAGGCCAGTCATTTACTCATAGGAGAAGGATCCCGTCAGTCCGGCCTGGACCCCAGGGTTCCAATTACAGAAGCACTTCTGTCCATTCTGCCTCTCAGCAGGGCAGGAGAAATTTCTCTGGGTTGAGATGAGTAGACCTGGGCATGGTGACTATGTAGGTTAGTTTTTGTCAACTTGACATAAACTATAGCCCCCTGAGAAGAGTGAACCTCAATTAAGGATTTACCTCCACCAAACTGGCCTATGGGCATGTCTGTGTAACATTTTCTTGATTCATGATTGATATGGGGGAGTCCCAGACCACTGTGGGTGGTGCCATCTCTGGGCAGGTGATCCTAAGTTGTATAAGAAAGCAAAATGAATAAGCCATGGAAGTGAGCCAGTAAGCAGCATTCCACCACAGCTTCTGCTTCAGTTCTTGCCTCAAACTCCTGCCCTGGCTTCCCTCAATGACAGACTAACCTGTACACTGAATAACCTTTATCCCCTAAGTTACTTTTGGTCAGTGTTTTATTGTCAAAACAGAAAGCAAACTAGAGCAGAAATTGGCACCAGAAAGTGGGATGTCACTGTGATGGACCTGATCATGTGGGTTTTTTATAATATACCTTTTGGACTGTTGGAGAGGAGGGGGAAGCAGTCACCATCCAATGCTCTGAGCTTAAGGAGCTGCTGTGAAAATCTGAAAGATAATACTGAGAAAAAACAGATGATGGAAATAAAGTTTCAGAGGGAAGCAACAACTGTCGGAATATTTGTGTGATATTTGGGATTAAAGAGTCTAAGGAAGTAAAACTCATGTTTCATTGGAACTGCTAGTGAACTGTGGCTGTAATTAAGGGACCAGCATCACTGAGGTGAAATCTGGGAAGTATATTTCCTCAGGGTCAACACTCAGAAGCTGTGATCCAGAGAAAGCCACAGCTGTATTTAAAGCCAGTAGCAGGACATAGGAGTGTGTAAAAGTTTCCCACTTGATATTGAAGACCTGAAGGGGTCATGGGGAGCAGCTGAGACTTGGCACTCATCATGAAAGGTCAGAGGGGCCATTGGTGAAGGTGCAACTTAAGTTGCAAGAAAGACCCCAGAACTGAAGGAGTCATGGAAAGAAGCTAAGGCTTGGAACTGGCAGAGGTCAGGAGAGAAGCCTTTGGCTAAAGCCTCAGCTGCAGTGGAGACCCTGCATCTTAGAGCTGTCAGGACTGTGGAATGAACAAAGACAGCAAGCAGCAGGAGTGCAACTGGCCTAAACATCTAAGACAAGCTGTGTGTTGCTAAAAGCACAGATAGAAACGTGGATGTGCCCAAGCCCTAAAGGGCCCTAAAGATTGTGCTTAGTCACAGATACTAGGCATTGAGCTGCAAGATTTGGGGCTACACTGTTTTTATGACCTGGTTCTTCCCCTTTAGAGTAGAAAGTAAGTTGTTTTGTTTTCCCTCCATTAAACAGAAACTCGGTTAAGAGACAATATTTCAAGGAGAATGAACTTTTAAAAGTGTTTGAATTTTTAAAGACTGGGACTTCTAGAGTTTTATTGTGTTTTATATTGTGATATGAACATAAGATCTTTGGGATATGCAAAGTTATGGTTTAGTAGTGATGTGTATCAAGCTGATACAAGATCAAATGTTTGGATTAATTCTGTCAACTTGACACAAACTAGAGTTACCTGAGAAAAGGTAACTTCAATTGAGGAATTGCCTCCATCACAATGGTTTGTGGACTTGGGACATTTTCTTTCTCCCCTCCCTCCCTTCTGTTGTTTTGATTTTTAAGACAGATTCTCTGTTATGTAGCCCTGGCTGTGCTGGAACTCACTATGTAGACCAGCAGGCTAGCCTCAAACTCAGGATCCACCTGCCTCTCTGCCTCCCTACTGCTGGATTAGTGTGTGTGTGTGTGTGTGTGTGTGTGTGTGTGTGTGTGTGTGGTGCGTGGGGGGTGGGGTGGGGGTGGGGGGTGGGGGGTGGGGGGATTAAAGGTGGAGAGAAGCTGAGATTTATCATCCACCGTCAAAGGACAGAGGAGCCTCAGTTGTAGTAGAGACCCTAGAACTGAAGGGACATTTTCCATGCTTGTGGGACATTTTCTTAATTAATAGCAGATGTGGGAGGACCCAACCCACTTAGGCAGTGCCACCTTTGGGAAGGTGGTCCTGGGTTTTAAGAGAGCAAATTGAGCAATCTATGAAAAGCAAGGCATAAGCAACATTCCATTGTATCTGATTCAATTCCTGCCTTCAGAATGCTGCTTTGATTTCCTGCCTTGAGTCTCCTCAAAGAATTATAACCTGTAAAGTGAAATAACATTCCAACAACAACTAACTAAAACAGTAACACATATCTATAATCCCAGGACTATGAAGATAAAGGCAGGAAGATTTGGAATCCACGGCCAATCTCAGGTACATAGTAAGTTTAAGGCTAGCCCTGAGTTAAATGAAGCCCCATTCCAAACCAACCTACCAACCAACCAACCAACCAACCAACCAAAATGAGAGTAACGGCCTGGTAGCAGATTACCAGTATATTTATAAAAGGGCCTAGTATTATCACTAGGTATTCTAGACTCTAACACTTTGAAATTCTGTACTTGCCAACAGGGATTCAGTCATCAGTAAAAATGGATATCACACATTCACTCCAAAGGTAGTGGGAAACAAAGTGTCAGGTCCTTCCATTCATGTGAATCACTGATCAAAGACAAGAAGCAACTAGTTACATGTCCAGCTTTACTTTTGTTTTTGAAAAACTGAATTTGGAAAGACCTTTTTGAGATACAGATGTCATTGTTTACATGTGAGGAAGCCAATGCCAGGAAATGGCTGCCTCCCACTAAGTATAACCTTTTTCATAGTCCAGAGTCATAAAGCCTCCCTGATTCTATGCTTTCATCCTCAGCTACTAACAAGCATTCACTGGTAATTCCATGAATGACTGAATGGTTTCTACTTAAGCAAAGTGACAATGTCATCTAAGCTTTAGCTACAGGTGCCACAAACCACACCTGTATTTTTCCACATGCCTGGCCAGTGATCTACACTGTCCTTACTGCAGTCATATCAGCTATATACAGTGTGTCACACTGAGCTCAGCATGTCCCACTTACCCTTTTGCCTTCTCTAACCATAGGCCCCTCACCTGTATTTTGCTGCTTAACCAAAACTTAATCACTCCTAAATCACAAAGTTTTACATGTAGCACTAGATAGCAATCTCTGATTCCAGAATGGTAATGTGCCAAGACCCAAGTTTCCTCAGTACATTATTCATTCCCATAGCAGAATCCCGAGTATTATTGGAAGATAGATAGATAGTTCTGGATAGATACTCGGTATTCCCTAAGAGGGTAATACCCTCTTTGGATTCTCATTTCCAACATCAGAACAGCCATGTTAGTTTAACAGCAGACTTTGTGCTATACCTATGACAGGTTTAGGCCACTAATTCCAGGACCCCCACCACCACCTCACAATACATTCACCTATTGGACCAAAACTGGGAGACTCTAGCTCTTCTTGAGAGCCTAGAGAAAAAAAGTTATAAAGAGTAAATAAGATTAGTTTACTGAAAGTAAACTCTGAATCTCTAATTATGAATCATAACAAAAGGTCCTTCAAGGTATGAACAGATGTGAAAATTTTATCTGTTTAATGGTGTAAGCTCTTGGCTCTGACTCTGGTTAACTTGCTAGAGAAGTCAGTAGAAAGGGGGCAATAGAATCTTAGTAAAATAAATGTTTCTTTCTAGAAAATTAAAGTGGCTCACTGAAGTGATTACTCCTTTTTCTCAAGAATGACTAATCTTCATTATATCACTCACTTAGTGTGCACATCAAATATGGGGAAAGAAATCGTGGTAAGAACTCTGGCTGTCTAATACTCCAGGCAAACCCTACTACCTTCATCTCCTGCTCCCTCATCCTTACCTGCTCTTGGGGCTCAGTACTGGGAAGCTAGTAAGCTCCATTCAAGCACTACTTGAGACAAAGCCCTAGCTCTGTGATTCCTCAACAGCAGTCATGAATGTGCACTGGGCAAAGCTTCCTTAGTTTCTACTGGTGACTCAAGTTCTCATGTACTCTGGGTTGTACAGTAAGAGACAGCCAACACATTCTTACAAGAACACATTTGTTTTTCTCCTGTTAAGCAATAGCTGGCCCATTAATAGCAAAGTGATTGACTTAAGTCAGGGTTTGTATTCCTGCACAAAACATCATGACCAAGAAGCAAGTTGGAGAGGAAAGGATTTATTCAACTTACATTTCCACACTGCTGTTCATCACCAAAAGAAGTCAGGACAGGAACTCACACAGGACAGGGACTTGGAGGCAGGAGCTGACACAGAGGCCATAGAGGGGTGCTGCTTACTGGCTGGCTTCCCCTGGCTTGCTCAGCTTGCTTTCTTATAGAGCCCAAGATTACCAGTCCAGGGATGGCACCACCCACAATAGGCGGGGCCCTCCCACCCTTGACCACTAATTGAGAAAATGCCTTACAGCTGGATCTCATAGGAGCATTTCCTCAAGGGAGGTTCCTTTCTCTGTGATAACTCCAGCTTGTGTCAAATTGACACACAACAAGCCAGTACAATGATGTTCAATACAACAGTTGTGATCACATTACCTGTTAGGAGGCTTACAAGACAATCTGCTCAACAGCAAAAGACAGCATTTTACTTAAGCATAACTTTCACTCCCACTGACAGACAGCAACTCAAGAGACGCAACCACCAAGGATCTTGCCCACAAGCCATGTAGAAAGCATGAAAAACAGAGCTTGACAACAATCTTCTGGTTCCAAAGGAGGTACACTCTTATAAAGAACGAACTCTCCTCAAAGGGCCACTGCATACACTACCAAGCCAACTATCAATCAACTGCGTGCTGCCTCCAACTCCTCCACACTTGGAGCCAGAAAACTGCACTCTAGTTGCTCCACTGTTCCCACTAGCTGAGCTGTCTGTTTCTATATTTGCTTAGAAAACTCCACCTTCTATAATTAGACACCTAAATTAAATACCTCAAAGCAAAACCTTGTGTTATTTTATGAAATCTAAATCAATCACTTTGGAAAGATTAAGTAATGCCATTTTTAAAAAGGATTTACTTGGTTTTTTTTTTTTTTTTTTTTTTGTCCATTTGTGTTTGCCTGCATATATGTCTGTGTGGGGGTGTCAGATCCCTGGAAATGGAGTTTCAGGCAGTTTTGAGCTTCCATGTTGATGCTGAGAATTGAAGCCAGGTCTTCTGAAGAAGCAGCCAGTGCTTGGAACCACTGAACCATCTCACCAACCCTGCCATTTTTTCTTTTAATTGCTAAACAAAGTGAAACTTTTGAAGACTCAAAAGTGGAAACTGGTGAAATTCCAGAAGGTTCCTGGTAACTTTATAACTGTCTTTAAGTTTATGATCTTCTATTTAAAAGGAGGGGGGATATATATTTTAATGATGTATCAGGGTTAAGGCTTATACAAAGTTCTAAAAAGCACAAATTGGTGGTCTTGTTCCTAAAAATCTGAGCTTGGACACTCATTCAACCCTTACTTCCATTTGCCTCCAAAGTGCTGGGATTACAGGTGGGTACCACTAAGCCTAGTTCCAGACTCTTAATTTTAAACTATCATTTTAAACCATTCTGCGCTTTAACTGAATTGATGTTTTGCAAATATTCAACCACTTAGAGATCTCAGCCTCAGACAACCAGACTGTTCCTAAAGAATAAAAATCATGAAAAGGACACTGCTGTCATCTGCTAACCAGATCTGATCCTTTGGCTCACAACATCTAGAAATTTCTAGATGTTCAAATTGGATTCACTTAAAAGTTCACAGTACTGCCGAGCAGTGGTGGCGCACGCCTGTAATCCCAGCACTCAGGAGGCAGAGGCAGGCGGATTTCTGAGTTCGAGGCCAGCCTGGTCTACAGAGTGAGTTCCAGGACAGCCAGGGCTGCACAGAGAAACCCTGTCTCAAAAAAACCAAATCAAAAAAAAAAAAGTTCACAGTACTGAGAGGGAGACCCTGGCAGGTGTGGAAAAGGTACTCCTAGGAACTTGACAGTTCTACAACATTACAAAGAGATGGCTTCTGAAGAGCCTGACATAAGAGTTGATTTCCTTTTTCTTCTTCTACATGTAAATATTACTCAAAGACCACTGGATTCTTAATGTTTTTAACAAAACTCAAATTTTTCAATAATTTCTGCTTTGGGGATAAAACAGAAAACAGCTTGTCAGTATTTTTTTCTTTTTCATTACACAATACCTTTATCTCATGAGTGGTTATGAAAATAAATTTTTTTAAAAAGTTTGTCAAAATCTGTACTTATAAAGAGATGGAAACTGAGCATGGTGGTGCACACCTTTAATCCCATCTTGGGAGGCACAGGTAGACAATCTGAGGCATTTGGGGCCAACTTGGTTTACCTAAGAAGTTCCAAGATAGCCAGGGCTACATGGAAAACCCAGTCTCACTCCCACCCCCTCCCCCAAGAAAACAGAGATGAAAAAAGACATTAATTAGGTTTGTTGTGGTATCAGGAACTAGGAAGATTTTCCTTATAGTTAGCATTATAGCACCTGTTTATGAGTACAACAAAAATACTTTTTAAAAATTACTTTCCAAGATTGGCGTGGTACACTCGGGAGGCAGAGGCAGGTGAATCTCTGAGTTCAAGGCCAGCCTGGTCTACAGAATGAGTTCTAGGAAGCTAAGAATTTTATACAGAGAAAACCTGTCTTAAACAAACAAACAAACAAACAAAAACAAACAAACAAAAAAAACAGTAAATTACTTTCCAAATGATGGGTGGCATACCGGCATATGCTTTTATTAATCCCAATATAGGGGAGACAGAAGCAGGCCTATGCCTGGGAATTCTAGTCCACCTATGACTACCTGAGACATTCTCTCAAAAACAATAAAAATGACTTCACGTATGAGACACTGCCAAGACTGCTTTTTAACAAACCATTTTCAGGACAATGTCTTGCTGTGACCCTGAGGGGCACCCCTCTCTGACTCTCAGGCCACAGTAATCCCCATCTCATCCACTCAGTCTCCCAAACAGCGCAACTACAAGGATGTGTCTCTGTGCCCCAAGACAAATGCTCTACTTTTGTTTTCCAGGGTCCCCCACCACCCTTGCTTGGTTGGTTGCTTTTTGTTTTTTGAGATAGGATCTTACTGTATAATCTAGCCTGGCCTCAAAAGCACAATCCTCCTACCTTAGTCTCTCAAGAACTAGGACTGTGCTAGTCCTAGCACAACTGCTAAAAAATCCAGATTTAAAATTATTTTTAAAAATTTTACTTTTCTTTTATGTATATGAGTGTTTGCCAGCATGTATTCCTATGCATCAGGTGCACTTGTGGTGCCCAAGGAAGCCAGATGGGGCGGGTGTGTGTGTGTGTGTGTGTGTGTGTGTGTGTGTGTCAGATTTTAGAGAACTAGAGTTACAAGAAACAGTGAGCTGCCTTGTTAGTACTGGGAACTGAACCTGGGTCCTCTGGAAAAGCAGCCAGTTCTTTTAACCACTGAGCTATCTCTCTATAATCACTGTGCAATCTCCCTAAACCACACAGAAAATAAGATTTAGAAACACAATGGGGAAAATGGGAATGGTTCTGTGATTAAGACCATAGGCTCAGAAGATCCTGGTTCCCAGCACCCTCAATGATGGTGCTGGGAACTATCCCTAACTCCAATTCCAGGGAATAACAATTATGTCTGAACTTCATGGACATCAGGCATGCATGTGATACACATACACACACACACACACACACACACACACACACACAAAATAGATAAATCTTTAAAAGTTACTGAAAAAAAAAAAAAACAAAAACAAAAGAACAAAATAAAACAAGAAGAAACCACAGGGGAGGCACAGGATTTCACCTTTAATCCCAGTACTCAGGAATGAGGCACAAAATCTCTGTGAGTTTGAGGCTACTTTGGTCTACACAGCAAGCTGTAGGGCAGCCAGAACTACATAGAGAGATGCTATCTCAAAACACATACACTGGCCAGGTGGTAGTGGGGCACACCTTTAATCCCATCACACAGGAGGCTGAGGCAGGCAGATCTCTGTGATTTCGAGGCCAGATTGGTCTACAGAGCAAGTTTCAGGACAGCTAGGACTATATATAGAAACTCTGTCAAGAAATATCCACATGATGTAAACAAAGAATATAGAATTTTTAAAAAATGAAAAAAAAAAAAAAGAAATATCCACATGCACATAGGCACACTTTATTACAGACACTTGGGTAGGCAAGTCACCTAAACATAACTGTGTCTCCACAGTCAACCCAGCTACCAGGTAGCCTTTGGTCTTTTGTAACCAACCTCCTGGGCTCCCCTGAATGTTTGAATATAGAAATAATATCTGCATAATATCTGCATATCTATTCCAAACCTGTGTATGGGGAGGAGAAATCTAGAAATAAAAGTGGTATTAGCATAATTTAAAAGAGACCTTCAAACCCCCCTGCAATCATTAGAACATGTAAGCATACCTGAGCTGGATATACAAGTACTTATGTTGTAAATATTAAATTTGTGTATAAACCGAGCAGTGGTGGCACATACCTTCAATCCCAGCACTCAAGAGGCAGGTAGTTCAAGGCCATTGTAGTCTACAGAACAAATTCCAGGACAGGCAAGACTTATACAAAGAAACCCTGTCTCTGGGGGATGAGGAGGGGGAAGTCATATATGCATAGGTAAATATGTAAAACTAAAGCATTAATAATATATCGTAAGAAGTCAGTATATATAAGGGGTAGCTGTGAAATTATTTCCAATGTTTTTCACAATAAAATATTTGGGGAACATGCTTGTACAGAAGGTAAGGGAAAACATTTATTTGTATTTAGAAGAAGAAATGGAGAAGAAAGAGAAGGAAGGCTTGAAAGAATGAATGAATTTCATTCTTGCCTTCTAGGGCTCACATGTATAAGGACAAAGAAAGCATGAGGCAAAACAAAGGGACATTTCATTGATGATAAATAATCTAGAATGGTTATCAGCTTCTTAGCTAAGTAACAGACACTGGTTATCCTAAGAGAAACAGTCATGGGAAGAAAGAAGAACAATATGGTTTACATGCAGTATGTCTGCTTGGGACCAATGCAAGATGTAGAAATATACCTCAGTCACCATGACTTCAATTTAAACTAAAGAATGCCAGAAATTCCACTGAGTTTGAACTCTGATTGGGGGCTATGGGGTATCTTGGGAAAGAACTCAGCATCCACCAACCTGGCTCAAGTGGAAGGCTGCTTAGTCTATGTGGTCATTTGTAAGATTAACTAGGCAAGAAAACAAAATATGGATATTTATTCATAGAGGTAGTTTACGGGGTTTAAAAGATTTGTGTACCTATCTGTTAATGGCAGAGGGGCATATGGAAGCTAGGAAGACTGCTGATCACTAATGTCAAATGACAGTAGTTTTTATAGAGACTGGAAGACTATTCAGGTATGTGGCGGAGTTAATCCTCACATGCTAAGGTTTCTTTCTGTCCACCAGCCTCTGGGGAGGGAAAGATGAGCTTCCTTCCACAGACTGCCTTCTTTTTACCTGTCTCCCTACCTGCTTCACCAAACCTGGCCTGAAGCCTGTATCTTCCTTTGTGGGATGGTACTTTGAAGATTTTAGTAATATAAGCCAGAAACAAGTCTTAGCATCCTAAAAAAAGTGGGAGAAAATTAACTGTTCCTAACACAAACAAGTCATCTTTTATGGAAAATCTCCAAGCCCACCTGCAGACTAGCCACTACTAACTGCCCCTTTACAAACCAATCAGGCTAGAAGGGACACCCCCACGCTGCACATGTGCCCTGCACAGCACCAGCTTTACCTTGCTAAATAAACAAGGGGAGTCTTTGTTTAAATTTAAAAAAAAAAAAAAAAAAAAGGAGAACCTGTCTCACAGGCTATGATTACATCAGCAGGGCGCTCTCATTCTCAACATCAATCCGGCTGCTCAGGCAGCTTTGAAGCACCTCAGAGCTCGGAGCCTTTGATCTTGTGGCTCCCGCTTACAGCAAAGCTGATACCATCAAGGCGCCCAAGCAGGATCCCAGATCCTGATCACAAGGGCCAGGGCCAAGCCTTGCAGGTTGAGTCCCATTGGCCAATGGCCATCAGCCACCCCCACCCCCTGCTAAATACCAAAGGGCACACATTTTCGGGGAGGGGGGGAACTGGGGGGGGAGCAAAGTAGAGAAATAGCTCTAGGAAAGAGACATCACTAAATTAACATTGACCTCTAACGTAACTAGTCTTGATGTTTTGTTTTTCAAAATATTTTTTCTCTTTAATAGAACAATTACAGAAAAAAATATGGCTGACTTTACTTTAAAATAATACAGGAATGAGACAAGCTGAGCAAGCTTGACAACCTTGAGTGACGCCTCTATGGAGGTTCACTGTATCTTATGCCCTACAGTTTTCTTTAGTATACATCCGTGCAACTATGGTCTACAAATGAGAGCCTGAAAATGACTATACCCTCTAACTCTGCTAGCTTTACCCTTTGCAATCTTTTTTAAGGACACAGTCACCCTACCTTAAGCCTCCTACCTTAGCCTCCCAGCAACACTAAGATCAGGATGAATCACCACACACAATTTCCTCACAGATCTTTAGTAGTTTGAGACTAGATGATGGAAGGTGAGGGCAGATGTCATAACATTCCTACTGTATCCCGCACTGTTAGTAGAAAATAAAGAGAATGTAGTCCACTGAGTCCAGTTTTCCTGTACTGTCCCTGCAGAGCACAAGGGATTGCTGTCACATCTTCACAGCAATTCACTCTGGGAAGCCCATCCATGCAGAGAACTATCCATGAATAGACAACAGGGAGACGGTCCTACAATCAGCTCTGTGGGAACCAGATTAGAAATGACCCGAGGGGTAAAGTTGCTGCTTCACTTGGATATCTCCTTCCTAAGAGCTGCAGTACTTGACAAGCCAGTGGATTCCCAGCACCAACACAGGGAGCCAGTGTGGGGCCTGGCATATCCTCGGGCTGCACCACAAGGTTAACTTTGCTCCAATGATTAGTTGTGTGGTCTTGAGTAAGTAGCCTAACCTCTCTAAGCTTGTTTCTACATTTTTAAATCAAGAGTTACTAATGTTGGCACCTCCTCTGATGTGCACCTGATACAGAACGCTAACAGAGAAAGAAGTGCCAAAAGAAAAGGAACGCAAGCGCAGTTCTTCCCTCAGGTGCAACAGAACATGCCACGTACAGGTCGGACAAAGAGAGCTAACTGGAAAAGGACATGAGACAGCACTACTAGGCATGTTCAAGGCCAGAGCTCATAGACACATGGGACAAAAGGCCGGGTGCATAACACAAACTAAAAGAAAGGGTCAAGAAAACAAAGTATGTCCTCACAACAGCTAAAGGTGATTAAAATGCCATGCCTATAAATTAAACAACACAAGATAATATATTATTAAATGTCAAATGAGTAGCCAGGCAAGGTTGTTACAAGTTCAGAGATGGCAGAGATGAGCTCCAAGACAGCTTCCTGGAAGTGGCAGCTAAAGCTACAGCCTGGAGAAAAGGGCAAAGGGTTCAAAGACTTGGAAGAACCATTGACTGGGGTGAGAGGTTTGCAGGACACTAAACATATGCAAAGATGACTGACAAAGCAAACAGCCAAAAGATTTAGAATATGAAGGTAAGGCAGGGTATAGTAAAAGGCTCTGAGAAATCTGTAAAGAGAATGTGACGTCTGGCAGCAGAAAAACAGACAGTAGAGGGGATCCAGGGCCCTAAGGAAAATAGACCACTGGGAGTAGGTCTTCCTGCTTAAAGGAGGAGAAGTAGCTGCCCCTCAGTGAACTAGAGGGAGCCCTGTGCTTGGGCTACCAGTTTCAGGAGGGGGAGTCCCCTGGCATGTGTTTAAAGAAACAAAGGGGTGAAGATGAAAAGAAACAGTTTGCAAATGAGAGCCCTCCTGCTCCCGACTTGTCATTTCTAGTCCTTTCATCTTTTCTCCTGTTTGAAATTCAGGTGGGAAGGAGGCATGTGGCCAGTACACTGAGAACCTGCCAGCCTGGCCCAGGGTCAGGCCCCATGTGTGAGTAAGGGCAAATCTGGCTAACTTTCCCAGCCCCCTGCCCCCATACCTCTCAAGAGAGGAGGGTCAAGAAAGGCTCTAAACCCCCCTTGAAAGAGGTGCAAACTCTGGTTCCAGGCTAAGGAAAGGCCAAAGTTTATAGTGTTGGCACAGGCTACCTGTCTACCCCCAACACCCAGACATTCAACTAGGAAGTCACAGTCAACTAGAGTCAGAGGGAGAGAAAAGGCATCACAGTCAACTAGAGTCAGAGGGAGAGAAAAGGCATTCCTATAGAAAACTAGTTCCCATTTTGTTTATTCAAATACAAATGGATCAATAAGCCAACTGATGAACCTGACAAAATGGCCTGAACGAACAGAGGTCAATGTTCCACTTCTTCCCAAAAAACAACTGAACAAGTCTGGAGCACAGAAGGAAATCTCATCTCCATCACTTATTACAGCTTTTCTTTTATTATGAATAAAGGGCTACAAGTGTGACACACTCTTGAGATCCTAGCACTCAGGAAGCTGGTGAGTTTAAGGCCAACCACAGCCAAATACCGAGACTGTCTCAAAACAAACAAACAAACAAAACAAAACAAAACAAAACAAAACACCCAAAGAAGTAAAGTTCTAAAGTTAGTTTGATGGGGGTCTCTCTTCCAACCCTTGTACAGTAGAAATTAAAACTTTGGGCAAATCGTTTCTTCTGGCCTCAGTTTCCATCCTCATTCATACAATGGGGACAAGAATAGTTAGCAGCCCTGGGCTGTTATGGGATGGAATAAATGAGGTCATTCATACTGCTGTTTAACACAATACATGGCAAAAATCAGCAATGAATGCTAGCCACATGGAATTATCTTTAAATCTGTGGGCTTCATTCCTCGTCTGAGAGACATAGCAGTCATGTTAGATGTTAGAAATCCAATGAGGACATCTTCAAGGGAAGACAGCACACCAGGTTCAGAAGGCATCTGTGTAGCCCCCTTTGTGGAAAGCAGCAGGTTGGCATTCTTCTTCAGAATCTAACAGCTGCCTTTCCTCCTGCGCTTGCCCAACCCCTCCTCGGCTGCAAATACTCAGGGATTAGGAAGCCATTCAAGCCTTGTTCTGTGTCACTTCTGCTCTGGCATTCTTTTTGGCCTCTTTATCCTAAATGCCATTTCTGCCTCTTAGCAGGCCTACATTAGAGAAAATGTCCTGCACTTTCAAGGCCCCTACCTCAGTATTTCCACAGATCCTTGCAACAAAAACCCTTGCAGCTGACTCCATTTACCAAAAGGAAATCCAAGGTAAAAGTGAGAATTTCTGATTCTGAGGTCAATGCTTGCTCATTTGCACTATTAGCCTTAGACCTGAAACATAGATAGGATCCATGACAGCTTTCCTTCCCTAGAAGGAAGCAAGAACAGGGTTGGCTGCATTAGAAATTCACATTGTACTCCAAGGTATCACTCCTGCTGGGAGGGATAGAGCACTCCCCAGAGAAAGGGGCCATCAAAAGGATTCCAGCTACCAAGTAAGCTGGTGGCTGCAGCCTAACTATCTCTATTGGTAAGAAATAAGAAATATTTCTTCGTGGAAAAAGAACACATGGGGGTGGGAAGCATGAAACTGAAACTCAACGCTGCAAACTACAGGAGGAGATACACTCTGCCTGAGAGACTCAGACAAAGGCTGAGCAATCTGTTCCTCAGCAAACTCCCTGGGAGAGAAGTGCATTTGAGCCCCACTCCAGATTTTATTCTTCACCAGGTTTTACCCTTCACCACATCTCCTAACACTTCAAAGGAAGTATTTTTGTACAGCCCAGGGAGGAGTGTAAACTGGCCAGCTGCTTCCAAAGCAGAGAAATTAACCCTGAAAGGGCTGCTGGTCTGGCAGGATGGAGGGTAGAAGGACAAGTTCATGGGGAGCACAGGTCATGAGTCCCCACACTCATCAGGCCTGCTCTTTCAGACCACACCAAGGGCACAGCTCTTAAACCACTATAGAAAGGAAGGGCCTAGGGAACATACAAACAGCTAGTTATAAATACCCTCTTAGGCTGGAAGGTCAAAAAATGCAGCAGTTAGCACTTCAGTGGAAACTCCAACTAAACACACAGACCTCTTTTGCTGCCTGAGCCATTCTAAGAACTGTGGAGATCAAAAAGCTACCAGGACAAAACCTGCTCCCTGACGTCTGATCTGGTATGGCATCAATAGGCAATACAGCTTCAACAGCCTTCTAACAACAAGCCCTTTCTAAACAGTGTCTGGGGGTGGGGCTACCCCTCCTGGTGTGCCAGGATCTGGCTGACAGAAGACTCTAGGCCTTGAGGCCCTTCCTCAGAGCCTTCCCATACTCTTACTATCCATCACTGTACAGATTACTTGGCCCACATTTAAAATAGTCTTCAGTTGCTTTGCTGAATTTTGAGGCTCCTCCCCCAAACGAACACTGCACAGGACAGCTCTCAATTCACTAGTGAATTAAGTCATCCTCCACCTTTTTTTCTGAGACAAAGTCTCATGAAGCCTGGGCTAGCCTCAAACTATGTAACAAGGATAAGTTCAACGTCTTTATCAACTTCTGGCCCCATCTGCAACTTCTGCCTTCCCATTTCCTGAGTTCTAGAATAAACACTCATTTGCCACTATGTCTGGCCCTCTGTGCATGTTAGGAAAGCACTCTACCAACTGAGTCACGTACACAGCCACAACTTAAGTCTGTGATTGGAAGCTGGCAGTGAAACCAACCTGGGCCTCTCTCGAGTACATTTATCTTGCTAGCTTTTTTTTTTTTTTTTTAATTGCCACCACTCCATCACAAGACTATGGACTCCATATCATTTCACCAAGCCTTAGTTCTATATAGCATCAGGTGAGACCTCAGAAACACTCGGGTGTGTGGGGGGGGGGGAGAACCTCCTGTCACCTGACTGATGCTACTAGGCAATCAGAGACAGCAGATGGATGTTAGCCCCATCCCACTGGCAAAGACAGCCTATAATTTACTGAGACTAAAAAGTAAGTTATAAATAGCTGGTGTTTTTAATGTTGTCAGGCCTCCAGAAGAGAGGGGGCCTAACAGCTGGGGGTAGTAGGGGTCAGGGCTCTGGGGTTCAAAGGGCTAGAATTTGGAAATCCTGGGCGGTACAGTCAAAGCATCTTCAAAGACTATTGCACTCTATCTCATGACACTACAAGAAGGGGAGAAAGACTGTTCAAACTATCAATAAGGATTTCCAAACCACAGGTTAGCAGTGAAGCACCAAATGTTTTTTTTTTTTTTTTTAATGGATGCTCCACACAATTCAACAGCAAAAGGGAATGGGAGTATAACTCAGTGGTAAAGCACTAAGCTTTCCCCGGGCTCTGAGTTGTATCTCCAGGATGGGAGGAAGGGAGCATACTAATTCCTAAACCTTATTAGGCTTCTAAAACACAAGGACATCCCTGCTTAAATAAGCACAAGGTAAGTAAGAGGATTCATTTAGCCATTCAACAATTTTTTTATGAACTTCACTCTTAGTATTGGAAGAAGAGTCTCTTGATAATTTTTAATAGAGAAGATGGGTAATAAAAGTAAACTATTCCCCAAAATAAAGAGGAAACCTTATAGTATTGAATCTAATTACACTACAGGTTGGCATAAAACTATGTAACTAAAAAGTTATATTCAGTAATTGACTTCCAAGCTCTCCAGACACAATCAGACTTTAAAACAAAACAAAAAAACTACACTCATTTGGGTTTGGTTTTTTTCCAAGATTTATTTATTTTATGTATATGAGTACACCATTGCTCTCTTCAGACACACTAGAAGAGGGCACCAGACCCCATTACAAATGGTTGTGAGCCACCATGTGGGTGCTGGGAAACCTCTGGAAGAGCAGCCAGTGCTCTTAACCACTGAGCCATCTCTCCAACCCTCACTTGTTCTTTTGAAGTAACTATTCCCAAAGATTTTCTAAAACTGAAGCCTATGAGGAAGGCAGAAGAGTGGTGAATGAATGTGGCTGTATGCTTTACTCTAAAAAGATGCTGTCGTCAGAAATGTCCAGTCAGCATTAGGCTCAAGGCTGCGGGACAAAGCTACAACCATCCCATAGTGCAAGTCAAACTCAGGCAAGTAAAGGTATTAGCTGCACGCCAACACACACTGTATCTCCCCTCCTCCAGATGTCACTAAAATGCCGTCTTACTGTGGGGTAGAATATTAGAATAATTATTATATTGACCATATCAAGCAGTCCATGATCCTTCTTCAACTTAACAAAGTCCCAGTTTCAAGATGAGGAAGAACCTCAAAGCCATCTCTTATGAAGAACAGAAACAACTTGGGGTACTCTGCAATGAGAAACCAATTTTATTGGTTTTACTGATGAAAAGATAAATAACAGGTGTTCGGGACCTTCAAAAGCCTGAAGGATTATCATGCTTTAGTGACTGTTTTAGGTTAAATTGTATCTCTTAAAATTAGTATGAAGCCAAGCAAGAGGGCAAATGTCTTTGATAACAGCACTGCCTCCTGAGAGGCAAAAGCAGGCAGGTCTCTGTGAATATGATGCCAGCCCGGCAGGCCTACATACAGTTCTAGGACAGAAAGGGCTACATAGAGGGACACTGTCTCAAAACACAACAAACAAAATTAATATGAAGGCCTCCTAGCATCTGAGAACATGACTATTTGAGGATAGGGTCTTAAAGAGACAGTAAGGCTAGAATAGTCCTGATACAGTTTTATTTTTTTTCATTATGTGCATATTTGTTTGTGTGTACATTAATGCAGTATCCCTGGGGGCTAGCAGCATCAGATCATCTCACCACAAGCTAGAGTTACACCTGATATTGTCGCTAGGAATTGAGGTCTTCTGCAAGAACAGTCTGAGCTCTTAACCACTGAACTATCTCTCTAGCCATAGTGATTGCAATGTTTACAGAAGGAAAATCTGCACAGTTAGAGGACAGACCATGGGAAAATAATGAGACTCCTATCTGGTTGGTTTTAATTATCAACTTGACTGAATTTAGAAGTACCTAGGAGACTGACAAGGCATATATATAGATGTGTCATGTTAGTGTTTCTAGAAAGGATTAATGGAAGGGAGAAGATCCACACTGGACACAGATGGCACCATCCATGGACTCGGGTACTCCAGACTGAAAAGAAGAAAAGAATAGAAAAGCTAGCATTATCACTGAACTCTCTGCTTCCTGACTGCCATGATGTAATTCTACCAGACTTTCCATGGCAGAATGGACTGCAACTTCTGAAACCATGAACCCAATCTTTCCTCTTCCAGTTGTTCTCTAGGGTACTCTGGTCAGTGATGTGATACAAGAATAACTAGTAATAATACAGCTCTCATCTTCTAAGCTATGGAGAGAGAGGGCCCAGAAGAAACCAACTCTGCCATCACCCTGTTCCTGGACTTCTAGCCTCCAGAACTGTAAATAAATAAATAAATAAATAAATAAATAAATAAATAAATATGGCTGCTTTTCAACCTACCCAGTCTGCACTACTTGTTATGCCTGCCCTAAAATACACACTAGGAGGTCGCTGTGGGATAATGAAGCATTTAATTCTACTTGGCGGGGTGGGGAGAAAGCTTTGTAACAATCAGCTCTCTGCAAATAAGAGATGATGAGAGGGAACATAGACATTCTGTAGAGAAACAGAGCTCTGTGAAATCAGCTGCTGTTGATATCCCTGGGGGAAGCTGTGAGGGAGAATAAGATTATGGTGAACACCTTTTATGTTCCCAACACTTGTGGGGCAGAGACAAGCAACTCTCTTTGAGTGTGATGCCAACCCAGTCTACCTCAAAAGGGGGTGCCCACTAAGTCAACACTCTATTAAATACAGGACTTAGTTGGAGAAGAATTTAAACTTCTCGATTCAGAGTTTATCCCTGTTGAGCCTCAGAGAAGAATATCTAATCCAGCCAAGCTTGTACCATATATTCTTTCCAAATTTCATGCATTCATTAAGGTAGACAAGTCTGGAAAATGCATCCATTCAACTCAGCCTAGCACCTCCAAGGTAGCTGGACCTCAGAAACATACCACCAAACTTACAGTATGAAAGTAAATCTGGGAAACACAGCCACACCAATCAACTCAAGATGGTAACGCAACAAAGTGAGGCTTGAATATCAGCCAGTGATCCTTACAGGTTATCACATACACACACATACAACCTACAAACAGCTTATTAAATTTTCACAATAAATGCCACCTCTGCTTGCTATCCCCATCCCCAAAATGCCACATAACAAGTTTCTTGGATCCAGGGCTAGGATCACTTTGGGATTATGTGATATGCTCTTGCATATACAGCTTCTAATTCCTTGCATATCATCACTCTCAAGGATCATGATCTGCTGAGCTGAACTGTAAAAGCACTCCCATCATCTTTGAAAGGTGTGCCCCTGTTTCTAGCTGGTGGTGATTGTATATCCCAGGGCCTTTAAGGTGGAAGTAGATGTGCTCTTGGCCTATCCTACTCATAATCCAACAGGCACAAACCCTAAACCAGCTTAACATTATTAGGTACATAGCACAGATTCTTCCCAAGTCCTTTTAAGAAAAAGTTTTGTGATCAAGTATATTTGAGTGCCGGGCGGTGGTGGCGCACACCTTTAATCCTAGCACTTGGGAGGCAGAGGCAGGTGAATTTCTGAGTTGAGGCCAGCCTGGTCTACAGAGTGAGTTCCAGGACAGCCAGGGCTACACAGAGAAACCCTGTCTTGGAAAACAAAACAAAAACAACAACAACAACAACAAAGTATATTTGAGTGATGGCAGATTAAACAGATTTTTTTTCTCCAGTAGGACTTTTAGGGATATAATAAACATCATTTCTCAAAATGAGTTCATAAAATTCTTTTACCCTAGATCATTCTGCAGTGTTGGTATCTTTTAGAAGATACCCTGAGAAAAGCTCATCTTGGGCACTCTTCCCAGAAACCTACACATGGCTTAGAAAGTACACATCAAAAGTGGGCATTGTAGAACACATCTTTAATCCCAGCACTAGGGAAGCAGGGGCAGACCTCTGAGTTCAAGCTCAGTGAGCTCCATGATAGCCAAGACTGTATAGACCCTGTCTAAAAAACACAAACAAAAAGCACACATCTACTTAAATACTGGTGTCCTGAAATTTTACAATTCCCCCAGCCAAACTAAATCAAGCTACTTAAGAATGGAAAGATGGCTCTGTAGTTAAAAGCACATACTGCTCTTTCAGAGGACCCAAGTTTGGTTCCTAGAATCTAAGTCCTGAGACTCAAAACTGCCTGTAACTCTTACATGAGAGGATCTGACACCCTGTTCTGGCCCTGTGGGCACCTGCACTCATGTGGCAGATCAGACACATACACATGAATAAAAACGAATTAATCTTAAATCAAGGCACTCAATAAAGATCCAGTTAATGAGAGTTAAAAAAAAAAAAAAGTCCTTGAGTCTAGAAGTCTGCCCATGCCCAAAAGAACTAAGTCTCCCAGGCTGTCTGAGACACTAGCAAAGGCCAGGAATGCTTCCACCTCACTGCCCTGAATGACCCTGTGAGGACAGAGCTAACAGAAGGGCTTTGAGACTCCCAGCTATAACCTAGCACAGTTAAAAAGATATGGTTCAACTATAATCCAACACAGCTAAAAAGTAAGATATAATAATTAAGGTTTTGGAAGTGCTTTTTGTTGTTGTTTTGTTTTTTTTGTTTTTTTTTTTTTTGTTTGTTTGTTTTTAAGGGGGAAAAAAAGAAGTAGGCAAGATCCAGTAGAGCTGACACTGTGAGAAGCAGGGTAAGAAAACCCAGTTAAACTTTCTGAGGAAAATGCCTGCACTGGCCTGGTTCATTCTGCACCTCTTGCCCTAAATAAAAAAGCTGACACGTGCTTTGGTTCTGGCTAGAACAAGCACTGTTTCTGGAACAGCTCCACCTTGGTTACGTGTTTCTACTTTAAACATTCCACAGTTGCTGAAGGCCTCCCAGAAGCATCTGCTCCTGTTTCTCCTGCAGGAAAGTGTTTGTTTAGTTTGATTACAACTTTGAAGAGGGATAGAAATTCTGGCTCAGAAGAATTTAATGGCGGGCCCTTCTCTTACATAATTTGTAAACAAACAGAGTTTATCCCAGTGTGGCTCATTTGGCTCACTGGCTGTATTTAAAAAAAAAAAGAAAAAAAAAAATCCTCATTCAGTTTGGAGAAGCCACAATAACACCCATCAATAACCAGAAAAATGTCCAAACCAGCCTATCACTCTATTGCCTAATCCTAAGGCTAGGGATGGGACATGCTTACGAGCTCTCTGCTAAAACCGAGGTCTGTCCATTGATACCCCCAGACTGAAGGGTGAGGGGCAGAACTTGAAAAGAGCCTGATGAACTATTCTCCAGAAGTCACCACACTCTCCTGTCTATTTTCAAAACCTCAGAAAATATGTTGAGTCAAGATCAAATGCCACACAACAGCAATTTTCTCCAAGGTGTTGTGAATGGCTAAGTGTACAAGTAGAGAGCAATCTGCTACAAACAACCCTAAAAGCCAAAGCTGTCGTATTTATCTTTAATAAAGTGAATTTAAGGCTGTCACAAGAACGTGACTCCCTGACACTCCAAATTCTTTTCTTCATAGGAATGACTGCTAGCACAGCCCCTGCACACTGCTGCTGTAGAACATGGGGCAGGAGGGAGGCCAAGCCATCAAACTCTAGCACTAAACATGGGCGCCATCTGCGTTCTGCCTGAGCAGCTGGCTCGCCTCTGCCTGGTTGTATTCATAGCCTTCTAAGCTCTATGTCCTCCTCTCTCTCTAGTTAGGTGCTCTTTCCCACTTAGATGAAATCCAGCTACAGGTTCCCTATTCCTATCAGGACTGACTTGAGGCCACATGCCCCAAGTCTACATGCCTGCCAGTCTCCAGATGGCAGGACTGAGGATCAGGAAAAAAGAGCTGGTTGCCCCTTAGGTCTCATTTCACTGTCATGATTCTGGCCATGCCTCACATGGTCTTTCCTTCCTCCTGCTTTGCCCTGAGCATATCCACACTAGATGACTCTGATTCACATAGCAAAAATAAGCCTCTACTGAGTGCCAACCCAGTCTGGATCTCAGCAAAAGAAGTAGGGTATCAGGGGCAAATCCAAGAACAGGCCTTCCTTAAATGGGGCATAGCACAGGACCATTTCTGGTTTCTAGACACTCTTGGCCTCAGGCATGTAGCCCTCAGCCTCTGTAAGTAACACTGCAACCACCTAAAAAGTTCATCTTTTCCAATGACCAATCAGCTTACCCATAAGATATCCAAGAATAGACCAACCATGCCATGAGCACTATTCAGAAAACCACAAGCTCTACATCCATAAACCTTCTCTAAGAAAGAGGTCATTAGGGTTGGGGCTCAGAACAGTGAGGCCAGACATACCTTGAAACTACCCAGGCTGCTGCAAACTTCCTTTCTTGGTATCCAAATAATACACTACAAGTCAGACCATACTGAAGACTCAGGATAACTTTCATCCACAAAGAAAGAAAGGTTACTTTGCTTTCTTCTTGTCTTTCAGATCTAAACAAACAGAGGTTCTCAGACACCAGATTTCATGACATTTATTTCAGAAACAAGGAAAGTATATAGCTCCAGCAAAGGTGCTGCTTCTCCTGTGAGAACTGTATCTCTAAGAACACAGTATACAGATCTGTGATTTACTGATTTGTAAAACTACTCTATACCTGGCTAGGGTGAGTTTGGTTTGAGAATTTTTACAAAAATCATCCTAGTCTAAAGGATCTAAATGGAAAAGCATGCAGAGTGGGACTGATACACAGAACCCCTTAGGAAGGGTCCCAGCTTCAAAGCTGTTGGCTCCAGTTGCTGTCTGTTCCCAACCAGCATATTTCCCCAAACAACAAAGAGTTAAGTTAGCCGGGCGTGGTAGCGCACGCCTGTAATCCCAGCACTTGGGAGGCAGAGGCAGGTGGATTTCTAAGTTTGAGGCCAGCCTGGTCTACAGAGTGAGTTCCAGGACAGCCAGGACTACAGAGAAACCCTGTCTTGAAAAAAACAAAAAAAAAAAAAAAACAAAGAGTTAAGAGCACAAAAGCCTTCAGTAGAGCTTTAGAAAACAATTCAAAATTCAAAAGAAATCATCTTTTAAAAAATCCAACTAAGCTACTAGCAGTGGTCTGTGTACTATACCTTCAGCTTCATCTTTGCTCCCTCAGACAAAATGAATCACCAATTTTTAAACCTAAGTGGCAAGCAAGCCTGATCATTGTACTACGAATGTAAGCCATTCCCTTTTCTTCAGCAAACACAAACTACACCTAACCCATAGAACAGCCAACATTCCAGCTAAACATCAAGAGAGGTAATACAGAAAGGATTTTTGCTTCTATTACTCCTTTGGGAAGAGGGGCACACATAGGCATAGAAGTACTTCATGACATAGAGCAAACTATACTCTGCTATCACTGGAAATGCAAACCTCAGAGGTTGAAGATATGATACAGTGAATAAGGGCATATACTGCTTTTCCAGGACCTGAGTTTGATTCCCAGCACTCAATATCAGGTGGCTCACAAATGCTTCTAACTCCAGCTCCAAAAGAATCTGACTTCCTCCATGGCCACATGCACTAGTGGCCACAAACACAAATATTCACATAATTTAAAATAACTTGTTTTTAAAGATTTATTTATTTATTTTATGTATATGAGTACACTGTAGCTGCCTTCAGACACACCAGAAGAGGGCATCAGATCCCATTACAGATGGTTGTGAGCCACCATGTGGTTGCTGGGATTTGAACTCAGGACCTTTGGAAGAGCAGCCGGCGCTCTTAACTGCTGAGCCATCTCTCCAGCCCCCTTAAAATAACTCTTTAGCCGGGTACATTGTTACATACCTTTTACCCCAGGACTTGGGAGGCAAGCAGACCTTTGAGTTCAAGGCCAGCCTGGTCTACAGAGTGAGTTCCAGGACAGCCAGGGCTATACAGAGAAACCCTGTCTTGGAAAAAAACAAAAACAAAAAAATAAATCTTTAAAAGAGAAAGAAATGCATGCAATCACCACCAGACATGGGCTCCTGTGGTACTAAGTAGATCCTCTTGGTCTATTTTTTACTCAAATGTTACTAGTTAGTGATAGCCACATTATTTACTCTGACAGACTTGCACAGTAGACAATGCTATTTCAGAGTTATTTTCTAGCTTCCAACTGGGCAGGAAAGACATAGAAATGACCTTAAGTCTATTTTAGGGAGCTTACAGAAATAATAGTAACTGATTTTCATGTGTTTTCTGGTCTAGATTAAATATGTTCCCAATCAACTGAACAAATGAAAAGTACGCTGACATTGGTCCAATCTGTCGTGCAGACATCTCTCACCTTGTGTAAAAGAGGCCAGGGATACAACACAGGGCCTATGTGTCAGCACTGAAAATGACTGAAACCATGGAGCCTTGCAGAGAAAACAGCTACAGGCTGTAACTGAATCTGAACATGGTGCTGGTGGGAAAATCAAATCAAAGCAAAATCTTATCAACAAATCCCCAAGGAGCCAGACTATGAGAAAGCACGGGACACCATCTGGACAGTGTGGGGAACCAAACTGTCACCACCTGCTCCCTTGGCAAGTTTCAAGTACATTCTCAAGTATTGTAAGGTTCTTATATAGAACAGACTAGAAAATTTAAGGGAAATTAGATAAGATTAAATAGTTGAAGGATAGCACAAGGCCATACAAGATAAACTATTAACTAAAGTGTATCTGTGCACTCTGGGGTTTTATTTCACTTTGGGAAATCTTTCTTCAGGTAGCAATTACCATTTCAGCTCAAATTCTCGGGGAATTGGACAGGGGGATTGGGGAAACACACGACCAACACAATGGTCCCACCTAGCATCATCTGGCTTCAAAGAGGCCTCAAAACATCTGCTTAAAGATGATTTAAAGTTCTCTTATCAGTGTCCTGAGTCCCTAATATAAACAACAGATCTCCCAGCTTTAGGGGCCATAGTGTCTTCTAATGACTGATTTACCTGTCCTCCCACAGAACTATGAACTCCTTTAAACAATGACAATTTGGTAACACCAAGTCACCAAAGTATTTCATTTAAGCATTATAATTCTTTTGAGATAGAAGCTAAATGGCCCATGCTACTGATAGGAACAGTTCACAGAGGTTGGAAGACCTGGCCAAGGTCATACTGCTGGCAGTGGCAAAGCCAGCAAACACCTATCGGGAACCAGTATGGCTCTTGTATGGCAAAAACCTGTCAGCTCTGAACTCTCAGGCCATAGCACACAGGAGATATAGCACACATAGCCTCAAGGGTTTTTTCTTCTCTTTTAAAACCTGTAAGAGCCTAGCAGACCACCACTATATACACCTACCTACTCATAAGAGCCTAGCCGGCCACAACTGTATATACCTACCCAGAACTACCATGTAGTAGTAAGGCTACACAGTCCTGAGCTCCAGATCCAGTTATAGCTGTGTTAAATTGCACTGCCCTTCGGTGTCCTCGTCCAAAATCATGGGAGGACACTTCACCATTCAGAGTCCTCCTGAGGATCTGGTGACACAGTGTAAAAGCCCAAGGACAGTATCTTAACAGAGCATCCATTCATTCAAACATTTCATCAACCACATACTTGACCTTCAGCCCCACAAAGCTACCATGTAGTAGCAGGCAGAGCCAGCAGTGCTAAAGGAAGTCATTAAGTGTCCCAGTTTCTGCCTGTCCCAGGCAGGTAAGTAACAAAGAGCCAAGAGTTCAAAAACGTGGATTGTTTCACAAGCAGAATGTTTACCTACACTGACAGGCTGCTGTCCCCTCTCTCTCTCTCTGTCTCTCTGTCTCTCTGTCTCTCTCTCTCTCTCTCTCTCTCTCTCTCTGCCACATGTTTTCACTGGTACAAAAGTGTCTTTCTTTTTCTTAGTGGCTTAACAGTCTCTACACTATATCCTTGTTTATCCCATTCCTGCGTCTTAAGTCTTTGATTCTCTAGTATTTTACACAACAAGTCTAGTACAGCCACATGAAGCAAACCTGCGGTCAAGAGACCATTATCTCCAAGGGTCCATTACGAGTCACACCTTCTGGAGATTCAGACAATGCAGACAGGCAGAGCAAGACATGGCCACTGATCATTCCACAAAAACTGCGTAAGATGACAAAAACTGTGTAAGACGCCACACAGGTCTGAATGCTTTCAGGTTGCCAGAAAACAGAGTCCCAAAAGGACCTCTGAGAAGGTCAAAGGACAAACAGAAGTGCCTCAAGCAATCTCAAGTGGGCCGTATGATACAGGGGGGTGGTCTTTACTGAAGAGACAAGAATAGTCAGCCTCCTATGTGTGAATGCAGCCAGAGTCTTCATCAAGGCTGCAAAGAAAGCAAAAATAAACTAGCAGGATAAAAAGAAAGCTGTTGCATGAGGAATAACTTTTGCTCCAGTTTTTTTTCTTTTCTTTTCTTTTTTTTTTTAAGAGCAAGACAGAAGAGAAAAAGAAAGCACATACTGAAATGATCTAAAGCTGCCTATAAATATTTGGGAACATCAAAGGCAGTCCTGTTAAATTAAAAATGCTGTCACACAGATAGGAACTAGCCTCTAGCACTGCCAGCTTCAACATGTGAGCCTGTGATCTGAGGAGCAAGGGCTCAGCTCCTCAAGAAATCTGATTCACTAAAGAAAAAAGTGAACAAGCAGTTGAGTTTTAATAAGGGCATTAAATACCTTAGGAATGAGCTAATTAGAGTTTAACTCTTTCAAGATTGTCAGAGCTCTTAAGAATGCTGTAAAGTAAGCTCCCTCCAGAATCTAGTTAAATTGCTCTCGAAACCTACACCATAAAGAAAGTATTAAAATGGCACCTTAGGACTTCAAAGCTGATAACTCCCAACAGGTCAGCCCGGACACAACAGGCAGAGGCTATCTGGGAAGCTACAGAACTGTTTTCTGGAGTGAGGTAAGGTAAGGCTGCATGCTTGTTTAGAGGCAGTTTTCTTCTCATATAGATAGGAACAAACTATAATACTAGGTTTCTGAACCCTGTGAATTTCCCTTAACACAGCAAACTCTGTGGACAAATGTAGGGTGTCAGGTAGGAAGCCCTGCTGACATCACTTATTCCCTCACTACATACAAAATTACAGCTGATCCTCCCAGACACATTCAAGGTCACTAATAGAAGTCACCCAAGTTTTCCTTGCACGTAGCCTCAATCAGAATCCCAAGAATTCCCAATCAGTGAAGTTCCATTCTAACAGCAGACCCTTTCTTTGGCCTTGAAAACAATGAGTGAAATACAGTGAAGCACACCTCTAATCCCAGCACTTGGGAGTGGAGGCAAAAGGATCAATAGTTTAAGGTCATCCTCTGATACATAGCAAGTCCAAGGCCAGGCTGAGCTACAAGAGACCCTGTCTTAAAATCCACATACCCTTCACAGGCTACCTACCATCACCTAGATTCAAAAATGTGGGTAGAGGTAGGCAGGCAACAATGAAAACCACCTTCTACAGTCAAGGAAAGGAATGCACTGCTTCCCTTTGAGGATCGGAATAGAGGACAGAGAGAGAAAGGGGGATTTGTTTGTTTGTTTGTTGTTTTTGTTTTTTGGATTTGGTTTTTTCGAGACAGGGTTTCTCTGTGTAGCCCTGGCTGTCCTGGAACTCACTCTGTAGACCAGGCTGTCCTCGAACTCAGAAATCTGCCTGCCTCTGCCTCCCAGAGTGCTGGGATTACAGGCGTGTGCCACCACTGTCCAGCTGAGAAAGGGGGATTTTAAAAGCCCACAATGCACTCCAATTATTCCCACTTTTAGAAAAAGCCAATGTGTCTAATTGGGGGGGGGAGGGGCGGAGGTAAGATTAATAAACTATTTGCTTTGGCAAATTGTATGCTGGACTGAACCAAGTGCTTAAGTCATTTATATCTGCCACATAATTAAGACCACAGTATGGCCTCAATATACCACAGCTCTCCCAGTGCTCTAAAGGGCAGAATCAATCATTCTGCTTTCCTTTAGAGCAGCCTTGACCAAATACAGACCACAGGACTCAGAAACAACAGACAAGGAAGCATAAAGGGTACATCACACTTCCTGCCCAATTGAGGGAGGGGGGAAGGAAGAGAGGGAGAGAGGAAGGGATGAAGAGAGGGAAAGGGAGGGAGAAAGAGAATATGTGAGAGAGAGAGAGAGAGAGAGAGAGAGAGAGTGTGTGTGTGTGTGTGTGTGTGTGTGTGTGTGTGTGTGTTTGGTCACTCCTCAGTTTGTTATCTTTTGGGCTTTAGAGTAAAAATGATCAACCACTGGGAACCACAGCACAAAAGTAAGGCACATGTGGAAAATGTCTCAAAACTATGTCTGATATTTTTAGTCTCATCCTGACTCAACATCCACTGCATACTGTTAGTAACTCAAGTCATCCTTGAGACAAATCTTGGAAGGATGAAGAAACTGAGATCCAGAGAAGCAAAGCGCACCTTCTACATGCTGCAGGATTCTTCCTCTAACCATCTTGATATCAAAGCAGCTGCGATTATCACATGAGATCTTCACAAGGTTGGGCCCACCAGCATCCATTCATTAGGAAGTGTCATGAGGCTTGTAAGATTCATAAGGGATAGGAAACTGTGGGCTCATCTCTCCTAAATAATATACAGGCAGTTAATAACTCCAACACACACACACACACACACACACACACACGTGCACGCGCGCACGCACGGCGCGCGCACACATATACATCCCAAACCAATAAGCATCCTTGGTAGTACAGATACCTGTAAGTTGCTCATGCTCTTGAAAATAACCCTTTACTCATGGCTTTATAAGTGGTTCAATTAAACTCATTGGTTCTCCAAGCTAGAACCGGGTGGAATTATCTCTTTGGCCTGCTGTAGCCCTATGTGCCAATGGTAAATAGAAACAGAATCTCCAGGAAAAGTCAAGCAATATCACAGTAGTAATAGTCAGTGTAAGAATGTAGAACCAGGGGGCTGGAGAGATGGCTCAGAGGTTAAGAGCACTGACTGCTCTTCCAGAGGTCCTGAGTTCAGTTCCCAGCAACCTCATGGTGGCTCACAACCATCTGTATTGGGATCTGATGCACAATTCTGGTGTGTCTGAAGACAGCTACAGTGTTCTCATATAAATAAAAATAAATAAATCTTAAAAAAAAAAAAAAGAATGTAGAACCAGACAGTCTGGCCCCAGACAAGGCATTGAGCAGACTTCCCTTTACCGAAGGAAACACATAAATGTAGCGCTCTACAGAACTCACAATATATAAGGAACCTGACAAACCCTGGTCTAACAGCTATACTAGTGCTGATGATGAGCGCATCCTTCCAAGTCTTCAGATACAGCTGGCTAACTATACAGTTATCAAGAACTAAAGAGACTTTATATACAAGTCAGATCATACTCCCAAACTTAATTTGCAAGTAATGATTAAGTATTTTCACCAGGTGTGGTAGTGCATTCCTTTAATCCCAGAACTGTGATCCCTGAACTCAGGAGGCAGAGGCAGGTAGATTTTTGAGTTCAACACCAGCCTGTTGTACAGAGTAAATTCCAGGACAGCTAGGGCTGTTACATAGAGAAACTCTGTCTTGAAAACAAAACAAAACAAAACCCATATTTTCAGCTGAACATAGTAGGGCACACTTTTAATTGCAGCACTGGAGAGGCAGAGGCAGGAGGATCTCTATGAGTTCCAGGACAGCCAGAGCTGTCTAAAAAAATAATATAAAATATGTTCCCAAATTCTGAGGATCCCATGCATGAGTCAACTTATGTTCAAAAAGTTGGCACAAAGTGTTTCAAAAAGCAGACGAAGGATATGCCAAGACTCTATATACTAAATCTGACATCCTTGGTGTTTGTTTCCTCATTTTACATTCATGGTTCCCTGATTTTCTAGGAAGGAACCTCAGAAATCAGAAGCAGCATAGCAGACTTGGAAGTGACAACACCACCTACAGGGAGAGAGACATCTCAAGGGCAGCCAGCCTGAGCACTGCACATTAATGGATGTTCTGCACATCTGTCCTCATCCTAAGCCCAAAATAGCTTCTTATAATCTTCACAGAGGCCCTTTGGGAAGGGTGTTTCATTCTAATAGTATCAGAGTAGAGTCTGTTATAACAAGCAAAGATTATGTGTGGCCAAATCCAAGCAGTGACGAGACTTGAGGACAAAGGCCTCCACATGACACACTGCCTGGGCTGTTGAACCTGGACAGGGTACAGCCTCCAGTGGCTGTCAGGCCTCTTGAAAAGAGGTGCTACATAAGACTGCCACCAGCAAACCTATTCCCTACCTGCACTCTTGAATTCTATCTAGCTTGATCAATTCTCTCTCTGACATGAAGTGCCATGCAGGACCCAAATACTAGTTCTCCCAACAGATGAGGGCAGGAAAACATAAGATCCCATTTTATAGCCAGGCCTGGTAGGAGAGGTCTGTAATCCCAGCTACTAGGCAGGCTGAGGCAGGAGGATCAACATGCAAGGCCAGCCTGGTTTGCATAGTGAATTACAGGCCAGGCCACACTAGAGTGAAATGCCAGCTCAAAAGAAACAACAAAAGCATTCCAACTACAGCCATGGTGGTTGCTGATATATAAGAACAGAATGCAGGAAGGCCTTCTGGTACTGGAGGTAAGGGAAGAAATGAGAATAAGGAGCAGTGGGGGGTAGAGTCCATCTACCCTTTCAATTGTTCTATATTCCCTCTCCCCAATCAGTGATCACTAGATTAGTGGTACCAGAGGACAAGAATATTGAGGGGGGAGTATTCATAATATTAGATATAAGAGATTCTTCATTTACCCCAACATGTAAAATACACATTAATCAGAAAGTCAATATAGATCATTCCCATATTTACAAAAAGATAATTAATTAAAACAAGCTTGCAAAAGAAAGTTAATTTAATGCTGTTAAGTATGCAAAAGAGAATTCTAAGGCTTTCAGGGCTGGAATGATGGCTCACCAGATAAGAACACTGCTGCTCTTTCCAGAGGGTCCGTGTTCAATTCCCAGCACCTACATGGTAGATCACAACCATCTGTAACTCCAGTGACATCCTCTTCTGACCCCTAAAGGCAACAGGCATGCACATGGTACACAGACATACATGCAGGCAAAACATTCAAACACATTTTAAAAATATATAATAATAGTAATTGAATTGAGTTCTAAAGTTTTCTACATCTCTTTGAAGGGAATCACTTTACTTGAAATATCCAAAACTATTCTGCCTCCACACCATGAACTGTTTTAGAGTCTCCCCTTTCCAAAAAACAAGGTTGGCATGGCAACCAAGGCCAGTCACCATGGTCCCTAACCACATCCGCTAAGGCTTGGCACGCTGAAACGTGTGCCAACTCTGTTGTCTGTAGGGCACTCCTGGCCACAGTATATAGCAAGTTATAATCAAGTTAAAAACCTTCACATTAGTATAGAATACAGCTCAACATAAAATTCATTAAATGTGAGAATCTATGGTGATGAAATGTTGAGACTACAAAATTAAACATAAGAAATTAATCAGGAAATGTGAAAACTACCACTGCCTCTGCAACCTGAAATCATCCACATTGCATATTCAACACCACAAACCAGTACATATGTGTCCTAGACATTTAAATCTAGTAACACCAAAACTTCAAAACCATGTATTTATCTGTTCATTTAATAAGTAGAGCAAGAGTAGCATTTACTGATGGGCATTCGAACATATCTGAAAAAGGCATGCCATAGAAAAGCCATGAAAATCCTCTAACACAAGTAAAATACAACACACTCTATATCACTTCTGGAATAGTCCTGACGATACTGGTGTCCATGTGTCTGACACTATCCCATACAAAACAGCAAGAGAAACAAAAAGAAAACCTTAGCATTCCAACAAGTACAATGAAGCAATAATTTCATAATTTTCTGATTATAGAGGCCCCACAGAGTAAAGACAATCAAACTGAGATCTAAGACTAATTCATACTCCTTGGAATCAAAATTGTCATCCTTTGATCAAGGCCAGTGACACAGCTTCCAAAGGGGCAAAAATTATTTGAAGGAACCTACAGTATGCTCACATACAGCTGCTACTGGCAGGTCACTCAAGAGCAGTTTCCCCAAAGCACCAAATTTTGTTGTTGTTTTTAAGTTTAGTGAGTTAGTGACACTCAAAATATACTAATTTAAATAAACACATCCTTAAAGTCTAGAGTCAGACTGAATGCTTCCTTCTCCCACAAGTTCACAACACATGCTCAAGACAGCCAATCGCATTCGGGCTGGGAGAAGGCAGAGGGTGTCAAAGACAGCACAAGCAAGGTGGAGGTGTTATTTGGTTGGATGATGGTTATTGGATTTTGTTGGTTGGTTGACTGGTTTTGACATAAGGTAGCCTCAACTCATGATCCTTCTCTTTCAACCTTTATCATGCTAGGATCACAGGAGAATGCTATCACGACCAGTAGGGTGAAATTATTTTAAGAGTCTGGTCTATCCCAACTATTTGGAATAGCCTAGGACACACTCATATCTGAAAACTGCTTGTGAATAGTTTCTACAATTATAGAACAGATAGCCTCTGTCACAGGCTGTCTTTTCCTACACTAACACTCCAAAGTGCTAGATTTAGAAGCATTTTAGTCCAGTAATTATCTTAAAGGTGTACATGCAAAGCACTGGAGGTATGAAATGTCCTGCTTCAAGGGCTATGCCAGAAGAACTAGAAAGCACTCCATGAGATGGACCAGAAGTTTTGTTTCATATGAAAGCTGGGAAGAATCAGAGGCAAAGCAGGGAACAGGAATGCTGCTGACACACAGCAATGTTTTCAGGAGGAGGGCAATGGGAAGGAAAGCACAGGCGGAAGAAAGCACAGGACCCACCTTCCAAGAACAGTCAGGGATTCTGACCAAGAGCTGATGTGCTCAGAAGTTACTGCAGTAAGATAAATGTGGTGGGAAAGGAAGGTATGGGGGTGAAAGGAAACTAAGGCATTACGGGGCAAAAGGTAAGGGTAGAACTGCAGAGATGGCTCAGCAGCTAAGAGACGTACTGTCCTTGAAAAGGACCCTTACTCAGTCCCCAGCACCCACCTCAGACAGCTCACCAGCTCCAGGGGATTTGACACTTCCAGTCTCCACAGACTCATGTACACACACCAATGGGTACACATAATTAAAAATAATAGAAACATAACTTTAAAAGTAGAGGAAGTAAGGTCACTAAGATACAGGGCAATCCAAGCATCATCCTGTGGACACCTTTTGCAGTGACAATCCCTAGCAGACTGGATTTCTGCTTTCAAAGTTTTGCTAATCAAACTTGCAACATTCTTTACATACCACTAGCTGTCTGCTCACCATCTACTCCAAGACTAAGGTACTCTGTGAAAAGATGCCAAGTTTGTGGGTACCCAGTGATAGTGGGGGGGGGGCAATCCATAAAGCTGATATATACACAGTCAAATGCATTTAAAGAAAAATACACATTACGTACAAAGAAAAGTATTTTGTGTCAAGTATGGACAAGCTCTAGCAACTAAGACCCCTTTAAATGACAGAATGCCTTCTGGAGCAGAATTTACTCCCAGAAAAGAATAATAAAGACAATACAAGTCAACGTGCACTAGGGACTCTAAAGCTCCAGGCTCATTAGAGATTTCCTGTAACTGAAACAAGGTAGAACACTGTTCTAGAAAGAGCACTGTAAGGGAGCCCTAAGCCCAACCTCTCCTAATACCCTCACACACAGTTCCCTTATCCTAAACTAAAGGAGAAACGAGTCATGACACTTACAAGACAACCTTCAATGCATCTCTTGTAACTAAAAGAAAGCAAGACCTGAACACGGTGACTCATGCCTGTAATCCCAATACTTGGGAGACTGAAGCAGGATTACCATGAGTTTAAGGCCAACCTGAACTACACTGTAAAATCTAAGGCAGCCTGGATTACTCAAAAAAATACATACATACATACATACATACATGCACACACACATGCATATACACATACATACATACAAGGCTGGAGAGTTAGCTCAGCTATAAGAGAACTTGTTACTCTTACAGAAGAACTGGGTTCAATTCCTAGAACTCATATGGTGGCTGATAGCCACCTGTACCAGTTCCAGCAGAACTAACAACCACTTCTGACCTTGGAGGACATCAGGATCAGGCACCTACATGCATGTTTATGTTTATACATTTTTATACATTTTATCATTTTATATATATATATATATATATATATATATATATATATATAGAGAGAGAGAGAGAGAGAGAGCAAAGGATTGGGGGGAAAAGATCCCTACAAACTGGCCAAATGGCCCCAAAACTTTGGTCTCACAGAACTCCAAAAGGAGTTTGAGAATTAAGCATAAAGGTCCTAGATTTAATCCTCAGTACTGAAAGGAAAGAAAAAAGGGAGGAAAGAAAAGAAAGGTAGAGGAGATAAGGAAAAGAAGAAAGATAATCCAAAACAAATGATGGGCGTGCCTATAATCCCAGACTTGGGAGGCAAAGGCAAGGTCAGGATTCCAATTAGAGGCTTACAATAAGACTCTCTCAAAGGAAAAGAGAGGGAAAGAGGGAGAGGGAGGGAGGGAGGGAGGGAGGGAGGGAGGAAGGAAGGAAGGAAGGAAGGAAGGAAGGAAGGGGAAAAGGAAGGAGAGCGAGTTGTGCGTGCATGTGCAGGCAGAGAGTAAAGAAAAAGCCCACCCAAAGAAGCAGCTGTGACTGGTGGGACAACATCTGCACTTGGATAGGAGGATCATGAGTCTGAGGCCAGCCTTGGCAGGATAGGAAATGGTCTGGAAAAAAAAGAATACTTCGCTCACATTACAGCCAGTGCAGCTTTGTTCAAGAACATAGTATAAGGTTCCTGGGGTCCAGTGATGGACATCTAACACACAGGCTATTTGATGTTCAGAACTTGCAGAGATAGAAAGGGTTGCAAAGTCCATTGCAGGCTGGATGATGCCATAGGGACCTATGAGCTGAAGTGTTCCTGACCAACTTAAAGGAAGAGCTAGCTGTTCCTCTACTATTTGACTGTGACCTGGGGTTGTCAGATGTTCCCTTTTCTCACTGAGAGCTAAACTATATGTACACTAGATATTTAAGAGGAACCACTTTTCTAAAAGTTGCTTTCAGCCCAGAGAGTTTGTCTGATGCTTGACTCTATCTGCCCACCAATAACTGACAGTGTCACATAGAATTCAAGGTCAATTCGTTCCCAGGATACAGAGAACTACTCTGTGATAGACAGGCCTAGCAGAAAACATCCAAGGCAAGAGCATCCCCCCTGAGCACCAAACTGCTTTATCTCGCAGCATGCTTTGCAGTCTCCAGACCTCCAAGCTCAGTCAACTTGGAGTGGACAACCATCTTGCCCAAAGGAGGGGCACCATCTGCTGCTCCAGAATCAAGCTCACAGACACATGAGAGAAGGCACTCAGAGGCTACCAACAACACATCTCTATGCAGAACTAGCTACCACTCAAAACACTAACGGAGAAAAAGAGCAGTATTTGATATTTACTAAAAGACAGGAATATACAAATTCTCACCTTATCTGGTCTATTTGTACTAGTTTTCAAAGAAACATATATGTACCACAAGGTTCATATTCCCCACGCATGTTAACTGGTAAGGTATAAACTAATACAAGCCCTTCTACAGAGGTATTTGACAATGCCTGTGAGAATTTTAAATATGTTCATACTCACGCACTCTAAGGATTTCCCTGATAGTATGGCCTATAACAGAAAACAATAACCTATGACATGGTCTCTGAAAATGTTTCAGACTATTTAATAACAAACACTCAAAGCAGACAAAGGGTTATCACCACTATGGTTTTCCAATTTTCTTTAAAATCTCAATCAGCTCATGGGGAAAGCAATATGTACATAGTAAGTTTCTTTTTCAAATTTTCTGTATTTCCCAAGTATTTTATAATAAAATTATATTGTGTATGTGATATATACTTGTATGTGTTCTTATATTTTGGCAAGTACATGGAGGCCAGAGGTCAACATTGGCATGGAGTCTTCCCCGCTACTTTCCATTGTCTCTTAGGCAGGGTTTCATCAGACATGCTGGCCTATCGGCTCCAGGGATCTGCTTTTCCCTCCCTACCAGCACTGGGAATACAGACACGCAATGCTGCAGCCAGCTTTACCCAGGTCCTCATGCTTGCATGACAAACATTTTACCAACCTAGGCATCTCCTCATAAACTGTGTTTTAATCCGATCTTACAGCACTGGATGGGATCTTACATGTACCTAAAATTCAGCCATCCTTACTCTTCCAGTTTCAAAATGCAGCAGCCCTCAAGAGACCAGAAGTTCCCATTCCAACATTTTCTCCTCAAACTTCTAGTATCATCAAAGTTACTTTCACCAAGTCAACTCACACATTCGGTTTCTAAATAACCACATCACCCTGGCTGCTGCTCAGAGAAGGGAAAAGAACTCTTACAACATGTCTTAAGAGTAATAAAACTAAAAGGCTCTCCTTGAACCACAATGGGCCAGTTGACCTTATTCTTTTCACACTATCATAAGTCAACAGAGCTGCTAAAAGTAAGATTTTAAAACAGTTAATTCAGCCTACAAACAGAACAAAGAGCCTCCACTCTTAGCCTCCTGCCTTTCTGTTTAACAGGTACAAAGGCATGTCTCCACAAAAGATTTATCAGTTTTAACCTCAAAGATAAGTAAAATTAGTTAGAAAAGACCAGACTGCTCAAATCCACATACTATGCTGTGACATACAACAGCTTGTCCAGCCCAAACTTAGCACCAGGGCCAGTGTCCTACCAGACAGGTTTCAGGGTAAGGTAGTATCTCTGCTTGCTGTCTGATCCCTCACTCTGCCTTAGTTGCATTCCCTACTATGCCCTATCCAGGATCTAGTGAATGCCAGGTACTGCTGAATCCTGCTAATTGAAAGAGCAGGGACAGTTCACAGCTTCAAGCGTTCTTAAAATCTTTTAATCATTAGGGAACATACAGCCTGTGCAAAGAAAAGAAGGAATGTACACGGGACGTAATCTCTCTGAAGACAGTGGTATAGACTCCTAACTGACTCTGAAGTCAGCCACAGGATGAGGTGTGTCTCACATCAGACATCCCTCTAAAAGACAGGCTGCTTCAGCCATTCCAGCTTTGCCAACAGCCCAAAGCAGCACAAGTGCCATCAAGCGATAGCTAGATACTTCTAGTCACTGTCTTCAGAAACTGGTCAGCCCGGCTCTAGGCTAAAACAAGTTGGAATGGCCTTGTGTGATTGTGGGGCTGGGAGAAGTGACAAAGAAGAAAAACACTTCCTCTAGTAGCTAGGGGGTTTTCTTAGTTACAAACACATCTCCCCGTCAATGGTTCTAGGTTTAAAACCAAATTTGAATTCCAAGATCAGTCTATATAACCTTATCACAAAAAGAAGTGCCATGTGAGGCAACCTCAGAAAAAACAAAAACAAAAACAAAAAAATCTCTGCCCAAGTAAAGTCAATTTGAATCTGATCTGCTAAAGAACTGCTCAGTGACTGTCACAGGTACCACTTTGCTACTTACTTCCTAATCTAAAAACTGCCATTGACCATGTCTATTACAATTAAAACAAAGCACTGTGTCTAAGGCCTTAGGTTGCAAGCAACTGAACATTAGTAGCTTTTTTTTGGTTTTTTTTTTTTTTTTTGGGGGGGGGGGGCTGTTGTTATTGTTGTCTGTTATGTTTCTCCCTATGCTGTGCAGGCTAACCTGAGACTCCTGGCTCCTGTGATCTTCCTGCCTCAGTCTCCTAAGTATCTGGAATTAGAGATGTGCAACCCCAGGCACAGTCTCTGGATTCATTCTTAGCTACTTTTTTTTTGTGTGTGTACATGTTATATGTGCATGTGGGTGCCAGAGGTCAATGCTGGGCACCTCCTCAGCTGCCCTCTCCCTGACCTAGAGTGTGCTGATTCCATTAGACTGGCTTGCTTGCCTTTACCTTCCCAGCACTGAGAGTGCAGGCATGTATTACCTGCCCAGCTTTTGATGTGGGTCTTGGAGATTTGAGCTCAGTTCCCCTGACTTACACTGTAAGTACTTTACCCACTAAGCCATCTCCCTAGTCCCTGATAGCTACTTTTGTTTTGTTTTGCTTGTTTCTCAAGACAAGGTCTCTTTAAGCAGTTCTTTGTGTCCTGGACTCAATCTGTTGGCCAGGCTAATTTCTTTCAAACTCAGAGATCCACCTGCCCCTGCTGGGATTAAAGGTATGTGCTACCACTACCTGACTTCCTGATAGCTATTTTTCAAAGCTCTGACAAAGGAATACTGAAAAGACTCAATTTTTAAATAATCAGGAGAAAAGCAACCACTTATACTCAATATATAACTGAAGAATGCCTGCTTTTCCTTAGTTTAATCATAAGCCATATTTTTTTGTACCAACTCTTCCTTGAGACAATGCCAGCTGTATCAGGGTGAACAGAGAGGCTCCAAGCCTTGGACTCAGAGGAATTAAATGTTAATCATGGTTGTCTCTACCCTTACCACACATGGCTGAAACAAGGCACTCCACCTTTCTAGCCTTGCATTAAATCTATTGCATTAAATTTGGTACTTTTGTTTTCTTCCATTGCAGGGGATGAAACCCAGGGCTTCAGTCATGCTAGACAAGGGCTCTCTACCTCTGAGCTATGTCTCAGCCCACATTCTTTTGACTATGAAGACCTGTCTCCCTGAGATCTGGGTTCATCAGAAGGCAGCCTTCCAACACCAGCAGCTGTTCTACTTCACTGTGCAGTGAATGGTAGAAAGGGACACCTCTAACCCTTTGCTATCTCAAATCTTTCATTTCCATCTCTTCTTCCTCCACTTTATCTAATGTAGAAAATCCCGTGAGTGTTGGTTACTTTTTTCTCTCTCCCAAGGATGACATAGAATTAGCAGGACACAGATGCACAAATTCAGTTGAGATACAGATGCCTATGGGCACGAAGGTGCAATTCTGTGAAAACCTTCAGTTGGTAAGGATGATTATTTGTGGATGAGTCTATCCCAGAGGACTACAGCACTGCAGCGTTGCTCTGTACAGGATAGGGTTTTGGTAGACATCCATCAAATAAATAGGCTCAGTGGAGGTTTGCAAAGCTGCAGGCTTCCCTCCAACCTTGGCCAGTCCAAGAGACCTATTACCTCACTCAACTTTTTTTCTTACATTTATGGAAAGGGCATGTGTGCCACAGAGTCTAGGCAGAGGTCACAAGACAACTATCAAGAGTTGGTTCTCATAACATACGGGTGTCAAGAATCAAATTTAGTCAAGTTTGACAGCAAGCACCTTTATCTATCCATTGAGCTATCTTCTTGGGCCTTCCACTTAAATTCTTAGTGCTGGACCTGTCAAAGACAAGTACTAGGTGGGAACTTCTCTTTTACTCTTGGGAAGCTATCAGGAAAATGAATACACAGAGGTGGCCATAGGCCTTTGAGAATTCCAATACAAATTATGAGAAATTAGATTTGAATTAAATGTCAAAATCCTAACAAACTCAGATTTACTTATTTAACAAGAACAAAGGCAGACCATGGTTTCAATTCAAGGTTTACCATTTGCTGTCAGGTTAGAGAAGCAAATTTTCTCTCAGCCTCAGTTTCTTCCTCTGTAAAACGGACTAAACAATAGTATCTAAATCTGTATGAATGTAAGGATGAAATGAACAAGCTTAATGTGCTTGGCACAGTCCCCTGTACACACACACACACACACACACACACACACACATCAATGGAGCCATGGCTGCTTCCTATCCCCAGTCAGAATTACTGGAAATTCCCCCATGAGATCTCAGGGTATAAAACTAAAGAAGAGATCCTAGGAATTTACCACCACCAACACCACCACCCTCCTCCCCCCAACAATGAAATGCTTGCTTTTAACCTATAAAGGACCATCTGACAAGATGGGTCGGCAGGCCCTTTCTGTGTAAATCCAAGTCAGCTGTCAGCATGCAATTGTTCTATTAGGCCAAGTCAATTTTTGGAGGCAGGCCTATTAAGTTAACTTCAAATGGAGATGAAAAGAAAGTGCTTGATCAAATGCTGAACTGTAAAAACACACTGACAGGGAAACAAGGCAGAGGAATTAGCCTCCTACAATTATTCCTGTGATACCTTTAGTTACCCAGCCTATCTAATCACCACGCAGCTCTCCTTTTACTCTTTAACAGCTAAAAGAACTTTTCCTTAGTTCATGTTCTCAGCTTCAAGTTCATCAAACATTTAACCCAGGATCCAGAATAACTAATTTTCAAGTTGCACAGAACCAATCATTCTCATTCTTTTTACAAATGTTTCTAACAATTTGTCTTCAATGGGAGAAATAGGTATTTCACTTTAAAACAAGCTTTCACTTCTAGCCATGCAAATTTTCTTGTTTGTTTAGCCAATTTACACACGACTAGCCAGTGTTTAATCAGGCCCGTATTTAACAGCACCAACCATGTGTGCTGCACAGCCAAGTTTAAAAGTTTCAGATAATAATAATTTCATTAACATCAACACATTGGTTTAAAGATGGAAATATGTACCAGCATGTCTGAAAGCTCCTTAAAGGCCCACACCTGACCTGCTTAGATGCACACAGGCTATAATGTTGCATGATAATAAAAGCAACTAATTTCACGCCTAAGTAGTCTATTCACTATTTTCACAGCTGGAAATATCAAAATAGAAAAGAAAAAAAAATCAAGTACACACAAACAACCCTGTCTTCATACAGAGTAAACTAATGACTTTGGGATAATTATTTACACCTACAATACAATCATCCCAAAGTCTGAATTACTAATACCGCTCCTAAACAAGCACATACAACCAGGCTTCCGCCTACCCTAACCCATGATAAAGACTGAACAGGTCCTTGGGCTGGCCAAGCTATTATAAGGAATCCATTGTGTGTACACACACACACACACACACACACACACACACACGTTCATTGGCAAGTAACAGGAAAAAAATCAGTACAAAATATTTCTTATGATTTTTTTTTTTTTTTTTTTTTTTTTTTGGTTTTTCGGGACAGGGTTTCTCTATGTAGCCCTGGCTGTCCTGGAACTCACTCTGTAGACCAGGCTGACCTCGAACTCAAAAATCCGCCTGCCTCTGCCTCCCAAGTGCTGGGATTAAAGGCATGCGCCACCACTGCCCTGCTTCTTATGATTTTTAAAGAGGAACATTCAGACAGCTTTTTCCCTCTCTTCCTAATTAAGGACAATATTGCTATAGAATCACACTGAGAATAAAAGCAATGCTACATGCTACTATTTAGTTCTAGTTATCAGAAAATAAACAGAAGACCATAAAACGTTCATTAAAGGGTAAATCATTAAGTTTTTCAGATGATATAACAAAAGTTGGTTTTCAAAAGTTCAATGAGTACTTAGAAAACATGATTAATGTGAAATTAAAGACTGGCTTTGTTTCTTCTACACTCTTATTACACATGCTCTCATTATATTCCCTCTCAGCAATCCTAAAACATTGGCTTTCCTTACAAAACTTATTCCAGGGCGGGTAGGCAGGAGCCACAACAGTTCCTTTAGTCTGACAGTATTCACAGAACTAATAAAAGCATGCTGGCCTGTGTATACACACACAGCTCTGAAAGCCACACTGTGCTCATCTGGAGACACACAGTTCAACACATTGATGACCACAACAAAGTTATTAAAGCTATGGAGCATACCAACAACAAACTATCTTTTCAGGGAGCTCAGATAAGCCCGTCAATATCACTGCAGTTATAAGGGATTTAAGGCATTTTTCTCCCCTTAGTGACTGTTGACTTCATTTGGAAGGGAGGTGCAAGTCTAATAGACTACAAAAGAATTAGATAAGCACTCAAAAACTTTCAAGACAACAGAGTCCTGCCAAATTCACACATTATCTCTCTACTTGTCAGGATAAAATAGTTACAAATGGTGTATTTAAACTGCTAATTTTGTATTAAATGGTGAACCCAAGAATATCTGCAAAGCACAGCATTATGCATAATGAATAGCTCCCCCAGACAAACTACCACAGAGAATGGCTCAAGTTTAAACACTGCAGATAAAAATCTCAAACTTCAAAAGTCTCCTTCAAAAAGTGAAGTGCCACATTAAAACATACTCCCCCTCAGCTGCCACCCCCGCCCCGCCCCCAAGGCTGTAAATCAAACATTTCTAAAGCCATCAGGGCACAGGGAAAGCCTCAAAGAAAGACAAGGACTCACAAGAAGCAAGACTTAAAATTCAAACTTTTCTTAAAGGCTGCAAGAGAGATGTTTAGGTATCTTCAGCAAAGCATCCTCTCTAAAGCTTGTATGTTAATGACAGAAACAATAACATTGTAAGAGGGGAAAGAAGTCCCAGCACAGTTAGCAACATCTGTAGTCACAGAAATTGGTCAAACACATAATTCGCTTTCTATAGATAGAAAAAGAGCACCACAGAGCAATGCTTTTTAATCACAGGCCCAGGGTCCTCTCCCAGCTTTGGAAGGACACACACCTGTAAGGAGCTACACTGTACTGGCCCGTGTCCTATCAGCTCAAAGCTCTGGGTGCAGCTTTCACCCTTCTGTCTACACTGGGAGCTGCTTTGTAGTCATTCCACACTGTCCCTCTTCTCTTCATAATTCACCCACGAGCAAAGCGCCGAAGAGCCAAACTATAGGCCTCTAAAGTTCCCGAAGATTCGAAGACAAGCCAACCGTATCAAATCACTCCTACCAGAGGTGCGCCTAACAGCCGCAAGTGCGCTGGCCCTGGAACATGTTAGTTGATAAAAATCATGGTCGAGGAAGCGGGAAATCTATGCGGCTATCCATCCGCAGAGGCTTCTATTGAGAGTCCCTCCTCAAAGACTGGGGACAGCTCAGAGCTCTCCCTAGCCAGCTTCCTTGGGACGCAGTCTCCTTTCATCTGGAACAAGGTGATGGCCCTGTCAGTGAGCGACCCTGGCTCCGGTCTGCAGGCCTCTTCGGTATTAGTCCTTGACCCAGGGGCGAGCCTGCGGTCTCTCTCATCCCCTGTAATCTGAGGCACGCTGTGAAGACTGCCTACCACTGCCACTACAGTGCTCGCCCGATTCCCACTCCTCAGCCAGCTCCGCCTGCTCCCCTCCTGCTGCTGTCCGTCCAGAGAGCCCTGCCAGAGGGTTAGTGTCCAGGTAAGGCTGCCAGAAGATTTCAGCAAAAATAACCTGAAGATGTGCACCCCCGGCAACTTGGCCGCTCCGAAAACAGAGCAACATGGATGGAAAAGCAAAGCCCGCGACCTTTAAGAAGCCGCTCCATCCTTCAACTCTCTCCTTTGCAAAGCTGGCATTCAACAGGTAGTTCCCGGGACTTTCACCTGAGGGAGAAAAACGTCCCGCCAACTCAAGAGTGCCGCCCAGGCGCCCATGCCCAGCTCAGCGTCCCCACCCCCACCCCGGCGCGGTGCACCCACCGGAGGCCGAGCCCCCACGTGCGCTCGCCTCGGCCGCTGTGCCCCGAAGGCCCCGTCCCGCCCGCCTGGGAGGGATGCCGCCGGGCTCCGCGCCTCCCCCCAGCCCGCCCGCTAGCCCGCGGCGGGGTCGGCGGGCGCAGCCCCCGGAGCCATCTTGTGGCGGCGGAGCGCGGGGCCCGGGTGGCTACCTGCACGATCTCGCCCTCCGCGCTGAGCATGGCCCCGGCCCGCGAGAAGCGGCCCGTGAGGCCGGTGGTGTGGGTGGTGTAGTCGCCGCTCGGGCTCGACTCGAACAGCACAACCTCCACGAACGCCGTCTCCTTGGCCCGCGCCGCGCCGGGCCCCGCGGCCGCCAGCAGCAGCCCGAGAAGCAGCGGCAGCGGCGGCGGCGGCGGCAGGCGACGACCGCGGGGGCCGCGGCGGAGGCGACGGCGGCGGCGGCCCGGGGCCCCTGGGCGCCCGCCCGAGCGTGGCCTCATGGTCCTGCGGCGGGAGGGCGCGGAGGGCGGGCGCGGCCAGGCATAGTCGCGGGCCGGCGGAGGACCGAGCGCGGGCGGTCGCCTCACAGCACCATCGCGGCGGCGGCGGCTTTGTGGGTCGCAGGCTCGGCTCCGCTCCCCCGGCCGTCGCGCCGCGGCCCTTTCATCTGCTCCACGTGAGGGGTTATCCCCGCCCCCGCAGCGTCGTGACCCGCTCTCCCCTCCCTCCCCGCGCTCGGCCGCGGCCACCTCTGAGGGGAGCGGGTAGGCAGGGCGGGCGCGCCTGCGGCGAGAGGCGGAGCCCCGGGACCTCGCCCGCCCCGCCCAATCGACTGAGTCCCGCCCCGGCTCAGTCTTAACCACGCCCCCTCCGCCCTTGCTCCGCCCAGGTCGTCTTTTTTTCTGCCACGCCCTTTCCCTTAGCCACGCCCCACGTCTGTGCTCCGCCCTCCGCGGCGGACATTTCTCCTAGCAGTTGCTGGAGTACCGGGAGAGTAAGGTCCTCAACCTGTTCCCGGGCGATTCGCCCCGCCGACGCGTGCTGCTTTGGTGCGGCAATTACAGCCATTGGGACATCAAAGGCCTCGTCCTTCCGTGCAAGGATGCATCTGCAGCTCCGGGACTGCTGGCCGCCCGCACTCGGTGCTCGCGCCCTACCACCTCCATGGATCGCGAAAGGCCCTGGCGGTCAGAGGCGGTTTACAACCCGCCGGGACACGTCCAATTCTTACGTGGGTGTCACTTAGACAGTTACCCTCAACGAAAGGAGTGAGGACAGGTGGCGGGAGAACTTGAAGAAGTTATCTAGATTCTAATGGAGTTCATCTTTCTGCAGCCCTGGAGACAATCTCTAACACTCCCTTCAAAAGAAGTTCTGAAACGTCTCACCATGTGCAGAAGGGCGGAAGAGTCAACACGCTTAAGGCACAGGCTACTGGCTGCCAAACATACCAAAGACACGTGCTCCGAGTCCAGACGTTCCCAGTCACCCAGAAGATAAACTTTTAATTCCCTTCCCCTTTTGGAACAGGCTTTTTCCTTCCTCAGCAAATCTATGAGACTCACAACCCTCCTTTAAAAGCCACATTCAATTTCTGTTTCCTCAGTCATGGTCCCTCCCTGACCTGAATGGCTTTCTTTAAATATTTGCAAATATTTGCTTAGGGTGATCTGCTTCTACTTGCTACCACACCCAAAATATTAAGACAAAAAGAAAAGTCATTGAGAGTTTCCTTGAGTAATCAACTCGTCGAGGTTGCAGTTTAAACTGAAAAGGAATGTTTTGCCAATGTGTTGAATAGAAAACACAATTGAAAAGAAATTCACAGAGCTGTGTTAGTGTATTTGGACCACCCAAAGCTTTGGCACAGAAGGTAACTGACAAAGCTAGAGAGTCATTAGTTTCCCCAAGCCAAGCTTAATCAGTGCTTACTGCTTGGGAGCACTGATGGGAGCACTGTCAGTTCCAAAGATTGTGACTTCATCCACTAAGGTACAGCCCAGTCTTTAAGGGGAGAGCAATTATTACAATCCATGCATAGCGTTATAATCCTTAGAAGTATGAGGTCATCATCAACTGATGAATGAATATGCAAATATGGTCTATCCATACAATGGAATTGCATTTTAGCATAGTAAACTTTCAATCTTCAATTGCATTTTAAATAACAAAATCAAAGGCAAATAAAATAAAATAATAATGAATGAGACAAATATGTACTAAGTGAAGCATATAGCCTTTCCACTTGTATGAAATGCCAAGAATATAGAAAAATAGAAAGGTTAGTGATTGCAAGACGCTGAGCTGGGATGAGGATGGGGTAGTATGACTACTAACGGATTTCTCCTAAGGGTAATGAAAATATTCTGTAATTAGATGGTGATGATTATATACTTTGTAAATACATGAAACCCACCACCAAATTGTACACTTTCTAAGGATGGATTTTATAGTGTATAGATAACGTCTCAATAGAGCTGTTAAAAATTTAAGCCTTCACATTCTTGACGTAATGGAGTTCTCTTTAATCCTAGCACCGGGCAGGCTGAGGCAGGTGGACTTATGAGTTCAAGACCAGCCTTGTCTAAAATAGGTATTTCAGGCCAGGCAGGGTTGCACAGTGAGACCCTTTCTCAAACAAGAATGATGCCTTGGGGCAAGAGAAGAACCAAGCTCAGTCCCAGCACCCAGCTCACAGTCACCTATGACTCCAGCTTCCTGGGATCTGACCCACCTCTCCTGTACACAAGCTCAGTCCCAGCACCCAGCTCACAGTCACCTATGACTCCAGCTTCCTGGGATCTGACCCACCTCTCCTGTACACAAGCTCAGTCCCAGCACCCAGCTCACAGTCACCTATGATTCCAACTTCATGGTATCTGCCCGCCCCCCTCCTGTACACACATGGCATGCATTTATACACAGAGAAACAGAGTCCGAATTTTCAAACGGCTCTATGGGAAAACGCACTTGTTTCTCTTGTAGAAGACCCAAGTTCGGTTCCCGGCACCTGCATAACAACTCAGAACCCTCTGTAGCAAAATCCAACACTCTCTTCTGGTTCTAAGGACACTGCACTCATGTGTTGCACAGACATACATGCAGGCAAAATACCCATTAAACACGTTAAATCTTGTTTAAAAATTCAGCTCTCAGTGATCTCTTCATTAAACACACTTTGCTCTAACAGCAAGGACATTGATCCTGTCTAGATTGAAGCTGCCTGGTCCAGAACAGGTACCTAATAAATACTCGTTCCATGAATTAATGAGTGAATGATAATGTGGTAAGCTCAACAGACACCCCTTTCAGTCTTCAGACACTTAAAGACAGCCTGTCAACAGCCACCTAGGAGCACTGGGCTTCATGGACCAAAATAAATTGTGAGAATGAAGAACAATAATATTTCTCTTAAGAACTTCAGTAGCAATGACAATACAGACAAGGGTCGGAAAATAACCTAGTTTGGGTCCAGTAAGATGGTGCTGGACGGGGGGTGGGGGGAGTGGGGGGGTGGGGGGTGGGGGCAGTGGGGGGGGATGGGGGGGAGGGTGTTGCTGCCAAGCCAGATGACCTGAGTTAATTCCCTAGAACCCACATGCTGGAGAGAAAGGACCAACTCCCACCAGTTATCCTTTGATTTCTACTCATGCATATACAAGTAAATAGACAGACAGAAAAAATTTTATTTCTATTTGGTTTTCTCAAATAGGGTCTCTCTGTGTAACCCAAGCTGGTCTCTTATCTCCTAGCAATCTTCCTGTCCCACCAGCCTCCCAAGGACTGGGATTGCAGGCGTGTGCTGCCCTACCTGATTAGATTTAATTGTTTAAACTCTGCTTCAAAATATGATCAATAAGACAGAGGCTAGTAACCTAGAAACAGCATGATCTGCCTCTCAGAGAGACAACATTACTTAGAAACTGAGATCTTTACCAAGTTTCCCCAAAATCTGACAGCAGAAAAGGGAGATAGAAGTCAAGCGTGGTGGCGCACGCCTGTAATCCCAGCACTTGGGAGGCAGAGGCAGGCGGATTTCTGAGTTCGAGGCCAGCCTGGTCTACAGAGTGAGTTCCAGGACAGCCAGGACCACACAGAGAAACCCTGTCTCAAAAAACCAAAGAGAGAGAGAGAGAGAGAGAGAGAGAGAGAGAGAGAGAGAGAGAGGAAAGGGAGATAGAAAGTAACTTCAGGCACTGAGGGATATAGCTTAGTGGGAGAGTGCTTGGCGAACACGCATGAGCCCTATGTTCTATCTCCAGAACTGGGGGGAAATCCTGCAATCATTAGCTCAGTGGTGAAGAGCACTTGCTGCTCTGGCAGAGGATAAGAATTCAGTTTTCAGAACCAACACTGGGTGCTGCATAAGCACCTAAAACTCTAGTTTCAGGGACTCTAATAACCTCTCTGGTCTCCATAGGCATGTGCACATGTGCACTTAAACATACGCACATACACACACATACACATAAAAAGAATAAAACTTAAAAAAAGAAAGGGAAAAGAAAAAGTCTTGTGAACTGAGGCTACGGATGGAGTCTCCAAGCTGGATCAAATGGTAAGCATGCAGAGACATGACCAAGGCTGCCATACACAGTACATCCTGTAAACCATCCTGGTGTGAACCGTTAGCTGTTGGAAACGTTTTAAGTGTCTATCCATCACAGACAGTGCATCCACTCACTCTAACAGGACACATATTAAACAACTATTTAAAAGGAGACATTTGGGACAGGGCAGAGGGTGAAGAGAAAAAACAGGGGACAGTGACACACAGGTATGAAATTATACCACGGACCTCATCACTCCATACACTAACACAAAATGTTAAAGAAATTCTATGAACTTGTATAGAAGGAGTTTAAACATACGCTGATAGGTGAGGGAAAGTATGCATGTGTATATATCCTTGTGTGTACAATAAATATATGTGTAGAATATGATTTTATTGCAGAATATACTGCTAAGCGAGAATAAAAGTTGCTGTAACCACCAGGCAGTGGTGGCGCACGCCTTTAATCCCAGCACTTGGGAGGCAGAGGCAGGCGGATTTCTGAGTTCGAGGCCAGCCTGGTCTACAGAGTGAGTTCCAGGACAGCCGGAGCCACACAGAGAAACCCTGTCTCGAAAAACCAACAACAAAAGTTGCTGTCACCAAAAAGAGCCTGGATGGGGAGAACAGATACGTGGGAGTTTGCATGGAAGCCAGGATAAGACATAAAGGGGGGGTGGGTTGGAGAGTTGGCTCGCCCGTTAAGAGCAGTTGTTGCTCTTGCAGAGACTCCAGGTACAGTTCCCAGTGCCCATATGATGGCTCATAACCATCCCTAACTCCATCTTCCGGGCATCCAACACCTTCTTGCCTTGGGCATCAGACATACATGTAGCCAAAAACGTATACACATAAAGTAATAAATCTTTTTAAAAGATTTATTTTATGCATGTGAGTACACTGTGCTGTCTTCAGACACACCCAAAGAGGGTGTCAGATCCTTTAGCACTGAAATTATAGATGGTTGTGAGCCACCATTGCTGGGAATTGAATTCAGGACCTCTGGAAGGACAGCCAGTGCTCTTAACCGCTGAGCCACCTCTCAAGCCCAAGAGTACATCTTTTTTTTTTTTTAAGATTTATTTATTTATTATATCTAAGTACACTCCAGAAGAGGGCGTCAGATCTCATTACGGATGGTTGTGAGCCACCATGTGGTTGCTGGGATTTGAACTCAGGACCTTCAAAAGAGCAGTCAGTGCTCTTAACCGCTGAGCCATCTCTCCAGCCCCAAGAGTACATCTTTTAAGTGTACATCTGTGAGTCTGTGTATCTGTGTGTCACATGCCCTTGGAGGCAAGAGGAGTTGGATTCTCTGGAGCAGAATGTACAGGCAGGTGTGAGTCACCAGATATGGGTATTGGGGACAGAACTCAGGTCCTCTGCAGTAAATCCTTAAGAATAAAGAAGTGACTGGTTTTCCCTGAATTACTAAGACTGTTTGAACTTTGCTCCCTGGGCACATATTTATTATTTTCCCAAGAGAATAAAATAAATGGAGAATCTACTAAATCAACAAATGATAGCATTCCTATTCTATATTCAAACAGATCCATCCATTCAATAAAGTTTATTGAATAGCAATAAGGTGTTTGCGTGAAGCCATGACACCAGAAGATAAGTGGGAAGGGCCTTATGGAAGAAGATGTCACCATTGGGAGAAGCCAGGCACACGGGACTGCCTAGACTATTTTTTTTAGTACTTTAAAAATAAAGATTAAATTTATAGTTATATTAGCCAGTTCTTGGATCCAATTACCTTCCTGCCGTGTTTTTTCTTTTGCTTTCCTTACTTCTGCAAACGTTTATTACTATATGAGACAGACAAAGAAGTCAATAAAAGATTTCCATAAAATATAAGTACACATTAACTATTTTACAAAATGGTTTTAAGACTTTGAATCTTATCCTACTTCTTTTAGGCAATTCAAATTTAAGCTATGCTAGCATTCTTCCACAGCATTTATATCTATTTCTGGAAACTTCATTTATTGTATTTAAACATCATATAATTCTCTTGAAAGGTACAATAGTAGTTATACAGACAAGTAGCGGCAGTTCTTTCAAACCCCTTAGAAGTGTCTCTTCCATCTTTGATGTATACCATCAATCTCTGTCTCCTCTGAGCCTTGAGGCAGGAGGCCAACCTAGGCCCAGACTCATCAGTGGTTTAAGCCCTGCTTCAACCTGCCCCTGATTTGCAATGGCCACCCAACCAGGAGTCACAAAACTCAAACAATGCTCCAGGGGCCAGGCAGGGAATGTGAGTGAGCGAAGTAGGCCAGGTGTGGGCAAAAATAATCGTCAAGTGCCACAGTAAACGACTCCGGTGGGGCTTCAAACGGAAACGCCCTTGGGAGTGGCAGGGCGGCCGGCAGAATGCCTGACCATTTTAAGGTTACTCCACCACCTACCTGCCACGGGAAATGTAGGCCCAGGAAGCTTAGCTCTTCTGATTTTTTTTTTTAAAAGAAGGAAGGAGGAGAGGAAAATGAAGGAAGGAGGGAGGGAGGGAAGGAGAAGAAGGAGAAAAGGAAGAGAGAGGAGAAAAAAGAAGAAAAAAGTAAAATATTTGCGATTAGAATCCGAGATTTTACAGGCCGGTTGTGGCTCAAAAGACACAGAAATACGGTGTGTCGAGGACGAAAACCTGTCGAGGCTGTGCGGACAGAGGAAGAAGCAATTCCATCTGAGAAGCGGCACAGTGCTCCGTGTAGGAGAGAGAACGCCCGTGGAGAGCAGTCCTCATCCAGGATGCAGGGCTAGCTGCACTGGAAGCGTAATCACACACCCACTCGGCCAAGAAAGGCTGGTGGTAGATGAGGAGTCATTAGACCTTTGAAGAGAGGCGAGCCAGGCTGCTTTTATGTGGGTTAACCTCTTTTAGGAGAGAAATGGAAAAGGAACCGGAAGAAATAAAGGTTGTCTACTTGGTTTGCCCAACTGCATCGAGCGGGATGGCTTAGCAGAAATGATTGAGGGAGAGGCGAGCCTTTGGTCGGTAGTGTGGAGACGCGTGCTGCGTTCCGTGGCTAGAAAAGTTGAGCTTGGGGGGGGGGGGATGATAAAACCAACCACAAGGATCTGCTCTGTGACCTGGCCTAAGTTATCTGCACGAAGCAGCCAGACACAAAACCCCTAGGTTGTTTTCGGTGGCGGCGGCTCTCGCCTTTAATCCAAGCACTCAGGAGGCTGAGGCAGGGGGATTTCTGTGAGTTTGAGGCCAGCCAGGTCTACGAAGTGAGTTCCAGGACAGAGAGCACGCAGAGAGAAACCGTGTCTGGGAGAAAAATAAAAAAAGGCAAAACGACAACCAAAACATAGGCGGGCAGGTGACGCCGAACCGGCCACTCGGAGCACGCCCGCCGCCACACCCTTAACCACACTGGTTGGCTCAGCAGTGACCATTCAACCAAAGCAGGACCAGCAAGGCCTTCGCTAACACTGGCGCAATACACCTCCGCAAGGCCAAAGCCAAAGACTGCATACATATAACCGTGTGGCTAGTTCCCTCAACCCCAGAGAAAATATGGAGAAATATTTGCAATTTTCTACTGAAAGAAGAATATGAGCCCCCAACTGTATTCATTATAATAGGTTCTATGAATTTAACAAAGCAACTAGAAAGTTTAAAGCGAGCCTGGTGCGGTTAGGGGCACGCCTTTCATTCCAGCACTTGGGAGGCTAGTCAAGGCAGCACAGTGAGAGCCGGGCTCAAAAAAGCCAACATAAGTAAGTGTGGCAAACGTTTTGGAGGTTGGGGATGTCACAATGCTGGGACAGTGCTTACCTAGGGCCTCGTGTCCCAGGCGTGGAGGGGCATGCCTGCTATCCCAGCACTCAGGAGCCGGGGACAGGAAATCGGAAGTTCATCGTCAGCCCCGCTTCAGTTCCTTGCACCCACGTGCTCCTCACAAGTCCTTAACCGCAGTTTCCAGAGAGCTGATTCATCTTCTGACCTCCTCAAGGCTCCTGCACGTGCAACACACACACACACACACACACATTTTTTAAATGAAAGAAAATTAAATTTTTGCGCAAAGAAAATCATTGCATGTATAAGTATTTTAATGTATGTAGATATACATATATATGTATATCAAAACCGAAGTATGAGAACTGACGCCCAGGAAGGAGACAGAACATATTGAAGCCTGTTCACTTACAGTTAGAGAGACTCAGTTTAGATTGCCTTCAGCCCTAAGGGAGATGTGTGTGTGTGTGTGTGTCAATGATTGGTACAAAAGTGTAAGGTCCAGGTGGGTGGTGGTGGTGGTGCACGCCTTTAATCCCAGCACTTGGGAGACAGAGACAGGTGGATTTCTGTGAGTTCGAGGCCAGCCTGGGCTACAGAGGGAGTTCCAGGACAGCTGGAGCTACACAGAGAAACCCTGTTTCAGAAAAACCAAAAACCAAGAGTGCATGGTGCTAGGGTGATTTGGGTTCTAGAAACAGCGGTTCTTGGGGTGCTCGCAGGATGCTGCCGGGTTCCACTTCCCGAAAGCTCACGGTGCTTTCCTCTGTCGTGCCATTTGTCTCTAGGAGCAGCCTCTCCTCGGGAGCAAGTCGCCCACATTGCCACAATGCCCAGGAAAAGAGCTACTTCATCTTAGAGCCCGCCCAAGGCATTGGTTGACTGTCATTGGGCAGACTTGATTGACATACAGCCTACTAAACCAATCGCCATGGCCCGAGGGAAGACAACTGCTGATTGACTAGATTAGATTAAACTCCATTTCTCAGGTACTTCGAGACGAATCCTGGCAGATTGTTCTTCCTTACGAAACGCTGGTTTTTGGATTTTTGGAAACGCTGGACTGGGGTGCTAAGCACAGAAAACCCTCAAAGGCAACAACAGATCTGGAAGTCGACTCCTCTGGCAGCCCCCGGCTCCCCGCCCCGGGGAGGACAGGCGTCTGAGCCGGGATTCGTGCCCCTTGAGCCTACTTGCGACCTTCTGGGCAGCACAAATTGTTTGCGGTTCCTCCTCCTCAGGACACTTTTCCTGAGGACAAGGACTGTGCCTTTTGCTTCTGTAGCTAATCCCTGGCAAAATGCCTCATATAGAGTTGGCACACAATAAATATTTGCTACATGAATGATTGACTCTTGACTGTGTGGCAAAATAAAAGCCTTAAGAGTCGAAAGCTTTTCTTCATTGGAACCCCCCCTCCCAAGCCGCGCTTCCGGCCTCCTTTGTACGCCCCGCATCCCTCAAATGCAGCCGGCACTTTCCCAGGTCTTCATTCCGTTTCCTCTGCAGACTGCCCTTCTGGCATGCCCCAGAGACTTACGATGGAAAGATCTGGAAAGGTTGGCAAACCAGTTTTCTGGTCGTCAGGCCCTGCCGTTGAAATGTCTGTAATAGAAACCACCGGCTAGTTTGTTCAGCGTCTTCGCTGGGCTTTTCCACTTACCTGACACCTTGTACAGGAAATGACCGCGCCTCTCTCCCAGGCGGGAGTTGGTTCTCCAACTGAAGAAATCAGAACAGGGGTGCATGCAAATTGCTGTGGGGGCCAGGAAGGCCGAGGAAGCGGTTTCCTCCGTGTGAGATGATAACAGCTTGTGTTTATTGAGTATTTATTGTGTGCCAGGCACTAGGCCAAGCGCTTGGCACAGGTTCCCCTCTTTGATCTCTACCCAAGGCATGCAGTATTCCCACTTGAAGGGGAAGTGGGCTTCACAGAAGCTGCAGAGCTACGTAGAGGTGAGGCCAAGACTGCACCCCGATCGGATGCCAGGACCCTTGCTCCTACGCCCCAAGTAGAAAGAAGAGTACTCTCAGTGAGTGACTGCTCGGTGAGTTGGTAGGCTACGAGGGTTGCAGAAAAGACAGCAAGGCGAGGGCCAGAGAGATGGCTCAATGGTTAAGAGCACTTACTGCTCTTCCAGAGGACCTGAATTCTGTTCCCAGCACCCATGTCAGGTAGCTTGCCGCTGTCTGTAACTCTGATTCCAGAGGATCTGATGCCCTCTTCTGGCCTCCACGGGTACTGCACATGCAAGCTCAGGCATGCATACATAAAATTTAAAATAAAAAGAAATGAAGAAAGACCGTTGCTGCCTTGCCTTCCAGAGCTTTGTTGATCCTGTCTCAAGCTAAAGTGCATCAGAGATCAAAGACACTCTGCTCTTTTCCCCGTCCATGACTGACAAGCTGTGTGACCAAGGCAAATTGCTCTCCCTCTCTGAGCTTGGGTGTTCTTGCCTGGAAATGCATCTGTGATCCTTCCTTGCCCTACTTCAGAGGGTCAGCGTGAGGATTACAGGAGCTGGCACTGGGTATTCATGACGAGAGAGCTCTGTGCATAGGGCAGACTCTAACCGGCTGTATGATCTGTTCCTATAGCGCCTGGCCCTGAGGCTTGGCAGTAGAGGATGCCCAATCCACACTTGCTTAGGCTCGGGGTAAGCACTTCTTCCCAGCTATAAACCCTTGGTGTGGGAGATGTGGTTTATACTCCTGTTTGTTTCTTCCACGAGTTAATGATTTACCGCCAGTGTTTAATTTTGTTTAAACAGGCACGACCCCATTGGTACCCAAGGCTCTGTCCCCAGCCAAAGTGGCTCAGAGATCAAAGACACCCAAAGACACCGGAGCCCTCCCACTGCCCTCTCCCGAAGTTGTCCTTTAGCCTGCTGGCACCTACGGTGGCCCTGCTGTCCCCTGACCTTACATGTAGCCGTGCTGTGGTTAACCCTTCTCTTTGAGATCCCTTGGGGCCACCAGGAAAGCACACACCCCTCCAGAGCTCTGGGGCCTTTGCCTCCACTACTCTCTTGTTCGTTTTTTCCGAGAGAACACTGCACTTCCAAGGGCTTGCCCCAGCCCAGCCTCATGCCTCTGCTTCTTGGCTGCCCTGGGTCCCCAGGCCTCCCTGGACCCCCTCTTCCCTCCCTCCTCATGGATAAGACCCTCAGAGGTGCCTCAGATAGATTGACTCATTCATTCGAGGACTCACAACCATCCCTAACAAGATCTGAGGCCCTCTTCTGGGGTGTCTGAAGACAGCTACAGTGTACTCACATATAATAAATACATATTTAAAAAAAAGAAAAAAGAAAAAAGAAAACTCAGGCCTAGGCAGTACTGGTACACACCTTTGATCCCAGTACTCAGGAGGCAGAGGCAGGCAAACTTCTGAGTTAGAGGAGGCCAGCCTGGTCTACAAAGTGAGATCCAGGATAGAGAAACAGAGAAACCTTGTCTCAAAAACAAAGAAACAAGCAAACAAAAATAGAATGAAACAAAAAACAAACTAAGGAGCTGTATTTAAAAAAAAAAAACTTGAAGGGAAGTTGTGTGTGTGTGTGTGTGTGTGTGTGTGTGTGTGTTGCTGGGCACTGAACCTAGCACAGGGTCTGCTGCTGAGCTGTACTGAAAACTGGAGTTTTTTGTATGTTGTATGTATGTACTATGTGTTATATGTGTGTATGTGTGTGCAGGTTCACATGTGTGTGCAGGTGCACATGTGTGTGTACAGGTGCACATGTGTGTATGTGCAGGTGCACATGTGTGTGCAGGTACAAATGTGTGTGAGTGTGCAGGTGCCTATGTGTGTGTGTGAGAGCATTCACCTGTCTGCATAGGTATGAAGGGACCAGAGGACATCTCGGAAGCCAGTCCTCAGCTAGTTTACCTTGTTTCTTGGGAAAGGTCCTCACACCCACCTGGGGGTTGCCAAGTAGACGAGACTGGGTGGCCAGAGAGCCCAGGGTTCTACCTGTCTCTGCCCACCGGGGCTGACATCGCAAGAGTGCCACCATGCCCTGCCTTTTCCCGTGGCTTCTGAGGGCTCGAGCTCCAGTCTTCAGGGTTGCAAGGCAAGCCCTTTCCTCCTGAGCTAGCAGCCCAGCCCCTAAGGGGTTCTTAGATAAGAAGTCAGACCATGACAGAAACTGGAACAAACTCAAGTTAAAATCTTTTGAGGAGATGGCTCAGTGTTTAAGAGCACCTGCCCTTCTTGCAGAGGACTTGGGACCTCTTCCAGCACCCATGTCAGGTGACTCCAGGTCTAGGGTGTCTAACACCTCTGGCCTCCTAGGACACCTGTGTGTGTCCCCACACAAACATACACCTACACATCAAATTAAAAAATAATAATAAAAAATCCATTTTTAAAATCTTTTGATAAAGAAGTGATATCATTAAAAATGGAAAACTACCAGCCACAGATGAGAAGATTTTTTTGGCAACATGTAATCGACGGACGTCAGTGTTTGGAAACCCGTAAAATCATCCACAGATAAACACAAGGCGTCCAGGAGGGACCCAGGCGGCCGGAGGAACTGTTAGGTAAACCACAGAGCAGAAAAACTGACTGGCAAAAAATGTGTCAGGAAACTCACACACAAACATTGAAGAGCAAATTAAAATCCCCACAGGCGCACACAGTGAGACAGGCAGTAAGACTAGCGAGAATCAAAAAAGTGCAGCCGGCAGCGGGGGCACACATCTCCAGTCACAGCACTCGGGAGGCAGAGGCAAAGGCAGAGGCAGACGGAGCTCTGTGAGATCAAGCCTGCCTGGGATACAGAGCAAGTTCCAGGACAGCCGTGCAGAGAGAAAGCCTGTCTCAGAGTGTTAGACAAATGAACAACTAAGTGAGTAAGTAAACACGCACATAAAGCCTGGCGGCCGGGGCCGCGGCTGTGGCGCCTCCGTGGACAGACTGGCAATGGGGATTTGGAGAGCAATTTCATCAGACGGGCTGGGCCACAAAGATGAAACGCTCCAAAATCAAGTTTAAATCGATGCTACAGGAAGAAAATTCCATATGTCGTCTCTTTTAACAGGTTGTAGTCAGAACACATCTTGTATAGAATTACCTCCTAGTTACTCAATTAAGCTATAAACATATGTAATATTCATAATATGATTGATCTTTTATGTTTGAAATTGAGTCTCATCCTCAAGGTCTCTTTCTCTCAGGTACCTGTGAGTGTGTGAGCGTGTGTGTGTGTGTGTGTGTGTGTGTGTGTGTGTGTGTAGTATTCATGGGTATAACATGCTCGGTGCCCAAAAGGGCAAGAAGAGGCAGTGGATTCCCTGGAACAGGAGCTACAGGTAGTTGTGATTTTTCCATATTGGTTCTGGGATCAAGCCAAGGGCCTCTGAAAGAGCAGTGCACGCTCTGACCACTGAGCCATCTCTCCAGACCCCCTTCCTCATCTTGCTTTTTAAGACAAGGTCTGTCTCTCAACCTGGACTTTGTTTAGACTGACTGGCCAGTAAGCCCAGGCCTCTGCCTGTCTGTAGCCCTCAGCCCTAGGGGAACATGCATGTGCCATCGTGCATGGCTTGACTTTTAAACTTTTTTTTTTTTTTTTTTTTGTGCATAATAGCCATGGCTGTCCTAGATGCTCTTTGCAGATCAGGTTGGCTTCGAACTCATAAGAGATCTGCCTCCTTCTGGCTACCGAGTGCTAAGAGTAAAGGCATGCATTTTTATTTTATGTGTATGGGTGTTTTGCTTACATGCATGTCAGCAGCACATGTGGGTAGTGCCTGTGGAGGCCAGCAGAAGCTGTCACATCCCCTGGCACTGGAGTTACAGATCGTTGTGAACTGCCATGTTGGTGCTGGGAACTGATCCCGGGTCCTTTTAGCCAGCGTCTCTCTCCAGCTCTGCCCACATCTGGCTTTCCTCCGGGGTCTGGGACTGAAATCAGGTCCTCACATTTGTTCAGCAAGGACCTCACTCACAGAACTTCTCAAAGCTCTCAACGAGCAGTGTCTTTTTTTTTTCCTTTTTTTTTTTTTTAATTTTTTTATTTTTTTCGAGACAGGGTTTCTCTGTGTAGCCCTGGCTGTCCTGGAACTCACTCTGTAGATCAGGCTGGCCTCCAACTCAGAAATCAGTCTGCCTCTGCCTCCCAAGTGCCAGGATTTAAGGTGTGTGCCACCCACCACTGCCCAGCTTTTTTTTTTTTTTTTTTTTTTTTTTTTTTTTTTGACTTGACCTCAAACATTTCAAGCTAGCCTTGAACTTTCTGTGTAGCCAAATATGACCTGGAATTTTATGTTTTGTTTTGTTTTGGTTTGGTTTTTTGTTTTTTCGAGGAAAGGGTTTCTCTGTGTAGTCCTGGCTGTCCTGGAACTCACTCTGTAGACCAGGCTGGCCTCGAACTCAGAAATCCGCCTGCCTCTGCCTCCCAAGTGCTGGGATTAAAGGTGTGCACTGCTGCTGCTGCCACCACCACCACCGCCACCACCTGGCTAGACCTGGAATTTTAAATCTTTCTGCTTTCACCTCTTGAGTACTGGAATTGCAGGTGTATACCACAGCATCTAGAGGATAAGGTGTCGGGCGATCAATTCCTAAGCCTTATGCATCTTAGGAAAGTGCTCTTAACAACTGAGCTGTCATCCTGGCCTGCAAATATCCCAATTAAAATTTTTTGTAGGGCTGGGGAGATGGCTCAGAGGTTAAGAGCACCGACTGCTCTTCTAAAGGTCCTGAGTTCAAATCCCAGCAACCACATGGTGACTCACAACCATCCACAAAGAGATCTGATGCCCTCTTCTGGTGTCGGAAGACAGCTACAATGTACTTACTTACATATAATAAATAAATCTTTAAAAAAATAAAAATAAATAAATAAATTAAAAAAATTGTAGCCGGGCGGTGGTGGCACAAGCCTGTAATCCCAGCACTCTGGGAGGTAGAGGCAGGCAGATTTCTGAGTTCGAGGCCAGCCTGGTCTACAGAGTGAGTTCCAGGACAGCCAGGGCTATACAGAGAAACCCTGTCTTGAAAAACCAAATACCAAAAAAAAAAAAAAAAATTGTAACCCAAAGCACTTATAACCCTAAGCATTTTATACAAGCTCAGGCTGCATCTGGTTTGCAAGCCCATCAGCTCTCGGTTGTATTCCTACCTGTGTCTGCCCAGGGACATTCCTGCTCATGTGTGGAAGCACGTGGAAAATCTTGAGAGGAACACTGTAATAGAAAGAAAAATTGGAGAGCGGGTGAGCATTGGGGCGAACAGCTGGATACGGCACAGTCATTGTGAGATGGCAAAGGGCCAGGGGTGGGTGAGCTGCAGCTCGAGGCGGCAACATGGCCGGTTCATAAATGTAACAGAAAAAGGCTAAGAGCGTTGAAAGTCTCATTTCACTTAAATAGGCTGTGCAAGCACACAAAACAATACCCCTTCTTCTTAGGGGTACATACAGGCATCATGCAATTATAACGTCTTTATTACGGGAGTAAGGCACCAAGCTGGGGTAATGCACACACTGGTGGATCTGTCGCTGACCTCCAGCGAGGCTGAAGCAGCCCTTCTGCCTGTGATTCCCAGGTAGGAGGGACTCTAGGCCAGCATCTCACCAAAGGATTAGCTCTGTGAGCTGGTCTTATTTTATGTGTATAGGTGTTTTGTCAGCACTTTTGTGCCTGGTGTCCACAGAGGCCAGAAGAGGGCACCAAATCCTCTGGAGCTGGAATTATAGAGGGTGAGCTGCCACGCAGGTGCTGGAGATCAAATCTAGGGCCTCGGCAAGAGCAGCGAGTGTTTGTAATGCTGGGCCGGCTCTCCAGTCCTGGCTCTGCAGGTCTCGACAAAGCAGGCACATCTGTGTGTGTAGCATGCAGTGGATGAAGCCACATCTGCCCCTGAGAAACCTCCTGAGGCGTCCTCTCAGACCCCGCCTCCCTTCTGAGAGGAACCAAAAACAGTTCCATCATCACTGGTGAGTTAGGCTTGAGCTGAATGTAATTTAATGGCAGACAGTCTTTTGAGTTTGTGTGTGTGTGTGTGTTGTTTGTTGTTGTTGAGTTAAGGCCTTGTCATGGAGCCTTGGCTGGCCTCAAACTCACAGAGTTTGTTTCTGGTGGGTTTAAAGTACTGGGTTTAAAGGCATGTACCACCACACCTGGTGTGTGTGTGTGTGTGTGTGTGTGTGTGTGTGTGTGCACATATGTGTATGTGTCCTTAATCATGTAATTGTTTTGTACTTTTAAATATTGTATTTACTGATTGGTTGATTTGTGTATCTGTGGGTTTGTGCTTGTGACTGCAGGACCCAGGTCAACCAGAAGGGGCAATGTATCCCCTGGAGCTGGAGTTAGAGCCCTTGGGAGCCGCTTGCCTCCAGTGTCCTCCGAGTCATCTCCAGGACACAACCCCCCTTTTTGAGTTTGCATTTTTAATTGAACACTGTAGTTATGAGAGTCACTTCCTTTGTTTATTTCATTCTCACTGTTTGAATCTCACAGTGTGAGTGAACCCCAACTTATTATCCACTGTTGATGGGTCGGTCTTGAACAGAAGATCCTCCAGCCTCAGTGTCCCAAGCAGCTGGGGTTACAGGCAAATGCTACAACAAATGGCTACTCTTCAGTTATTGCTATTACAGCAAATGGTGCACAAGAGGCTGAGGTGGTGGTGGGGCACTGAATTTAAGGCTAGCCTGGGCTACATATAGCTAGCCTAAGATAAATAGTGAGGCCATATTTCCATAGGGGAAAAAGTATGCTGTACTCTCTAGAACAGTGGCCTCAACCTTCCCAAGGCAGTGACCCTTTGTTATATATTCCTCATGTTGTGGTGATCCCCAACCAAAAAATCGCTTTGTTGCTACTTCATACCTGTAATTTTGCTACTGTTATGAATCATAATGCAAATATCTGCTACCCAGTCCCCAAAGGGCTTGGGGTTCCCAACCCACTTTGAGGGGCTGAGAACTGCTGTTCTCAGACATGTCCTTAGGGGAATCTGTGGGCACATATCTGCTGTGTGTTCGCCGGCATCTAGGAGTAGAACTCTTGGTTTACGTGCACACACTGTGAGCTTCCGCATGTGATGTCATTCTAGCACTCGGGAGGCTGAGATGGGATCCCCATGAATCGGGGCCAGCCTGGGACACGGTAAGTTCCGGACGGTCTGGGCTGCCGAGTGACTCTGGGCAGCAAAGGCCTCACGAGGTAGCCCAGTGCGCGGACTTCTTGCCTAGCACGCACAATGCCCTGGGTTCAGTCTCCAGCATCAGAGAAGTCTGGTGGGTAAAACAAACAAGCTAAATAAGTAAGTGCTGGCAGTTCCCCGGAAGGGCTGTACCGATCATTAGTCCTGAACGTCTGGGGCCAGGCATGTAGCCCAGTGACAGGGGCTCGCTTAGCAGAGACAAGGTCCTGAGTTAGCGCAAAAAAAAAAAAAAAAAGGAGAAAAGGCAGGCTGGGGAGATGTCTCAGTAAGTGAGGCGCTCGCTGTACAAGCAGGACACTGTCGATTCTTTTGCCTCCTCAGAAGCCATGTGAAATCCAGATGTGGCGGGACTTCTCAGCAATCTCGGCACTCCCATAGATAGGACATAGAAAATCCCCAGAAGTTCTCAGGCCAGCTAGCCTGGCACATGAATCACAACAGCAGTAGACCCTGACACACAGACACACAGACAGACACGATTAAAAAACAAAAACAAAACAAAAACAAAATGCAGAGAAATGTTTATCCAGGAACAGTGACACACACCTGTAATTCCAACTCCCAGGGAGACAGAGGCAGAGGGATCATAAGTTCAGGCCAATAGTAAACAAAATAGTAAGACCCCGTCTCAGAACAAACAAGCACACACACTGGTTTGATTGTTCCGCATCCTCGACACTAGGCTCAATCCGCCCTTCTTGTATTTAGTACTCTAGCAGGGCTGGGGGTGGTGGCGGTACATGTGTGTACGTGTGTGTGTTTGTGTGTGTGTGTGTGTGTGTGTGTGTGTGAGAGAGAGAGAGAGAGAGAGAGACCTATAGCCTTTTCCCCCCTAAGACAAAGCATTATCATATAGCCCTAAACTGAGCTATATAACTCACTATATAGACCAGGCTGGCCCCAAACTCAGAGATCTACTGCCTCTGCCTCCTGAGTGCTGGGATTAAAGGCGTGCACCATGGTCGTGCACCTGATATCTACACTTTTTTAAAAAACTTGTATTTGTTATATGTTAAGTACACTGTAGCTGTCTTCAGACACACCAGAAGAAGGCATCAGATCTTGTAAGGGATGGTCGTGAGCCACCATGTGGTTGCTGGGATTTGAACTCAGGACCTTCGGAAGAGCAGTCAGTGCTCCCAACTGCTGAGCCACCACTCCAGCCCTGATATCTACATTTTTAAGGCTTTTCCTATATATGTCCCAATAGACCCCTGATGTTTACTTTTCTGCCAATAAAACAGATCAGGAATCTTGAGTTCTTTGAGTTCAGGATAATAAGTTTGTCCCCAGTGGTTCCCTGGACAGCAAGCATGTTGTCTGGTGCAGTGGACTTTCAGAACCTTCTAACCACCTGCTGGGTTGCCTCAGTTTCCCTTATTTTGGGTATCCATTTATCAGTAGCATAGCTTGTCAACTGCATGCTACCTCTCCAGCCATATTTATACTCCCTGGCATGCAAAAGCAGCAGATCCAGAATTTCACAGGTGAGCAGCACGGGATCTCTGATGGGTCTTTGTGTCTCTATCCTGGCAGGAAGCCTGTGTTTACGGCTGAACATTCTGAAGAAGCCAGGGAATCGTTTTATGTATCTATCACATAAGCAGGAATGAAGTTACCAAATGTGTTCCAATGCGTTGGTTATACTGCCCCCTGGTGTTTAAATCAAGAACAGCATGGGATACCATTTTCCAGTGTCCAGTTGGCTTCTGAGCCACCAACTGTATCCCTTTGTAAAGCCATTGAGAAGGGCAAGAGAGGGAGGAGGGCAGCCACCAGAGCAGAGGCAGCTTAGTCGGGAAGTGACTACAAGCGAGTCCTAACCTCTGATACTTTTAATTCCAAGATGCTCTCTGTGAAGAGAGAAAAGAAGAAATTACACTCGCCTCTGGTTGGAGGGAGGGCTTCATGAGACTGTCTTGACCTTTCTGTGTGGCTTCAAATGTGATGCATGGCCAAAGATAACTAAACTCCTGATTCCCCTGCCTCTAACTCCCAAGTGCTGAGAGGATAGGCATGCACCCCTGCACCCCACTTTCCTTAAGAGAAACAATGAGTAGTCCAAGAACTCTAAAACACTCAGCAAAAGGCTCACTGAAGTCTCCTTGGGGCTTGGGAGATGTGACTCTGTGGAATTCCTGACCATGACGCTCTAAAATCAATCTCTGCCGTAAACAAACAAACCAGCCTCAAACCAAACAAGCTCAAAACCCCAGTATCTCCTTGCGCAGAATGTGTTTAAAGACTCAGACTTTAGGTGATATGCCAAGTATCCACGATAAAGCTGGGAGAGACTCCGAATGTCTTCCACTATAAAGAACTGGCGGCGTGGGCTGACCGGGTTGCTCAGTGGATAGAGGCCCTTGCTGCCAAGCCTCTGAGTTCGCTCTCTAGGTCTGACATGGTAGGGGAAGAGAACCAATTCCTGCAAGTTATCTTCTGATCACCTCACACATCTTCTGGTACTTGAGTATCCATACTCTCCAGGACATATCACAGACACATCAATAATAGTGTTAAAAGAAACGACAGATGTTTGGGGATATAGGCAGCTGTCTTTGGCCTGATTTCAGTGTTACAAAGTTGCTGGGGGCGAGCTCTGGCTTGCCTTGCAAGCTCCAGGCACTGGGTTCCATCCTTAGGACAAAGCATTAAACAACAAAGAGAACATTTCACAGTGTCTGTGCACCCAAATGTCATGGGGCTTTTTTTTTTTTTTTTTTTTTTTTTTTTTTTTTTTGGTTTTTCAAGACAGGGTTTCTCTGTGTAGCTCTGGCTGTCCTGGAACTCACTTTGTAGACCAGGCTGGCCTCAAACTCAGAGATCCACCTGCCTCTGCCTCCCAAGTGCTGGGATTAAAGGTGTGTGCCACCACCGCCCAGCTGTCACGGGCCTTCTTTATGTATGTACAATTTGGGTGTTTTATGTATCAGTTAAAATGGATTTAAATTAAACAGTGGTAACAATGATTCGGCTGGGTCTCCCCCAACTAATGTGCTCTTCCCAGGTGTCTGCCACTGGGCGGGGTGGTGCTTCTCTGCTACACTGTATCTGCACCTTCGTTCCATTCATTCATCCCACAAACACCCAGCATCCTCTATGCCAGTTAACTCTCTTGGTGCTGAAGCTGTCACTGTGGCCAAAAAACAGAGTCAGAGAGACTAGATTCTAATCCAGGAGATGGGTGGCAAACACATTAATAACCAAACAGGTTATTATGGCCTGAAATTATTATACCCATGTCCTCTGAAAACCCACCTTTGAGGCTCAAACTCCCCAAAGGGACTACATTTAGAGATGGGCCTATAACACAGTCACTTAGGTAATAAGGCCATACGAGGATGACCTGCTTTAATGGGACTCCATTTATTTAAAAAACAGATGCCAAGCCAAGGGGTTGGCGCGCACTCATAATCCTAGCACCCAGCACCAGGAGGCCCAGGCTAGCCTGATTTCCAGAGGGAGACCCTGTCTCAAAAGGAGAAGCTGGCTCATGTGACCAGGTGGGATTTACTGTTGAGCTTAGTGGATGCCAGAGCGAGCTGGGTGGTGCTCCTCGTCCTCCATCTTCACTGTGAGAGCAAGGAGGCCATGCGATCAAACAGAAAGATGGTGGCCTTCTGAAGCCACGACAGAACCTTCACCAGACACCGAGTCAGGGCACAGCCTCGACCGTGAACTTCCTGACATCATTTAGAGCAGTGGTTCTCAGCATGCCTAATGCTGTGACCCTTTTTTAAATACAGTGGCGTATGTTGTAGTGACACACACACCCCCATTAAATTATTTTTGTTGCAATTTTGCTATTGTTATGAATCCTAATGTGAATATTTCTGTTTTTTGATGGTCTTAGAGGACCCCTGAGAAAGGGTCATTTGACACCCAAGGCGCTCTCTCTCTCTCTCTCTCTCTCTCTCTCTCTCTCTCTGTGTGTGTGTGTGTGTGTGTGTGTGTGTATGTGTGTGCGCGCGCGCACTCGGAAAGTGTGTCTGTGCCACAGCGCCCATATGGAGGTCCAATGGCGACATCAGACAGGTCTTGCTCTCCACCTTGCTTGGGGCAGGCTGTCTTGCCTGTCACTGAGCTCACATACCCCCCCCCTCCCCGGCATCCCCAGGGAGCCTCTATCTCCACCCTCCATCTCAGCAGAGGGATGATTGGATTGCCATGCCTGGCTTTATGTGGATCCTGGGGATGCAGCGTCAGGTCAGGACACTTCGGTGGCACTCTTCCCATGGGCTCCTCAGTCCCACATCTGTGCCTTGGCTTTGTGGCCACCAGAGTTAGCTAACATAGGTAGTCAAGATTACTGTGGAAGGCGGACCATCCCCCTGCCTCTCAACAGCTACCTAAAAGTAAACAGTATCCTAACTATCATTACTGTGACCTAAGCAGTTTCTGAACTTTTTTTTTTTTTTTGGTTTTTCGAGACAAGGTTTCTCTGTGTAGTCCTGGCTGTCCTGAACTCACTTTGTAGACCAGGCTGAACTCAGAAATCCGCCTGCCTCTGCCTCCCAAGTGCTGGGATTAAAGGCGTGCGCCACCACCGCCCGGCACTTTTTTTGCTTTTAGAGCAGCATTTTCTTTTCTTTTTTAAAGGTTTGTTTATTTTTATTTATATGAATATACTGTAGCTGTCTTCAGACACATACCAGAAGAGGGCATTGGATCCCATTACAGATGTAAGCCACCATGTGGTTGCTGGGAATTGAACTCAGGACCTCTGGAAGTGCAGCCAGTGCTCTTAACCACTGAGCCATCTCGCCAGCCCATTTCTGAACTTTTTAATGACAATTTTGTATCATGTTGAGGGGGGTGTTGGGTCCAGTTCGAGGGCTTTCTACATAAAGTTGCAAAAAACTTTTTTCTTTTCTTTTCTTTTCTTTTCTTTTCTTTTCTTTTCTTTTCTTTTCTTTTCTTATCTCTTCTCTTCTTTCTTTCTTTCTTCCTTTCTTTCTTCCTTTCTTTCTTTTTGAGGGATAGGTGGGTGGTTGTGTCTCTGTGTCATCATGCCTGGCCCAGGATTTATGAAGATCAGGCTTGCCTCAAAGTTAGATCTGCCTACCTCTCTGTCTCTACCTCTCCTGCCTCTCTCAGCGGGGATTAAAAGTGTGTGCCACCAGGTGCAGCTTAGAAAGTGCTTGAATGTGCCTGTGTCTAGCATTGCCTGGCAGCCCCGTGCCCAGGAGTGGACTTTCAGCGCACAGAGTAAACTCACGTTTAAGTCCAGTGTCTTTGCACCATGCCCGAGCAGGGGGTTCTGTTCTGTAGGAGAATGTTGGCTATAAAGAGGCCTCAGAAAGCTGGGGGTAACTGCACTCCTAGAATCCCAGCGTGGAGGAGGTGGAGCACATGGACGTGGAAGACAGCCTGGGCTACAAAATAAAACCCTGTCTGAAAAAAAAAAAAAGGCAACCTAAAACTGGCAAATATACCAATATTACCGAGTGTCTGAAGAGTGGCTGGCACGGCTGAGAACCCAGATTCGTTTTCTCTTGTTTTTGAGACAGAGTCTCACTATGGTTGGATCATTGGATCACCACCAGGCAACCTTGAATTTAGTGTGTGTGTGTGTGTGTGTGTGTGTGTGTGTGTGTGTGTGCGTGCGCGTGCACACACATCCTTGTGTTACTAGATACTAGACCCACAGTCCTACACATTAAAAAAAGATGTAGTCAGCCAGGCATGGTGGCACACACCTGTAATCCCAGCACTTGGGAGGCAGAGGCAGGCGGATTTCTGAGTTCGAGGCCAGCCTGGTCTACAGAGTGAGTTCCAGGACAGCCAGGACTACACAGAGAAACCCTGTCTTGAAAAAACAACAACAACAAAAAAGATGTAGTCCCTCGACACCAAATCTCCAGCACTGGCAGTGGTAACAGAACAGACCCCTGTAAGCCCAGGCCTCCAGAGGTAGAGGCAGGAGGCTCCAGGCCCTGCATAGCAAATCTGAAGCTGGCCAGGAGAAACAAAAATATTTTTAAAGTGCTTCTAGTGAATCCTATGGGCTACGGGGAGAAAGCCAGGAGAATTTTCCTTTAAAATGATTCATTTACACATTGTTTACTTTGAAGAGTGGCAGTCTCTGCCTAAAGCCCAGGGCCTAGGTTCCCTAGAAGGCTTTGACGGGTCTCTGTGATCTGGCTTGATCTGGCCTGATACAAATTCAGCATTTGCCTCTGCTTCCCATGTAGAACTGCCTCTACAATCCCTTTCTACCAGTTAGGGATCGCTTTGGCTCTGTAACTGAAAACCCAGCCGAATAACGGGCTGGCCCTTCTCATAGGATAAAAACCCAGACATGGGCATTCGTGGGCTTGTGACCTGTGGCCCTGTGCTGCCAGCAGAGACCCACTTTACCTGTCTATTCTTTCTGACTGCCTAGCCCTGCCCCTCGCCACTGTCCTGCTGGGCTCATCCCTTCGTGGCCACAAGATGGCTGCTCCCTCTCTAGGATCCCTCTGCCTTCCAGACAAGGGAAAAGTGAGAGATCAAACGACTTGCAAGGGTACATGGCTCAGGGCGGATTGCTGCTAAGCCCGACGAGTTGAGCTTGAGCTCTGGAATCAACTGGCTTCTTTAAGTTGTCCTCTGATCTCCACACATGTTGCACACCGTTTTAAAATGCTACCGCCTTTGCCTGAGACAGACTGCACTCTGGCCCTTTGTACTACCTGCCTTTGATTCAGGGAGGTGATCATGATACCAGCTCCCACCTGGCTACACACACACACACACACACACACACACACACACACACAGAGAGAGAGAGAGAGAGAGAGAGAGAGAGAGAGAGAGAGAGAGAGCCTGTTGCTTTACAACTTGCCTTCTGGGCACAATTGCAGGGGGCATGTATCTCCTGCCAGAAAAAGTAAGCGTGCTCTTACCAATTTATTATCTCCATCTCTCCACTTGCCCTAAATTTAGTGGCTAGTCCCACCTAGTCCCTGCCAAACATCCTTGTCCACCCGCCTGTAGCGGAGGCCACAGGCCCCAGCTCTCCCCGAGACCTCACATGATTGCTGCGTACTTCTTCCTCCAAAGCATGGCAGAAAAGCCTCTCCTCTGTGTCTACCTTTTCTTCCTGGGGCCCGGAAGTCCCACCTGTACCTTCAATTGGCAATTGCCCTCTCCCCCTTCTTTACTGACAAATCAAGAACGAACTGGGGAACAGGACGTTGGTAACAGAACCTCCCCTTACACACACAAACTAAAAATAAATGTAAAAATATTTTAGATTAGGGAAACTATGTAAAACAATAGCTATCATAGTTATTTTAGAAAATAAGGGGAAAGTTCCATAAGGCAAGCCTCACAATTGTGTGTGTGTGTGTGTGTGTGTGTGTGTGTGTGTGTATGGAAGGGTAGGGGTGGGGAGAGAAGCTGGAGAGATGGCTCAGCAGTTAAGAGCACTGGCTGCTCTTCCAGAGGACCTGAGTTCAACTCCCAGCAACTACATGGTGGGTCACAACAATCATGTATGTAATGTAATGGGATCTCATGCCCTCTTCTGGCACACGGGTGTACATTCAGATAGAGCACTCTACATAAAATAAATATTTAAAGAAGAAAAGAAAATAGAATTCATTCCAAAGTTCATTTTAAGGTTGAAGAGACGGCTCAAAGAGTAAAAGCACTCGATGGCAAGCTGAGTTCCTGAGTTCAAATCTCCCGGGACTACTCACGAGTTGTCAAGTCGTCCTCTGACTTCTACAGATATTCTGCTGCATGTGCGTGCTGACACACATGTCTCCATAAGTAAATAACAGCAGCAGCAACAACAACAACAACAACATTGAGGCTCTCTGTGCAGCCCTGCTGACCTGGATCTAGCTCTATAGACTAGGCTAGCCTGGAACTCACAGAAATCCACCTGCTTCTGCCTCCTGAGTGCTGGGATTTAAGGGTGTGGGTGACTACTGCTCAGCATAAAAATGTAATTTTAAAAGTTCTTTTTGAAAAAAAAGTCCTCTTTGATGTGTGTGTGTGTGTGTGTGTCTGTGTGTCTGTGTGTGTTCAGAGATGTCTACATGCACACGTGTGAGCATACATGAAGCCAGAGACAACCTGGACTGTGGCTCCACAGGAGCCAGCCACCGCCTTTGAGACAGGGTCTCTCGCTAGCTTGGAGCTGCCTACATAGCTTGATTGGCTGGCTAGCGAGCGAGCCTCCTGTCCTTGATTGGTTGGCGAGCGAGTCTCAGCATCCTCCCGTCATTGATTGGTTGGCTAGTAAGCCTCGGAAGTCCTCCTGTCCTTGATTGGTTGGCCAGTGAGGGAGCCTCAGAAGTTCTCCTGTCTCTGCTTCAGGGCTGGATAATTATAGGAATAACCAGGCAGGTTCTGGGGATTCCATTTAGGATGTAATTCTTGCAAGAAAGCCCTGGAACGCCTGAGCTCCTCCTCTGTTTCATGATGGTGTCTCACAGAGCCCCTTTGGTCCTGGAGTCACTGTCCCTAAGGGTTGCCTTGAGCTCTTGATCTTCCTGTCTCCTCCCGAGTAGTGGGACGACAGCGCATGGCTACAGCCAGCTCCGAAAGCCCTTCCAGGCCCTATTTTATTTGTGTTCTAGGACAAGGTCTTATGTGCAGTGCAGGTTGGCTTTGATAAGTAGCCCAGGGTAGCCCTAAATCTTCTTGCTAGGAGCACTGGGATTCCAGATATGCTGTCCTTTCTGGCTTCCTTCTAGAACTGTCTGTGTATATCTTACTGGTGAGATCTCAGTTATATGACCAGGCATAGCTGCAAAAACAAAACCACAACAAAAAACTTAAAAGTATAGTTTTTCTTGCTAAGCATGTGACTGTCATGGCCTAAATTGCAAGTATATTGCTTTAGTTTAGTAAGTAAAAAGATATTATAAGAAAATTGATTCAAAAAAACCAGAAAGAAAGAAAGAAAGAAAGAAAGAAAGAAAGAAAGAAGCAAAATTGGTATCATAAGTCCCACACCTGCCTTTGTCATTCCTAGTGGTGGCAGCGGTTTTGTTTGTTTGCTTTTGAGACAGGCTGGCGGCGTGTGTCCCAGCCGACCCGGACCTCACTGTGTAGCTGGGGATGACCTTGAACTCTCCACCCTCCTGCTCCCCAGTGCTGCCATGCCTGACCTGTGTGTGCTGGGAACCGAAGCCAGTCCTCACGTGTCCCGGACGAGCCCTCTGCCAGCTGAGATACATCCGACCTCCCAGATTCTCTTTACATTTGTTTCCTTGCTTGCTTTTTATTTATTTTTTTTCCCCACTCTGAGGTTCAGGCTCAGGCCTTTGAGCATGCCCAGAGCTCATTCTCAGCCCTTTGGGAGTCTGTTTAATGTCCAATCAGAATCTTCCTCACAGAGGCTTCCTTGGTTCTGTGATTCGGCTGTCCTGGCCCTGGGGACAAGGCCTTGAGGACAAGGACTGTATACTGTGTCTTCCTCCTCTTCATATACTCTTGACAGATGGGGGAGAGGGTCTCGAAAGTGTGTGTGTGTGTGTGTGTGTGTGTGTGTGTGCGCGCGCACATATATGCATGCATTTGTGCAGTGAATTTGGGTGTGTGCACGCCGTAGTTCGAGGGAGTCAGTCCTCACCTCCTACCTGTTTGAGAGGCTCATTATTTGCTGTGAACAACAGGCACGCTAGCCTGAGGTTTTTCTGGGAGTTTTCCTGTGTCCATTTCCCATCTCTCCATAGCGGCACTGGAATTGCAGACACTCAAATTCCTGGTCTGACTTTAACATGGGTGCTGGGGATTCAAACCCAGTTCTTCATGCTTGCATAGCAAGTGCTTTTACCCACGGAACCAATTTCCAAGTCCACAAGTAAAACATTAACTTTTCTGTTGATGTTAGAAATATTAGTGAATTTTGTTTCAGTTTATTAACTTTTTGACATCTCCAACAAGCATGTTATAATGTTTTAATAAACAGAATATGAATAAAAATGATAAGTAAAACTGATATTTAAAGGCACGAACACACCTTAATGTTGTACTTTTACAGTGATACATTCATGGTTTACTCATATCATGGGGTCCTTACAGAAGTGATTTCTGATACCACATGGTTTACTCATATCATGGGGTCCTTACAGAAGTGATTTCTGATACCATGATGATAGACACGTAGTTTCCTAAGCAAATGTCAACTGTGGTCTGATGTTTCATTGGTTTACTAGAAATACTCAGTAACCTATTTCTCTTCCTGTTGTTAAATTACTGGTGGAGAAAAGGTGTTAGGAAAGTTAGTAAGACCCAGTCTATTCTGGTTATCTTGCTGAAACTGTAGCAAAATAAAACAAAGAAGTGGGTGTGGGAGTCCTAGAATCCCAGCTCTGAGGGGCCAAGGCCAGCTCAGGGTTGGAATGGACCAGGGAAGAGCTCTGAAGCTCTTACTGTGCATGTGCAAAGCCCTGCGTGCCAAGCCAGCGCCAAACCCAGGAGCACAGCTGGAGAGTTGGCTCAGTGGCTAACGACCTTACGATGCTCTTGCAAGGACCTGGATTTAATTCCCAGCACCCACACGGCAGCTCACAGACACCTGTGACTCCAGTTCTAGGGAATCTGATGCCCTCTTGTGGTCTCTATGAGTATTATATGCACATGGCAGACAGACAGACAGACCTAAGGTGAAACACCCATACTCAACAACAACAAAAACCCTTTCCCAAACGGTTTTATTTTTATTTATTTATTTATTTTTAATTTTTTATTTTTATTTTTTTGGTTTTTCAAGACAGGGTTTCTCTGTGTAGCCCTGGCTGTCCTGGAACTCACTCTGTAGACCAGGCTGGCCTCAAACTCAGAAATCCGCCTGCCTCTGCCTCCCAAGTGCTGGGATTACAGGCGTGCGCCACCACGCCCGGCTATTTTTTTGGTTTTTTGAGACAGTGTTTCTCTGTGTAATCCTGGCTATCTGGAATTCTGTAGACCAGGCTGGCCTCAAACTCAGAAATCTGCCTGCCTCTGCCTCCCAAGTGCTGGGCTTAAAAGTGTGCACCACCACTGCCCAGCCTATGTTTTAAAATAACTGTTTTTCGGTCTCACAGGTCTGTGACTTAAGAATCTGAGAAGACACACACCTGTAATCCCAGCACTTGGGAGGCAGAGGCAGGAGATCTCTGAATTTGAGGCCAGCCTGGTCTACAGAGGGAGTTCCAGAACAGCCATGACTGCACAGAGAAACCCTAACTCAAAAGGTCAAACAAACAAATAAATGAATCTCAGAAGGGCTCTGGGGTGGGGTGGGGTGGGGTGGGGCGGGGTATCTGGTCACTCACCTCTTTACTCCTCATTCTCCTGAGTTGCTTAATCAAAACATGCTTAATCAGGTTCTCTGAGACTTAGGTCCTGTTATTGGGAGATGTCATCCTTACGATTATTCTGGGTTTGGAACCAGAGCATGTGAATAAAGTCCCTAGGCTGGCCTTGAACTTGCTTGCTCTGTAGCAAACGATAAACTTAAGTTCTCATCCTCCTGCCTCCACTCCCTGAATGCTGAGATTACAAGTATGGACCACCTCAGTTGGCCTTATTTGGATGTTTATGTGCCAAAGGCATGGTCTTCGGGCAATGGTGTTCTGAGATGGAGCTTCTGGAAGGTGACTGGATCATGAGGGCTCTAGCTTCATAACACACACATGGGCAATGCATGCACACACACAAACATATTAACTCATCCCATGTGATGTAATGGTTGGTATACCCCCACCCTGAAGTCTCTTCACTGTCAGGAGAGGCTAAGAGCCATGTAGCTGTTTGGAGTTAAAACAATGTCTTTTGGAAAGAACTGAAAACCTGTCTAATTACAAGTGTCAATGACCAGTGAAGGTTCTCTAGACCCGTTCTCAACCTTTCAAGTGCTGTGACCCCTTAATACTGTTCCTTATGCTGTGGTGACCCATGACCATAGTAAAATTAGCTTTGTCACTGCTGTATAACTGTAATTTTGGTACTGTTATGAGATTGTAATGTAAATATCAAATACACAACCAGCATTTGACTCTGGTAGGGGCTCGACCCACAGATTGAGAACCACTGCTCTGAGGTACAAACCTGTAGGCTGACTATGCATCTACTAAATAACTTTTAAAGCCCACTTATGTTAAAACAGCAACAGCCAAGTTGCTCCTGAGGTGCTGAGAACCCGCTATGCTCAGTTCCCGTGGCTGGGATCTCAGCAACCCCACCCTGGCGCCCACAACCTAGAGAGCTCACAGAATGCAGCTCAATCCTAGTCAGCAAGGAAAGCCTGCAAATGCTGGTTCTAGAATCAGAGGAGGAAGGGAGAGACCAGATCTTTTGGGTTTAGATTCCATCTTAGAGAACCTGACCTAAGGTTGAACTCAAGTTGACTAACAGGCCGGTACCTAGCACCTGTTCCCAGGTTATCCCCCCAATGAGACGAGACCTGCATCTAACACCAGTGTGATGGTTTGTATATGATTGGCCCAGGAAGTGAACCTATTAGGAGGTGTGGCCTTGTTGGAGTAGGTGTGTCGCTGTGGGTGTGGGCTTAAGACCCTCCCCCTGGCTGCCTGGAAGTCAGTCTTCCACTAGCAGCCTTCAGATGAAGAGAGAGAACTCTCAGCTCCTCCTGCACCATACCTGCCTGGATGCTGCCATGTTTCTGCCTTGATGACAATGGACTGAACCTCTGAGCCTGTAAGCCAACCCCAATTAAATGTTGTCTTTTATAAAACTTGCATTGGTCATGGTGTCTGTTCACAGCAGTAAAACCCTAACTAAGACAACCAGTTTCCAGGTTATCCCCCAACCAGACTGCACCTCCAGGTTACAAGCCTGCCCCTGATACTTCACTTCCTAACAATCACCAATCAGGAGGAAAACAAATTAAGTTTACAGTTTGGCTCCCAGCACCAGGCAATTATGTTAAAGGCCACAATATTCCTCCGACCCCCCCCCACCCCCACCCCTCCTCAAGATGCTTGCCCAGCTAGACACACTCATCCCTTGTGTGCAGTTTCCTATAAATCCTTGTTCTGATGAGGGTTCCAGGCTGCTCCACCAAACCGCCCTGTGTTGGCGGCGGTGAATGAGCCCAGGCTGGAGCTTGTGAATAAAGACCCTAGAGTAACTACACTGGAAACCTGCTTGGTCTTTTAGGGATTCACGAATGTTTCCTGACACAACAGAAGCAGCAACAGGAGCATTCACTCAGCGGGAAGACCGAGGGCACAGGGCAATGAGGCACCCGCCCCATCCCCTTTTATACCAGGGCGGCTTCCAGAAGGTGGCGCCCACACTTGGGCGTGTCTTCCCACTTCCACTAAAGGCAACTAAGGGGCTAGAGAGATGGCTCAGCAGTTGAGAGCACTGACTGACTGCTCTTCCAGAGGTCCTGAGTTCAATTCCCAGCAACCTCATGGTGGCTCACAACCACCTGTAATGGGATCTGATGTCCCCCCCCCCTTCTGGTGTGTGTACATGAAATAAATAAAATAAATCTTAAAAAAAAAAAAAGGCAACCAGGACATGTCTCCAAGCGCTGCTACAGGTGATTTCTGATTTTTGGCCTGTTGATTTTAAGATTTATTTATTTTATGTAAGTACACTGTAACTGTCTTCAGACACATCAGAAGAGGGCATCAGTTCTCATTATAGGTGGTTGTGAGGCACCATGTGGTTGCTGGGATTTGAACTCAGGACCTTCGGAAGAACAGTCCCACTGAGCCAGCTCTCCAGCCCGCCTGTTGACTTTAAAGGTGACCAATGACTTTGGGAGATTCAGGGGACAATGAGAAAACCGGACTCCTTTTTTATATCCAAGGTCACAGCTTTAGCTAAGCCCAGGGAAACAGCGGAGAGAATCTTCAACAGGCTCAAGCTTTCAATGACTGAGAAACTTGGCCAATGACTGAATTTACCAGAGGGAGTGAGGCTGCTCTTGGAGCAGGTTAGGCGGCATGAGCTTTCAACCTGTGCTCAGTAGGTAGAGAAAGGCAGATCTCTGTAAGTTCAAGGACACCTTGATCTACACAGTGAGTTCTAAGACAGCTAGATCTACGTAGTAAGACACAAACGAATAAAAACTTTTTTCCTGATTGCTAAATGGAAAGAAGTTTCAGAAACAATTAAGTTCCGCTGTACAAAGATGACAAGAGGGGTTTCTTCTCCATGGCTCGTGTCCTGGGAAAACTGTAGTCACACCGACGTAAAGAAGGCAGGGAGCAGAGCGGGCCGTAGCTGTTTTCTGCTCCAGCATTTTAATCCTCAGATTGTTTACAACCAAAATAAGTTGTGTATTTCTTGGGGACCTAAAAATTGTTGAAAGTTAGAAAAGCCCCAAACTGCCAATTGTTGGGAGAATGGATGAACAATACAGGGCCAGCCTAAAAGAGCTTGTCCAGGGCCTGAGGATGGGAGACAGAGAGTTCAAGGCCAGCTGGGATATTGGAGTCAGTCTAATGGGAAAACAACCATTACCACCACAGAAACAACACACAAACAAAACCAATCAGCAGTCCTTCAAGACAAAAAAAAAAAAAAATCATTAGGGTAATTCTAGGACCTGGAGGCAGGAGGATCAGGCGTTCAAGGCCATCCTCAACTATATCTGAAATCTGAGACCAGACTGAACTACATGAGATCCTGTTTAAAAAAAATAAAGGTAGCCTGTAATCCCAGCACTTGGGAGGCAGAGGCAGGCAGATTTCTGAGTTCGAGGCCAGCCTGGTCTACAGAGTGAGTTCCAGGACAGCCAAGACTACACAGAGAAACCCTGTCTCAAAAAAACCAATAAATAAATAAATAAATAAATAAATAAATAAATTAATTAAAAAGGTAGCTGGGCGTGGTGGCGCATGCCTGTAATCCCAGCACTTGGAAGGCAGAGGCAGTCGGATTTCTGAGTTCGAGGCCAGCCTGGTCTACAGAGTGAATTCCAGGACAGCCAGAGCTATATAGAGAAACCCTGTCTCGAAAAAACCAAAACCAAACAAACAAACAAAAATAAAGGTAACATGCTACATTTTATATGTATTCTACCATGATATATATATATATATAATATATATACTATATATATATATATATATATATATATATATATATATATATATATAAGCAAACAGTTTGGTCTTATTCCTAGAAACTTTAAAATGAATTTCTGAACACCATAAAGAAAATGTTTTTTATTAGTTTACTAGTCTTTTGGAATCAGGGCCTCACTGTATATCCCTGACTGGACTTGAGCCTGCAGTGATGGATGCCCCTGCCTGTTGCTACTATGTATCCAACCCTGTTCCCCGGTAAATGAAAGCTCAGCTCAGCGGTTAACAAAACAAGCTACAAGCCTAGACTGGGCAGGCCTCCCACTCTACTACTCTGTTTCAATCTATTTTATCCCATACAACTTGCAGTTTCTCTAGGCCCCGAGCTTCTCTCCCGGCCGCCTCTCCGGTTCTCTTTAACCGTTTCTCTCTCCCCGTTTCTTCTCTTCTTCTTCTCCCCTGTTCTCTCCTCCCGTTGCTCCTCCTCCTCCTGTTTTATACCCTGTAGCTCCTCCCCTAGACTCTGCTCCTCCCACTTTCCTCCTGCCCAATCATTGGCTCAAGCCTTTATTTGAAAAGTCAAGGTGGGGAGACGGTTCACAAGGCAACTCCTCATCTGCAGCCCCTCCGAGGAGTGGAATTAACATCAAAGTACTAGCCCAGGGCTATCCACAACATTTTCCCCTTTCTGTCCAATTAAAAGACTCTTTTATCTCAGACATCAATTGAGCACAATTATTACCATTTTGTAATATATAGCATACAGGATAGACCTAACACCCAGTCAATCATTTTTTATCAATTAAGTAGTACCCCTGTCATCTATTGGAACTCAAAAGACTTATAATTCTACACCTGACTCAAGTACACTTTAGACTGTAATCCATCTGAAAACCATCCTCTCAAATCTGTATTATCTTTCTAAATGCTAACCAGCTTGGACTGGCTATAAGACTATTAGTCTTCAACCCCATCAGAAATCCAAGAATGACTAATATTACCTGAAAGTATGAGAAGCACAAAATATAGCTTCTAAAACTTAGCCAATTTATAGAGACCGCTGATCACCTGGACAGGCCCTATACACCAAAACGTTGGAGCATCTGTCTTCAGCCTTCTGGCCCAGGATCATCTGACAGACCTTGGTAATGCAGAATTTTGAAGGGCTGATTACTCTGTCTTGGCAGAGATAATCAGTCGACTATTCCGCAGTATGTCCTTTTTTTTGGACAGTATTTGTCTGTAGATGAAATGAGGCAATTCTTGCCTGGTGACTGTCTCACCACAACTGAAGCAACTCCACTGATGCTCAAGTTCTTCTTTGAATTCAAGAAAGAGGTGCTGTCAGGAGCAGACAGGTCTCTAGTCAAATATTAATAAATAAATGTCAATAAACATATTCTGTGGACTTCTGACACCTTTGAAGACCATTTGTCTACCTAAGACATCTCTGAACTGTTAAGCCTTGACTCTTCTCGGCTGTTTCTAATGAAAATAGCTCAGGAACACTCTTTTAACTTATTCATAACCACGAGTTTGCTATCTGGCCCTTAACTTGTATTACTTAATCATCTAAAAGCAGTTTATACTAGCAGTTATAGAAGGACTGGGTCTAAGCCTTGTATTCTTAAATGTGTTATATAGGCACAATGCCTACATGGGAGTAACAATATTAATCCCAGTTTTATATCAGTAGTAAATTCATACCAATGAAAACCTTAAATTTACATCAACTAAATTCTGAACCAATAGACTTTGCATCAATTATAAAGGATTCTGCCAATGTAAGATCTGGCTATGTAATGTTTTGCTTAAAAGTACATTTTCTCACCAATCCCTATTTGTCTATTTCTATAATTTCTATGATATTACTTTATCCCCCTTTTTCTTTTCCACCCACTTCTCCTTTACCTAAGAAAGAAGGATAGAGAAGAGGAAAGGAAAGGTAGAAATCCCTGTTTAAGTTCTTTAGTTTCCTCCTTGACCAAAGCTACATTTGTAAAGTATCCCTAAAATGATAACATATCTATAATTCCTAAAATAACCATAACCATCCACCCCACATAAGGAACTGGGATGATGATTGTCTCCTGTCTGCTTCCAGCTGAATTGGGGCGAAGAATTCCCATCTGGGGGCCCAAAGGGAAATTTTGAAAACTAGCTGGCATTATTTGCCTTCCAGTCACTATGTTGTGAGAAAGTTCATGCCTCTGTGTCAGATGACATCTTGACCATGACATTCTGAAAGGCTGGAGAGGCAAGTAGAGTTCTGGAAGCAAGTCTTTAAGAGAATCAGCTTTGATGTAGTTGAAATAGAGTCAAGTGCGAAGCTGGAATGGAAGTTCCCAAATCTCAGCATACTGGTGTGTGAATCTTTTCAGGGCTGTCTTTCTCTTCTTTCATCCCTATAGTATACAAAACTTAAAAGCAACAAGTAAACAGGTAAAGACATTCACACAGAGCATGCAGGGGGCACATATTGGCCAATGAAGATCAATAAAGAAAGACATCTGACTGCCTTTCCTCAGATTAGTTTGATCACTTGGTCAAACTAAAATGTAACTGTGTATCCATGTCCTCCTAAAGGATGTTTTGTAACACCCAATAAGTGTTAATGGCTGTTTATAGACATTTTAGTCTCAGCCAGTTCCAGAGCTGTCTCCATATACAGAGACATAAACATTACTACATATACATCACCTATTTTGTTGACTGTGTTAGTCTCCATTTTCTTCTCTGTCGCCAAGGTCCTCAGGAGGTCTCCCTTTGTCATGTCTGATTTTTATCAACTTGGAAGGGACCCACAGCTTTTCTTTTCCTGTGGAAACATAGGCATAGCCCCTCCCCCAGCGTAACACATTTCCCATTCTCCATTCTGTTGTTAGAATATCATTAATGTAAACAGGCTGGTTTAGTTCAATAGTTCATTCCACAGTACAATGTCTTTCAGCAGCTGTGGTGTTTTGTTCATTGGGATTTAAAAAATTATCTGGATGTCTTTGTTGTATACTGACAGGATAGACTAAAGTTTGTTTTTTAATAACTTTTGGTTGGCTTTCTCTACTTTTATCTTCTATCCCTCCCTGAGTATTTGCCTTTTCCTTGAGTTCCTGTATTTTCTGTTCAAGGTTCTGCCTCCACATTTTGATCTTTTCTTTATATTGCAAGTGTGATAGTCTACTGTCTATTTTATTCTGATTGATTAATTTTAAAAGGTTATTCTCCAAGTCTAGCTTCCAATCCTCATTTTTTTCTCTCTGCTGCTCAGTCTGATCTGTGAACTGCTGCATCCTTTGTTCCAGCATCTTTTCTAACTCCTGTCTCCTACCTTCATTCTCCTCCTTCTGTCTCTTATTCTGTTCTATAATTTCCTGGTCTTCAATTCTAGTGTTTCTAACTGCTTCATCCTTTGTTCCAGCATCTTTTCTAACTCCTGTCTCCTACCTTCATTCTCTTCCTTCTGTCTCTTATTCTGTTCTATAATTTCCTGGGTCTTCAATTCTAGTGTTTCGAACTGCTGCATCCTTTGTTCTAGAATCTTTTCTAACTCCTGTCTCCTACCTTCATTCTCTTCCTTCTGTCTCTTATTCTGTTCTATAATTTCCTGGGTCTTCAATTCTAGTGTTTCGAACTGCTGCATCCTTTGTTCTAGAATCTTCTCCTTCTGTCTCTTATTCTGTTCTATAATTTCCTGGGTCTTCAATTCTAGTGTTTCAAACTGCCGCATCCTTTGTTCTAGCATCTTTTCTAACTCCTGTCTCACACCTTCATTCTCCTCCTTCTGTCTCTTATTCTGTTCTATAATTTCCTGGGTCTTCAATTCTAGTGTTTCGAACTGCCGCATCCTTTGTTCTAGCATCTTTTCTAACTCCTGTCTCCTACCTTCATTCTCCTCCTTCTGTCTCTTATTCTGTTCTATAATTTCCTGGGTCTTCAATTCTAGTGTTTCGAACTGCTGCATCCTTTGTTCCAGCATCTTTTCTAACTCCTGTCTCCTACCTTCATTCTCCTCCTTCTGTCTCTTATTCTGTTCTATAATTTCCTGGGTCTTCAATTCTAGTGTTTCGAACTGCTGCATCCTTTGTTCCAACATCTTTTCTAACTCCTGTCTCCTACCTTCATTCTCCTCCTTCTGTCTCTTATTCTGTTCTATAATTTCCTGGGTCTTCAATTCTAGTGTTTCTAACTGCTGCATCCTTTGTTCTAGCATCTTTTCTAACTCCTGTCTCCTACCTTCATTCTCCTCCTTCTGTCTCTTATTCTGTTCTATAATTTCCTGGGTCTTCAATTCTAGTGTTTCAAACTGCTGCATCCTTTGTTCTAGCATCTTTTCTAACTCCTGTCTCCCATCTTCATTTTCCTCCTTCTGTCTCTTATTCTGTTCTATAATTTCCTGGGTCTTCAATTCTAGTGTTTCTAACTGCTGCATCCTTTGTTCTAACGTCTTTTCTAACTCCTGTCTCCTACCTTCATTCTCCTCCTTCTGTCTCTTATTCTGTTCTACAATTTCCTGGGTCTTCAATTCTAGTGTTTCGAACTGCCACATCCTTTGTTCTAACATCTTTTCTAACTCCTGTCTCCTACCTTCATTCTCCTCCTTCTGTCTCTTATTCTGTTCTATAATTTCCTGTATCTTCTGTTCTAAACCTTGCTTCCATAATCTTAGCTTCTCTTTGTATTGTAATTCTAATATTCCAGCATCTGCCTTATTTTTACCTATGAAATCCCGAACCTTTATTTCTAGTGTTACTTGTAATCTCTTTTCTACGGCAAGGAATTTTTTGTCTAGGACTCTTGAGATGACATAGTAAATCAAGAGAATAAGTACTGCAATACCAATGACTTTTTCCTCTAAATCCATTCCTGTCAAAATCTCATCAAAATCACTCAAAATATTATCACCTAAAGCCAAAACAGTCTTTATTGTTCTACTCATCTTTAAGTATCAAAATACTATATATCTCTCATATCAATGAATTACCTGGTCCGGAACCCTTTCTATCTGCTGTCCGAGCCGTTCAGGGCTTCTCTGGCAGCTAACGTTTTATCTCAGGTTTGTTAGGTTCTAAACAATACGTTGGGCAGCCATTTTGTTGCTACTATGTATCCAACCCTGTTCCCCGGTAAATGAAAGCTCAGCTCAGCGGTTAACAAAACAAGCTACAAGCCTAGACTGGGCAGGCCTCCCACTCTACTACTCTGTTTCAATCTATTTTATCCCATACAACTTGCAGTTTCTCTAGGCCCTGAGCTTCTCTCCCGGCCGCCTCTCCGGTTCTCTTTAACCGTTTCTCTCTCCCCGTTTCTTCTCTTCTTCTTCTCCCCTGTTCTCTCCTCCCGTTGCTCCTCCTCCTCCTGTTTTATACCCCATAGCTCCTCCCCTAGACTCTGCTCCTCCCACTTTCCTCCTGCCCAATCATTGGCTCAAGCCTTTATTTGAAAAGTCAAGGTGGGGAGACGGTTCACAAGGCAACTCCTCATCTGCAGCCCCTCCGAGGAGTGGAATTAACATCAAAGTACTAGCCCAGGGCTATCCACAACACCTGCCTCTGCCTCCAGAATGCTGGAATTTAAGTGTGTTTACATCAACACCCAGAAAGATGGTTTTCTTTTAAAAACTTGCTTAATGTGTGTGTGTATGTGCTCGTGCGTGTGCATGTGTGTGCATGTATGTGTGTGCATGCACACATGTGCTTGCTAGCTGTGGGTGAAACTCTTATCTCTGCCTTCTCTCTCACGCAGCAGGCAAGCTGCTACAGGGAGCTTCTATTTATGTGGGTTCCTGAGATCAAACTCAGGCCATCAGACTCCGTGGGAAGCATCCTTACCTACTAAGGCATCTCACTGGCCATACAGAATAACCCACACAGCCGCCTCAAATACCACAGTGTCTGCTGGTTGGCTGGGGGGCTGGAGCAGCTCACAGGCAAGTGGAAGGGCCAGTTTGGTTGGTTGGGTGGCTCTGAGGCAGGGAAGGATAGGCGTCCAGTTTTACATGTGTCTGATAACACTCAACGCCTCACACTGCCCCGCCCTGTCCTCTCATCGATGCTCTGGCTGGAAGAACCCAGGGAGTCCTAGCTTCACGGAGGTCACCATGCAGTCCACGCTCTGCCAGTCTTGTGAGGTAAATCCTGAGACCCTCCAGACAGTGCATTCCTGGAAGGCAGACAGGTTCCAGTTGGGCGATATTGGTGGCTCTGAGTCACACTTCAGAGCGGTAGCTGTCCCCAGGCTGGAAGGCAGTTTTCCCTCCTTGCTGCCTTGCTTAAAGCAACCACATCATTTATCTCAGACTGACCCCCTGCATGAGCTAAGTGTCATCGATGATCTGCAGTTTAAGATTTAAATAAATACATTAATAAATTAATAAATAAGTAATACGTATAAGAAAGATTCATGGAGCTGGGCGGTGGTGGCGCACGCCTGTAATCCCAGCACTTGGGAGGCAGAGGCAGGCGGATTTCTGAATTTGAGGCCAGCCTGATCTACAGAGTGAGTTCCAGGACAGCCAGGGTTACACAGAGAAACCCTGTCTCGAAAAAGAAAAAAAGAAAGAAAAGAAAGAAAGATTCGTGGGATGGCGGTGTGGCTCAGTGGTTAAGAACACCCACTGCTTTTACAGAGGACCTAAATTCAGTTCCCAGTACCCATGAGTCACGACTCCCTGTAACTCCAGCTCCAAGAGATTCAATACCTCTGATCTTCATGAAGACTCATGTACGCATACCTACATGTAGACACACATGCATACACACACATAAAGATTTAAAATGTCACAAAATGGCTCCAGTTATTGGATGGGTGTGAGCAAACCATTTTGGGAACCCTTGTATTTGCAGTAAACACGAGTGGCCACTAGATGGCTCTGCAGCTCTTTGTGGTGCCTTTGCCAACCGCCTTGGCTCAATGATTCCCGGGGCCAAATCAAATACAAGAAGACGGGAGGAAATACAGAGCAACGTAGGGCATTTACTATAAAACAAAACAATCCCCTCATCAAAAAACAAACAAACAAACAAACACAAAACTGAAGGCCCTGAATTGCAAAGGCAATCCTACATCCAGAGACCCTGTCCTCTGACCCCTCTTCTGCGTGGTTCCAGATGTGACACTCATTCCTCAGCAAACATCTTGCTTGGCACAAATGATCTTAGACGCACACCCTCTCTGCACCCACTCTCTGTTTCAAACTTTATGAACCATGTACTCTCAAAGTCCGAGATCAGCGAGGTTAAGCTTCTTCCCCAAGTGAACCGAAAGAGGCAGGACTCGCCCACCTGGCGGTGCAGGTCGGGGAGCAGGCACCGCGGCCGGGCCCTGGCAGCCTGACCCTGTGGGCTGTGGGGAAGAGAGATACTGAAGTCTGAGGTCTGAATGAGGAAATCCAGTGACAGTGGGTTTTGGACAAGAGTCATGGTGGAGGCCAAGGACAGGCCAGCAATGGGGTTCAAGGACCAAGCGCATTTGTCAGATACGGCGGCCAAGTGCCTGAGTCCACAGTCTCAAACTCCAAAGAGCATCCGGCGAAGAGCCTGGCCCAGTACCTTACCTCCACCCGGAGACCTAGCAGTTAAAGACTGTGGGGGGTGGCAGTGAGGGGTTGGGGGCTGGGGACATTGGGGTAGGGCTATGGGGGTGGGGAAAATGGCCTCCCCGGTGCTTATTTCCCTTGCTTCCTCCCTGTGGATGCTCTGAGCCCTGTGCAGGAGCCCCCTGTGCTCCTAACTGCTGAGCCGTCTCTCCAGCCCCGCCCCTCCCCTCAGTCTTATTCCACAAAAGGAACTTCGTGGCTCTTATTTTTGCATTTAAATAAGTATATGCTGTAAAATAATACCCTGCTATCCATTCACTAGAGAAGTTTACACTTACTTTTTATCAATTTTTCTGTCTGTCTATGTATTAACTATGTACCTATCTATGTATGTACCTATCTATGTATCTATGTATTATCTATCTATCTATCTATCTATCTATCTATCTATCTTTCTGTCCAGGATCTTATTCCATGACCCAAGATGAACTAAAATTTGTGGCAATCCTCCTGTCTCAATCCCTTGAGTGTTAGGATTACAAGTGTCTACTACTATCCCCAGCTTGTATTGCTTTACGTTGATGTATCAAGTCTGGATTTGACTGAGCTCCAGTTTTAAGCCAGTTCCACTGCCTTTCATTCTCCCAATGTATTTTGTGTCACAAGTGTTCACTGTATTTATTTACCAGTGAGTGTGAGTGCGGGTGCCACAGAACACTTGGTGGCAGCCAGAGGACAGCTTTTGAGAGCTGGTTCGCTCCTCCCATCATGTGTCTTGGGGACTGAACTCAAGTTGCCAGGCTTGGTGACAAACACCTCTGGCTCATATGCTGCCTTAGGGAAGCCAGTTCTGCGCAGGCCTAGTGAGTCCCTAGTCACCGGTGTGATGTGCAGCAGATGGCTAAAGTCCCACTCTGCAACTTTTTGTTTCTCATGTGATTAGTAACTCCCCCCCCCACCACCACCACTTCTCCTTTGTTTACCCACTTGGCCCACAGCTTCTGTGCAGGCCAGGCGGGCCTCAAATTCAGAGAGATCCACCTGCCTCTCCTCATGCTGGGACTAACGTCATGGGGCCCCACACCTGACTAGCTTTTACCTAGTGTTTCTGAGATCTTTTTTGTTGCTGCTGTGGACTGACCCAGATTCTCAGGAATGCTAAGCATCTACTCTCCCACCCAGGGACACACTCCCAGGGAGCATGGCTGTGTGTATAATTAATTACTGTTCGTATAACCACAGTCCCACTTCTCCGTCTACACTGTCTGTTCTCTTCACCAGGTGCACAACCTCCCTAGAATAATTTTTCTGGATCTTATGTCTTTGTCCCTCATCTTTTTATTTTACAAATGTTTGTTTAAGCCTGAAGAGATGGCTCAGTGGTTAAGGGCACTCTGTTCTTGCAGGGGGCCAGGGTTTGATTCACAGCACCCGTATGGCAGCTCACAACCACCATAACTCCAGTTCTGGGGCGCCTGACACCTTCTTCTGGCCTCCAAAGTCACCAGGGATGCACATAGTGCACACATACATGCAGGCGAAACACCTGTGCATGCAAAATATTCACTTCATATGTATGAGTGTTTTACCTTCACATGTGTGTCTAGGGGGTTAGAAGACGGTATCATGTACTCTGGACTGGAGTTAGACAGCTATAAGCTGCCATGTGGATGCTTGGAATCAAACACGGGTCTTCTGCAACAGTAGCCAGAGCAGACCGGGCAGTGGTGGCACATGTCTTCAATCCCAGCACTTGGGAGGCAGAGGCAGGTGAATTTCTGAGTTCGAGGCCAGCCTGGTCTACAGAGTGAGTTTCAGGACATCCAGGGCTACATAGAGAAACCCTGTCTCGAACCACCCCTGCCCCCCCAAAAAAAGAGTAGCCAGGGCTCTTAACTAACCACTGAACCATTGTTCATTTTGGAACATACATTTAAAAAAATTATATTTAAATGTAATCAACACATCATTCAACTAGTCCATTGGCAGTGTTGGTTTGTGGTTATTTTGTAAGCTCAGAGTTAGAAACCCCCCATGGGATCCACACTTCCAGAGCATTTCAACCGTCCTCAGACACCCTTTAGCCGTTACACCCGCCCCAGACTCAGTAAAGCTAACCCGGCTCTATAGATTAGCTTCTTATGGATTTCTCATAAAAGTGGATTCATAATACACGGTTCTCTTCAATGGCTTTTTCCCCCCTTGCATGGAGTTTTCTTTCCACTCCAGGAATTGAACCAGGATCACTTATATCACAACATGCATCAGTATAATATACCTATCCTATTTTTACAATAAAAAACTTTTTTTTTTTTTTTTTTGAGGCAGAGTCTCATTTATCCTGTGCTGGCCTCAAAGTCCCCATGTAGCCAAGGATGACCCTAAATCTTCTGGTCCTCTTTTTACTAATTCCCCTTTGCTGGGATTACAGGCATGTACCACCGTGCCCAGTTTGTCTGATGCTGGAGATCAAGCCTAGAGTTTCATTTATATTAGGCAAGCAGTCCACCAACTGACCTACCGTTCCCCAGCCCCCAAATTTATAAAATATTAAAAGTATGAATAACAAAAGTACCTTATCATGACTATGAAGTTTTATTACATCTAGTCTTTATTGGTTTATTGAAGGGTGTGTGTGTGTGCACTCATGTGCCACAGAATGTGTGTGAAGGTCAGAGGATAACTTGTTGGAAGGAGTCTGTTCTCTCCTTTACTGTGTGTATAGCGGGACTGTCTGGATCCACCAGCAGTTAAATAATGACACAGAGACTTATTAATATATATTGTAGCTTAGGCCTTTAGCTGAGCTGACTCTCAGCTAGCTCAATCTGAATTAACCTGACTATTCTAGCCTACGACCCACCACGTGACTAGTTCTCTATCTGCTCCTGTTAACGATGGGACAACTCCGTGTCCGGGGGGGGGGGGGGCGAATCTCCCCTTCTGATTTCTTCTCCCAGAGACCCTTTCTCTGCCCGGAAGTTCCGCCCTCTACTTCCTGTCTCGCTATTGCCCATCAGATCTTTACTAAAGCCAATCAGCAAGTGAGGAAGAGGAAGTTTACAGACTAGAGAACCCAGGGACGGGCCACAGCTCTACACTGATGCAGAATTAACAACTGAATATGCAGAGACACACCTTCACACGGGGCACCCCGGCGCACATGGGTTCTGGGAATCAAATTCAGGCTGTCAGGCTTGGCAGCACTGATCTAAGTATGATGTGAACTTCTGTAAGAGTGGCCATCAGTCAAGTCCATTCATGCTGTGCTGATGATTTACTTTCCAATATGTAAGGTGGAAAGGAAACGCCTTGCATCACGCTGAACCCTTTCTCCCTTTTGCCCAGCATGATAACCATCCTTAGTGTGTACACTAACCTGTGTGTGTGTGTGGGGGGGGGTGTGAGGCATGTTCACTTGCACATATGTGGAGATGGGGCGGGAGCGGGGGCGGGGGCGGGGGGTTGACATCTAGTGTCTTCCTCAATTGTCTCCTTTATTTTTGAGACAGGGTTTCTCCCTGAACCTGACACTCACTAGTTCCGTTGGGCTGCCTGGCCAGCAGGCCCGGGAATCCAGGTGTGTCTGCATCATCCCAGAGCCGAGATAACGCTGTGACCAGCTTTTTGCATGGATGTTGGGGATCCAAACTCAGTCCCCACTTTTTGCTTTACCAACTGGAGTCGCCTCCCTATCCCCCCAATTTTTTATTTTTTCAAGATTTACTATTATTTCCGCGTGTGTGCCATGGGTGTCTGAGAGACTATTATTGAGTCCAGGAGGGTGGGTGGGATGCTCTGGAGCTGGAGTTACAGTAGGTTGTGAGCTACCCGTGGGTGCTGGGAACTGAGCGTCTCCGGAAGAGCACTCCAGCCCCATTGGTCTATTTTTTGATTCTAAATCTGATGTACTTGATGTAAGTGGAACGAGACAGCATTCGTCTTTCTGTGGTTTACGTTGTTCCACTGAGGATTATGTTCTCAAGCTTCATCCATGTGGTAATAACAACAGAGCATCGGGAAAACATGGTTTTTAGAGGGTCTCATATATTTCAAGAAGGTTCTCAAATGGATATTGTCTTAGTCAGAGTTTCTATTCCTGCACAAACATGACCGAGAAGCAAGTTGGGGAGGAAAGGGTTTATTGAGCTTACACTTCCACACAGCTGTTCATCACCAAAGGAAGTCAGGACTGGAACTCAAGCAGGTCAGGAAGCAGGAGCTGATGCAGAGGCCATGGAGGGATGTCAGTTACAGGCTTGCTCAGTCTGCTCTCTTATAGTACACAAGACTACCAATCAGCCCAGAGATGGCACCACCCACAAGGAGCCCTCCCGGCTTGATCACAAATTGAGAAAATGCCCCACAGCTGGATCTCATGGAGGCACTTCCCCAACTGAAGCTCCTTTCTCTGTGATGACTCCAGCCTGTGTCAAGTTGACACACACAACCAGCCAGGAAAGACATGTAACCCAGGGTGACCTTGAACTTCTGATTCTCTTGCTATAGGCAAGAAGTACTTACTTGGTTTATGTAGTGCCAGGGGCCAAAACCAGGGCACTATGCATGCTGGGCAGGTACACTACCAAAGGAGCCACATCCCCACGAGCCTGAACGTCTTTCTTTTTGAAAGCTGGATAATTTCCAGTGTATGTATATGTCACATTTTCTTCATTGGTCTGTCCACAGACACAGTTGTTTCCACTTTCTGACTACTGTGAGTAACGCAGCGATGAACAGGACTGTACAAATCTACCCAAGCTCTGGTCTAAAATTCATTGTGGGGGGCCCCGGGGAGTCGGCTCAGTCAGCAGAGGACTCGCCACAGAAACATGAGGAGCTGCATGTGGATTCCCAGACCCTATGTAAAATGCAGGCGTGTGTTAATTCCCAGATAGGGCTTGGCAGTCAGCCTGGCTGAGTATATACATGTGAGGCTAATGCGAAACCCTGTATCAGAAAACAAGACAGAGAGTAATTGAGGAAGACAACACACACACACACACACACACACACATAAAATAAAATAAAATAATTTTTAAAAAGAAATATGTTACCGGACGTGGTGGCACACGCCTTTAATCCCAGCACTTGGGAGGCAGAGGAAGGCAGATTTCTGAGTTTGAGGCCAGCCTGGTCTACAGAGTGAGTTCCAGGACAGCCAGGGCTATAGAGAGAAACCCCCGTCTTAAAAAACAAAACAAAAACAATATAGAACTATCAAATAGTACCCTATAAGTAAACTTAAAATTTCCTTTGAGAATAAGCATATTTATTCAGTATACCATGAAAACATGTGTGTAGGGAGGTATCAGGAAAACTGTTTTCTATAGGTTCAAATTGTTGTGTCAATTCTAAAAAGGCTTTTGTTTTGTGTTTTTTTAGATTGAGTCTGTATGTGTAGTCCTGACCGGCTTGGAGATCACCATAGAGACCAGGCTGGCCTTGGGTCTCCGCAAACCTTCTGCCTCTTGGGTGCTGGGGTTACAGGTGTAAGCCACCATGCCTGATTTAAAAGTGTGCTTCTTTCATTTATGTTTGTGTGTTCATGTGTATGAATACAGGTGTGTACAAGCCACAGCATGTATATATGCATGTATGTAAGTATGCCGGTCAGCCTTTAGGGGGCTGGAGAAATGGCTTACACGTTAAGAGCACTAGCTGCTCTTCAGAAGGACCCAGATTCAATTCTTAACCCTCCCCAGCCTCCCACATGTGACTCCAGTTGCAGAGGATCTGTTGCCCTCTCTGGCTTCCATGGGCATAACACGCACGTTCAGACAAAACATTCATACATATAAAATAAAAATAAATAAAATCTCAAAAAAAAAAAAAAACCCTCAACAACAAAAACGGAGATGGCTTAGGCACCTTACCCATTCCCTCCCCTCCACCTCCCCCCACCCCCACCTTTGCCCAGGGAATCTCTGGTTTGTTCTTCCCTGTTTCCCTGTGCCCCCCCCCCCCCCGGCCAGCTGGCCCCAAGGGACTCAGGACTCTTCAGACTTGAACTACTTAAACATCTGGCTTGCTGGGCGTGGTGGCGCACGCCTGTAATCCCAGCACTTGGGAGGCAGAGGCAGGCGGATTTCTGAGTTCGAGGCTAGCCTGGTCTACAGAGTGAGTTCCAGGACAGCCAGGGCTACACAGAGAAACCCTGTCTCAAAAAACCAAAAAAAAAAAAAAAAAAAAAAACCAAAAAAAACAAAACAAACAAATAAACATCTGGCTTTATGTGGTGGTGTGGGGAGTTGAACTCAGGTCCTCAGGTTTATGAGGCGAGTGCTTTACTATGGGAACCATCTCCTGAGCTCTTAAAAGTGTTTTACGAGTGCTGCTCTGCAGATCGTCTGCGACTGGAGTCACATGTGGGGGCTGGGGAGGGTTAAGAATTGAATCTGGGTCCTTCTGAAGAGCAGCTAGAGCAGGAGGTGGGTGCCGTTACTCCCAGAGAGGCAGAGGCGGAGGCCTATTGTCAGCTTGAGACCAGCCACAGCTACACAGTTAGGACCCTGTTTCAAAACCAAAACAGTAAAATACGTAATAGTTACAAATGAAGACACATGACTCTAGTCCAGGAAAATTTATCAAATCGAATGTTGCCTTTTTCTAGGATGTTTACTCTTTGTTTTGCTTGTTTGTTTGCTGCAGGGTACCCTGGGGCCGGGGAGATGATTTGGCAGTTAGGAGCACATGCTCCTGCCGTAGAGCACCTGAATTCCCAGCACCCACGAAGCGGTTCGCCACTGCTTATCACAACTGCTCCAGGAGATCGGGTGCCTCTGGGCCCTGGGGGCAACCACACTCATGTGAACATACTTAGACACAGATAACATACATGCACACAAATAAAAAAAAAGACAGGTCATCCTGAAGCTCGGGCTAGCCTTGAATTTACTATGTAGCTGAAGCTGGCCTTCAACTCTTGACCCTCCTTGCCTTGTGCCCAGGCTGGCCCTGTACTCACACCCAAGCAGTTCTTCCGCCTCAGCCTCCCAAGGAGCTAAGACAACAGGCGAGTGCCTCTGAGGTGTGCGTTTGATTGATTGATTGATTGATTGATTGATTGATGTGTGTCTCAGTTACTTTTCTATTGCTGTGAAGAGATACCATCACCAAGCCAGCTTTGAGAAAAACACAGTTAATTTGTGGCTCATGGTTTTAGAAAGCCATAACCAAGCCGGGCGGTGGTGGCGCACGCCTGTAATCCCAGCACTCTGGGAGGCAGAGGCAGGTGGATTTCTGAGTTCGAGGCCAGCCTGGTCTACAGAGTTTGTTTCAGGACAGCCAGGGCTATACAGAGAAACCCTGTCTCGGGAAAAAAAAAAGAAAGAAAGAAAGAAAGAAAGAAAGAAGGAAGGAAGGAAGGAAGGAAGGAAGGAAGGAAGGGAGAAAGAAAGAAAGAAAGAAAGAAAGGAAGGAAGGAAGGAAGGAAGGAAGGAAGGAAGGAAGAGAAAGAAAGAAAGAAAGAAAGTCATAACCATCATGGGGGGAACATGGCTGCCTGCGGTCCAGCCTGGCTCTGATGCCGTGTCTGAGAGCTCATAACTTGACCCACACCCGTGAGGCAGAGAGAGTGCAACACCTCAAGGTCCACCCCTATTGACACGCTTCCTCCAAGGCCACACAGCCCATTTCTTCTCAAACAGTTTCACCATCTAGGGACCAGGCCTTCAGAGATATGAGCCATGGGGGAGGGGGACTGCGCTCATTTTTGTCACCACAGTGAGGCACTCTGCAATAGAACCTTCAGATCTTCAGTTGCTCTGAAGTCACTGTCACCACCCCAGGAAGTCCTTGTTCCTTGTTCCTCTCTCCAGTGGCCTTCTGGTTGTTCTCAGCGTGCAGCAGTGTAGCTATCTATGCCCCAGCACAGACTCAGACTCTGCTCCTCACAGCTGCCTTTTCCCCTGTAAGGTCATGTTTGCTTTTTGGTTGAGCTGAAATCCCGACTGGCATGAAGGTAATCCTTGGCTGGGTGTGGTGATCTACACACACCTGTGTGCCCCGCAGAGGCAGAGGCCTGAGAACCTCTAGTTCAAGGCTGTAGTCTGGGCTACAGGCTAAGAGCCTACCTATCGCAAAGAAACCCAGGGCTGGGGATGTATTCCATGACAGACCTAACTCACATAAGGCCCTGGGTTTGATTTGCTAGTACCACAGTCACTACCAACAAACAACCCCCCAAACACACACACAACCCCCCAAACAAGCAACCAACCAACCTTCCCATTTGAAAGCGTGCAGTTAATGGCATTTAGCTCACTGTGTTGGGCAGTCAGCGCCTTTGTTTAGCTTGACAGTGTCCACATACCCTTGCTAGGAAAGGTTTTATAGGAGGCTCCAGGCTTGGACCAGACACTTGCAACAGACCGAACAGGCTCAACTAGCACAGATTTCATCAGTAGTTACCTCTTATTGGTTGCAGGGGGTTGGGTAGCTAAATAGTAGAGCTGTAAACAAGTAACTAGTTGAGTAATAATCAATTGGCTGGTTGTAGCCGGCTCATCATCATCTAAGCTGTTTCCCCCTCCCTCCTTCCTTTGCAGTCCTGGGGATGGAGCCCCCTCTCAGAGCACAGGTTAGTGAGCTCCCCCCTCCCCCACTAAGCCACAACCTCCGTTCCTATCACTTCCATATTTTTTTTTCCAGATTGGGCTGTGGGCCACAATTCTCGGTACCTGCTTGGGTTCCAGGAACTGCCCGGTTCACTTAGCTTCGTTTTGTGCTTAGCTCAGATCGACTCTGCTGAAGTTAACTGGTGAAGAGTTTTCCCTTTGGTACTCCCACAGAAGACGCCCTGCCTGCTAGCCAGGCCTCTCCCTCACCCCTGCCCCAGCACCTGCACGCCCACCCTGCTTCAGCCTACCCTTTCCTTCCAAAGGCCCACTGGGTTTCTACGATCTGATAAAGACTACACAAGAAGAGAAGAAACTTTGAGGGTTTCAGGGCTCCCAGGAAAGAGAGTGAGACAAAAAAAACCTGAAATCAAAAAAACCTCTGCCAGGCTGTCCAGCCCAGAAGAAGCCATCCGTAAAGTCAACTACAGAAGCCGCTCTTCGTCTTGGATGCAAAGCTCCACCTGGCCCCAGGCTTAAAGTCTGCCCCTGGTGCTATCGACAGATGACGGCAGTGTTTATTTTCTTATCAACCAAGTAAAAGTCAGAGGCCAGGTTAACAGAGAAAAATCCCACAGCTGCCATGGCCATAAAGACCAAAGAAAATGTTAACGTCCTGGAAACTGGCAGGAGTCTCAAATGCAGGAAAGGCCGCGGAGAATGTGGCCGTCTGTTCCACAGCACCGACCTGGAATTTATTTAAGCGATCATAGAGAACGTGATGTCATCTCAGTTTTAGTTTTCTGGTCTTGTGTTGTTTTGGGAGCTGGGGTCTCAGGGTCAGAGCTGGCTTCTGACTTGCTGTGGAGCAGAAGATGACTTTGAACTCATGATTTTTTTTTTTTCTCGAGACAGGGTTTCTCTGTGTAGCCCTGGCTGTCCTGGAACTCACTCTGTAGACCAGGCTGTCCTTGAACTCAGAAATCTGCCTGCCTCTGCCTCCCAAGTGCTGGGATTACAGGCGTGTGCCACCACCGTCCAGCAGAACTCGTGATTCTCTTGATTCTGTTTCTCAAGTCCCTGGAAGGTGTTGGTCATCACATCGGATTTCTTTCAGTACCGGGGACTGATCTGGGATTTTGTGCAGGCCAGTCTAGGCCAACTCAGCTCTTCCCCAGTGTCCTCACCTTCCTGACTCTGCGGCCCTTTAACACGGTTCCTCATGTTGTGGTGACCCCCTCCCCGACATAAAATCGTTTTCATTGCTATTTCATAACTGTAATTTTGCTACTGTTATGAATCATAAGGTAAATATCTTATATGCAGGATATCTGATATGCATTGCCCAAAGGGATTGAGACCCACAGGTTGAAACTGCACTAGCCCAGCTCTCTTCATACCTAAAAGGAAGAAAGGGGGAAAAAAAGACAGAAGGAAAATGTTTAGGTCTGGAAAGATAGTTCAATTGAAACTTGAATTAGTCCACAGAACTCATGTGCCAATGCCTGGCACTGTGCTGAGGGCTGAGGAGATAATCACCGAGCTTCCCAAGAGGACCGCACTGACTTTATACATAACTGGTTGGTCCCCAGTTTCTCCTGAAACTATCATGATGGCACTTTGTGTGTGTGTATGTGTGTGTGATGTGTATATGTCTGGGTGTGTCCACGTATGTGGTGTCTGCTTGTATGTGCTCCTGCCATGTGTGCATGTGTAAAGGGCAAAGGTTAGGCACAGCCGTCTTCTACTGTTCTCTATGCTGTATTTTTTTTAAAAAGAGATTTATTTATTTTATGTATATGAGTACACTGTAGCTGTCTTCAGACACACCAGAAGAGGGCATCAAATCTCATTACGGATGGTTGTGAGCCTCCATGTGGTTCCTGGGAATTGAACTCAGGACCTTTGGAAAAGCAGTCAGTGCTCTTAACCACTAAGCCATCTCTCCAGCCCCTCCATGCTGTATTTTTTTTATTGGATATATTCTATATTTACATTTCATTTCCAATGCTGTATTTTTGAGGCAGGGTTTTCCACTGAATCTGGCAGCATTTCTGCTAGACTGGCTAGCTACTGAGCTCCTGATCCCTGTCTGTACTCTCTAGCACTTGGGGTTACAGACATGTGCAGCCACACCCAGCTTTTATTTGGCTGCTAGGAATCCAAATGCAGGTCCTCATGCTTACAAAGCAAGATCGTTATCCACAGAACTATCTCCTCAGCCCACAATGACAAGTTTTTAAAATATCTGGTTTTTTTTTTTTTAATTTATGAATATGGTGTTTTCCTGCATATGTCTGTACCATGTGCATGCAGTACCCAAGGAGACCAGAAGAGGGCGTCAGATCCCCAGAAGCTGAAGTTACACATAGTTGAGAGCTGCCTTATGGATTCTGGGAATTGAACCCGGGTCCTCTGAAAGAATGGACAGTGCTTTTAACCACTGAGCCATCTCTTCAGCCTCAAAATGCCAATCTTTAAAATTATATTTTTATTGCTTTGGGGACATGTGTATCGCATGTGTGTGGAGGCCAGAGGGCATGTTTCAGGCCTCGGGTCTCTCCTTTTACCATGTGGGTTTGGGAATTAATTCAGGTCGTGAGGCTTGGCAGAAGTACCCGCTGAGCCATCTCACCAGCCCACAATGGCGTCATACATAATATTTTTTGGCATTTTAGAAATGCTTCTTCAACACACACTTTTCCCCCTTAGGCTGGGGAGATGACTGAGCATTCAAGGGTGAAGATTTGAACTCGCATCTCAGAACCTACATAAGCAGGACACACTAGCTCAGGACTGTGGCCTGGGTGTGGCTGTGTGGACACGGGGTGGGAGGCAGAGATGAGGGTCAGCTAGCCTGGCCTGTGCAGCAGTGAGTTAAAGACTCCGTTTCCAGCAATGTGGAGGGGGAGGGGTGACACCCAAAGTTGTCTTCTGACCAGCACACACGGGCGTCTATACACACACACACACACACACACACACACACACCATGCACACACACAAGGGAGATTGTTTTAAAAAGAGAAGATGCTGTCATTTTGTGTTTTGGTTATTGAAGTGTGGTATTGTGTTTTGTTTTTGCCATTTATATTTGACCTTTGCGTCTCGATCACCCTGTCGGACAGGGTTGAAGGATCAGCTGCCTCTAATGCAGTCTGTAGGACTTAAAAGAAAATTGTTTGGCCTTCCCCTGAACCCCTGTGTGCAGGGGAGGGCTGATCAAGGGGCCCTCCATGTCTCTCCCCTCAGTGCCTTTGCCACCAGGTGAGAGCGAATGAGGCCTGGAAAGGCGGGGTAGAGGGGAGCCAGAGTGTCTCACTGCCTGCCACCAGAGCCAGGGCCAGAGCCAGTGGGACAGAACCTGGACCGGCTGACTAACTCCAGGACATTGGTTTCAGCAGCTTCTCATGGAGCCAGAGTGTCTGGAGGGCAGGGTGGCCCAACGAGCGAGAGCGGACCCCGGGTGGATGTCCACTCCGAGACCTCCTGCTCCTCCCCGTTCCCTCGCCCTCTGCCCCGTCTCCCCTGCCCCATCCTTTCCATCCTCCCGCTCCCCCTCGCCCCATCTTCTTCATCCTTCCTTCCTCCCCCCATCCTGAAGATGCCAAGTAGAGGTCAAAGTACTCACAGAATACTCTAGAAATACTGTCACACAAGGTCGTTTCTTTTGATTCTCCCCTCCCCACCCTTTTTTTTTCTTGAGAGGCTGAGGCAGGAGCATCACTATGAGTTCAAGACCATCTGGGCTACATACTGAGTTCTAGGCCAAAGTAGCCCTATCTCAAGGTTAAAAAAAAAAAAAAATCCAAGTGTTATGGCAAACCCGTATAATCCCAACATGTGGGAGGTAGAGGCAGGAGGATTATAAATTCAATTCAAGGTTATCCTTGGCTTCATAGTTGAGTTGAATCCCAGTCTGATTTCCCAGTCTGTTTTAAAGCAGCAGTAAGAAGCTGACACTTTGTTCGGGAATAGGAATTAGGGGACACTCAGTCCACCAGAAGAGCTATCAGTGATTTCTGGGGCTGGAGAGATGGCTTAGAGGTTAAGAGCACTGACTGCTGTTCCAGAGGTCCTGAGTTCAATTCCCAGCAACCACATGGTGGCTCACAACCATCTGTAATGGGATCCGATGCCCTCTTCTGGTGTGTCTGAAGACAGCGACAGTGTGCTCACATACATTAAATAAATAGACCTTTAAAAACAATCTTCTAATTCTTTAAATGTTTACTGAGCACCTGGCATGGGTGCTAGGCTCTGCTAGACTTGTGGACTTGTCTTAGAGAGTGCGCAGTGCAGGCTGGGAAGAGATGCAGCAGTCAAGAGCACTGGCTGCCCTTCTAGAGGACCCAGGTTCAGGGTAGATTCCCAGCACTCACACGGCGCCATCTGTAACTCCAATCCCAAGAAGTCTGTCGCCCTCTTCTGGTCTCCTTGGGCACTGCATGCACATGGCACACAGACACAGACACACACACACACACACACACACACACACACAGAGTCCAGGAGGAGCCTCCAGGATGGTGACACAGAGAAAGAGAACGAGACTCAGGAACCTGCCCTGAGACTTCAGTGCCTGCCCCAGAGATGCGCTCACAGCAAGAAACATGGAGGCTGACTTCCGTTTGTGTCGAGTGCGTATCCAGATGATGTCAGGTGGTTCACACAACTCCTCCTGTGACGTTTTGAGGTCCAACCGGGCCATGTGTAAGACTGTCCACTGAACACTAATGTGGATTAGATGGTGGTACTACGAATGGTCTTGTGGACGTGGCCCCATCTACGGTCGACTCAAGTAGAACAGGCGATCTGAGCAGGCCTCTGCCAGCCCGGGAAGGCCTTTTTCTGGGGCAGAACCTTGAGCCCCTTTTCTCGGTCAGCTCTCCAAGGCAGGCCATGCCTGAGAGCGAGTGAGCCCTCAGAGGCCTCCATATGTGTTTGCTCAGCTGGGTGTGGGCCCTGCTGGCTCTGGGCTTCTGTTTACTCCGCAAATGTCACCTGGGCTCCACCTGTCTCTATCTGCCACCCAAAGATGGGAACAAAGATGGAAAGAACATTCTCTGGCTTGTGCGAGACAACCTCACTCAGCTTTCAGTGTCTGTTTACTACAAAGCAAAGGCTGTTTAATAGGCAACCAAGTAGCCAGTGATAGACTGCCTGCCTGCTGAGCAAGGGTGGGGCCGGGGTGGGCTCCATCCCTAGAACGAAAAGCAGAGGTCATTGGAGAAGTGTTGCCGCCAAAGAGCAGTAGGACCCGCCCTACTTCCTTCCATGCCTGTGTAACCTGCAGGACTCTGCGCAAAAGCTGCAGTTGCCGGGAACCAGGTTTGAATCCGCGTTCCTTCTCGGACAGCGGGGGTGGCTGTGTTTAACCTCTCAGAGCCTCATCTTTCTCCTTTGACAGGCATAGCCCAGGCTGGCAAAGCACCTCAGGTACAGGACGTTCGCCTAGCCCGGGCATAACTTGGGCTTGCAGAAATGACAGGAAACCAGAGTGGCACGTGTTCACGGGGCTCGCCTTGTGTCCGTACTTCTCGCCATCCTGTCTAATAGTGACTTATTTCGTGCTTCGTGTTCTTTGTTCCCCCTCTTCCTGGAAAAGGCTTCCAAGAACGTCCAGCCACGAGAAGTGAGCAAACAAGAGATACTAATCTACAAAAACACCACCACACTCCCCCTTTCTCCCGCGGCCGGGCACAAGTCCACTCGCCGGTAACTCTGCCCCCGATCAATGTCCAACCAGAGCTTCCTGTTCTGACCTGCAAACAAAGCCCCTGACTGGAAGCCAGGCTGCCAGGCCTCGCGATTTCGTCAGCTGCTCCCTCTCCCAGGAGAACCAGCGACACCTGGCAAGCCTGAAGCCCAGAAGGCAAGGTGCATGCTTCAGGGTCTGTGGGCCGCTTCCTTTTGAGTTTCTAAAGTCAAGTGTCCCCAACGTTTCAAGATACCTGTCCCATTGCCAAGCCAAACGAGGCTCGAAAAGAAAACAGGAGACTAAAGGTCGGCAGTCTCACTGTGTGCAAAGCGAGGGGGCAGAAGAGGAGGGTGGGGCTGGCATCCCTCAGAGGCTGGGGAGTACCCAGGCCCTGCCCAACCCCAAAGGCCAGAGACACTCACAGGAGGGAGGTGGGAAGATGAGGAACTGGAGGCCAAAGGAAGAGGTGGGGAAGGCTCCCTCACTCTTACCTCTCTTTATTTGTTCATTTATCTATTTGTTGTTTGAGATAAGATCCCGTGGTCCAGGCCAGCCTCAAACTATGGAGTGGCAGCTGTCTCCAACTTCTGATCGGACTGACTCCATCTTCCATGTGTTCCCCTTTCTGGGCTGCTTACCCACTTTAACTAGTTTCTGAGAAACGGAAAAGCTGGGCTATGATGCCCATGCCTTCCTTGTTAGCCTGGAGCTGAAGCGCTGAGGCAGGGGGATTATTATGAGTTGCAGGTGAGCCGAGGCTGCTTAGTGGTTTCAAGTCCATCTTGGGCTGCAGAGCAAGGTGCTCCCCACTCCTGACTCTGTTCTGGCCTGTCTACGACTGGGGTCTTGAGCAGTCTGTGCTATTAGGGAAAGATTCACACACAAGAATTAAAATATCGGAGGAGGAATCTTCTCACGCTCCCTCGGGGACAGCGGCAGGTGTTAGGGTTCGCGCCTGTCATTCTGTCAGTTTCAGGTCACTTTTAGCACCGGATGGACATTACTTCCTTCTTGAGAGTTGTCTCGGGTGCCAGATGGCATCCAGCTTCCTGGGCAAGGAGGCGCAGAGCAGGAGGAAACACCAGGCAAGCCCTGGGCAAACCCCGGGCAAACCCCTACCCGCCCTTCAAAGCCCATCTGAACATGTCCTTCTTTATGAAGCCTTCCTTGAGGGCCTGGGGATGGGGCCTTGTTCCTAGGCTTTCCCAGGGGCCTTTTACAATTGGGCTCCAGGGGACTGGACATAGTGTTCACACAGTTGTGAAGTTGTGATCCCAGTTACTCTGGAGACTGAGGCAGGAGGATCACAAGTTCAAAGGCTGCCTGAACCACAGAGTGAGTCCAAGGCCAGTCTGGGAAGCTTAGCTGAGATACTTTACTGAAAAAGTGTGTGTTGTTGGTATGTTGTGTGTATGTGTGTGTATTGGTGTATATGTGTAAGTGTATTGGTGTATATGTGTACTGGTGTTGTATGGTATGCGTGTGTTCCTACTGTATGTGTGTGTTGTGTGTGTGTATTGGTGGTTTGTATATGTGTATATATGTGTGTTGGTGTTCTGTGGTATGTGTGTGTTCATATTGTAAGTATGTGCTGGTGTTGTATGTGTTGGTGTTGTGTGTGTTGGTAGTGTGGGGGTGAGGTTGTGTGTGTGTTGGTATGTGTGTTGGTGTGTGTGTGTGTGTTGGTGTTGTGAGTGTGTGTGTTGGTATGTGTATATGTTGGTGGTGTGTGTGTGTGTGTGTATGTGTGTAGCAGGTGTGTATCTCAGTGGTAGAGCATTTGCATACATGCACGAGGCCTTGGGATAAATTCTCAGTACAGAAAAAAAAAAAAAAAAAAAGCCAGGTGCGATTGCAGCTGTTTCCTTGCTGTTGGGAGGAAAAGAGGTCGCAGCCCACCCTCGCTGCTGACGGAGGTGACCACTGCGCAGGCAGCGGGGAAGACTTTGAATGAGGGGTGGGACTACTGGGGACTTCTCACTGATGCCTTCACTAGCTGCCTGGCCCAGGTCTAAGGCTCTGAGGTCCAGTTGGATTGTTCCAAACCCCTGCCCGTGTGACCCGGTGCTGAGGAAGCTAAGGCCACCTGTGAGCCAGTGACCCCACAGAGGGTGTTCCGGTTGTGGTCACCCTTTTCATTGGCTTGTTCACAAGCATCTCCAGCCCCAGTTTCAGGCAATCTGACAGGCTTTCTGACCTTGGGCTCCTGCACACCCTTGATGCACATGCATACAAACACACACACACACACACACACACACACACACACAAACATAAATAATGTTAAAAAATAAAGAGGTGCCGGGCGGTGGTGGCGCACGCCTGTAATCCCAGCACTCTGGGAGGCAGAGGCAGGCGGATTTCTGAGTTCGAGGCCAGCCTGGTCTACAGAGTGAGTTCCAGGACAGCCAGGTCTAGAGAAACCCTGTCTCGAAAAAACCCAAAAACAAAAAATAAATAAATAAAGAGGCAGGGTCAGGACTTGGGGCATCTCCCTTGCTGGCGCTGTTATAATGCATGTGATGGGGTGGGTACTCTTCTGGTGGTAGAGCCAGCTTGTAATTTCAGTACACAGGGGGTGGAGGCAGGAGGATCAGAAACTCAAGTACATTGTACCTTCATGGTCAGCTGGGGTTACGTGAGACCATCTCAAAAGGCAGGGGAAAGAAGATAGCTTAGTCAATAAAATGTTTGCCGTACAAGCACCTATGACAAAAAGCTGGGCAGGCTGGCACAAACTGGTAATCCCAGGGCCCGGGAGGCAGAGACAGGCAGAACCCTAGGGCTCTCTGACTAGCCAGCCTGGTCCAGGCCAGTTGTCAGGCTCGAGTCCCAGTCAGAGAGCTTGTCTCAAAAAGCTGGGGCAGGCTGTCCTGGAGAGCCGGCTCAGCGGTTAAGAGTGCTGGCTGCTCTTTCGGAGGCCTCGGGTTGATTCCCAGCACCCGCGCGGCAGCTCACGACTGTCTGCACTTCTGGATCCGTGGATACTGCATGTACACGGCACACAGATGCACATGTAGGCAAAACATCAATATGTATAAAAATAAATGAGTGAATAAACAATTTTTTGAAAGACTTGCCTATGGAATGTTCCCTCAGCCTTCTGGGAAGTGCTGTATTTCTTGGCTACTCTCTCCAGGATAGATATCCGGAGGTGTAGCGGCATAGTGGAAGAGCAGAATGGTCTGCCTCGAAGTACTAGGCACCCCGATTCTTTGGCCTCTGGCCAAGAGCTAGAGAGAAAAGAGGAAACCAAGCATTGAAAGAGGGAGGAAAGACTGGGACTGTGGAAGACAGAGGAGAGGGGGAATGCCTGTGGGCAGCCATTGGGTGGGTTGCCGTTGGTAACAACAGTAATTAGCATTGTTCCGTGCTTTGACACACTCTGGGCTGAAGCATTCTCTTATGCAATCTCATTTTAGAGACAAGGAAACAGAGGCTCTGGGAGATTAAGCAACTCGCCCAGGCTTTCTCAATCGGTACATGTGGGAGGCCTGACAAGCCACCCCGTGTTTCCAGTTCATAAGCCAACGCCCCAGCGGCTGGGGCGACTGTTCCTGGTACTGGAGGATGGGGGAGTGGTTTCTCTCCCGGTACCCTGTGAAGTAGACACAATTCTTCCTTCAGGCCCGAAGGTTTTCTTTGTTCTCCTATCTCATTTATTCACCAAGCCAGCGTTTGTTATTGTTTGCAAAGTTTAGAGTGTCCCTAGAACATTCTTAGGAAGTACAGACTCTAGTGAGGCCCTGACATCACCCAAACCTACAGCGTTTTTGTCTTTGAAGGGGAACTTGATGACTCAAGTTAAGCTGTTCACATAAATACTGATTTTTGGAACCAATCTCAAAATGCCCCGCAGAGAGTATATACTGCCTAGTAGCGAGGCCGTCAGAACCAACCCTGAGACTGGAGACCACCGGTGGCTCGTGCCTGTGCACAGAGATGACAGCAGGACAGGCTGGAGGGCCGAGGGAGAGGCTAGGTCAGCAGACAGAGCAGGGCCCCGGAACAAAAAGAGGACATTGAGAGCACATGCTCAAATCTACCTCACGTCTAGCTCAGTGAGTAACAGTGGCCCGTTGGCTTCTGAGTTTAAGACAAGAGGATCAAAACGATGGAGGCTGAAACCAGGGAAGTGGAGGCTGAACAAGAAGGCTTGCCAGACATAAGCCTTTGACTCCAAGACCCTGTCTCAAGAAGTCAAACCACTGCTGGGGCGCCCGGCAGTACACACCCCCTTGGGAGGCAAAGGCAGTAGTTTGAGGCCAATCTGTCTTCATAGTGAGTTCTAGGACAGTCTACACAGTGAGACCTTGTCTTGAGTAAAATAAGATAAGATAAAATAAAATAAAATAACAATATGTAATAAGTTATTATTGTGCCAGGCAGTGGTGGTGCACGCCTTTAATCCCAGTACTTAGAAGGCAAAGGCAGGTAGATCTGAGTTTGAGGTCAGTCTAGTCAACAGAGTGAGTTCCAGGACAGCCAGGGCTACACAAGAGAAACCCTGTCTCAAAACAAACAAAAATATGATTTCCTCTTTCTAATGTGTTTGAACGAGTTTACTCCCAATTTCTTCGCTTCCAGTTCCTCCCCTGTCCCACTGCGATGGTGTGAAGGAGAATGGCCCCCATAAGCTCATATATTTGAATGCTTAGTCCCCAATTGGTGGAACTGTTTAGGAAGGTGAGAAGGTGTAGACTTGTGGAGGAAGGGTGTCCCTGGGGGCAGGCTTTGAAGTCTTTTTTTTGTTTGTTTGTTTTGTTTTTGTTTTTTCCGAGGTGGTCCTGGCTGTCCTGGAACTCACTCTGTAGACCAGGCTGGCCTCGAACTCAGAAATCCTCCTGCCTCTGCCTCCCAAGTGCTGGGATTAGAGGCGTGCACCACCTCACCCGGCACTTTGAAGTCTTAATAGGTCTTAATAGCCTTTTTAGATTCCAAGTCTCTCTCTCTCTCTCTCTCTCTCTCTCTCTCTCTCTCTCTCTGTCTGTCTGTCTGTCTCTGCCTCACAGTTGTGGATCAAGATGTGAGCCCTCAGCTACTGCTCTGAGTCACGCCCGCTGGCCTGCTACCATGCTCCCCACCATGATGGACAGTAAGCAAGCCACTCGTGAGGTCTTTCTACATAAGGGTTGGTCACGCCTTGGTCATGATGTTTTGTTTTGTTTTTTTTAATTTTTATTTTCTATATTCTATGTTTACATTCCAAAGGCTTTCCCCTTTCCCAGTCCCCCCCCACCATATGTCCCATAATTCTTCTCCCCCCCAAGCATTCCCCAATCATCCCCCCACCCCCACGATTTCTTTGTTCTGGGTCTACAAAACTGGATCCAATCTTTTCAGGCCCAGGGTCCTCTCCTTTCTTCTTCTTGGGAATCATTTGACTTGCTAATTGTGCCTTAAGTATTTAGGGCTTCTGGGCTCATTAATATCCACTTATCAGTGATTGCATTTCATGTGTATTCTTTTGTGATTGGGTTAACTCACTTAGGATGATATTTTCCAGATCTAACCATTTAGCTACAAATTGCATGAATTCATTATTTTTAATTACTGAGTAGTATTCCATTGTATAAATATACCACATTTTCTGTATCCATTCCTCCTTTGAGGGATATTTGGGTTCCTTCCAATTTCTGGCTATTATAAACAAAGAATTTTCACCAGAAGAAATTCGGATGGCTGAGAAACACCTTAAGAGATGTTCAACATCATTAGTCATCAGGGAAATGCAAATCAAAACAACCCTGAGATTCCACCTCACACCAGTCAGAATGGCTAAGATTAAAAACTCAAGAGACAACAAGTGCTGGCGAGGATGTGGAGAAAGAGGAACACTCCTCCACTGTTGGTGGGATTGCAAAATGGTAAAACCGCTCTGGAAATCAGTGTGGCGGTTCCTCAGAAAATTGGGCATGTCACTTCCAGAGGACCCTGGCATACCACTCCTGGGCATATACCCAGAGGATTCCCCTGCATACAATAAAGACACATGCTCCACTATGTTCATAGCAGCCTTGTTTATAATAGCCAGAAATTGGTCATGGTGTTTTGTTATGGCAATAGGAAAGTAACCAAGACACCCGCCACCACTGTCCCCTCCAATTTCATGTGCTCTTTCTTTCTTTCTTTTGTCTTTTTTTTTTTTTTTTTGTAGGAGGTGTGGTAGGTGTTTTTTTTCTTTATTTTCTATATTCTTTGTTTACATTCCAAAGGCTTTCCCCTTTCCCAGTTCCCCCCTCACCATATGTCCCCTAAGTCCTCTTCCCTCCACCCATTCCCCAACCACCCCCCACCCCACCCCATTTCTCTGTTCTGATACTCTCCTACAAATCTGTATCCAGTCTTTTCAGGCCCAGGGTCCTTTCCTTCCTTCTTCTTGGGAATCTTTTGACTTGCTAATTCTGCCTTGAGTGTTCAGAGCTTTTGGGCCCATTAATATCCACTTATCAGTGATTGCATTTCATGTGTATTCTTTTGTGATTGGGTTAACTCACTTAGGATGATATTTTCCAGTTCCAACCATTTGCCTACAAATTGCGTGAATTCATTATTTTTAATTACTGAGTAGTATTCCATTGTATAAATTTACCACATTTTCTGTATCCATTCCTCCTTTGAGGGACATCTGGGCTCCTTTCAACTTCTGGCTATTATAAATAAGGCTGCTATGAACATAGTGGAGCATGTGTCTTTATTGTATGCAGGGGATTCCGCTGGGTATATGCCCAGGAGTGGTATGCCAGGGTCCTCTGGAAGTGTCATGCCCAATTTTCTGAGAAACCGCCAGACTGATTTCCAGAGCGGTTTTACCATTTTGCAATCCCACCAACAGTGTAGGAGTGTTCCTTTTTCTCCACATCCTCGCCAGCACCTGTTGTCTCTTGAGTTTTTAATCTTAGCCATTCTGACTGGTGTGAGGTGGAATCTCAGGGTTGTTTTGATTTGCATTTCCCTGATGACTAATGATGTTGAACATCTCTTAAGGTGCTTCTCAGCCATCCAAATTTCTTCTGGTGAAAATTCTTTGTTTAGCTCTGTACTCCATTTTTTGATAGTGTTATTTGGTTCTTTGGGGTCTAACTTCTTGAGCTCTTTGTATATATTGGATATTAGCGCTCTGTCAGATGTGGGGTTGGTGAAGATCTTTTCCCAATGTGTTGGTTGCTGTTTTGTCCTTCTGACAGTGTCCTTTGCCTTACAGAAACTTTGTAATTTTATGAGGTCCCATTTGTCAATTCTTGATCTTAGAGCATAAGCTATTGGTGTTCTGTTCAGGAACTTTCCCCCTGTGCCCATGTCCTCCAGAGGGTACTTAGTGCTGCCAGTAAGTGTCTGGGTATCGGGCCATGCTGCATTAAGCTCTAATAGTGTCTGTAGGGTGATATTTCTGCAGAATGGAGGCGGGAAGAAATGCCTCTTAGAGCGTGCAGAGACCCTACTACCGAGAAGCCATAAATTTTCATTTGGCATCTTTTCTAACCTCTTTTATTTCTGGTAGCCAAGACCATATAGAATTGAGGAAATAATTCATACCTCACTCTCTAATTAATGCAGCAGGGCCATCCGCTGGAGTATGGGTAGCCACTCAGGGCTGGAGGCCAGGAGAAAATGGTCTCTTCCTTTCCCGTAGCTCCTCAGCTCGGGGTGGGGCCTCACATCCACTTTACGCTCCAGGCTGGGATCTTGTCTGTCTTGACTGTGTGCTCAGTCACAGTGGCTGCGAGCTCTCATGTGCAACTGCCCTGTCCTACCCCGTGGTCTTCCACAGCCTCTGGCTCCGACGGCCTTTCCACCCCTTCTTCCAAGACGATCCCTGAGCCTTGGGGGACAGCATATGGTAGATGTGGACACCCCATGTAGGGCTGAGTACTCTGGACTCTCTTATCCTCTCTCTGCACATGAACTAGTTGTGGGCCTTTGTGTTAATCCACATGCATTGCAAACAGGAGCGTCTCTGTGGAAGGTTGAGCTATGCACGAATCCATGGGTCAAGGATTAGTCTTTTGGAGTCGATTTAATACTATGTCCACTTAGCAGAATCACGGAGGTAGGTTCTCCCCAGGGCCTATGACTTCTCTAGCCACAGACTCTGTGTCCCAATATCAGCATCAGCCATGGCTTCCTTTTTGTGGAGTAGATCTTACATTCAATCAGAAAGCAGTTGGGGACTCTCATAAGGTTTCATCGCTGGGCATAGTTTGCCAGGCTCGTGGCTATTGAAGTTTGCAGGGTTTCCAGCAGTATGCGATTGGTGAGATCGTCTCCAGTGGCGTACACAGCACCTTCCAGTGCCGAGAAAACCAGCCAGGAGAGATGGAACCAGACCAGTACCGACTTGATTTCTCCAGAGATGGGTTTCTCTGGAACCCTCTATAGACCAGCTGGCCTTGAGCTCAGAGATTCATCTACCTCTGCCTCCCAAGTGCTGGGATTAAAGGTGCTCCCGAGTGCTGCCATGCCTGACATACATTTTTTATGTGTGTGTATTTGTCTCTGTGTGTATATGTGTGTGTGTTTGTATGTATGTGTCTCTGTGTGTATGTTTGTATGTGTGTAGGTGTATATATGTGTTTGTGTATGTGTGTGTGTGTCTGAGTGTATATGCATATGTATGTGTGCATATGTGTGTTGTTTGTGTGTCTGTGTGTTTATGTATATATATATATATGTATGTGTGTGTGTCTGTGTATATGTATGTGTTTGTGTGTGTATTTGTGTGTATATATGCATATGTATGTGTGTATGTGTGTCAGTGAGTGCATGTGTATATGTATGTGCATGTCTCTGTGTGTATATGTGTGTGTTTGCGTGTCTGTGTGTATATATATATGTGTTTGTGTCTATGTGTTTGTGTGTGTGTGTGTGTATGAGAGTGTGTGTGTGCACATACCATGTGGAATCCGCAGAATAGCTAACTTGCTGAAGTTGCTTTTGTCTTCCCATATCCTGGTGGGTCTTGGTTAAGGAACTGAAATCCTAAGGCTTGGCAGAGTCCCTGCTCTCTCTCTATGTCTCTCTCTCTCTCTCTCTCTACACACACACACACACACACACACACACACTCTGCCCCCTCACTGCTGTTAACCGACTTCTCTCTATTCAGCCCTCACAGCTTTCTGTGTGTGTGTGTGGGGGGGGGGTTTGGCCAAATAAAAGATTAAAAATTAAATCAGATTTATTCATTCCATCTGTATCTTTTCTACAGGTGTGTGTGTGCTTCGTCCCCTCAAAGGTCAGAAGAGGAGATTAGATCCCCGATGCTGAAGTTACAGGTGAGATGGTTGTGAGCCACCACTGGGGGTGGGAATCCAACCCGGCCTTTCTGCAAGAGCGACAGTAAAGTGCTCTCAGCCACTGCGCTGCCTCGCCAGGCCTTTTTGGGTAAAATTTAAATGATATCAGAATAAAAGATTCAAGAAATTTCAATGCCAGTGGAGTGATTTCCTTTCTTCTCGGTGATGAAGGGGTCCATGCTGGTTCAACTTCTCTCAAGCAAGATAAAACTGGCTTCCCTGGATGCTTTTGAACATTAGTCCAGAAGACTTGGGGACAATGGATAGCTAAAATGAAATCTGGAGGTGGGTGGCAGGGTGCAGTCCAGAGGAGGAGGTAAGGGGATCTCTCTCAAGAGTTCGAGGCCAGCCTGGACTACAGATCGAGTTCCAGGACAGCCAGGGCTACACAGAAAAATCCTGCCTCGAAAAAAACAAAAACAAAAACAAAAAAAACAAAAACAAACAAACAAAAAAAAACATGAAAAACAAACACACTGGCCGCGTTCCCTGCCCCGGGCTGCCAGTGGACACCTTTGCTCAGCCAATGAATCTTCTCCTTGGCTTGTCCTCTTCCAGGCCTTGTGTGATCCACAGGGCAAACCGACTGCCGCGCTCTGCAAACCCAACCTCCCACACGAGGGCTGAAGTTCTTGGAACCCTTAAAAAATACCAGTGAACTTCAGGAAGTAAGGCACGCACGCAACTCTCTTCCAGAAAGAGGTCAATGGTCGCAGGATCGGAGGAAACACCACCATGACCCCGGGACTTCCTGCCCACACACTCGGCATCATCCCAAAGTTCAAAAAGTTCAACCGGCTCACAAACGGACATCCGGCCGCCGGATGGGGGGTGAGATAGGGATGTGGCTCAGTGGTAGAGTGCTCGCTTACCTACCTCGGGGGAGGCCCTGGCTTCTAGCTCTAACCCTGCAAAGAAAAAAATTAATCAAATGAAACGAAAATAAAGCAGGCTTTTAAAAAAAAGAAGAAATCTATTTCCCTGGGGTCTGGTTCTGTCGTCCCTCCCCCCCCCCCCATGACCGAAAATCAAAAAACGTCAATGCAACTGGTCAAACCAAGACTGCCTGCAGAGATATAGCGTGCTTTCCTAAAGATATTAAACAAGAACTGCAAACAGCAAACAAATGTGCAGATGTGCTTCCTGGAGACCCAGATGTCTCTTACCTATTAGCATTCCTCTCTTACCCCCACCCCCCACCCCCAGCTAAACAGTTTCACCTCATAAAACCAGTTTCTTTATTATTTGGTTAAAAAAGAAACAAAACAAAACAAAATAAAACAAAACAAACAAAACAAAGGAGCCGGAGAGATGGCTCAGCAGTTAAGAGCACTGACTGCTCTTCCAAAGGTCCTGAGTTCAAATCCCAGCAACCACATGTGGCTCACAGCCATTGGTAATAAAATCTGAAGCTCTCTTCTGGAGTGTCTGAAGACAGCTACAGTGTACTCACATATAATACAAAAAATCTTTAAATTTTAAATTTTTTTATTTGATATATTCTTTATTTACATTTCGAATGATTTCCCCTTTCCTGGATCCCCCTCCCTGAAAGTCCCATAAGCCCTCTTCCCTCCCCCTGTTCCCCAATCCACCCTTTCCTGCTTCCCTATCCTGGTATTCCCCTACACTGCTGCACTGAGCCTTTCCAGGACCACAGGCCTCTCCTTCCTTCTTCTTGGACTTTGATATGTGAATTGTGTCTTGGGTATTCCAAGCTTCTAGGCTAATATCCGCTTATCAGTTTGTGCATACCATGAGTGTTCTTTTGTGATTGGATTACCTCACTTAGGATGATATTATACAGTTCTATCCATTTGTCTAAGAATTTCATGAATTCATTGTTTTTTTTGTTTTGTTTATGTTTTTTTGTTTTTGGTTTTTTTTCGAGACAGGGTTTCTCTGTGTGGCTCTGGCTGTCCTGGAACTCACTCTGTAGACCAGGCTGGTCTCGAACTCAGAAGTCCAACTGCCTCTGTCACCCAAGTGCTGGGATTAAAGGTGTGTGCCACCACTGCCCGGCTCCAATTCATTGTTTTTAATGGCTGAATAGTACTCCATTGTGTATATATACCACATTTTCTGTATCCATTCCTCTGTTGAGGGACATCTGGGTTCTTTCCAGCTTCTGGCTATTATAAATAGGGCTGCTATGAACATAGTGGAGCATGTATCCTTATTACATGCTGAGGAATCCTCTGGGTATATGCCCAGGAGTGGTATAGCAGGGTCCTCTGGTAGTATCATGCCCAGTTTTCTGAGGAACCGCCAGACTGATTTCCAGAGTGGTTGTACCAGCTTGCATCCCCACCAGCAGTGGAGGCGTGTTTTTCTTTCTCCACATCCTCGCCAGCACCTACTGTCTCCTGAGTTTTTGATCTTAGCCATTCTGACTGTGTGAGGTGAAATCTCAGGGTTGTTTTGATTTGCATTTCCCTGATGACTAAGGATGTTGAACATTTCTTTAGGTGTTTCTCAGCCATTCGATATTCCTGAGGGGAAATTCTTTGTTTAGTTCTGTACCCCATTTTTAATGGGTTACTTGGCTCTTTAGAGTCTACCTTCTTGAGTTCTTTGTGTATCTTGGATATAAGCCCTCTGTTGGATGTGGTGTTGGTAAAGATCTTTTCCCAATCTGTTGGTTACCGCTTTTGTTCTTTTCACAATGTCCTTTGCCTTACAGAAATTCAGTAATTTTATGAGGTCCTATTTGCCAATTCTTGATCTTAGAGCATAAGCTATTGGTGTTTTGTTCAGGAAAATTTCCGCTCACATATAATAAATAAATAAATCTTTAAAAAAAAAACAAAAACCAAAAACCCCAAATCCCAAAAAAACCTTTGGGCTATCAAGATGGCTCAGTGACTAAAGGGGCTTGTCACCAAGCGGGATGGCCTGGGTTCAATTTCCTGACCTACACGGTGTGGGAGAGTGACCCATCTGCAGACTGTCCTTTGACCTCCACACTCACACCTGGCATATGCTCTCCAGCACATGTGCGCACACATACACACATACACACACACACCACACAGACAACTAAACAAACAAATGTGATATATTTTTAGAAGAATAATACTCTCCAAAACAAGATAAACCCCAAGCTAACACATTTTACTAATTTTTTTTTTATTTTCTGAGACAGGGTTTCTCTGTGTGGCCCTGGATGTCCTGAACTCACTCTGTAGACCAGGCTAACTTTGAACTCAGGGATCTGCCAGCCTCTGCCTCCCGAGTGCTGGGACTAAAGGCGTGCGCCACCACTGCCTGGCTTTTCTTATCTTTTAAACTTTACTTAATTTCAAGATTTTCTTACTTTTTCAACCTTGTAAATTACACCGTTTGAAAAGTATAGCTTAGGAAGCTACAGGGCTGCGTATGTAGCCGCTATAAACACAACTAAGCCGTTTCTCCCCTTACCTAGCCAGCACTTTTTGCAAGATTAACATTCAAATTTTATTTCACAAGAGAAATGAATTTTATGTAAGAATTTGTTCTTCATCCTTTGCTGGATCGTTTAAGAAAGCTTGGGTATTTTTCTCCTCCCTCCCTCCCTCCCTCCCTCCCTCCCTCCCTCCCTCCCTCCCTCCCCAGAAGGGTCTTGCTATGTAATTTTGGCTAGCCTCAGACTTGAGAAAATCCTCCTGCTTCAGACTCCAAAGTGTGAGAATTACCTCCACCCATCTTCTATTTCAGAGTTTTAATTTGGAGGCCAGGGGGATGACTCCACTTGCCCCACACCTGATCCGGGTTTGATCCTCGGGACCTCTATCTGGAATGGGAGAGCGAATGACCACAAGTTCTCCCTGACCTCCACAGGAGTGCAAAGGTAGAGACACATGCACACCTGTGTGCATGTTCACACTCGCACACTCAGAATAAATGGCCCTAAGTGTTTAAAAGTTCCAAGTTTTCTTTATGAGACTATGTCACCCCAAACATTCAACTTCCTCTGGTTTCCGGACAGGTTCTTATTTTTGAAGCCCAGGCTGGCCTTGAACCTAATCTTTCTGCCTCGGCTTCCTAAGTGCTGGGCTCAGCGGTATGCACCACTGAGTCCAGTCTTTTTCATCTTACTTGGTGTGTTTGGGCTGTCCTCAGTGTGGTGGTGTTTTGGTTTGCTTGTTTTGTTTATTTGTTTGCTTGGTGTCGAAATTGTGGCTCTCCCACAAGCAAAGTGCACATGAAAATGGTGGTACCAAGCATGCTGAATTCTGTGTCCGCTCTTCAGAACAATTTCTACACCTGGTTAGCTGATTGTCAGGCACGAACCAGAGGCAGCCCCCACCTTCAAAGTGCTTACTTAGTCTGCTCTGCAGATGCAGACAGGCCAGTCAGAGCTATAGGAGCAGCAGGGACAGTCCGGACGGATGCTTGGCTTGAGATCACAGCAGTGGGTCTTAGCAAGGGGGTGGGCATGGATTTTGTAGGTAAGACCCCAGACACACCTCTAAATACCTTGTGAGGCACAAAACACTGGATATTCCCCCCCCCCAATCACTACAAAGACTTGTCTAGCTCCAAATGTCAATAATTCTGAGGTAGAAAAACTGACGTAAAAAGAAAGAGGAACTGGGATTTGTGAGCAAAATAAAAGGGAAAGAGGGGCTGGAAAGACGGCTAGGGCTGCCAAGGTGGTCGCCATAGCAGCAGGAGGATGGACCCCGTTCATATCTCCTGCACTCATGTGACAAAGAGGCACACTGGCTCACACCTACATACACTGGATGATGCAGGGGGATCATCCTCTTGGCTTGCTAGTGAGCCAGGGTAGCCAGTGACTCAGTGAGACCCTGAGCCCAAAAATAGGGTAGTGTGAAGCCAGTCTCACCGCACTCGTACACACACAGACACACACACAGACACACACACGCACACACACACACACACCACCTCACAAACGGGAGAGGTCTCGGAACAAGACAGGGCTGCAGCTGAGACGGGGATAAACAAGAAGAGGCAGCAATGGTACTAAGCTGATTATCTTTTCTCTTTCATCCCACCCACACGAGTGACTCCTGCTCAGTGACTCATCGTATTTCCTGGTATCAGAAAACAGGCTCCGGTCTCAGGACCCCCCACTTCCAGATGCCCTCCCTGCTCAGGTGTAGTTCCTCCCAGGGCTGGCAACCCATCCATGGAAGCAACAAAGGACTCAGTGTTCAGAGAGGCCGTCACAGACAGTCGGAAGAGCAAGGACCACGTTTTAGGATGCCATGGGAACCAGCTGCGCTGGTAGGTACAGTTCTTACATAACTGTGCACGCGGGAGTGCTTAGTCCAGGGAGGGGCCACGCTGAAGCCGCGGTACCCAGGCTCGTCCTCACGTCTTCAGCATGAATGAGCTTTCTTTCCTCATGCAAGGAAAATGGCTTGCTGAGACCCTCTCGATTTTTGGAACTAGGTCCACATTCCAGGCAGGATGAGAGGAAAGGAAGTAAAGCCAACAGGTAAGAGGTGAAAGGCTTCCGGCGACGTCCTCGCCACTGAATAAACTTCCTGGAGTCCTCTCCGCCTCCGAACTTGCCCTGACACATCGGTTCAGACCGCACCACACAGCCGCCTTCAGTTTCCCGAGAATCTGGAAGCATAGACAGGAAAACGGACACGATCGATACTCCACAGGCGCCGAGGGGGCCTTTCCAGCGCTTTTGTGTCCATGATGAGACAGCCTGAGGCTGAGCTCGGCCTTCGTGAGAATGGTGGAAGACACCAGTCTCCCAGCGCGACTGAACCAATGTGCCGCCATTTAAAGTGTGCTGCAGGCTAGCATGGTGGAACAGGCCTGAATTCCCGGCCTCGGGAGGAGGAGCCACAAGGATTGTGACTCTGAGGCCAGTAAGCCATGCTCTCAAAGAAATGAATGAATGACAGAAAGGAAAGAGGAAGGAAGGAAGAAAGGGAGGGAGGGAGGGAGGCAGGATCTTTTAGGAAATCTGGTAATTCAATTGCTATCCAAAGGGCCCCGAGTGGAACTTGGTGGGTGAGTGTGTGCTTCGGAGGGACTCTGGCCAGCCTGAGCGTGGTGACCGCGGCTCTGGCAGCCTCGCCCATCCCTTCCAGTCCTTCTGCCTTGCTACAAACCGTTAGATCACACTCCTAAAGCTGGCCACAAGGTCCATTCCCGGACTTGGCCACCTCCTCCTCCCGAGGCTGACCACCCCAGGTCCTACTATCGAAGTATTGAAGTCTAGCAATCAAGAGCCCCCTTTGAGTCACCTAATTAACACAACCAGTCAAAATATACCACCTCATCCTAGCTTGTCCTAGCCCATTCTAACACACACCTCCCCTTCGTCTTCTTAAAAGTGACATCTGCAAGGCCCTTTGCTGCTGTTTTTCTGCCTGAGTCAGAAAGTACCCACTTTAACTTTTCTTCCCTGCTTAATAGGGAAAAACGGATGTCTGGGTGTGGTTTGTGTCTAATTCGGGGTCCGAAAGGGAACCCCCAATGTGCGGAGGCCTCCTTCATGATTAGCATGTACATGGCCCCAGGTTGGTATCCAAGCACGATGGTGATGATGACGATGACGACGATGATGACAATGATGATGATGATGATGATGAGAAAATCATTGGTACTGTAATAAACAGAAACTGTCTTCTAAGAAGAAACTATAATTCACTTCTTATTTCCTACTACTCAGCCATCTCGTGGTTCCTTTGTTTCGTCTTGTTTAGTTTATACGCAGTACGGAGTCCAGAATGGCTTTGAAATCATGGGTGTGTACTTTCTTACGGAATCCAGCTACATGGCGGATACTTGTAAGTCACTTTATCGGGAACGCAGGGTTTGGATATCTGCTCACCTCCAACTCGTGGCTGGCCACCTGACCTGCCTGCAGCCACACAGCCAGTCCGGTCGGTTCAGCCGGGATCTCCTTCACCTTTGACGCTTCCTCTTAGTAATTTTCCATCGCCGACTTCTCTCCTGCTTTTGCACTGAAAAGCCCTGCTTGGCCATGCCGTGTCTAGAGTTGAATCCGATCTGTCTCCCAGCTCCAGGATCCATCGGTCCACCCTCCATCTACAGGGAATAAAGTCTGACAAGACGTCTTAAACAGCACAGGGCGTGTTTTCCTCAACACCCCTGTAGATTTTTAATTTGATAATTAAAATGGCTTGTAATAAATGTAAATATTTCCAAGGATGTTGTTTCATTTTTTTTAAATTAAAAATAAATCGGCGGTGCCACAGCTTGGACATGCTGAGCGCATACAGAGTTATGGTCTCAGGCTCCACATAGTAGGTCTTTTCCTCCTCATCTTGGCCTCCACCCTCCTCCTCATTTTCATTCTCCCTTTCTCTTTTGTTTTTGAGACAGAGTCTTATGTAGCCTAGGCTAGCCTCAAACTCACTTTGTAGCTGAGGATGACCTTGTACTCTGGCTCTCGCTGCTTCCATTTTCTGAATGCCGGGGTTCACAGGCACGACACAGCAGGGGCAGTTTTTGCAGAACTGAGAAGTGAGCGGCTCAGGCAGCCCCTACCAGCCGAGCCCCTAGTTCCCCTCCGCCCTCCCCCACTCCCCCTTTGTGTAGCTGAATCTCCAACTCAGGCTCTCAAAGGTATTACATTACACAAGTATTCTGTAAGTTTTAACCCCAGGCTTATCATATAACGTGTCCATGTGTAATTTCACTTATCTTAATTGTAAACTTTTCTTACTCTTTAAACTCCGCGGTGGAGTGCATCCTTTGCGGAATCCTGCTGAGAAAGCCACGCGGGTCATATATGTAGCCATTGTGAAAACTCTGGAGAAGTCACACCCAGGGCTTTCCTAATAAACTCACTGACTTCGCCCTGTTCCTGCTCACCCTGAAATTCTTTCCCACAGCATCACTAAGGGTTTCCCTGAGGGCTGGACCCGAAGCGGGAGGGAGCTCCTCAGGCTGGTAGAGACTGTGTTGAGCTGTGGTGGCCTGATGATACTAAGAAAATGAAATAAAACGTGAGAACCCACCAAAAAAGAAAAGGAAAAAAACAAAACAAAACAAAACAAAAAAAAAGCCGGGCGGTGGTGGCGCACTCCTGTAATCCCAGCACTTTGGAGGCAGAGGCAGGCGGATTTCTGAGTTCGAGGCCAGCCTGGTCTACAAAGTGAGTTCCAGGACAGCCAGGGCTACACAGAGAAACCCTGTCTCAAAAAAACAAAAAAACAAAACAACAACAACAACAACAAAAAAGTGTGCAGGGAGCATGGGCGTCAGTGGCCCTCATCACCACGGTCAGCCATGGCGGACCAAGGCTCAGTGGGCCAAGGCTGGCCCGGTCTGAGAGCAGCGGTTCCCAGAATCAAGCACTGGGGTGGGAGTGGGGGCAGGGCAGAGACAGGCAGAGCGCCTTAGCCTGCCAGCCTCGAGGGACAGATGCAGGGTCGGTGAGGGACCCCGCCTCAAAAGAGAAATTGGGTAGAAAGTGATAGAGGAAGACACCTGCCATCAGCCCCTGGCCTCTGTACACACACTAATGGGCATGCGCACAGCACCCCCCCCCCCCACACACACACACAGGAGCAGCCGCTCACACTGTCACCCCCACACATACCTGTGTGTGAGGGGTCACACGTTCTGAGGCTGAAGACTGAACTCTCACATGATAGATTGCATACATGTACAAACATGAGAATTTATTTAGCAAGTAAGGACAGTAAGGTTGAGAGCTTGTCCTTCCCTCCCTCCCTCCCTGCCTCCCTCCCTCTCTGACAGGATGCACCCCTCCCCCCAGTACCCAGGCTGTCTTTGGCCCCCTTTTTCTGCCTTGACGTCCAGATGGCTGTAGTAACTGGGTCAAGGTGCCACACCCAGCCTGAAGGCCATGTTCTCACTTCTGGAGCACAGAGCTAAGGACAGAAAAGAAAGGGGAGCTGGAGAGAGGGCCCAGCAGTTGAGAACAGGCACTGCTTCTGCAGAGCTTGGTCCCCAGCGCCTGCCCAGGTCAGGCAGCTCACAACTGCCCTCCTCTCCAGCTCCAGGGGCTTCTAGGCCTCTGGTCTCTAGGGCGCCAACGTGTGTGCATATACCCAAACACATATACACTGAAAAATTAGAAAAATCTTAAAAAAAAAAAGATCTGAAGGGAGAGGGTGAGACTACACCTTTCGAGCTGACACAGGCACTCAAGGGGCAGAGGCGGGGGGAGGGGGGGGCAGGGGGATCCCCTGTGGTTTGAGGCCAGGACCACCAGAGCCACAGAGTGAGACCCTGTCTCAATATACATATATACTTTTTGGTGTCCAGTTAGAATTGGAGTTATTAAAGTGAATTCAGAGTTTTTAATATATAACACTGATCAACACGGAAGGAAATGTAGTTATCAACATCTTGTCATAGCTATTGGTATGCAGATAGCACATGCGTCTACATACTGAGCCCCAGGCCAGCCTGGCTGCGTAGTAGAATCTTGTCTCATAAAGATGATAAAAGGGCCCGGAGTGGTGGCCCAGTGTTCAAGAGAACGTCCTGCTGCCCTTTGCTTCCCAGCACCCAACAGCAGCGCCTGTTTGTCTATCTGTAACTGAGTTCCCGGGGACCCCCAGACGCGTGCATATGCTGTACAGACATACAGACAGGAAAAACACCTGCAAGCATTAAAAAATAAAATAAAACAAAACAAAAAAATTAAAATGGAAGGAAAGAAGAAAGAAAGGGAAGATCCTTTGGGCCAGGCGTGAGTCACTCAGCCAGAGAGCTTCCCTCGGATGTGCCACACCCTGTTCCTTCCATCCCCGGAGTTTGTGCAGTGGCTGATTACAAGACTAGACCTGGACTGAGAGCAGAGGGGAGGTGGTTCAGTGTGTAGGAGCCCGGCTGCTCGCACAGAGAGCCCGTCCCATTCCCAGCACCCACAGGGTGTCACGACTGTCAGTGACTCTTTTTTTTTTTTTTTTAAAGATTTATTTATATGAGTACACTGTAGCTGTCTTCAGACACAGCAGAAGAGGTCATCGGATCCCATTACAGATGGTTGTGAGCCACCATGTGGTTGCTGGGAAATTGAACTCGGGACCTCTGGAAGAGCAGTCAGTGCTCTTAACCGCTGAGCCATCTCTCCAGCCCCTGTCTGTGACTCTTGTTCCAGAAGATCTGTTACATTCTTCTGGGTTTGGAAGGCAGACATACATGCAGACAAAGCACTCATATACATAAATAACAAAAAAATAAATAAGAGAGATTTCCTAAATATATATATGTATATTACAAACATACATACATATATATATATATACATATATATATGTATATATATATACATATATATATTTAAAATGTCAAAAACGGTCAAAAACTGAGGGAGAGAGCAGGTGTTATGGCTCAGTCGTAGAACAGTTGGGGAGTATGTATAAGGGCCTGGATTCCAGGGCAGCACGAGGGGGAGAGTTATAGGGACAGAGCAAAAGGGACCCCTTAAGGCAGGTCTGGAAAGGTGGCTCAGTGGTCAAGGGCACTTCCGGGTCTTCCAGAGGACTCGGGTTCAGTTCTTAACACATACAGGACTGTTGACAACCACTTGCAGCTCCAGCTCTAGGGGGTCTGATGCCCGCTTCTGAACTGCATGCAGGTGGTGCACACACACACACACAAGCAGGCAGAACACTCATACACATAAGATAAAAGTAACAACTGAGGCAGGGGGATTTCTGTGAGGCCAGGCTGGTCTACAAAGCCACTTTCAGGCCAGTGTCAGGTACATAGGAGACCTTGTGTCAAGGTAATAAAATTTACAAGCTAAAAATAAGTAAAAAGATATTTGTAAATTTAAAATTTAATGAAAATAAATGATGATGATGATGATAATGATGACGATGACGATGATGATGAAGAACACCAATTGTCTAGAAGGGGTTCCAGCATTTGGGAGATCCAAGCCCTGTCAGGCTTTGATCCGAGAAGCCTACAATTCAACCTTGTCTTCCTTTAGCCTCTCTGAGATGGCGGATGTGCACGTGAACGGGAAGGAACGGGATCGCTCAGTAATGAGGCCGTCTCCCGCTCAACTCCATCACCACCAGCTCTGAGCTCTCTGGGGAGGATCCTCAGCCTGAGGATGCAGCTCCTGAGAGGGAAGCTCGGGTGAGGGGAGGTCTTCCCCTGAAGGCTGCTTGAACTGGCTTTGTGAGGGAGCGGAAGCACTGCCTCCAAGGTGCCGCTCTCCCAGGCCTCCGGCTCCTGGGAAGAGTTTCTCTGCAGGCGCCCTGAACTTGCTCTGTGTAGAGGGTTCCTACACCCTTGGTCTAGTTTTAGAAACAGGCTCTCCCTATGTGGTGCAGGCCTGGCATTCCTGGAGCAAGTGATCTTCCAGCTTCAGTTTCCACAGTAGCCATGCCACTTGTCTGAAATTTTGTTCTAAAAGCACTAGTTAAGGCAGTGAAATATGGGGGGGAGGGGGGGGGTAAAATTACAAACAACACATTCATTTATGTAAATAGTATCTGGGATTAACCTGCCTCCGCCTTCTGAGTGCTGGGGTTAAAGGCACGCACCACCACTACCTGGCTTTGATTTGGCTTTTTAATTGCACTAACATATATAGACAATTTAGCATTTTCAGCATCCCTAAGCCTACAGTTTGGTGGCATTAATCACTTTGCAGTGTGCAGGCGAGTCCATGAAGCAGCCACGTCTCAGGTGCTTTGTGGCTCGTCTCAGCTCTCCTAAGAGACAGTGTCTCCTCTGCTGGTTCAGGCCGTCGAGCCCCACTTCTCTTTGACTTGTGTTTTGACTCCATATTTCGCTTGCTCGTCGCTGCTTCTTGCATGTCACAGAAGCTGGGGACTTTGTAGTTCATCTAGTTTATATCAGTTGCGTCTTGTGGAGGTTTTAAAACAGTAATGGTGTCTGATGCAAGCCGTATCTCCTTAATCTTGGGCAGAGGATATGAAACCATTCAAGAGTCTGCACTTAACTGTTGAAGGTTTCGTAAATGGCAGTTTGCAGCCGGTCAAGTTACTGCTTTCGGGATGATTTGAATTGTTTGCCAGAAAGATAAAAAGCCTTGAAAATATATATATATGAAGAAGTGAAAAGTCCACAATCCACGTCTACCCCCCTAATCACCACCAAAATAGAAGCTACCAAAGGCTTCTCCCCTGGCCCGCATCTGGGGCTTTGTCCCCCCACACAGTCAGTCACTGTGCCCCGCGGGAATCGACCCATTCTTTTATTTTTCTAGTCTCTTCTCCTTCCTTCCCCTTCCTTCTCTTTGTTAATTCTTTCCCAGCAGTGGTAGGGTCCCATGATTACTGAGCCAACGCTCTGACTGCTGAACCCACGTCCCCAACTCTGCCTCTTCTTTCTGTGCCTAATGGTGTGTTCTGATCGCCATCACTGTGCTGTGCGTGGGAGCATGCTGTGAGCAGGCGTGCACACGGCCTGTCACAGGTCAGAGGCAACTCTCCCACATTGCTTTTCTCCTTCTCCCTTTCGTGGCTTCCGGGGATCAGCTCGGGACTTCTTTACCTCCAGGAGCCAGGGCCTCCACAGGCTGAGTCACCTCTTCCTCTCCTAAAGGCTTTGAATGTCAGTGTTCCTGGGGGTTTCCGGCACAGCCAGGCAGTCTCTTGGCAGCATTCAATCCTGATACATTGAAAGTATATGCCACAGTCAAGCGACTTTCCCCAGCGCCTCTCACAGATGTATAAGGTCCTTTCACGTGGGTCTCTACCCGGAGAGTAGTTGGACCCTCCAAAGACGTCTCTGGAAAGAGCCCACAGCCAGCGGCGAGTCTCCTGTCTCTAGGACCCAGCAGCTCACAGCCCAAGGGATGCCTGGTTCTTGTCCTACAGCACCTTTGAGTCCTTGCCTATACGAGCCCCCTCCTCCACCCAAACAGCCTGTTTTAAGGGAAAGGTCGCTGGTTTCCCCTCATCATGTGGACAGAGAAAATGGAAGCTGGAAGGCTCACAGCCCCGTGGTTCTCCATGTCAGTAGGGACGCCTTTGGAGGGTCCAACAACCCTTTCACAGGTGTCCCACATCAAATATCCTGCACATCAGATATTTACATTATGACTCATAACAGTAGCAAAATTACAGTTTAGAAGTAGCAATGAACGTCATTTTATGGCTGGGGGTCACCACAACATGAGGAACTGTAGCAAAGGGTCTCAGTGTCAGGAGGGCAAGAAGATTTAAAGGGTGGACGGAAAGAGGCCGTGCTGTTAGTTTTCCTCCCTGGCGAAGTATATTTATAATTATAAATTATATTTATAATTTCAAGGAGCCAATCTGAACCATCACTTAGAACTCTTTGAAGTTTGGCATAATTTCCATTTGCCAACTAGCAATTTTACTCATCTTTGAACATGGAGAGCCTGGTATGTGCCAAGCACGGAGCAGGAAGCAGTATCTGCTTGCAAAGGTTCAGTTTTGTAATCTAGGGAACTTAACACCTGTAGTTACTTCCAGAAAACAAACATGCATCTGTGAGCTGTCTCAGGTTTCTCCGGTTTTAATATCTTAATCTAAAATTGCTCTTACTTCTGTCTGCTGCCTCCTCTTCCAAAAGAGCCTGTCTCTTTTCCTTGGGTGACTCGGGTGACCAAGAACCAGAGCCTGGATAGATCAGAGATCTAAGGTAAAACCAAACTTTGCTGGTTTAAAACAAACAAAACAAAACAAAAAACTCAACCAATCAACCAACCAACCAACCAACCAACCAATTCTAGCCTCCTGAGTGACTTTGCCACAGGCCAAGGGATTCAGGGTAAAGCCCAGTTCTGTTTTCACAAGGAATAATTTATTTTTTCCTCATTAAAAAAATGCTAATGTGGGGGCTGGAGAGATGACTCAAGTGGTTAAGAGCACTGACTGCTCTTCCAGAGGTCCTGAGTTCAATTCCCAACACCCACATGGTGGCTCACAATCATCTGTAATGGGATCCGATGCCCTCTTCTGGTATGTCTGAAGACAGCTGCAGTGTACTCACATACATTAAATAAAAATAAATAAATAAATAAATAAATAAATAATAAAAAAAAGCCGGGCGTGGTGGCGCACGCCTGTAATCCCAGCACTTGGGAGGCAGAGGCAGGTGGATTTCTGAGTTCGAGGCCAGCCTGGTCTACAGAGTGAGTTCCAGGACAGCCAGGACTACACAGAGAAACCCTGTCTCGGGAAAAAGAAAAGAAAAAAGAAAAAAAAAAAAGGAAAAAGAAAGAAAGAAAAGAAAAGAAAAGAAAAACCAAAACAACCTCATGCATGGGGATGGGGAGAGAGGTGGGAGTGAGAATGGAAACCAGTGGGGGCGTGTTCTCTGGTGACTAGCTGGAGGCCTTGGATGGGGCGGGGCACTGGGGGGTAGGATGGCAAGGCTATGGGAGAATCCCTAGCTGAGATTCCTACCAGAGGGGGATATAGGGCCTGGAGTGGCCACCTCCTGTAGCCAGGCAGGACTTCTAGAGGAGGGAGCAGGACATTAATCCACGCAGAAAACCTTCAATCCAAAATTTGTCTTGCCTACAAGTTGTGCGGGGATAAAGACGGAGGAGACCGATGTAGCCAACCAATGCCCGGCCCATCCTGAGGTCCATCCCTCGGGAGAGAGCCAACCCCTGCCACTGTTAATGATATCCGCTATGCGTGCAGTCAGGAGCCTAGCACAACTGTGTCCTGAGAGGCTTCCTCCAGCAGCGCATGCCCGCAGATGCAGAGACCCACGGCCAAGCGTCAGGGGGAGCTGGGGAGTCTTGTGGAAGAGTAGGGGACAGACATGGGCAAGCTGAAGGGGTCAAGGACACCCCAAGAAGACCCACAGAGTCAACTCACCTGGGACCACGGGGCTCACGGAGGGAACCTGCAGGAGAGGGACTTGTGCTCCGCACGCAGTTGTAGCAAACGTGGTCTTCGTGGTCTTCGTGGGATCCTCTAACAAGTGGGGTGGGGTTGACTTGGTCTCTGTTCCCTGCCTTTGGGTTCCCCTCCCCCTCCCTAGACTGCTTGGTCCGGCCTCAGTGGGAGAGGATGTGTGTAGTCCTGCTGAGACTAGATGTCCTAGGGCGGGGTGGTAGCTAAGGGGGGGGGGCTCCCCTTCTCTAAGGAGGAGAGGGGGCAATGGGGGAAGGATTTGTAAGGGTGGGACTGGGAAGAGGGGGGCTGTGATTGGGATGTAAAGTGAATAAAAAATAAATTATTGGAAAAAGGAAAAAACAAAAAACAAACAAAAAAAAAAAAAAAAACAACTAAGGTAGGGGCTGGACAGACGGCTGTGTGGGTAAGGAACGCCCAGCACCCAGGTGAAGGGTTGGCCAGGCTGAGCTTGCTTCCAGTGGTGGAGAGCAAAGCCAGGCAGACCGGGGAAGTTTAATTGCAGCCACCACGGCTGGCCAGCATAGCCCTAGGGGCAAGCTTCAAGTACACTGTCTCAAGAGAATGAGGCTGAGGACACCCCTCCCATTCCCTGAAACCATTTCCACCCCGCCCACTCCCATTCCCCAAAGAAAGAAACAGTCGAGGCTGGAGGCATGGCTCGGTGGGATCTCTAGTTCCACAGATAAAGTGGGCCAAGGGAATGGTGGAGTGGTAGAGTGTGAGGTTCTGGGGTCAGGCTCCAGCACAGCAAAACAAAGACAACAAAGGTGATAAAAGCTCAAAGGTGATAAAATGTGAAGAAAAATGAAACCATATGTAGTCTCACCATACAGACTTTTATTAATTCCTTATTACATGTTAACCAGGGTTCTACTGTTTTTTTTAAAGTTATTAATTAATTAATACGAAATAGGGTTTGATCTATAGCCCCAGCTAGCCTAGACCTCCCTATGTAGCCCAGGCTGGCCTCTAACAGGCAATAAACTGCTGAGATTACAAGCGATCACCACCCTACTACATTTAGTTTCACAATCATCTCATTTTCTAAAGACTCATTTTGTGAATTTTCCCCAGATGGTTGTGTGTGTGTGTGTGTGTGTGTGTGTGTGTGTGTCCGTTAACCCTAAGCCGGATATGCCACCAGTTCAATTTTCAACTGTGATAGGGGCCGACGTGGCACCGGACATTAAAATGTGGTAACGATCTGTAAGACTCGGTCTGGAAATCCCGTCTGTGAGGGCAGCCTGGCATTCCGGGTAAACAGCCTCAGCTGGGTGGGGACGCGTCTGCCGAGGACCCTGGACTCCAGCAGCCAGTGGTCGCCACCGTCCACCTACACTAAGGCCCAGCTTGCACGGCGGAGAACAGCTGTGTAGCCACGCTGGACACACCTCGCCCGCGTTGAGCCCGCCCCCGGGCCAACAGAACCAATAAGCGACGAATGTACCTGCGCGTCACGGAGCACCGACCAATCGTAGACGGCCACGACCCTAGAAAGGCTGGGCGCGGCAGGCGGCCACGGGGCGGTGGCGGCGCCGGCGTAGACGTTTCCTGGCTATGGTGGTGGTGGCAGCGGCGCCGAGCGCGGCCACGGCGGCCCCCAAAGTGCTACTCCTGTCTGGCCAGCCCGCCTCCGGCGGCCGGGCGCTGCCGCTCATGGTGCCCGGCCCGCGGGCGGCAGGGTCGGAGGCGAGCGGGACACCGCAGGCTCGCAAGCGGCAGCGCCTCACGCACCTGAGCCCGGAGGAGAAAGCGCTGCGGAGGTGGGCCCTGCGAGCGGGGCTGGGGCGCCGGGCGGCAGGGCAGGGACTGGGGTCGGGACCCTCTCGCGTGTGCCCGGCGGGGCTTAGATTCGCCTCTAGTTCCTATTCCTGGGGAGCGGAGCTGAGGTGGCAGCCCCTCCGAAGGTCCGTGTCAGGGGTGTGTGCAGGAGCGCCCGACCCGGGTACGGAAAGTGCCTGACGCCCAGTCTCCTGCAAACCTTGCTCTTTGTGGTCGCAGGGCAGGAACCGCTCCGGCTGTCATTGCAGCCGCTTGGGAACTCAACCCTGGGAACCGAGTCAACAGCCTCCCGCATCCCGAGAGTTAGGCTTGGGGAGGGACAGTTGGTAGCGCCCCCGCCGCCTTCCCGGATGTCGCTCTAGCAAGGAGCCTGTAGGACGGAATTGGAACCAGAAAGTAGCGGGGGAGGGAAGAAGCAGCAGCTTATGACGCAATGGGAATGTGTCAGTCCGGTGGTAAAATGAGATCCGGGTGGACAGCCACACGGGAGAGGATCAAGCAAGTCTTCAAGGCTTGTGCATAGAAAGCTGTGTGTGTGTGTGTTGATAGGAGCTTTAAGCGTGTTTACTACTGCTAAGCCTTATTCTCTAAAGTCAACGAAAGCACCAGCTGGCCACGTTTACAAATGAAGACACGAGAAAGCTGGAGATGACTCAGTTATGTTCCTTGTCTCCTCCCCAAGGAAACTGAAAAACAGAGTAGCAGCGCAGACTGCTCGAGACAGAAAGAAAGCCCGGATGAGCGAGCTGGAGCAGCAAGTAGTGGATTTGGAAGAAGAGGTAAAGGGATTTCAGGCCATGCTTCCAACCCTTCCATATCAGGGCCCATCCTGAGCCGCTTCAGCCCTTTAGAATACATCTCAAAGTGCCATTTAAAGTTTAACTAGCCTAGCAGATAGACGGGGAAAGCAGACATGACTCACCCTGGGCAGCTAATCCATGGCCTGCTCGGAGATTAGCTAGGTTGGATAGATCATTGACTGTTTAAGCTGCAGCGCCCTCTGGCTGTGGCAAAGGCTCACCAAAGCTGCCCTTCCTCCTAGGGTCCACCTGCTAACCAATCTTAGCAAGAACTATTGTTCTTTTGAAAGTTTTAATCATCAGCTGGTTCTTAAAATGTAAGTCATATCAACAGCGGCTTTTAAAAACCAATCGTCAGGTCTAGCCCGCCACCCCTACCGTATTGTCTACTCCGCGCGGAGTATTAAGTACCGTTAGGGCATTTCCAAACAGCTTGTTTTAGTTGATTGTTCTTTCCTGTCCTGTCCCCTGCCCCATCCTCTCACTCCTTGTATCCTTCCTGCTGTCAGTGCCCTTTTGTGCCCCTCCATCCCAGAGAGAGTTAGTTTAGTTAACTTTAGCTATTTCTAGCTTTTCTAGGCATTGCCACATTTACATCCATTTCTATGTGCATGTGCGCCCTGGTTTGAGTTTGGGTCACCTCACTTAATATACTTTCCAAATGTATACATTTTCCCTGCCGATTTTCTCTCTACAGATGAGTAGTGCCCACTGTGCGTCTACTTTTGTGCTTCACTGGGCATCTTTTGATGGGCATCTAGGCTGCCTCCATGTCTTTGCTATTGGACCAATACCACTATATTACAGGCAATGAACCACCTTGCCATACTTTTTTGTAAAAGGTGGTGTATTAACACACATGTAAATTAAAGCTGCAAGTGACCTTTTTTTTTTTTTTTTTTTTTTTTTTTTTTTTTTGGCTGAAATCTGGGAGTAGTACTTGCAGGCATTATGTTGTTTCTGACACCACTGAAAACACTATGGCTTTATTTTCTTCAGAGCTTGGCCTTGAATAAACTGTTTTTCCCCGCCCCGCCTCAGCCTGCTTGAGTGCTCCACGGCATTTTTCTGGGAGACAGCTTGATGTATCCCAGGCTGGACTCTGACTTGCTGTGTAGCCAAAGACGACCCAAAATTTGTTTCTCTTGCTGATATGTTCTAAGTGCTGGGATTGCAGGCGTGAGCCACCCATGTTAGTTTATGCAGAGCCGAAGGTAGAACCCAGGGCTTCAAGCCTGGGAGGGCAAGCCTTCTACCAACGCATCCGTACCTTTCGTGAGCCACCAGCAGCACAATGACTGCTGTGCACAAGCACAGGCTTCACCAGGTCGGTAGGAAACCACCTGCAGCAGAGCCCCCAGCGGGCTCTTTATGGAGTTTATGCGTTTTAATAGCCTCTTTTGTATTTTCTTACAGAACCAAAAACTCCAGCTAGAAAATCAGCTTTTACGAGAGAAAACGCATGGCCTTGTGATTGAGAACCAGGAGCTAAGAGCACGCTTGGGAATGGATACGCTGGATTCTGAAGAGGTTCCGGAGACAGAGTCGAAGGTAAATCTTGTGAGAACCGGTTGTGGCATCACCAGATTTGTGTTCTGGACCTCTGATCAAATCTTTTCTCTTCCTTTTTGTCTTTTTGAGACAAAGTCCCGCCCTGCACTCTTTTTTTGAGACAAAGTCTTAATGCCTGATTTTGGCTGGTCTTGAACTTGTGTCACTTCTGCTTCTAAGTAGTGGGACTACAGGCACGTGCCCCATGCCTAGCTGATCAATCCTGAGTTTTTCCTGTTTCCTTGAACTGAACTTAGGACCCTCTTGCCTTAGCTCCCCAAGTGCTGGAATTATCTGCATGACAGGTGGCTTGTTTCTTGGCCTTTTGTGGGGATAGAGTCTCATGTAGCCCAGATTGGCCTCAAACTTGCTATGTAGCTGATAATCCTCTTATCTCCACCTCCCAGATGTTACCATTACAGGCAGATGCTACTTTGTGTGGTTATGTAGGTGTGTATGTGTACATGGGTGTAGGTTTGTACACATCTCTGCTTACGTAGAGGTCTAAGGAGGATGTTGGGTGTCTTGTCCTGTCATTGTCTGTCCACCCTATTCCTCTGAAGCAGAGTGTCACAGCAGAGCTAGGCTGGTAGCCAGCAAGCCCTGGTGAGCCTCTTGTTTATGCCTCCCTTGGTACTGGGGATTTGAACTTGGGTCTTCAGGATTGCACAGCAGCACATCATATTCGGAATCACCTCCCCAGCTCCTTTCTAGTCTTTTGAAGAGGAGAGTCAGAGCTTTTGGCTGTGTGTTTACTCACTGTGGTCTTTCCTTTCAGGGGAGTGGAGTAAGGCTGGTGGCCGGGTCTGCTGAGTCCGCAGCACTCAGACTATGTGCACCTCTGCAGCAGGTGCAGGCCCAGTTGTCACCTCCCCAGAACATCTTCCCGTGGATTCTGACGCTGTTGCCTCTTCAGATTCTGAGGTAGAGCTCATTCTGCTTTACTAAAGTGCTACGTCACAGGCTCTAAGTGGCGTGCGACAGGCCTAGCCAGGCAAATGGAGAAGTTAGTGTTGGCGGGGTTGGGAGTAAGCCGTCATTTCCCTAGTCTTCAGTGGATTCTGTCATGGAGTAGGGGGAAGCTGTTTCGTGGGGGGGGGCCTGCGATCTGAGAGCGTAAGTCTGGTGGGTGGGTGGGTGGGTAGGTGGGTCGTGTATCTGAGAGCATAAGCCCTAAGTAACCCAGTATTGTGGGACCCAGTACTAAGAGTATTCCTGGTAGATTGACTGTCACATTCATTCTAATAGTGAACTCTTTTGTGTTTTGCCTCTTGTAGTCTGATATCCTTTTGGGCATTCTGGACAAGTTGGACCCTGTCATGTTTTTCAAATGTCCTTCCCCAGAGTCTGCTAATCTGGAGGAACTCCCAGAGGTCTACCCAGAAGGACCTAGTTCCTTACCAGCCTCCCTTTCTCTGTCAGTGGGGACCTCATCAGCCAAGCTGGAAGCCATTAATGAACTCATTCGTTTTGACCATGTATACACCAAGCCTCTAGTCTTAGAGATCCCCTCTGAGACAGAGAGCCAAACTAATGTGGTAGTGAAAATCGAGGAAGCACCTCTAAGCTCTTCAGAAGAGGGTCACCCTGAACTCATTGTCTCAGTGAAGAAAGAACCTTTGGAAGATGACTTCATTCCGGAGCTGGGCATCTCAGACCTGCTTTCGTCCAGCCACTGTCTGAGAGCTCCGTCCTGCCTGCTGGACGCTCACAGTGACTGTGGATATGAGGGCTCTGCTTCTCCCTTCAGTGACATGTCTTCTCCACTTGGTACAGACCACTCCTGGGAGGAGACTTTTGCCAATGAACTTTTTCCCCAGCTGATTAGTGTCTAAAGAGCCACATAACACTGGGCCCCTTCCCTGACCATCACACTGCCTAGAGGATAGCATAGGCCTGTCTGTTTCAGTAAAAGCCAAAGTAGAGGCTGTTGGCCTTACAAGAATTCATCTAAAGTATTTCAAACCTCAAATAGATTTCCAAGTATTGTCTTTTGACACTGTCTAAGGTATTCCAGTACTACAGCTTTTGAGATTCTAGTTTATCTTAAAGGTGGTAGTATGCTCTAAACAGCAGGGAGAGTCATTTGACAGTTCTCTCCCAGCCTGGCTTCAAATTATGTAGCTGAGGCTAGGCCAAAACTTCTGACCCTCTTGGCTCCAACTCCCAAGTGCTGCGCTTTACCAGGTGTGCACTGCCACACCTGCCTCTTGGCATGTCCTCAAGTGGGCTTGGGATTCAGAACGGCCCTTTATCATTTCTTTCCCCACTCAGCCTCCCAGGTTTCATTTCGCTTACTTCTACAAGCAGAGAAACACCAACCTGAGGGGGCTTGTTTTTCCTTATGTTCATTTTTAAATGAAGATGAATCTTTGTAAAATGAAAATTTACTATGTAAATGCTTGATGGAATCTTCTTGCTAGTGTAGCTTCTAGAAGGTGCTTTCTCCATTTATTTAAAACTACCCGTGCAATTAAAAAACCAAAACAAAATGCAGCATCCTGTTCTATGATTTCTAGGGCTGTTGTTATCCCTCTTTATTGTTTACTGTTTATCCAGCTAATGTGAGCATACCATTTTAAAAGTCACTGAAAGCTTTTTCCTCAGGCCAGCTGGCCCACATCAGTTACTGAGTGGCAGAGATGGAGCCTAGCCGCCTTTGTTTCTGGGTGGCTATCAAACCTGAGCCGTGCAGCGCGGGTACGGACACGCCAGCCACCGCTGAGCTGCCGCTTTTTAAGTGACTGTTTTGCTAGGATCAGGAAGTATCAGACTCCCCGATTTTAACTCTTGACACTTGAACTGAGTAACTGAAGGGTCAGATGATCAATTATAACTTGGAAAGGACTCTAGAGTGTCACTAGTAGCTGGATATCTGCCACCTTCTATGCACTGCAAGCTCATATTTCTCCTGATCCACTTTGGAAAGGTTTTAGTCCCTCACCGACTCTCAGTGTAGGCTGGGGATATCTTGTCTAGCATGCAGGAAGCCTTGGTTCCATTTCGAGAAACAAGCAAATTTATTCAGGAAGAAATCCACTACAGACCTCCAGACACGATAATATCCTCACTGCAGTCTGCCCTGGCAGAGAACTTCATTTTTCACTGATATAGACAGATTAACAATTTAGCATTTAAATATAATCTTCCCTATCAGTATTACTTTGAGGGTGATCAACATGACCCTACTGATAGAATTCTGAGTCTAGTCAGTAGGTTCAAGCAGGCTACGGCTGCAAACAATACAAGCTCATGTGTTGACTGCTGTGATAGGAAGGGTTTCCATGTGCACACCTCAGGGCAAGGACTTGGTTGGGAAGTCCACAGTGCTCAACGAGTTCACTCAGGCCAAGTTCTGGTGTTATGACTAGAAGCTATCTCATGAATACTTGAGGACCAATACAAGGGATAGTACAGGCAGATATCTGCTGACATCCATAGAGCATTAAGTGTTTCTAAGTTTAAACAAGTCATTTACATTTAAGAGCAGCACGTTCAAGTGGCTGCTGTACTAACAGGTGAGGACAGTATGTAGATTTTCAGGGTTCCATTTCCTGTACAGATGGCCAAAAAATACACCCATCAGCTTTGAGAAAACACCTGGTTTTCAAGAACATTTTCATACTGAAACACCAAGCTGCCTGACTAGATCTGAAAATCAACCTTTTTACTCTCTGAAACCAAATACTCTAGTAATAAGGTGTTATTCCAAAATCCAGACTAAAGGTGCAAGCGATGGCTGCAGACAAAATCCCCAGGCCTCACAACAGCTAGGCATCTGCTGCTGCTTTTCTGTCAGATAAGCTACTGGAGCTGGACGGTAGGCACATGGCCTACTCCAGGAGTATTTCAAGTTTCAATTCTTGCCTCCTAGAAACTCAATTGTTACTTTTGTGACCTTATTGAGATTATACATATATCTTTGTGGTTTTTTTTTTTTTTTTTTTTTTTTTTTTTTGCTTTTTGAGAATGGGTTCTCTGTAACCTTGGCTGTCCTGGAACTCACTCTGTAGACCAGGCTGGCCTCAAACTCAGAAATCCACCTGCCTCTGCCTCCCAAGTGCTGGGATTAAAGGCGTCCGCCACCACCGCCTGGCTATATTTTTGTATTTTGTGTGTATATGTTCCATGTATAGGTATGAATTCCCACGGGTACATGTGTTAGGCCAGAATCAACCTTATTGAGACAAGATCCCTCACTGAACCTGGAGCTCATAAGTTCAGGTAGACTAGCTGGCCAGTAAGCTCCAGGACTCTCCTACCTCTGTCTTCCAAAGTACTGGGATAATAAAGGTATACAACCCCCAACCCCCTTTAAAAATGAGTGTTAGGGATCTGAACTCAGAATGCTTGCAAGTCAAGCATTTTATGACTGACCCATCCCCCCTACGCCATTTGAGACAGGGCCTCTTGCAGTCCATGCTGGGCTCATGAGATGATCAATATGCGACAATGACTCTGAATCTGGGATCTTCCTTCAGCCTCTTTTTTTTTGTTTTTTCGAGACAGGGTTTCTCTGTATAGCCCTGGCTGTCCTGGAACTCACTCTGTAGACCAGGCTGGCCTTGAACTCAGAAATCCGCCTGCCTCTGCCACCCAAGTGCTGGGATTAAAGGTGTCCACCAACCCCCCGCTACAGCCTCCTCTCAAATCCTGGGATTATGGGACCATGATACCCCAAATACTTTTTTACCCTTAGAATTTTTTCTGACAATCTATTTGTGCTTTAATCATATTTACCCCAGTATCTTCATTGCCCCTCCTACTGAATCCTCTCTTCCCAATTAATCCCGCTTCCATCCTGTATGAGTGTGGGCTTTTGTATTTAAGGTTGCTTGAATATGCATGGGCAACTTACCAATGGCTACATCACTGAAGACTCTAGCAACCTTGCTGACCTCTATCATTCATGAAGTAGGATGACTGGTATACCCACCCACCCAGGCAATGCTTAAAGTCAACAGCAGTGTCTTGTAGGAGCTAGCATTTCAGCACTATTCAAAGTGTGTCTCTAAAATGCCACCACTCGTCTGAGGAAAAAAAGAGAACCCAATCATCACACATCAGCCTGCTTTGAGTATCTAGGCACTCATTGTGGAACAGGCTGGCCTTAAAATTTTGGGGCTCCTACCTCTCTCGAGAGATGCAATGACAGGCAAGTACCACAATGAGTGCCTCTAATCTGGTATCACAGAGTCATATACCATTGTTTCAATGAAGTCGCCACAACAGACACTAAAATGTCTGTAAAGCCAACAGTTGGTCAAAAGCAAGAACCCTGGGATTAGCTGGTGAGATACTGAGCTGTAAGTATCTATTCTAATCCTAGCTTTCCAACCCATCATGTTAGATAACATATATCCAGGGTTTTCAAAATTTGGTTTTTTTGTTTGTTTTCTGCAACTGTAACCCAATGATAAAATTCCCTGCCTCCTGAGTCAAGGATCTGGTTAACAAAGAATGAGTATGTGTAGGCAATACTGCCACCCAGCGACCTGTCAGCTCTAGCACAGGATGATCAACATCACAGACTGCCTAGTCTCTTCAAAGCCCTCCAACTTGTTCAACCCTACACCTCAACAGGCTCAGTCACAAGGTCGGCATCTGATGTCCCACGGCAATGACCTGTGGAGGGGATGTTACAGGTACATTAACAAGGGCAACGCAGCTGCCTATTCTAGAAACAGCTTACCTTTGACCCCCAGTATCAAACTTTCAAGACAAATTTAAGTGTTTCACTGATAAGGATGCTCCCTTAATTACAATTTAAAGCTAAGAAAAAATGCTTAATTTACATTTATACAGGATTACAGATACTTTAAAGGTTCAAAACATTGAGTTTTATTGAAAATAATAAAATACAGAAAGACCAGATTCTCATCGTTAAAGCGAATCCGACACATCTTCCAGAACGCTGCTAGCGCGGCAGCAAGTCTCGTCACTGTTAAAGCCAGGCTCCACAGCAAGTGGGGATCAACCTGCTGGCTGAGTCTCCCCTCAGTTCTAAGGCCTGTTTTGTTTCTAAATCTTAGTTATCTTAAGAACGAACAGTTTTTAACTGATTTTTATCACGAGAACTGGATTCTTGTATTATTTCTTCATACTAACAAACAGCAACAACAAAACCCAACCCAAGAACCAAAAAACCCACGCACACCCTGACTCAGACTCACTGAAAATACACATTTGTTCATCAGAGCTCACCTGCTGTAAATTGTTGACGTTCACATTGGCATGCTGAGCCAATGTTTGATTCACACCGTAAAAACTATACAAGATGAAAAGACCAGTTAATTCCTTAGGAAAACCTTAAGGCAAAAGCCAAAGTCTTATGCTAGAAAGGAAAAGAGAACGCAGAGGCATCAGGGCTGTGGACAGTTGGATGTAAGCACCACAAGGATGAAGGTGATTTCTGGACAAACACGTGCAAGAAGATAAAGTCCAGAAAGGAGCATGAAACATCTACTTTCCTGCTGAATCAGGGTCACGTCAGGTAAGGACTCCTGACGAGACATCTCTGTGCTCAAGTGGTCACCAACTGCATCAAAGCCACATCAGGCCTTTCACAGAGGCAGTCCTCGTGTTTTAGCCCCTTTGGAAAACTTCCACTTCCTTCCTACCCTAACCCTGGGCTAACTCCACACCCTTGGCAGTCCCTGCACATTTCTAAACTGTTCTAAACTTCTTAGCACAGAGATTTCTTTAAGGCTATAAACTTCACAAGTTGGTCCCATTAAATAAGCCAGGAGTTTTTCACATGACAAGAGCCAAACACCTGCACATTTCCACAGAAGACAGTTGTCATTCACCTGAGTCTGAGATGAAGAAACAAGTAGCTGGTTTCAATACTGGTTTTGAAGGTTGAGTAACTTTATTGTGTAGACATAAATATTTTGTTTAAATATTAAACATTAAACCTTTTCCTGACATCCAGACAGAAATAGAGAGCAGGAACAATAGGCAAGAGGAGAACTAGCCCAGAGACAGACGTGGGCCTCCTATGCCATCCACAGGAGGGATTTCAGCATGGGTTGCAAAATGCCAGGAAGCTAAGTTTCTAAAAATTGACCTCTACTCAGCATAAACCTCTCTTCTGCTTTCCCCTATACAAAGGGAGAAGAAACCCAGAAACTGAAAACTGAACTGAGGTGTTGTGCTGTAGAAAGAGCCGCCACACTCACCGGACATCTTACTGCTCTACAGCACTGAAGGAATTGCAAAGCCTTCATTACACGTCCTGCCATGCTGAAGAGCTCTTCCTGAGAAATTAAAAACTTTAACCCTGGTTATTCCCAAAGAACACCTTGAGCCTGGTTCGGGTACTAAAGGGTAAAGATTTCCTGCTGGCAGGAGGCCATCTTCTGCTAAGGTTTAGGCTTACTGCACAGTAGCTTATGCACCGGACAGTTAGCTCTTTCAGTAAGTCTCCAAGACACCTGTCCACTTCTTTCCAGCTAATTCACTGTTTTTGGAACCAACTTTAAGAACTCAACTTACTCATTCAAGCACAACCTTCCCTGTTTAAACTCTAGAAGCAATCAATGGTAGGTTTAGCTGACACAGCGTGTCCTTAGGATTCATGAAAAGACACTGCTCTCACAGGCAATTTACCTCACACTCTTTAAATCACTCACTTAAGTTAATTGAGGTGTAAACATTACTGACCAACTGAGCTATTCAGTCATGAAAGGAGACCAAGGGCTACTGCTTGAGTGATCCGGCTACACCAACCTGACACCAACCCAAGTTTCTTTGCTTGTTCAATTCCTTCACAAGAGACTCAAAGTCCTGCTGTCTTCCCTTCCAAGCCCCAAGTGTACAGTGACCACTACAAGTAGCTCAATACATGACTCAGCAATCAGGGTGCAGTGGCAATTAGGAGCATTCCTGTATATCATCTCAAGAATGAATGGCTTCAACAATGTGACAGATGACTTAAGTCACCATAACACATCCAGCATTATCTGTCTTTAAAGAGACTGTAACATTTCTTGGATAAGCCTACTAAAAAACTGCAGTTCCCTTGAGATAAGCTTCCTTGGCAAAAAGTTGAATTCAATAAATGGCTACCCACAATGACAGTCCCACCCAAGTCACAGGCGGAGGAGATATTACACCCGTTTCATAAAACTTTCAGGCCCCTATACTATGTAGGCAGGCTCATTACTGAACACAGGAGCCTTCTAGAAGTTGTCAAGCTGGAGCAGAAAGTGGTGTCTAGAGCTCCATCTCTTCCTCTGTGCTAGCAGCTGTCTCCAGACTATGGTAGAGCGGTGTGGCTGTGCCCCGAGGCTCCAGCAACAGTTCAGTTCTCCGTGGGAAGGCAGTGCCTGCAGCGGCGAGCTTTGTTCGGCTCTCTCCCATGTAGTTCTTAGGGTTAGATGATGGCTTTGGCTTCTCAGAAAGGAGTTCAGGGAGAGGTTTCCAGAGCACAAGCTCCATAGAAGGACGGCTCCTGGGATGGGAAAATACAGTTTTATCAAAAACTCTGGGACATGCAAAGAAAGGCTACCTGAAGCAAGCTCCTGCTCGCTCTAAACACCCTGCAGTCAGCTAAGCGTGTATCCCTAGTCATTAACTACTGCCAGCTTCAGTTATTTTATCTTGATGTCTTTTATCAGTTCTCATTATAGAAATTTACATCTTTTAATTAAAAGATGTGGCTGGGTCAAGGTGTTTCATGCCCTCGGGAGACAGAGGCAGGCGGATCTCTGTGAGTACAAGGCTAGCCTGGTCTACAGAGTGAGCTCCAGGACAGCCAGGGCATTTACATAGAAAAACCTCTGTCTTGAAAAGCCAAAGAAAACCAAAAGTGTCCACATAAGCAGCATATAGACTAAACTTAGAATGATATTGATTAGCATGTTAGTTAGCCAATGCTTCATTTTAAAAAAGCCAGAGATATTTAGAATCCAAGTGGACGTGCAGTAGGGGCCTGAGGAGGTAGGTTCTCCTGATGTCTCTTCACAGCAATGGAACCGTCACAGAAGTGAGCATTGTTTCCAGCCCCTCAAATACGTAAAAGTTCACATGCTGGAGACTGAGCCCGGGGCTCACACGGGACTCGCTCTACTTCTTAGCAATATCACCAGCCCTCTATGTATTTTACACCAAATCAATACTCAGTCTAACAGATGCCATGAACAGCAGTAATATAAATTCCCAATGTCAAAAACAGAGCCTTTGAACTGGGTGCATTGGTGCACAGCTTTAATTCCAGCACTCAGCAGATAGAGGCAGGTGGGCTCTGCGAGTTCTAGGACAGCCAGAGCTACATAGAAAGAACCTGTCACAAACAACAACAACAACAAAAAGAATCAGGCCTTTGATTTGATCTAATGCTATAATTTGAAGTAGGTATGTTGGGGATGGCACTAAGGCTGAGGACCACTGAGCCAGATCACCAGCTGTAAAGACAGAGATTTTGTTTTTAATGCACATTTTTGCATGATTACAATCTTTTGTTTAGATTTGTGGTTCTGAGTCTAATGCGTGCTAAGCAACTATTCTAGTTTGCTACATTATTTCCCCACCTCTATGGGTGTCTGTTATATATGAAATTATCCATGAAAATAAAATCCTGGGCAAACATTAATTTCTGATGCCCTTTGTTTCATAGTTAACCCAAAACAATTACACTAAATAAGTGGAAGAAAAAATATTTTTCTCAACCATAGCTGGGAGCAGTACCTATAATTCTATAATTAAAAGTAGCTATAATTCTAGCACTTGGAAGGTGCAGGCAGGAGGTTGATAAGTTCTAGGCTAGCCTGGGCTACATGAGTACCCATCTTCAAAGTAGAAAAAAATGTTCTTATCCTTGGGTATAGAAAAAATCTTCTGGGACACAGAAGTAAATAAGAATACAAAGAATACAATACTCGCAACGGCTCAGTTCTGGAAAACTACTGAGAGCAGCAGACACTATTTTGAGCAGAAGGGCAATGTGACCCTCATACACAGTGGCTTCACCACTGACACACCCCCAGGGCTCAATAGTTAATTATAAACTTAAGCTAGGGCCTGACTGAAAACCTGGATCTCCCACAAGCAGTAGCTGACCTGCTCCTTCTCTGCCTAAAGGCAACAGTGGCCAGCACTCCTGAGGTCTGTGTCCCAAGAGCACTTTCCAGATCCCTATCCTCACCCTCAGTGAGTACTGAGTCTGCCTCTCCCAGCAGTGCATAAGTGCACTGCCCTGCCCTGCCCTGCCCAGCCCAGCCCAGCCCAGCCCAGCCCAGGAGGACGAGCCTGTCCACACCAGATCTAAGAGGAGTGCTTTCTAGCTGCCACTTGGCTTGGCAGGCTCTTAGGTTTGAGTTCTACTCTGAGAATATAGCAAATCAGTTAACTGAGCTTGTTAAACTATTTTCCACTTTTCTTTCTACGGTGCTGAGAGCAGACCCCGGGTCTTCACTGGTGCACAGCAAACCCTCCACCCCAGTCACGTCTCTAGCCCTTCCTTGCTTCTTGTTTTTTCTTTGATCCCAGTATGTGGCTTAGTCTGGCTAGGCACCATCACATCTGTCTTAAAAATATGCTGTGCTTTGACATTATCATCCTTTTTTCTTTCTTTTTTGGGGGTGGGGGGCGGTGAAGGGGCAAATGACAATGTCTCACTCTGCAGCCCTGGCTGGCCTGGGATTCACTCTGTAGCACAAACAGGCTGGAAACTAGGACTTCTGCCTCTGGAGTGCCGCAGGGGTTACCTGTTCCAGCTACCATGTCTGGCTTAAATTATGTTTTAAATCAAGTCAATGAAGCTGAAGGAGGAAACCTTTGAATAGGAACCTGGTGCACACAGGAACAATTCCCACCCCTCAAAACAAATCCCAGAATTAAAAACCCAAAACGACCTCAGAAGGCTGTGCTCCAGTTTGTGGGCTTTGTGACAGCGACTGCTTCCAGCTGTCACTCATCTCACAGCACCTGCGGTCCCCTAGCCTCCATGCTGAGTCTGAGCAGAACAGATAACCGAGCTCTCTTCCTCTCCTGAGACCTTAAGAAGAAGGGGCTCAGCGGAGCCTCCCAGGTGCGGTGTCAGGATCAGCTAGGTGGAAAGCTGCACTTACATAGACTCAATCATCTTCTTTGTGAAGACTTCATCAAATTCCCTCTTCAAACCCGTTTTCATGGTGTCAGAAAGGACAAGACTTGGGAGGTGGCTAACATTTCTGTCACTTTCAACCTCTTCATCTTCGTCAATTATCCTAAATAATGAATCGGAGAAAGAAAAAAAAAAAATCAGTCAAGGCACTGTATATTTCTTGTAGTAAATGACAAAGTTTGAAACTAAAAGAAAAAACCCCAAAAAGAGAGTTCATGTAAGCCACAACTCAGAGAAGCCAAACAAGGCTGCTTCTCACCTAGGAGAGGGTTTTGGAACAGAGTCAAGCTCTACTCAATCTACCATTGTCAGTCTTTCCTTCCCCATCTCCAGCATCACCACGTGGCCTGAGCAGCCTAGGAGGAGAGCCCTGACACGAACGGTCAGTACCTACCTGTCTTCAATCTCTTGAAGTCTCCTCCGGGCAACATCACACTGTGGCTCTCCAGTTGTCTGATCCATTTCTTCACAGACAGCATCTAGCATGCTGGGCACAGAAAGGCCACTAGGACACGTGTCTACCCCATGAACTTCTATGCCCTGATGTGTGCCGAGAGCCCATTCATCAGCAACTGCACTGAGTTCTGCTTCAGTCAGTCGCTTCTTCCTTACTGGACACCTAGGAAGAGGACAGCAGTAGGAAGAGAGGGAAGGAAGAAAAGCGATCCCGTTACAGAGGAAATGCATCCCATGAGTCACTTCTCTAATGAATTAAAAAAGGGTATAGTTTTGGGACAGACTCACTCTGTTCGGCTGGCCTCCTTCAGAGTTCTGCTCGCCTCTGCCTAGAGTGCTGGGATTGAGAATACTGGCTACCAGGCCCAGCTAAAATTCATTTAGTTAAAAAAAAAATCCATTTATTTTGTTTAAGTTTCTGCCTGTAGGCATGTGTATCGTAGGTGTGCTGTGGGGGTCAGAAGAGGTCTCGGACCCCCGTTACTGGACTGACAGATCTATAGCTGCCATGTAGGTGCTTGACATGGCACCCGAGTGTTTTCTGCAAGAATAAATGCTCTTAATGGAGCTGGCTCTCTAGTCCCAATTTATTATTTTTGATCAAATTATTAAATGTAAACATCTCTATTTTTCCTAGTTAGAACATCATGCCTTTTCCCCTCCCCATACCTTTTCTGAAAATTTTTCTTCTATTCCTTTTTTAAACAATTTATGCAGCACCTCCAAGATTTTAAACTTAGATTAAAAGGAAAAATATCTGTAGGAACAATCAAATGGGACATAAAGCAGTAGAAAAGACAAAGAAGGGCTGGAGAGAGCTTGCAGTGAGGACAGGACAGAGGTTTGATTCCCAGCACCCACATGGTGGTTCACAAGTGCGTGTAATTCTAGTTCCAGGGAAGTCTATACTCTGTTCTGGCCTCTAAGAAAGACTAGGCACATACACACCTGGTACATATGCAACACCCACACACATTAAGAAAGAAAAGACAAGACAAAGAAGCAATTTCTCCCCAGGTATGCTGCGTCCCTCCCTGTGGCTGGCAGTAACTCTATTTCCTTCCACCAAACACACAAGATTATGAAAGCATGCTTCAAGTACCATAAAGGCAGGCCATTAGCACAAATTGCTTGCCTCTGGCTATGTGTCCCAGAACAATAGTGGGATCTACCTTTCTCTTAGCACAATACACTCCGCCTGTCTCCAATGTTAGTACTTAAAAGAGACCTTAGAATTCATCAAACCTCGCTTCTTCCTTTTGGATATATTTGGAACTAGGGCCTAGAAAGTGTTATACTAAAGGAAATTTGAAAGTTGAGGATTAGACCACAGAGACCCTGATTTTGTATCGCTATGCCTTTTCAATAAATCCCTTGCTTTTTCAAAAGTTAACTGTTTAAGCTCTTACATGAACTCATGTTTATGAGCACTGTGATATGTCCACTGTAAGCTAAAAGCAGCACGAAGCAAGTGAGACAGCTGGCTGCCTTGCTTTCCTGTTCTTTTTGACAAGTGTTTAGAGCACAGCATTCTCCTGCATGGCAGTATCATGTGCACAACAGGCCTAGACCACAGGCGTATAGCCAAAAAGCCCACTCATGATTCCTTCTTCAGATTCTCGAAACTGGGGTCAAAGGAAACAGATGATTTAATCCATGTCAACACTGTGAAAATCAATATTAAAGTCTCTGGAATATAAAATCTGACAATGTCTCTAAAACTTGTATTTTCAAAATAATTCAAAATCCACTAAATGTTTGATTTAGACTTTTACCTCATTCTAGTACTTGAAATATCTAGGAGACAAGAGCTGGAGGATCAAGTTTAGGGCCAATGTCTGCCACACAGAAGTTTCAGGACAACCTGATTTACATGAAATCTTGCCCTTTCAAAAGTTTAAAGCTGCCGGGCGTGGTGGTGCATGCCTGTAATCCCAGCACTTGGGAGGCAGAGGCAGGCGGATTTCTGAGTTCGAGGCCAGCCTGGTCTACAGAGTTGAGTTCCAGGACAGCCAGGGCTACACAGAGAAACCCTGTCTCGAAAAACAAAAACAAAAAAAAAAGCTTTAAGCGGCTGTTGTGGTACATGCCTGTGAAACACCAGCTAAGAAAAAATAATAGAGCGAGAATGGGCAATCTCCCAGAACATTTAATAATTAAATGTATGAAATTGTTCTTAGGTTGTTTTATGCCTAGAAGTTGTTTATGTTGCTAATTAATAGCTGAAGATCAGTAGTGATTAAGCCCTGAAGAAAATGTGAATTTAAAAAAAAGGCTTCTAGGAGATGGAGAGATGGCTCATCAGTTAAGAGCATGAACAACTCTTGTCCGACCCAAATTCAGTTCCCAGCACCCACTATCAGTGGCTCACAACCACCTGTAACTACAGCTTCTAAGGACTCTAATACCCCTGGGTTTTGGACATCAGCATACATGTGTGAATACACATACACACACAAAGAAAAATAAACCAGAATCCCCCCCCCCCCCCCCGAGACAGGGTTTCTCTGTGTAGTCCTGGCTGTCCTGGAGCTCACTCTGTAGACCAGGCTGGCCTCAAACTCAGAAATCCGCCTGCCTCTGCCTCCCAAGTGCTGGGATTACAGGCGTGAGCCACCACGCCCAGTTTATAAAACAGAATTTTAAAGAAAGGCTTTTAGATACTGAGAGAGCAGCGAGGGTGGCAGGCTAAGCAGTGCACATCTGGGCATGTGCAGGCTACCCTGTTTTCAAAACAAAATTCCCAGCTGTTCATCACCAATGAAGAGTCAAGAGCCAGATGCTGGGGTGAAAATGAAGCAATGAGACAGCTGGCTTAACTAGCTCTGCCAGCTCCTCTACCGACTGTCCTGAAGGAGGCTTTCTCTTTCTCCATGATGGCTTAAATACCCCCAACTCCTTCGAGACCCCCTTTCCGTTTCCTTCTGCTCACTCCATGTCAGCTGGCTGCCTGCTCACCTCTTGACCTAGAGTTGACTGCCGGTGGCTCACAATGTGCAAATATCCTGCAGCACACCCCTTTCAAGGTCAGTATCTCCATCCACAATTTCAAAGGCAGCAAACCTTTTTTGTTATTTTTTTGAGACAGGGTTTCTCTGTGTAAGCCTGGCTGTTCTGGAACTTGCTCTATAGATGAGGCTGGTCTGGAACTCAGAGATCTGCCTGCCTCTGTCTCCCAAGCTCAGGAATTAAACATACTTATTTACATCAAGTTTTTACATCCCCTACTCCGACAGGATTTCACTGTGTGGTCCTGGCTGTCCTTGAAGAGTTCTACCTGCCTCTGCCTTCTAAGCACTGGAATTAAAGGCATTTGCAACTGCACCTAGCCCAATTCCTATGCGGTAAGCAAACACTAGAATCGGTAATTCAAAACCTATAGCACTATAGAAGACAAAAAAGGGTTCCCAAAACAGCAAACCCCCTAATCTAGGGGTTTGTGGGCTAAGGGATAATAAGTTGATTTAAGGCAACTCTTTGGGCTGGGGCAAACAGCTCAGCGGGCAGAGCACTGGTCATGTGAGTATGAAGACCTGGGTTCAATCCTCAGAACTAACATTAAAAGAAACAAAGCATAGTGACTTGTAATCCTAACACCAGAGAACAGAGGCAAGAAAGTCCCTGGCTCTGTTTGACCCCTAACCATACAAAAATGAAGTGGGGGGGGGGGGCTCAATGGATTAAGTACAATACAACCAGCATGAAGACCAGAGAATATATGTAAATGTCAGGTAGGCATGGGAACCCACCTGTAATTATAGGGCTCAGGAAGTGGAGATGGGATTCACAGAGCAAGCCAAATGCAGGAGGTTCTGGGTTTGAGCGAGATACTCTGCCCAAAATAGAACATTCAGAGTGACTGAGGAAGATACCTGATGGCTTCCACACACATCTGCATTCTCTTTCTCTTTCTCCTTTCTCTCTCTCAATCTCTCTCTCTCTCTCACTCACACACACACACACACACACACACACACACTCACACAAATACCTGGGAATGCTGACACTTTAATCCAGCACTTAGGACGCATGGGTAAGTGGCCAAAACTAGCCTGGTCTATCTGGTAAGTTCCAGGACAATAAAGTGAGCAAAAAGCGGTGGTATGCTGGGGAGGCAGAGGCTGGCTGATCTCTGAGTCCAAGGCCAGCCTTGAAAAACAAAACAAACAAACCCCACAACAACAACAAACCAAAAGTCAACCAAACGAAGGTGAAGTGGATATTTATCCCAGATGGGGCGGCTACTACTCCCTCCCTTACCCCCAGTCACAAAAAGTAAGGTAAGTTTCAAGACTTTTTTCTCTCCCCGAGACAGGGTTTCTCTGAGTAGCCTTGCCTGCCCTTTAACTTTGACTTCTGCCTATCTCGGCCTCAAGCTCTGGGACTAAAGGCGCAGGCCACTGCATCTGGCCTTAAGTATCAAGTCAATTAAAAATTCATTTTTAGTTCCTTTTTTTTCCTTTTTAAGACAGGGAGGGTCTCTTGAATTCCCAAGCTGGCCACAAGTCAGTCAGTATGTCTCAGAGGATGACCTTCAATGTCTGATCCTCCTGCCTCCACCTTCCTTCCTAGCTCTTGTTGGTTTTGTTGTGTGCTTTGAGAGCTGGCCCCAAATCCTCAGCTGGGATTACTGGGTTTAAGTCCTCATTCTCAGAAAAGAATTTAGTTTCTACACGGGTAGGGTGGAGGCAGGATCAGACAGACTAGCCAGGACAGGGCCTGGGACAAGTGAAGCTCAGCGGGAGCCTTAGCACAGGAGACACAAGAAAGCAAGGTGGCTCAGCGAGTGAGGACGCTGGCCTGCACACTAGGAACTTGATTTTGACCCTGGAACCTACAGGATGACAGAGAACCAACTTCCAACTGCTGCCCTCTAACTTCCACATTCCTGTCATTTAGTAATAATGATTAAAAGAAAAGCAGCCAGGGCGTGGTGGTGCACACCTTTAATCCCAGCACTTGGGAGGCAGAGGCAGGCGGGTTTCTGAGTTCAAGGCCAGCCTGGTCTACAGAGTGAGTTCCAGGACAGCCAGGGCTGTACTGAGAAACCCTGTCTCACCCTCCCCAACAAAAAAAAAAAGAAAGCAAGAAAGAAAGAAAAGAAAAAGAAAAGAAAATAAGAAAAGCAGGTATTGAGGCATGGCGGCATGTGGGCCTTTAATCTCAACACGCAGAGACTGTTTTAGGACAGCCCTGGTTAGGCAGGGCTCCATAGTGAGGCTGTCTTAAGATGAATCAGAAAACCCAACAGGTAGACCTTGTATATACTCATGGAATAAGCTGTAAGACAGCCAAAGGAAACAAAACCCCACTGCACTGCAGAGTGACCAGGTATCTGGCTACAAAGCTAAACAACCGAAAGCACACACAGCCTTACATTTTTAAGTTTCTGGACTCTTCCTTCGGAGGAAGAAAACAAGTTACAAGGTTACCTCCGTGGAGAACCCAAACCCTTCCAATACATAGCCTGTGATTTTCTTTAAACTGTCTGAAATAAGTTTAAAATGCTATGTGAATTTTCCTCTACCTGCCTGACACTCAGTTTCTGCCCCTAAAAGGCAAACAACATCACCAGTTTCTAAAGAGATACAAACACTTCACCTCACCTTTTTCACTTCAAATAGGATACACATGGTAAACTAACCGCCACCACAAAGAGGACAAATTGGTCCCGAAACTTACTCATCATCCTCCGCCAATCGCTTGTGTTTCTTTCTACAGTGAATGGAAACACTGTTGGAACAAACAAACATAAAAAAAAACCAAATCAGTCACTCAAGACGGGAACTTAAATGTAAGATTTCTGCATCCTGCATTTCTCGCGTCACTTATCCGGATCTCCCGCCACAAATTGAACATTCCTTCCTTGGCCGACACAGGTCCCAAGTGATCACGTCTTGCCGGGGACTCCAAATAACCACAGGCAAGGAAATCTAAAGTTGTCACTTCGGTCGGGGCAGTGACAGTTGGGCACTCGCTCCAAACCCATTTCTGCCCACCACATCGCCGATGAGGAACCCAAATGTCCCAGAGGCATTCAAAGTTGTCCCGGCCGGCGGCCGCGCGAGTGGAGGGAAGCGGCCTGGCCGAAGAACCCTCGAGGGTCGCCGGCCTTGCGACCCGGGACTCACGGTTAACGTCCCTCGGAGTTAACGGGCCCGCCCCGCCTGCTCACCGTCCGCGCGCTGTTCTCCCGCCCGGGCTACTCGGCGGGCCGCGGACACCGGGCCGCGGGGCCAGGTCATGGCCGGCGGCTCCTGGCGGGAAGGCCCGGCCCGCGAAGGCCGGCGGCGGCTGCAGGAAGTCCGCGCTGCCGCTCAGAGGGAGGCCGCTGAAGGGTCGGCCGAGGGCTGCCATGGCTTTCCAGACGAGGCTGCGTCCGCGACCGTAGTTGTTCGTGTTCCCAGACCCCGCAGTGGCCGCCACCTCCGCTACCCACGAGAACCCGCCTCAGAGCTCCCTTCGACCCTCCAACCTCACGCCTTCTAGAACCCTCCACTCCGGACCGCCCAGAGACACGTCGGGATTTGTTGTGTATAGAGGGCCGCTGTCGCGAGGCATGCCGGGAGTTGTGGTCCTTGAGGACTACAAGCAAGATGGCCGGCGGTATACTAGGCGAATCGCCGGAGGTCAGGTCGCCCTCACAATCCCATTGAATGTCAGATACCTAAAGCCTATACAGAACGTTGAGCTGGGCGTGGCGGCTCCTGAAGATCTTCCCAGCTCTTATAAGGTGGAGGCAGGATGATCAGACATGTTCAAGGCCAGCCTTTATGTAGCATGGTCTAGGCCAGCCTAGTCTACATGAGACCCAGTCCAAAATAAAAGTTATACGCTTCTGTTTCTTCTGTAGCTAACAGGATAATAACAAATGTTTTCAGAATTGAAGTGAGTAGTAAATGAATTAAAAATCTAGAGGTGAAGCTGGGCATAGTGGTGCACACATTTAATACCAGCACTCCCTGGGCAGAGGAGGGAAGATCTCCGCAGAGTTCCTGGTCAATCTGGTCTACATAATGACTTCCAGGCCAGCCACTGTTACAAAACAAAATAAAAAATGTCTAGGGGTGGGACCTACAGTGAAAGGAAAACCAACTCTAGAAAGTTGTTCTAGAACTTCCATGTGTGGGGTTAGGGGGACAGCTTGGTGTATGCTGGTTACACAAGCACTCTCATGTACACATTGATGGTTTAATGTTGTTCCCGAATTTCCGCACCAAATGATGGGTTATAAAAGAAAGAAGGGGGATTAGGGAGTGTGGAACAGCAGGGTGGGGGAAGGGGGGGTGCCTAGGCGGGCCCATGCCCAGGCATCTCTTCCCCCTGAGGGACCACGCACACACAGACATGGTATAGAATAGTTTATCCAGGGAAGAGGATGGGAGTTAATGGTGTAGTGGAGGCAGAGAGAGAGTAGAGAAGTAGAGAGGAGGAGAGTGGAGGCCGGCCATGACCATGTGGAGAGAGGGGGGAGGGGAGGAGAGCCCAAGAGGGGCAGAGAGGTGTGAGTGCAGAGAGGTAAGAGCAATGAGAGAGAGAGAGAGAGAGAGAGAGAGAGAGAGAGAGAAGGGGCAAGCAGCCCCTTTTATAGTGGGCCAGGTCTATGGGGCTATTGCCAGGTAATTGTGGGGTGGAGCTTGGACAGAGTACTAACACGCATAATAAAATAGAAAATTAAAAATAAAAATCTGGGGGTGAGGTGTGGCTCAGTGGTAGGGCACATGTGCAACACCACAATATTTATATATAAAGGAGCTGAGGCTGGGCGGTGGTGGCACACGCCTGTAATCCCAGCACTTGGGAGGCAGAGGCAGGCGGATTTCTGAGTTCGAGGCCAGCCTGGTCTACAGAGTGAGTTCCAGGACAGCCAGGACTACACAGAGAAACCTTGTCTCGCAAAAACCAAAAAAAAAAAAAAAAAAAAAAAAGGAGCTGGATTTTGTTTTATTTTGTTTTGAGACAGGGTTTCTCTGTGTAGCTCTGGCTGTCCTGGAACTCACTCTGTAGACCAGGTTAACCTCGAACTCAGAAACGCCTGTCTCTGCTTCCCAAGTGCTGGGATTAAAGGCGTGCGCCACCACTGCCTGGTGGATGTAGCACACATCCAGCTGCTTACTTCCAGTTAGTCCCAGCATTGGGGGGGGGGGGGGTCAAAGCAAGAGAGTTGTTTGCGGTCAGCCTGAACAACAAAACAGGATGCCAAAGGCAAAGAAACTCTACTCCATGTGCGTGTACATGTAATACTTTCAGTTCTTTCTGTGTTTAATCATAAACGAAATTGTTGATGAATTGGATCTCATGGACAATTACTAAAACCCCCAGATATTGGGAGAGCAATTGGAGGGGAAAAACAGAAGTTCAGCCTGGCATATCCAAAGATGGTCAATGTCTCTGCTTAGGTTGAACAAACAGGGTAGCAGGATTGGTCATTTCCCCAATTTTTTTCTGCCTCAAAGAATGATCGTATCAGCCGGGCGGTAGTGGCGCACGCCTTTAATCCCAGCACTTGGGAGGCAGAGGCAGGCGGTTTTCTGAGTTCAAGGCCAGATTGGTGGTCTACAGAGTGAGTTCCAGGACAGCCAGGGCTACACAGAGAAACCCTGTCTTGAAAAAGAAATGATCCTATCACTCATCACTGAGTAGCTTATACCAATGTCAAAGTCGTTTAGCCAAAGACTGTCAAGGACACACCAGTAATTGAACTGGAGTGGACTTAATGAAAGTGTCTTAGCCAGGGGAAGTTGAGTTAGTGATGAATGATTTGCAGGAAGTGAGGCTCATAAAAGCAACTTGTACGAGCAGGTCAAGGCATAAATCTGTAAGCCCAGCATTTGGAAGGTTGAGGCAGGAGGATTTTAAAAATGGAAGGGTAGCCTCAGCTAAGAAGATAGTGAGCGTGTGAGACCCTATCGCCAAAACAAAACAGCAGCACCTTTTTTTTTTTTTTTTAGACAGGGTTTCTCTGTGTAGTCCTGGTGGTCCTGGAACTCACTCTGTAGACCAGGCTGGCCTCGAACTCAGAAATCCGCCTGCCTCTGCCTCCCAAGTGCTGGGATTACAGATGTGCGCCACCATGCCCGGCGGAGCAGCACCTTAACTGGAATGAATTGTTAGGGATTTAGGATAATTCTATGAATCAAATAATATGAGACACAAGGGAAATTTCCTTTTTCTATTTACTTTAGTAGAAATCTCTGAGCTTAGGAGTCTTATCTTAGCAGATCAGTGAAGGTATTAGATAGGATATGAGGACTAATTTAGGAAACTAAGTCTACTGTCCCATCATACCTTGGGGCTGCTACATGCTAGGAGTTTACCAGTTTGGGGAAGGTATTAGATAGGCATGACTATAAGCCATGACTATCCCTTCTACATGTCTGTGCCTGACACAATTATCAAGTAGCTTTGCTTCATCTTGAACTTGAGGTAACAATGATTTTATTTGAGGACCACCTGAGGAATTCTTCAGGACTCTGAATGCCCTGATAGTATCATTATCTATCTGAGGTCCAGAAGCCCATCTCCCAGAAAAAAACAATGTCTCAGAGCTAAATTTTAGGGGCAAAGAAATGCTTTATGCAGTGGCCAATCATGCTGTCACTGCCCATCTTATTTGCATGCTCTCCAAACATCACGTGTCCTCCCACGGGTCTCGCCTCAGCAAAACGCCACGCGGGTCTGCATCTCGTGCCACTACTAGGAACTTCCGCTTCAGCCAATGAATGGAGAATTGCCCATACCCCAACTTCCCCACTCTAAGACCACTACCACAATGTCTGAGCCAAATTTGAAGCAACCTTTATTAAATAGTGTTCAGGACCATGGATGCTGGCCAGGTCCATACCCAAGATTTATGTGTACCTTTAATTTTTTTCAAACCTTATTTTTTTTTTTTTTTTTTTTTTTTGGTTTTTCGAGACAGGGTTTCTCTGTGTAGCTCCGGCTGTCCTGAAACTCACGCGGTAGACCAGGCTGGCCTCGAACTCAGAAATCCGCCTGCCTCTGCCTCCCAAGTGCTGGGATTAAAGGCGTGCGCCACCACTGCCCGGCTCAAACCTTATTTTTAATGATGGTTTTTAAGCACTTTAACCTCCTTTGGTATCCACCACCCACCTACCAGAGGTGGTGGGAAAGAAAGGGTAAGGGGGATGTGGACCTGTTTAGAAAGGTTCTTTGGGCTGGGCAGTGGTGGTGCACGCCTTTAATCCCAGTACTTGGGAGGCAGAGGCAGGCAGATTTCTGAGTTCGAAGCCAGTCTGGTCTACAGAGTGAGTTCCAGGACAGCCAGGGCTACACAGAGAAACTCTGTCTCAAAAAAAAAAAAAAAAAAAAAAAAAAAAGGTTCTTTGGAGCAATTCCCTTCTCTGTTGTCTAGAAATCAGTAGTTCAGGTCACAGGTTGGCTGGCAGTGGCAGCTTGATCCACTCGTAAACATTTCACGGATACACCAGCAGTCCATTTCGAGAGAGTCAGGTTAGCAACAGTAGTGACACGACCTAGCAGAGATAGTCAGACCTCAGCCTCAGCATGAATTAGTAGGAGGGACCAGCAGGAATGCCAGAGGAAGTTCTCGGCCGTGCCTCTCTTAGGGAAGCGGAGATCAGTGAAGAGGAGGACCCGCAGGCGTTGCCCAGCTAGCTCTATAAGCAAGCCAAGCTCTGCTGTTGTCCACCGAGTCCTATACTCCCTCCAGACATCACGTGTCCTCCACGGGCCGTGCCTCAGCACGTGCATCTGTCTCAGCTGACATCACTCTGTGGCTCAGTCATTGAGCTATTAACGCATATTAAAACGGAAGGCTGCGTGTGTGTGTGTGTGTGTGTGTGTGTGTGTGTGTGTGTGTTTCGTTGGAGAATCCAGAGCTACTCCTAAACCTCCATGTTGCTAATGCCTCTCCTCCAATACTCCTGAATTATTATGTACTACAAATCTATATTCCATCTTTGCTACCCCAGACCCATGCCTGCAGCCCTCCTGGGCCCTGGGCCCTGACTCTTACATGGTGGCAGTCTCTCTCTCTGTCTCTGTCTCTCTGTCCTATACTTCTCAGGACTGGACCTCTTTGCTCCCAGCAATGGTGATTCTCCCTCCTCTCCTTGCCCTGGAACCGAAAAGTACCTCCTCTGTCTCCCTGCCCAACTATTGGCTGCCAGCAACTTTATTTACCAATCAAAGCCAACTGGGGGCAGGGACCCCCTGTGTCTTACAGGCAGACCTGCAGGTTCCCTTGTAATTTTGGGAGCTGAAATAACACAAGTAGCATTAGAACCAACCCATAACACATCCTTTCACCTGTGTCTGCTTCAGCCAAACGTTCCTTCACGAGACTGCCTTACCCTCCCACCTGTGTCCATTTCAGCTAAATGCTCCTTCACGCGTTCGCCCCAGCAAAACACCATCCAACTGACTTTCCAAAGAACCCCCCTTTCCCCTTCACCCGTGCTCAGAATATGACACTAAATTACACTAGTCAAGGCTTATCAAGACAAAACCCACGAGGCTACACATTTCCCACTTTTGTCCAACCAGAGGCATACTTCCTGCCTGTGTGCTGTGTTAGATCAAGCACATCCTGAGCCAGTTGGAACAACCACACTTGTTTGCCGAGGTGAAAACACTTGGCTTGTTATCTTCCATGGACAGCAGCCCCCGGCGTTTCAGGCAGTTTCTGCTCTTTGGGCAAGTGGGACTTATAGGTTAGAGGCATTTTGTTTTACATATCTCTTAAGCACAGTAATTTAAACTTAAAACATAATATTAGCCATCACACAGAGACTGAGGGATTAGAGAGAGAGAGAGAGAGAGAGAGAGAGAGAGAGAGAGAAGCTATCAATGATAGAGAGACATCCTAACCAATGAAAGAGGACTATCAAGCCCTTTCTGGGAATAGGTGGAGATCTTCCAGGAACTTGTACCACCTTTTTCTACTCCTTCGTGATCTGGAGCTTCTGGTCATGGTAGCTGGTAGGTGCCTTGACAATTGCTTAGACCAGTCTAGGGAAAGCTAGCCCTGTATTATCGTTCTAGATGAGATTATTTATCCAACTGGGGAAGTATACATGTGCCTATGTATTCTATGTGCTCTGTGCAACTGTGTACTCATTTAAGTGGTGTATGAACATATGGGATAACCGTCATATGTGTGCATATGTACACATATACATATATGTGTTCATACACAGATGTGTGTGCAGGCATTTGAGTGACTTTTTAATGTATTGATACATATTGATATGTACTTATAGTTACATATTCACTTGTGTTGTTTTTAAAATAAAATCCCAAACGTTCAATTACCAAATGAAGACTCAGGAGCCAGACACTGGTGAAAGCCTGCTAGCTCAGAGAGGCAAAGCAAGCGCCCGGCTGACCTTCCAACTCCACCCAGGTCCCAGCAGGAAAAGCTCCTTCGCCTTCTCTACACTGCTCTAAATGCCCTTTGACTCAGAGACCTTTCTTTCCTTTTCCTGGGTTTCCTTATATTCACTCTCGCAACTGGTTGCTCTGCCTCTTGACCTGTCCTTGACTTTGTTTAGCTTGGTTTACAGAAAGCTCTTGGGCTAAAGGTATATGCTAGGGCTGAGCCACACCACACCTACTTGTTTACAGTAAACAGAAAAATCTTGGTTTAAAAGCCTGTGCTAGGACTGGGTCATGGCACAACAAGAAACGGGTTTTTCCAGTTCCAATCTCAGGGCTCGACATGTGATCATATATCCTGTAACACACTTGTTTTCACATGTATATACCTGTGCTCACACACACACACACACACACACACACACACACACACGTGTGTGTGTGTGTGTGTGTGTGTGTGTGTTACGTGTGTGTGTGTGTGTGTGTGTGTGTGTGTGTGTGTTCTGTTTGTTTGTTTTTCGAGACAGGGTTTCTCTGTATAGCTCTGGCTGTCCTGGAACTCACTCTGTAGACCAGGCTGGCCTCGAACTCAGAAATCCACCTGCCTCTGCCTCCAAAGTGCTGGGATTAAAGGCGTGCACCACCACCGCCCGGCCACATGTGTGTTCTGTGTGTCCACATATGTACATATGTGTGTACTTGTTTGAAAATGTGTGTCTAATGTGCCCTATTTGTAGGTATGTGGTTGGCTGTGCATGCACCTCTGTGTTTGTGTATGTCTGTGGATGTATTCATGGGCCTGTGTGCATTCCGTGCTCAGTGCACAGATGTATTCACTCAAACGTGCCAATTTGTGAGCCTAAGTGTACATAAGTCTATAAGTGTACGTGTGTATATACTGCTTATATGTAGATGTTTTCTGCATACAGGTGTGTGCCTGATGGGTGTGTCCCTGCTGCCTACATGTTATCTCAGGGGAGATGAGATAACAGGTTCATAACAGGTAGTTAGTATCTTTGTGCTTCCAGTTGCATGAGGGCTAAATTCATCCAAAGAAAACTTTCTGCATTTCAGTTACTCAAGACTAAGTCGTCATATTATATAATCACTGTTATTCAATAGATTATTAATATGTAATCACAATTTATTCTGAAAACAATATCTATCTTATACAAGTGCCCCTTATAGAACTAATTGGGGGGGGCGTGTAAAGGGGCTCTTCTTCCTAAGTTTCCCAGAAAACTCATTCATGTTGGTGACATTACATGAACCAATCCCATGTATCTTGTCACCGGAGTGTGAAAGTCACTTTTACTTATCTGGAATAATTGCTGTCTTTGAGTCTTAGTGCCTCAGTCTGCAAACGCAGGCCTAGTCCTAGAAGCTTCTAGCCTTCATACAATCTAATCTGGGCCTAGAGTGTTTTCAGCCTCTGAGACTTACTGCTGAGTAAACCCACCGGGTCTTTCTAGTTCCTTTTGAGCTTTGGCTGGCTGATTTCTCTCAGCTGTTCTGGCTCAGACCCCTCTCCGTGCCGACTGAGTCCACAGTGCATCTCTCAGGTTCTCCTGAATTGCTCTGCTTGAGCTCAAGCTGACACTAGCAATCTATTCTGACCTTCTGGCTTCTCTCTCTCTCTCTCTCTCTCTCTCTCTCTCTCTCTCTCTCTCTCTCTCACTTGTCTTTGTATAGCCTCTCTCTCTAACTTGTCTCTGTACAGCGGTCCCAGTAAAATTGCCTGCTTCTTCCTTTTCCCTGCACCCCCTCTCCAGAAGTTTCTCTTTCCTCTCTCCCTGAGTTGGGCAGATCCTATTCTGTTAAATCTGTCTGATTCGTCACTTTGTCTTCCACTTGATTGGAGAACACTTTCAAACATTAGAGCTTCCTTCTACAAACTAACTTCACCTTCACTGTTTGGGATTAAAGGTGTGTGTAAGGGCAAGGGCGTGTCTACATTCAAGCCAGAGGGATTAAAGGTGTGAACTAAGGGCTGAGCCACCTCACAACTACAAACACATTTTTTTTCAGTATTTAACACAATCTCAGGGTTCACAGTGTGATCACGTGTCCTGCAACACCTGAGGAGGCATATACTCTCCCTGAGTAGTCATATGTCTTAGCACTAAATACGGGAAAATAGAAATGTAAAATGATACTTTGGATCAAAATAGTAACAAGACACAGCATTTAAAATAACTTCTCTCGCCCTCGGTGGTGGCGCATGCCTTTAATCCCAGCACTTGGGAGGCAGAGGCAGGTGGATTTCTGAGTTCAAGGCCAGCCTGGTCTACAGAGTGAGTTCCAGGACAGCCAGGGCTACACAGAGAAACCCTGTCTCGAAAAAACCAACAACAACAACAACAACAACAAAAACTTCTCTCTCTCTCTCTCTCTCTCTCTCTCTCTCTCTCTCTCTCTCTCCTCTTTCTCTCTATATAGCTACGGCTGTCCTTGAACTCATTATATAGACTAGGCTGGCCTCACAAACATCCACTTGCATTTGCCTCTGTAGTTCTGGGTAAAGAAGTGTGCCAGGGCACTCACCTAAATTACCTGTCATAGTCTTTTTTTATTTATTTATTTATTTATTTATTTATTTTGGTTTTTGAGACAGGGTTTCTCTGTGTAGTCCTGGCTGTCCTGGAACTCACTCTGTAGACCAGGCTGACCTTGAACTCAAAAATCTGCCTGCCTCTACCTCGAGTGCTGGGATTAAAGGCGTGTGCCACCACTGCCTGGCTTCAGATTTTTTATTTTTTAAATTATGTGTTCGTTTGTGAGTCAGTGAAGATGCCCGAGGAGACGATTGTCCGGAGAGCTGGAATGTCACTGGTCACTAGCTACCCAGTGTAAGTGGCGGGGCTGGACCCTGGCACTCTGTGAGCCCTTACGCACACTCTCATTGCTCTAGTCCCTTAAGACTGCCAGTTTATCCAGATGAACTGTGGGCCCTTCTCATCCGGTCCCTGCCCCAGCGAACGGAGAACGATGCTTTGATCAACTCAGTTTGCAATGTGATAGACATTTACAGAGCAGTGGATAGGGAATAGAGTCGTTCTCCTGTGTACCGTCAGGATGGGGAAAGAAACACTTTAGATTACTATTTTATCTTGTTATGCTATCTATGCCTTTGTGTTACATGACTTAGAATACATGCACTATATTAATACATTATAAATGCATAATAATGACTATGTTATATAACTGGGCTATTTGTATGTTTTAAACTGGAATTGGGCTACAATTTTTTTTTCAAAGATTAAAAAAAAGGACATTTTGGGGGCTGGAGAGATGGCTCAGTGGTTAAGAGCACTGACTGCTCTTCCAGAGGTCCTGAGTTCAAATCCCAGCAACCACGTGGTGGCTCAGAACCATCTGTAATGGGATCAGATGTCCTCTTCTGGTGTGTCTGACAGTGTACTCACATAATAAAAATAAATATATCTTTTTTTTTTTTTTTTTTTTTTTTTTGGTTTTTCGAGACAGGGTTTCTCTGTGTAGTCCTGGCTGTCCTGGAACTCACTCTGTAGATCAGGCTGACCTTGAACTCAGAAATCTGCCTGCCTCTGCCTCCCAAGTGCTGGGATTACAGGCGTGCGGCACCACCGCCCGGCTAAAAATAAATATATCTTAAAACCCATTTTATTGGTTCTTTGTGAGCTCCCCATCATGCATCTCAATCCCACTCATCTCCCCCTGTACCTGCCCTCCACCATTGCCCCCTCCCCACCAACAGAAAAGAAATCTCGTGGAAGCTGTGGTGGGTCACAATGTGTCCCACAGTACACGTTTTTGTCCACGCTTCTCTGCTTGCGGATGTCCATTGCAGTGACACTTTGGTCTGGTAGGAGACCTCTGGCTTCTGCTACTCTGTTGATACTGGAACCTCACTGGGACTCCTCTCAGATATCCTGCTGTTGCCCTGTGTCATGGAGACCCTGTAGTTTTGGATCTGTAGGACTGGCCCCTTCTTGCACTCCAGCAGAGTTCATCAATGGGGTAGATGCTGGGGTGGGCTGATTCAAAGCCCTGGATCTGGGCCTAAGAGAGAGGTATCAGAACCTGCCAGCCAGCCGGACTTCATGCTCTTAAAGCCGGCCTACCTGGGATGCATGCAACCACAGGGTCATCTTTACCCGGTTGCCCAGGTGAGGTGCGGGACCTGCTCTCCTGACTGCTGCAGCCGGTGAGGGACAGGGCCGGTTCTCTAGCTCTCATAAGCCTGGGGCCAGCTTTCCCGTTTGCCACAGGTGTTGAGGGACAAGGGAGGGGAGGAGGGTGTCTCTCCCTTGTCTGCACCACTGCCCAGCAGACAAGAGGCAGAGCCCTGGCTCTCATGGCTCACACTCTGGGGCTGGCTCACCTGCATCCCCCAAATCCAGGGCCAGCTCCCCTATGCTGCCCAGGCAAAGCTCAGGGCCTGCTCTCCTGAGCTGCAGAAAGTAGGAGGCTGGGCCAGCTCTCCTGCCTCCCCTGGGTCGCAAGAGGTGAGGGACACTACCACATGGCAGAAAAGCGGCAAGGCCAGCTCTCTTACACGCGTACCCCGGGGGGCTGGCTCACACCCAGCCCTGCACATCCTCCCCACTCCCCCACCTCTGCCATCAGGCTTAGTTATAATGCTGCCCAGGTGAGGTGCAGGGCCTGCTCTCCGTGCTCCAGCAGGTTTAGGGCAGAACAGCTCTCCTGTTTTCAGGACCCTGTAGGGGCCAACGCTCCCACGTCCAGGGTCGAGGGCAAAAGTAAGGAAAGAGGATCTCTCCCTTGCCAACGCCATGGCACCACAGACTAGAGGCAGGGCTGGCTCTCCCACTCATGGCCTCCAGGCCGGCTCACCCACAACCCGCACATCCAGGGCCAGCTCTGTCGTGCTGCCTGGGTGAGGTGCAGGGCCTGCTCTAACAAGCTGCCCCTGGTGAAGGATGGGGTCGGCGCTCCTGATCTCCCAACCCTAGGGCTAGGCGTCCTCTTGCCTCTGGTCATAAGGGGCAAGAGGGGAGGAGGGTATCTCTCCCTTGTCCATGTGGCCACAGGGATATGAGTGGTGGGGCCAGCTCTCCCATGTTCATACCCTTGGGGTCAGCAAAACTGCAATTCCCCCAATGTGTGGAATGCTCTCCCGAGTACTCAGCTGGCTCTAGGTGGGATCTGCTCTCCTCATGCCTCTAGGGCTAGCTCTCCGACAAGGCCTGGGTGAGGGGTGGGACCAGTTCCATCCAGCCCTCAGACATCAACCTGTCCCCAGTGGCAGCCCAGGCCAAGGACATCTGCCTGGCCTTCGGTAGTAACTGACCCCCGATACTGCAGGGCCATAGACCCAGACACGGCCTCGCAGAGGCAGCGTAGGCCAGGACCCCTACCGTGGCCCAGGTGGCATCACCAGCTGCCCTTGAGTCTCCAGTTCTGCAGCTCTTCATTGTGCCCAGATCCTGTTTCTCTCTCTTTTCCACTTCTCCATCCCTTTCTTTTTTTTTTATTTGTTTGTTGTTTGTTTGTTTGTTTTTGTTTTGTTTTGTTTTGTTTTGAGACAGGGTTTCTCTGTGTAGCCCTGGCTGTCCTGGAACTCACTCTGTAGACCAGGCTGGCCTCGAACTCAAAAATCCGCCTGCCTCTGCCTCCCAAGTGCTGGGATTAAAGGCGTGCGCCACCACCGCCTGGCTCTCTATCCCTTTCTTGTTCCTTTTAGTGGCTCCCGGGGTCTCTGAGTGTCCGGGGTTTCAGGAGCTTGCCGTGTTCGTGCATTATGGCACCAGGCCGGGGTCATCTCTGGCATGCGGTTGGGGGTGCCAGACTGGTGTTCATCTCAGGCTAGCTCCCTGTCTGTGGCCCATGGCGCCAGTCTGCTGGTCGTTTCAGGGTGCTTCCTCTCCCCGCCCACCGAGTGGCCATCTGTCCTGGACTCACTCCAGCCTGTGGCCTGGGGTCCCAGGTGAGGTTCTTCTAGTCTCTGGCTTGCTTCCTGCCCTGGGAGTTTGTCCAGGGCTGCTTGACACTGGAGTGGTGGTCGTCTCAGGCTTGCTTGTTTCAGGGACTGTTAGGCTGCTCGCCATTCGGATGTTTACAGGTCGGAACACAGTGGAGATGTAGACTCTTTCCTCTCTGCCACCTACGGAGACACACGTGATACAGTGGACACATCTGCAGTGCCTCTAGGGGAAGGGAGAAAACATCTTTATTTATTTATTTTTGCTTTTTTCAAGACGGTTTCTCTGTGTAACCCTGACTGATCTGGAACTCAATCTGTAGGCCAGGCTGGCCTCGAACTCAGAGATCCTCCTGCCTCTGCCCCTCCCGAGTGCTGGGACTAGACTCGTGAGCCACCATGATCCGGCTTACAGATTTTACAGTTAGGAGACTGCCAAGGCTTGAGGTGAATGTTGTCCCAAGGCTTCCACAGAACAATGGAGCTGCCCTGTGCTGCTGCTGGAGATGTGTGCCGTGGAAGCAGCAGAGGCCGCAGTCTGACAGCTGGGATGGGCAGGCTCCTTTACTGGATTAAGCTTTCTGAGGAAAACATCAATTAAATGGATAACGTGTGCTTTATAAAGTCATATCCATGGCGAGAGTTTTGGACAACAGTCTCTCGGCCAATAACTCCTGCGTTGTTATTTCTCTTGATGTATATATTGTGGGGTATTCATCGGAGAAGACTGCTCAGACATGGGTTTAAGACAAGAGAAAGTATTTATTAGCTAGCCAGCAGCTACACAGGGTGTTAAGGATCCCAGTGTAGTCCTGAGCTTTTTTCGGGGTGAGTTTTAAGCACAAAGCCCATGTTCGGGGTTGATGTATTTCAGTTAACAAGAACAGTTAGGCAGAAGCAGAGCTTCAGAAGCTAAACAGCGAGGTCAGCGCACTTGGAGGCTTTCCCAGGCCATGGACTTTGATGGAGTTGGTCTTTGTTTTAGCTGTGGCAGAGGGTGCTGTCCACTCGCTGAGTTTTACAGCACTAATGGTGCTTTCATCATGGAATCCATCATGCTGGGATCGGGGGTGGGGTGGGTGGGGGGCAAGTAGGGTCTAGGGCACTGTTACAGGTTGCGGTTAATGCAGAGGGTCAAGGCTGCTCAAATGCAAAAACATAGATATTAAAGCCAGGAAGGATCACTCTTGTGGTAGGGTCTAGGCCAGGAGGAATAGACCATGTCCTACTCCTAGATATACTCCAGGCCTTGATGCTGGGCGTGGCACCAAAGCGTCCCCCAGTCAGAGCCATGCACCTGATGTCATCAAACCCCAGGAATCGCAAGACCCTTTCAGAGGTGCATCTGATAAAGCTTCCTCAAGGAGACATGGCCAGCAGGGAGGTCTCTGCGGTCGTCCAGGTGTGACTTAGGAGGCTTAACAATCATTGTCATTCGCTTCAACATAGAACAGCTGCACAGCAAACATTCAAATGATGAGCGACACTTATCCTAAGCCCCTTCCTTTCCCTTCTCCTGGAATCTGGCAGAGGAATGAATGGCATTGCCTTTTCCCAGGTACCTAAAATTTCTGCAAGGCAACAAGTCTCTTTGTGACAACTGTAATAGATTTCTGGGTAGTCTAAGACCTTAGCATGTCCTGCTCAGTTTCATGTCAACCTCATGGAAGCTAGAGTCACTTGGGAAAATGACCGTTGACCAAATTCCTCTCATAAGACCTGCGGCAAATCTGTGGTGCATTTTCTTCATTAATGTTTCATCACCTGGGAGGGGCCGTCCCACGTGGGTGGCGTCACCACTGGGAAACCAGGTACGGGGTTCTATAAAAAAGTCGGCTGAGCAAGCCCAGAGAAGCATGCCAGTAAGCAAGTCCCCTTCCAGGGCCTGAGCATCGGCCCCTAACCTCCAGCATCCTGCCAGGAGATTGTTCAAGAGTGGACTGAGATGTGGAACTGTGCGCTGAAAGAAACCCTTTCCTCTCCCCAAAGCTTCTATTATGTGTTTTCTCACAGTAACGAGAACCCCAACTAATATGGAGCGGTGTTGGTCATTTCCCTTGAGTGAGAGAAGACAGCCTGGCAAGAGCAGCTTCAGCAAGGAGGGCTTCCCCCGTCACGGTGAGGAAGGCGGCATGGGCACAGCAGTGGGCAGCATCTGCTCGGGTGCGTGCGTCTGCAGTCAGGCAGCGGAGGGAGAGGAGGACTCACGCTCAGCTCCCTTCCCCCTCTATCGGAGGCAAGGCTCCCAAGGAAAACCTCTGCCACACACACCTGGGGGAGTCTCGGGCCCCCGAGCGAGTCAAGGTCTGAGAGTGAGCTGCTAACACGGAACTGAAAATAGTCAAGTTCAACGTACTATTGTGATCACTTCACTGTGATGGGTGCTCTCACAAAATAATAAAAACAAAACTAGAAATGGTTCCCTTTATTTAAATTTGCTGCTGGTAACTAATTTACATAATTAATGCTAACCATTCTCTGTGTCATCCCAGAATATTAAGGCATGTAGTGTTGATCCTTCACCACGGGGATTGTTCACACAGCGCCGTTACTTTCTCAAAAATAAAGGTAACTTAATATAAAATCAGGAGGGGGCTGGCAGAAGGGGAGACAGGTGTTGGAAAGGGCTGATTATGATCTTCAGGGATATATACTCCAAGATATTTGAGCACTCTCCCTCCACACACTAAATAAAAAACTGAAGAACTATAGCTATTTTTCTGGTAAATCAATATCTATTTGCAACTCTCTACAATGTAAGTAAAAAGCCCAACGCACGCTTGAGTAAAATATCCAAAAAAAAAAAAAAAAAAAAAGCAAGGACTGACTGCACTTAGCACTTGCAGCCTAGGTCCCAGTGAGACAGTTCACAATCCACAGTAAGCACTTCAAACTTCTTCTCATCGATGAGCCCGTTACGTGTTCACAGAGAGGGTGAACGCCACAGGCTGTGTAGACGGGGAGCTTCAGTGGTCCTTTGTGCTCTCAGAGTGCGACTCTGCTCAGGAGGGTCTCATGGCCTTGGCTCAGGGCTTGTCTGATGAGCTGACAGGATCTGTGATCTTCTCTCCTCCCTCCACCGAAGGCCTCTCAGATTCCTTGCCAGACAGCTCCTGAGGGGCAGGCGTGGGGGCTGGGGCCAGCCAGCCCTCAGCAGGGAAGGCAAAGCCTGCCTGGTTGGCCATGCTGTAGAAGGTGTGCACCATGGCAGTCAGAGAATCTGCGAGCTGTCTGAGCTGAGAGAGCCGCTCAGGGCTGAGCAGGGAACCATGCTGCTGGGCCTGTATCTGGACTGTGTCTCTGTAAATCTCCTCAGACTTCTCCCTCAGAAAGTTCACCAGGCTCTTCCTAATTGGTGGTGGTTCTGTGCCCTGAGGTTCTGGGCAATGGGCTAGTCCATTTTGGTGACCCTTGGCTTTGGGCTCAGCCTTCTTTATTGAAGTTTTTCCCATGGGAGCTTCCTTCATTTCCTATGGAAAACCCTGACAGAGAGAGAATGACCCAAACCTTCCTGATCCTTCAGTGTGCTTTCTGGAATTGCGATGTGATTGGTTAGACCACCACTCATTTTTTCTTGGCCCTGATCTGAAAGTCAGAGAGAGTTTAGATGACAGAGCGCCTGACTATCCCCTAACCTGTGACTGACCCCTCCCCCAGCTATGTAATTCCTTCTGTGAGCTCAGAGTTGTCTGCCGTTTTCAAGGGCTTTATCCTTATCTGGTTTGGATTCTATTTGTCGGAGCCTTTCCTGATTATTTTCTGACTCTGTCCCTGAGACAATTTCAGTTCTGCTTTCCTTTTATTCTGTTTTAAATTTCATTTTACTTTGCTACACTATGTCATGATGTGTCCAAGTAAACACTTTTTAAAATTTCTTCTCTTTTTGTCTTACATTTCATACAGGTGCACAGTGTATCTTGTTCAAACCCAGTCTCCCGCTCCCTCCCTCCATCTGCCCGTTCCCAAACATCTAGCACCTACTGTTGAATTTCATACCTTAAAAAAAAAAAGATTCACTTTTATTTTTATGTATGTGTCTGTGTGCATGCATGCCACTTGTATCGAACGTGTTTTCACGGCCAGTAGAGGGCGCCACGTCACCTTGAGGTAGAGCGTCAGGTAGTTTCCAGGTGCCGCAAGCCTTTTGGGAGTAGAACTAGGATCCTCAGAGCTCAGCAAGCCTCTTAAGCTGGCCACCATCTCTAGTCTCATGCTAGATTAATTAATTAAACAAGTAATTTGAGTCTGGGAATTTCTATGGAGCCCAGGCTGTCCTGGGACTTGCTGTATAGACCAGGATGTTCTTGATCACAAAGACCTACTGGCCTCCGCCCACTGTGATGCACTAAATGCATGTGTACGCAGGTCCAGTTCCCTTGCAAGATTTTTTTTTCTGAGACAGGATTTATCTTCGTTCTGGAACTCACTCTGTAAACAAAGCTGGCCTCAACCCACAGAGATTTGCCTGTCTCTGCCTCCCCGCCTCTGGGACTAAAGGCGTGGTCCACCGCTACTCAGCTCCCGCGCTGGTAGCTTTTAATTCTCTTGGTTTGTGAAGGTCTTGAGCACAGAACCATGCCGCTGTGAGTTTGTGTAGAATAGCCATGTCCTGTCGAGAAGCCAGCCTCTACAGGCTCCTCGTCTTTCCTCTGGCTCTTACGGTCCTTCCTTCTACCCTCTCCTCCTTGATGCTCCCTGAGCCTTGTCAGGGCAGGGTTGGTGTAGATATTCCATACACAGATGATCGTTTGTGGTCTCTTTTCTCAGCATTTGAACAGCTTTGACTCTCCACTAACCTCCAGCCTCTGCAGGAAGAAACTTCTTTGATCCAGGGTGAGAACCATTCAGATCTATAGAGCCAAGCACACAGAAGTGCTCAGGAAGGAGTTTAACAGCATGGCCACCCAGGGAAGCAGCCTTCTTCATTCACACGCTATGTGTATGCATGATGTAATGTGACCACAGTCCACTCTAGGGAACCACGCGGTGAAAGAAAGCTTGGTTTTTGTCTTTCTGAGACTGGCCTACTTTGTTTAGTGAGAATATTCCCATCTCCACCCATTTTTCTTACACGGGATGAGGTTGTTCTTTACGGGTGGGGAGGGCTCCATTGAGCTGCACACCACATTTTCTTTAACCATTCCCAACGTTCGGGACACCTCGATTGGCCCCATCACTTTAGTCACAGTGAGTAGCTCTGCAGGCAACCTTAGCGTGTGTTCATCTCTACAGAGCAGGAGGCGTGGCCTCAGGATGCAGGAGTGCTGTAGCCGCTTCATGTTTCAGTGTAATGCTCCCTCCAAAGGATCCAAAATCGTGGATAATTAAAATCAACTCTACACTTAGCGCGACACTTCTGGTTCTCGCTGTGATTACTGCTAAGGCCTAAAAACTCAAATTCCATCTGGGTCGAAGAGGGAGGTGGTTATCGAGTATGCATCACAGACTCTGTAGGAGAAGCGCTTAGGATTGGCAATCATTATTACTGTCTGCAAGAAGATGGAGAACTGGCCCGTGAGGGGCCTGGAGGTGAATGGCCAAGTGTTGACATTCAAAATGGATTTTCAGGAGAAGGGATCAAGGCCTTGGGGGAGGGGGAGCGCGAATGGCAGATCCCAGCCCGGGCGGGCAGGGTCAGTGGGCTCCCAGAACACTCTGAAGATGCGGCTGGGCGAAGGGGACGTCGTTCTCTTCCTGGCTGACTGGCTGACTTCCTTACTGTCGCCCTGCTTCTTGAGATTGATCTGTCTGTCCCCCAGGCTGGTCTCAGCTTGTTGCTGTCCAGTCTTTGCCACCTTTCAACTCGAGGTTTGGTGCCCCGTCCTCAGGAGCTGGTAAACTCCTGGAGTTGGCTGACTCAATTCAGTCACATTTGATCTAATCAACTCAACTAGTTTTAATTTGGGAGTGTGAACTGGGCGTGGTGGCTCAGGCCTTTAATTTCTCCCACCTCACAGGAGGCAGAGACCAGAGAACTCTCTGTTTCAGGCCAGCCTGGTTTGCATAGTGAGTCCCAGGACAAATGGGGCTACAGAGTGAGACCCTATTCCAAAAAAAGGGGGTACATTTGACCCTTACAGCCATCTCTGTCTGTTTAGATGAGCATATCCAGCATTTTTTAAGCCAGTATCTGCGACCTTCTGGTTGTCGTTGCTAAGGACACTCATATGTTGTCATTATAATGGTGATTTAATTTAGTATCTGAGAAGGCTTGCCTATGATTAAGACATTCCTTGGTGGAAAGAGGAGGAAGAACTAGTGGTACCGTCCCTTGCCGTACTGTCTGCTGTCCCTTTGTCCCTGGCTTTGACATCCAGCTTGGCTCATTATGTAAAGACACCACAAATGCTCCATCATCATCTGAGACTCAAGTCCATGAAAAATAGGTTTTTTCCCTAGACAAGGAGGGAGCTTTACAGCTAAGGAGAGGAGAGCCCCATCCACCAAGGGGGCTTTAAAAAGGTATCTGTAGCAGCCTGGCATCAACTTGAATACATCTGAAAGTCACTAAAACCCAAACCTGTATGGGCACACTTGTGAGAAATTGTCGTTTAATTAAATCATTTGCTGGGCTGTGGTGGTGCACGCCTTTAATCCCAGTGCTTGGGAGGCAGAGGCAGGCGGATTTCTGAGTTCGAGGCCAGCCTGGTCTACAGAGTGAGTTCCAGGACAGTTGGAGCTACACAGAGAAACCCTGTCTCAAAAAACCAAAAAAAAAAAAATAATAATAATAATAAATAAATAAAAATAAAAAATTGAAGTGGGAAGGCCCACCTCTATTCTGGATCTCTGAGCTGGGAGAACACACCTTTTTGTTTGTTTGTTTGTTTGTTTGTTTTGTTTTTTGGTTTTTTGGATTTGGTGTTTTCCAGACAGGGTTTCTCTGTATAGCCCTGGCTGTCCTGGAACTCACTCTGTAGACCAGGCTGGCCTGGATCTCAGAAATCCACCTGCCTCTGCCTCCCAAGTGCTGGGATTACAGGTGTGCGCCACCACCGCCGACTGAGAGCACACCTTTAATCCAGATCTTGGGATAATCCAGGCCACACCTTCTGCTAGAGGCTTATATAAAGAACACAAACGAAGGAAGCCTCTGTCTTTGCCGGCTTGCTCTCTCCCCTTGCTAACAAGTATTTTCCTCTGTTGTCCTTGCATCAGAATTGATTGGGATCCCAGCATATACTGAAGACCACCCTAGACAACCAGCCTTGTGAAGTGAACAACTACTGGACTCTTGGACATTCTGTTCACAAGCAGCCGTTATTGGATTAGCCGGACCACAGCCTGTAAGTCTTTCCAATATAGAGCTCTTTCCTCTATGCACAGAGAGAGTCATTCTGTAAGTTCTGTTACGCTAGAGAACCCTAACAAATATGTTAACCATAATCCCTTCTGTTCAGGGAAGAGAGTTCACCCTGAGCATGGATTCAGAAAGCCCCCAGCCAGTCCCTTCCTGTCAACCACTGGACCTCCCTACCGGGCCACAGAGCACCTCTGACAGATTATCAGGTGAGAAGCAACTGAGAGAAAAGGGGGAGACACTGGCTTCCCACTGCAGTGTGAACAAAGCTCGGGTTTCGGGGTACACTGAGACAGGGGAGGGGAGAGGGCTAGATTCCAGCCACGGGGCTGTGATGGTTAGAAGGGTGAGTAGGAACAGCATAAAGTGGTTGACAGTGGTCATCTGAAGGAAATTAGGATGAACTCCTTCAAACTGTGAGCTCACAGAAGGAATTTGTACTAACCTGGTGGGTTAGTCCCATGCTACAGGCTAGTCAAGGCACTAAGCTTAAACTCTCCCTGGCTTTAGGATCAGAATCAAGTAAAAATGAGCAGAGTTCCAGCCAATCAGACAGCGATTCCAGAAAGCACACTGAAGAATCAGGTGGGTTTCAGTCCATTCTATGGAGAGGGGTTCCAAGGTCGGAGTTCTCCTTGGCATGGCCCTAAGCTCTTTTAAGGCATCTGGGTTCCCAGGCTTCCTGGCTGTGGGCAGCGGCTGGGCAGCATTGTGTGGGTTCCGTGCTCAGCTTCTCGGGAGTCCAGGGTGGGCTAGCTGTGTGGTGTGCAGCCGAAGGCTTTCCATGACGCCGTCACTTTATCCCACAATCACATTTCAGCTTCGAGGGTGGAAACACCCAGGAAAAGAAGACACTCTTCCGAGGACTCCAGCCCGGTCAGGACAGGTAAGTGCTCCCTTTCCCCACAGGTCATCCCCCATCTGCCTTATACAAGGCTCAGGCAGGTGCCTCAGAGAAATTAAGAGAGGTCGGGTTCTCAGTGCATGTGGGATCGGAGAAGGAATCCTGCCCCGCTCAGTGTGGAGGCTGACGTGCATGGGAAGGAAAGGGCAGTAACCTCCAGGTTCTGAAGGCTCCAGAGGAGGCTCTGCAGTGGGGTGGATGGGAACTTTCCTGGTCATTCTCTCACGGTCAGGGTTTTCCATAGGAAATGAGGACAGCTCCCATGGGAAAAAGAGACACAAGACTTCAGTAAAGAAGGCTGAGCCCAAAGCCAAGGGTCACCAAAATGGACTAGCCCATTGCCCAGAACCTCAGGGCACAGAACCACCACCGATTAGGAAGAGCCTGGTGAACTTTCTGAGGGAGAAGTCTGAGGAGATTTACAGAGACACAGTCCAGATACAGGCCCAGCAGCATGGTTCCCTCCTCAGCCCTGAGCGGCTCTCTCAGCTCAGACAGCTCGCAGATTCTCTGACTGCCATGGTGCACACCTTCTACAGCATGGCCAACCAGGCAGGCTTTGCCTTCCCTGCTGAGGGCTGGCTGGCCCCAGCCCCCACGCCTGCCCCTCAGGAGCTGTCTGGCAAGGAATCTGAGAGGCCTTTGGTAGAGGGAGGAGAGAAGATCACAGATCCTGTCAGCTCATCAGACAAGCCCTGAGCCAAGGCCATGGGACCCTCCTGAGCAGAGTCGCACTCTGAGAGCACAAAGGACCACTGAAGCTCCCCGTCTACACAGCCTGTGGCGTTCACCCTCTCTGTGAACACATAACGGGCTCATCGATGAGAAGAAGAGTTTGAAGTGCTTACTGTGGATTGTGAACTGTCTCACTGGGATCTAGGATGCAGGTGCTAAATGCACAGGCAGTCCTTGCTTTCTTTGGATATTTTACTCAAGTGCGTGTTGTATTTGTATATTTATATTTTAGACGGTGGCAAATAACTATTGATTTACCAGACAATAGCTATAGTTCTTTAGCCTTTCATGTGTGTGAGGAGGGGGTGCAGACGCCTTGGAGTGTCCCCCTGCAGCAGCCCACAATCAGCCCTTCCCTTCGCCTGTCTCCCCTTCGGCCAGCCCCCTCCTCATTATATATTAAATATGCCTTTACTTTTTGAGAAAGTGATGATATGTTGTACATAATACATATTGCATATCTGTTATAAACTACTTGTCTTTATGTTCTAAATATAGAAAACTTTTAGCATTAATAATCACATAAATTATCTAATAAATTTAAATAAAACTAACCTTGTCTTTTGTTTCTTTATTATTATTATTATTATTATTATTATTATCTTTTTTTTTTGTTTTTTTTCGAGATGAGACAGGGTTTCTCTGTGTAGTTCGGGCTGTCTTGGAACTCACTTTGTAGACCAGGCTGGCCTCAAACTCAGAAATCCGCTTGCCTCTGCCTCCCAAGTGCTGGGATTAAAGGCGTGCGCCACCACCGCCTGGCTCTTTTTATTATTTTATAATAGTGCATATCACAGTGTCTATTGACGCTTTTATACTAGTCTAATGTAATTGTTAGTATTATCAACTGACAGGATCTTGAATCACTTAGGGGACAAGTTTCTGGCCATGTGATAGGGATTATCCAGGTCAGACTGAATAGTTAAGAAGGTCTCCCCTAAAAGTGGGTTGCATGATTCTCTGTCTCATGCCCTCTGAGACCAGTTCTCCCATGCTGCCCTGGCTAGGGGAGGATCATCTCTCCTGGGACCTTGCCACTTCATGGCAGTAGAGGGGTGGGGCGGGTTCTCCTGCTCTGGATCAAGCTCTCCCAGGCTGTTCAGGTGAGGGGTGGGGCCTGATCTGCGTAGCCCTTGGACCTGTATTTGTTTCCAGGAAGCAGTCTGGACCCGAGCCATCCACATGGCCTTTTGAACATCCACACAGGCCCCTGCTACTCAGGGCCATGAACCCTGCCTGACATGGCCCTCACAGCAACATGGTCTGGGACATCACCACGGCCTCAGGTGGCAGCGCAGGCTCCTCACATCAGGATGTCCCTCTCCTCCCTCGTCTCCAGTTCCACTCCTCTCCATAGTACACAAATTGTTCCTCTTCTCTCTCTCCCATCTCTTCATCACATACTTGCTCATTGTATCGGTGCCTACACGTGCCCCGTCAGCCATGACATCTTCATTTGAAAGTTAGGATGGTTAACTGTTTGTCTAACCCAAAGATTCCAAAGGAAATAAGTCCCTGGCCACAGTTAAACACAGCACAGAAGAATTGAAATTCAATGCACAGTAGTTCAGTCTCATGTTAAACCCGCACCACGACCAGCTCCACGGATGAGCAGACAGGCAGCCGTGAGCGGCACAGGCAGCTGGCCGTGTCCACTCAGCCACGGGTCCCCACTCTGCAGGTCCCGTCCTTCTTCCTGGGCCAGAATGCGGCTCTGGGAGTCCCAGTCACACACACAGTGGTTGGTTTTCTCAAAGGAAGAAGGCACTGGCCGCCTGGCACTTGAGTCTGATGTTGGCTCTATTGATGGACGGTGCAACTCCCCATTGCCCTGCAGAGGGCTGGGCAGGGCCCAAGTGGTTGTCTAGGGGCTTCCCATGGAGCCTGTGTCCCCAGCCATGGCACTTCTGCTTTCCTGTTGTTCTGTTTGTAATTTCATCTGTTTTTGTTTACATTACTTGGTGATGCATCCAGGTAAAAAATTTAAATTACTTAAAGAATTTTAACCTTTCACCCAAGCATACAATGTGTCTTAGTAATATGAATCTTCTCCCTCCCTCCTTCCTCCTCTCCCTTCTCCCCTCCCTCCCTCTCTTTATCTGCTAGCACCTCCATACATAACTAGCGTCTTGCCCTCAACCTCATATTTTTTTAAAAAATATTTACTTATTATGTATACAGTGTTCTGCCTGCATGTACACTGGTATGCCAGAAGAGGGCATTGAAAGGCTCTCTCCTCTTTATGCTGGAATGTTTTTCAAGATTTATTCTTGTGTGTGTGTGTGTGTGTGTGTGTGTGTGTGTGTGAGAGAGAGAGAGAGAGAGAGAGAGAGAGAGAGAGAGAGAGAGGGAGGGAGAGGGAGAGAGCGCATGCGTGCGCACATATATCTGAGGAATTCAGAAGTGGGCCTGGATCTCCTGGCCCGATATGAGCTCCCACTTAGATGCTCAAAGTGTAGCAAGCATTTTCAAGCACTGAGCCATCTCTCCAGCCTCATACTGGATTTCTTTGTCTGTCTGTCTGACTGACTGACTGACTGTTTATTCATGACTGGGTGTTTCTGTGTAGCCCAGGCTGTCCTGGAACTCTCTGTGTATGCTGGCATGGCCTTGAAATCACAGGGATCTAGCTGCCTCTTCCTCCCTACTGCTGGAATTAAAGATGTACATTACTGTTCATGCCCCCATGCTAGAATTTTTAGCTCTTGATCTCGTGCACATAACCATGGACTGTAAGTTTGTGAGGAATAACCATGTCCTGTCCAGAAGCATTCCTCTACATGCATTCCTCTACATGCATTCCTCTACATGCATTCCTCTACATACATTCCTCTACATGTGTTCCTCTACATGCATTCTTCTACATGCATTCCTCTACATGCATTCCTCTAGCATGTCCTCTACAGCGTTCTTCTCTCTCCTCCGGCTCTTACAGTCCTTCCACCCTCTCTCCCTTGATGTTCCCTGAGCCTTGTTGGGGGAGGGTTGTTCCTGTAGATGATTCATTCCCAGTCTCTTTTCTCAGCATTTTGAATAGCTCCGACTCTGCATTAACCTCCATCCTCTGCAATAAGTTTCTCTGACCAAGGGTGAAACCTGCACAAGTCTATGGGGACAAATGAAATGTTGAGAAAGGAGTTTAACAGTATGACATCTTATCAAAACTGCATAAGCCATTCATATCCTGTGTGGATGCATGATTGGATGTGACTGTTAGGAGTTACCCCACAAATCACAGGAACACCGATCTCAGTCAGACAGGGACAGTTCATTGAACTCACACTCCAAGACTCATTGATGGGGATGTAGCTTCAGACTTAGGAGCTGGAAGCCAAGGCTATGAACACTGTCCAGGGTCAGTTTACATAGAGAAAAATGCCATGATGAACTCATAAGCAGATCCAGGGAGCCTGCAGGGTGGTTGGCCCTCCTCCACGTTTCTTTTGCAGTTTGGTCAGTTCAAGCTCACCCCTGTCTCACTTGGCCCTGAGTGAATGCTACGGCTGGGGAAATTCCAAGAGTCTTCAAAACACGATAACAAACCTCTGAGTAAAGCCAGATATATGCTCAACTTGGCCTTGTGCCAGGAAGCGTTCGTGAACCTCAAGGAGCTGTTTCCAATGTAATCACATTCGGGTCTCTTTATCACAAACTCAGGTTTGGGCTTACTCACCACCAGCCCACAGGATGGTTTTGGGTGAGGCAACCCCAAATTCTCATTGGGACAAGGTTTCATAGGAAATGGAAGTAAGTGAGGGGGCCCAGCCTGGCAAGCATCCAATTGAATGTCCATTGTAGCTGACCAGTGGGTGGACGCTCTGAAGCAAAACCGTGTACAATCATGAATGGTCTGAAAGTACATCTGAAACAACCGGACTAATCTTTGATTAACTGTCACTAGGAAGTAGCTAGGAAGTCACTCTGGCCAAGGACAAGCTGTGGAGTCCTTCCTAGTACTTGGGTGCAGCTTAGGTTCGGCTGTGGGGCAAGTTCTCAGGCTTTTCTTTTCTTTTTTTCTTTTAAGATAGAGGCCTTCCCAAGATGGGGTAGGTTTAGTCTCTCAAGTTTGCTCTGAGCCAAACTATTTTTCTGTGTCTATAGTCAAGCTGCCTTTTGTGTGTCAGCAGTATGGGATGGCTGACAGGTCTGAAGCAAAATGGCAACAGTTATGCCTGGGAAGTAAAATCAGGGAACCAGGGCAGGGAAGCTGGCTTCCACAGAGACAACTTTGAGGAATTACAATGAACGAAAACACATATTATTTAGTGTCTCTGAGACTGTATAAACTGACCTAATATGATTATCCCCAGCTCCAACCATTTTTTCTTAACATGATACTTCTTTGAAAATTAATAGGATTCTATTGTGTTACATGTTAAAGACTAGGCAACTGCTACCTGACTAGCCTGCCATTTTGTTTTGTTACTAATTAATAGAAAACTTTCTCACAAGTTGTTTCTGCTGTTACTAGGAAACTTTCTCACGCCCAGGTTGATTACATATCCTGTTATGTTCTGTGACCTTGGAAACCAATCATGATAGAAGTCAGTAGAACTGCTTTGTATAGGTACCCACAATAAGCTTGGACCAAAAACAACCACCCACCAGCACTTCCTGCACCTATTTATAAATTTTTATGGTATTTGCCTTTATAACCTGCCACTGGGATGGACCACAACATAAGAGAGACATCTATTTAAAACAAGATTTTCATTTTGAGTAGAGGGTCAAATAAAGGTTAAGGTCCCAAGACCTCCCTAGGAACTGACCTCCTACTTGGCAGAAAGAAACATGTACATGGGCAACTGACATCTTGGTTGGCAAGTTAAGACATGAATGTTAGACAAGTCTCATCCGGAGGGACAAGTTAGAACATGGATATTAGACAAGGCAAGTCCCCTGACACAGTTCCAACCAATGGGAACTGGGTAATTGTCTAACAAGGATGAGTTCCTAAGGATATCCTCTATCCCTAAATCCTAATTGGTGCAATAACTTGACACAGATGATTGTATATCTCAGGCTTAAAAAACCCCGAGGTCTTTAACTTGGGGTCACTGTTCAGCTCCCAAGCCTGAATCATGTCCCTGATTCAATAAACCACCCCTAGTTGACTGAGGTCAGTGTTTGAGTGGTTTGTGCAGCAATTCCCAGACCCCAGCACTACAGACCACATTTTTTTTTTATCATTTCCATCTTTTGGTTCATTGAGATTGGTCCCATAACTTAGTTATGGTGAGCAGCTGTGCAGGGAACAGTGTGTCTTCATCTCTACAATGTCACTACAGCTGTGCAGGGAACAGTGTGTCTCCATATCTACAATGTCACTACAGCTGTGCAGGGAACAGTGTGTATTCATCTCTACAATGTCACTACAGCTGTGCAGGGAACAGTGTGTCTCCATATCTACAATGTCACTACAGCTGTGCAGGGAACAGTGTGTATTCATCTCTACAATGTCACTACAGCTGTGCAGGGAACAGTGTGTCTTCATCTCTACAATGTAACTACAGCTGTGCAGGGAACAGTGCATATTCATCTCTACAATGTAACTACAGCTGTGCAGGGAACAGTGTGTATTCATCTCTACAATGTCACTACAGCTGTGCAGGGAACAGTGTGTCTTCATCTCTACAATGTCACTACAGCTGTGCAGGGAACAGTGTGTCTTCATCTCTACAATGTCACTACAGCTGTGCAGGGAACAGTGCATATTCATCTCTACAATGTAACTACAGCTGTGCAGGGAACAGTGCATATTCATCTCTATAATGTAACTACAGCTGTGCAGGGAACAGTGCATATTCATCTCTACAGTGTAACTACAGCTGTGCAGGGAACAGTGTGTATTCATCTCTACAATGTCACTACAGCTGTGCAGGGAACAGTGTGTATTCATCTCTACAATGTCACTACAGTTGTGCAGGGAACAGTGTGTCTTCATCTCTACAATGTAACTACAGCTGTGCAGGGAACAGTGTGTCTTCATCTCTACAATGTAACTACAGCTGTGCAGGGAACAGTGAGTATTCATCTCTACAATGTCACTACAGCTGTGCAGGGAACAGTGTGTCTTCATCTCTACAATGTAACTACAGCTGTGCAGGGAACGGTGAGTATTCATCTCTATAATGTCACTACTAGGAGGCTTTTGGTCAACACTCAGGAGTGGTGTACACTGGTCACATGGTATTGTTGTGGGGGTATTCACCAGAGAAGATTGTTCCGACATAGGGTTAAGCCGATAGAAGGTCTTTATTAGTCTGCCAGTGAACTCTAGGTGTTCAGGATCCCAATGTAGCCCTGAGACTTTCTCAGGGTGAACTTTTAAGCACAAAAACCATGTCTTGGGTTGACATATTTCAGTTAGCAAGAACAGTTAGTCCGAAGGAGAACAACTGAAGCCAAAAGGCAGGATAAAGCAAGAGAGTACATACAGAGAATTTCCCAGAACTGTGGACTTTGATGGATTAGGTTTTTGTTTTTATTTTTGGTAAGGTGGTGCTATCTACATGCTAAAATTTACAGCCCGAGTGGCACTTCCAACGTGGAGTCACGGAGTAAGGGCTGGGGTCGTGTTACATTCCTGACTGGTCTTAGTGAATGAATCAAATCATGGATTCATCCTGATTTAGTTTAAGATGCAGGGCGTCACTGTTATTTCAATCAGAATGAGAATTAAAGGCCTAGCCAGTGTTCATAGCAGAGTAGTTAGGGAGGGGGACCAAGAGAACAGAGACTGGTAACAATTATTTCCCTAATCATAGCAAGATTTTCTCTAATTACTCCTAATCAATTAACATAGGAACAGCAGGTTTTCCCCAAAGCCAGACATTGTTTTCTTTCTCTCATGTGAAGTCTAAGCCTCTCTAAATTGCAGGGGAGTCTTAACTGTTGCTTTAATTCAGAAATGGAAACTTGTAGTACCTCCAGGTCCTGGTCAACCCGTCTACTTAGTTTGGAAAGCAGCAGACTATTGGTACACATGCACCAAGCAGTCTGAGGGGCCCAGTAATCCTGCTGTTATCCGCATGAGTTATCCCAGAAAGCAGAATAGCAGGCACAGAATAAGATGAAGTACCTAGGTAAAACCTTTTGATATTAGACAAGGTTTAGCCCCCCTTAGTAGTCCTCTAAGTTTAATTTGGGCTGCCCACGGTCACAGTGAGCTGTGCCAGTCAATGGGCTGACAGTGGGCTTAGTTCCTATCCCTTTGTAGTACAGGAGCTGGATGTTGTATAACTTGGCTGATTTCTGGCCTGGGAATTAACTCTTTTCCCAGGATTCCTTCCTGTGGTGTTGAGTCTGTTTTTTTCTGTTTCCCCAAAGCCAGAATCTTTTAAAGTATTTTTTCAGGAAACCTCAGTTTTTATATTAGAAACTCCCTTGTTTCTGGAGCTAGGGGCCCCAGCTGCATGCACAGAATTGTAAACTCTGTATTTTATGTCAAATGGTAAATTCCATATCTTTCCTTTTCTCCATCCACCCAGACACTCGAAGTGGGCGTCGGCAAGTGAAGGTCAGGATGGAGGACGGGCTGCTGGTCTGTAGTCCTGCGAGCTAACCCCTTCCCTGGGTCTGCTTCCTCAGGTTCCAGTCCAGGCCCGAGGGCTGTGGGGGCTGAGCCACCCTGTAGTCATACCCATAGTGCAAATCACAGCTCCGGAGGAGGCCGTGGGGCAGGGGGTGGATGGAGGGCACGGGGACCGAGTGAAACCTTAATTCCAACAGGTTCACAGTCCAGAGACAGACCGTTGGACAGCAGCCATGGCTTCTGCTTTCCTGACCTGCATGAGCTAGGTCCGTGGGGTCACAGGCTCTCCTAGCATGGATTTAATTCATATGAGCTGGAATCCTGGAACCCTAGCTCTGCCTGTATGCGACAGGATGCCTCTCTGCTGCTACCCTGATCGCTGAATGTCTCCACACACCGACCAACTAGTGAGTTTGCAGTTTCCGGGTGTCTCTTCTATCAACTCGCCCCTCCTCCTAAAACCTGGCGCCAGGCTCGTCTGCCCAGGCCTCTGCCGTCCGTCCCTCCACTCCACTCTCCGGACCACCTAACCGGAGAGCTTGTTCTGCTCATTTTAGCCACACCTTTGTCTTTGGGATGCCTCAGGCAGAGGCTGCCGACTCTGCTTCCTGCCCATGGGAATGATGTACAACTCTCGCCTTTGGCCCAGTAAGTAAAAATCAATTTTCTCTTCCCCTTTCCTCATTTCTCCTGCCTGCTCTCCCTCCCACATCTACTCCGTAAGCTCCGAGTTTAGCCACGGATCTCCTAAGTTTCATGGATCCTTAGTCTGTGATTTAATTCCAAATTCCATCCCTTCTACTTGGCGCCCGGTCTTGCCTGCCCGCGTGGACCGGTGCATCCCTCCCACTTCCGCTGCTGGCCTGCCCTAAGAGTGCTGCCTCCATGATGGATTTAGAGTTTATTTCTGATTTCTAGATTCTCACTGCCACAGGCAAATGGTTTAAACACCTTTTATTCTTAAACTTGCTCTGCCCTACAATTACTCTTTTGCTCCCCCACTCCTAAAAATCTTTTTTCTCACCACTTTACATTCTGATCTCAAACCAAACCAAAGCAAACAAGACAAAAATCAAAACAGAACCAAAAAAACCCAAACCACTCATCTAAAGATTTATAAATTGCTCATTGTATACAGGTTAAAAAATCTATGTAATGTGCAACAATATTTAGCTTTTATTCAGCTCTTGTTAAGAATATTTATGTAGAGCCAGGCAGCGGTGGTGCACTCCTTTAGTCCCAGCACTAGGGAGGCAGAGGCAGGCAGGTTTCAGAGTTCAAGGCTAGCCTGGTCTACAGAGTGAGTTCCAGGACAGCTAGGGCTCTAAAGCCAAAAAAAAAAAAAAAAAAAAAAAAAAAAAAAAAAAAATTATGTAGGGCTGGAGAGATGGCTCAGCAGTTAAGAGCACTGACTGCTCTTCCAGAGGTCCTGAGTTCAATTCCCAGCAACCACATGGTGGCTCACAACCATTTGTAATGGGATCAGATGCCCTCTTCTGGGGTGTCTGAAGCTACAGTGTATTCATATACATTAAATAAATAAAGAAATAAAACTATCTGAAAAAAACCCCAAGAATATTTATGTATGTATGTAAATCAAATTCAACTCTGTATGTACATAACTTGGATTTAACTCTGTGCATATGTGCATAAAATTTAGATACAACTCTCATTTAAGAAAAAAATATAAAAATAGGCAGATCTAATAAGACTATTTTAAATATTAACAATCATGTTGGCCACATGGCTTACAGCCTGCCATTTGACTTTACTGTCTTAGATGACCACATGGTATGAAGCAACAATTATAAAACTTCCTAATCCTAATGAACTCTGTTTATTATTGAAGTCTCCCCTTAGACAGAAAAAGCAACAAGGCCCATATTTTAAGTTGATATGGAGTTTTATGTGATGATAGACATTCAAAATTATACCTTTATGTATATGACTCAACCCTGGTTTAATATGTTTCTTATATGATGATGAAATTTCAAGATCATGGCACTTTTGTTAGATTAACAAAAACTAATTTAGAATGTGTATCTGAACATTTGTCTCTGCTAGTACATAGCTTCTGCACACTTATGTGAAAGAATTTTGTTTCTTTCTCCTGCAGTCAGCCTCAGTTCACCCTTTGGTTTTCTGGTCTCTGGATCTATATAAGAATTTGGATGTTATTTAAATATAGATAATTTAAAAAGTTGTTTTATACTGTTCTACTTCTATTTTACCTTATTGCTAGTTCTGAAAATATGTTATTTTTCACCCTTTTGAACACAGGCATTATCCAAAAAAGTTTTTAAAGTCCAAGGTTGAAATAGTAATGGAACGTCTGTTTAATTAATCTTGAATCATGTGACATGATTCCATCTTAGGATGTAACCAACTCTTGGCTGTCACTATCTTTGTTAAGGGATGGAGATGGTAAATCCATAGCTGTACCACCATCTTGGTTAAGGGCAGTCACATGACTGGCAGCCACCTCTGTTATGGGTAGTCATGACTTTACTTCCATCTTGCTTAAGAGCAGCAACAGGTAACTTCAGTAGATCAGGAAAGATACTTTTCAACTGAGATAAGATTTTTGTATTATTTCTACTCTTTCTAGGTAAATTACTTACAATGTTGCTCTACATTTCACTTTTTGAAAGATGGTCTATATTATTACTTTACAGGTTTGCCACATTATAAAGGTTAAAGATCACTGCCTTAAAGGTATGTTTAGCCTTGTTTTTGCTGCTATTAAGCTATTATATAGCCTTGGATTTTCACAAGCTATAGATTTTATAATGATATACCATAAAATGTTCAAGGAGTTCCCAATCTCTTTATTTACTGTTTATAGATTTAAAAGGTTTTATTGTGATTCTAGAAGATCTTCAAATGGAAATCATGATTTTTAAGGCTCAACCCTAACAAGTTCTAACCTCAAAACCGCTACAACAGTTCTAGTTTCATAGAAACTACTATAATTAAAAACGGAAGCTAATAATCAGTAATCATATCTTTCAATGTGTTCAGAAATAAATTTAATATATTTAAAACTATGCTAAGACCTGATGCAGTTCATTACAAGGTTAAATAATCAGAAACAGACATAGATTGTCTAACTTGGATATGCTTAATAGGCACTAGCACTCAACCCTGTCAGAGATCTGCTGAATATGGCTTTAAATGTTTGAATTGACTATGATAGATAGAGCCCCAGAATCCTAACAGTGACCCTTATCCCCCTCTCCCCACCAACCCCAGCCAGGTCTCCAAGAAGATACAGGCACAGCGAAAAAGGACTCCACTTGGATTGTGGTTCAGCAACCACTGGACAAGACTGCCCCTGTGCCTTGCCCATTACCAGTGTTTGGCCTGAACTGTGGACAAATAGAGGACATCTGGAGAGTTGAGTGTTTCATATTGTCTGAGTCCAAGTGAAGCCATCTCTCCCATGTTCCGCTTCCACAGGGGGAAAACCCTTCTCATCTTCTGGGCCTATGGCAAACTGCTTCTTCCCATGTTGTGATGGAGACCACAAGAACCTGGGAGAAATGTTTAGGTAGTGGACTATAGGCTAACCTCTGCCATTATAATTAATATATGGCATCTAGATTATAATTTATCCTTCTCAGGTCTCTGATCATATTGATGGCTAAGCTAACTGTAGCTTGACAGTTAGAAAACAGGCAACTAGCTTACCCCAAAGTAATCCCCTGTGTTGGCTCATTAGTCAGTTCATTAGTTAGATAAGTGAAGTGGAAACTTATGGTTTCTTTGGAAAGTCAGTTGTGTTGGATGGTATTTTGCTGGGGCAGACATGTGAAGAAGAGTTTTCCTGAAGCAGACACGGGTGAAAGGATGTTTTGCTAAAGCAAGCGCATGCAAGGACACTTGATGAAGGATTCTTAGCATGTGTTGGTTCGCCTTTCGTTGCATTGCAGAGCCCTGTTCATTGAGACTCGGTAACTTCTGGTGGTGTTCTGGAGCTTCTTGCTGTTTCTGCGGACTTGGGCTGAGTGGCAGAGTGATGTTAGCTGATTCACATGGAGTTTTGCTAAGACAGACTTATGTGGTAAGGCAAGACCTGTGGAAGGACATGTGGTGTCTGGAAGTAGTAGAAATAGGACTCAGTGGACTGTGAGAGAGGGCTTGCATAGCTAGCTTTGCAATGCTTCTTGGTCCAGAGTTTGCAGATTCGCTGATCTTCACTCTGTTGAGAGAGGCATGGATTCGCTGATCTTCACTCAGCGAGAGAGGCACAGCAAAGAACTCCTGGCGTCCTTGCTGGTCTTAATCACTCCTGCTGACTCAAGCCAATTAGGCTGAGGCCTGGCTGTGTCTGCTGGGTCAATGCCACCACTGCTGACTCCTCTTTGCTATCCTAACACTACTGAACTGGACTGATAGCATATTCGTGATGTGTCTGTGAGTGGATCGAGCTGCTGCTGCTGATTTCTGTAAATTGAACTGCTGATTTCCGGACAACACAGACTGGATTTGCTCCAAAGAATAATTTCTGAACAGGTCCACTTCCCCGTATCCTAATAACCTTAGTTTCTCACCACTTCTGGTGAGTTAGAAGGGAGGTAAAGGTATTTAAGAATGGTTGTTAAAAGTACATTTTTTAAAAATTTAAGCTTACAGTTAAAACTTTCAGATCTCTTATTAGAGATCTACTTAGCACGTTCTAAAACATTCAGGATTGCATAGAGAGACCCTGTTAAAGAAAACAACAACAACAACAACAACAACAACAACAACAAGAGGCAAACTAAGCAGGCCAGCTGGGAGTGTTTCATAGTCTTCAGTTTCTGTCTCCAGGTTCCTGTCTTGTTTGAGTTTCTGCCTTAACTTCCCTCAGTGACAGATTGTAACCAAGACATATAATCCAAAATAAACCCTCCCTCCCCAAGCTGCCTTGTTCATAGTATTTATTACAACGGTAGGAAGCAAATTAGGACAATAATTCCAATGCCTGGGTTGAACACATCAGTTATTACTACCTGAAGAATAGTACTTCACTAAAGCAAGTACCGCCTTTGCGTAGACAGAAAGTTAAATCGCAGAACCCGCCTGCACGTTTGGCATGGATTTTTTTTTTTTTATGAGCTCCAGTTTCTGGCAGACAGGGAAGTTTCCTTTTCCAGATAATAATTATGAGCAAAGAGCAAGGGAGAGCTCCACATACAGTCTCAGTGTGGACTTTCAGGGAACTCGGAATCTGCCGGAAGGAGCTGCGCATGCGCCAAGGGAGCTCTTGGCTGGAGACTCTGGTTATCTGAGGGAAGCAATTAGACGAAAAGGAGAACCTCGGCCTTGACGTGGTATTGTGCAATTTTTTTTTTTTTTTTTTTTTTTGTGTGCAGGTGCACGTTGGTGTGTGTTTTTTGTGACATTGTCACTCTCTGAAACCTCAGGGTCCCTTTTCAGGCCAGGCTGCCTAGCCAGTGAGGTCCAAGTATCTTAGTGTCTCATTCCACAGCACTGAGATTAGAAGCTCACATCACCGTGGCTGACTTCCTTTGCATGGATTCCAGGGGTCAGATTCGTGTTTCTCATGCTTCCGGGGCAAGCTCCGTGCCCCAAGCCATATTCCTAACCACCATTTGTTGCTTTCAGACCTGTCTAAGATGGTGAAGTTCAACCTCCTTTCCCTACTCCCTTCGCTTATGTGTTTATAGAATTCTAGAATATATTCTATATCAGTGCTCCTCAACCTTTCTAATGCTGTGATTCCTTAAGACATTTCCTCATGCTGTGGTGACCCCCTATTATAAAATTATTTTTGTTTCTACTTCATAATTATAATTTTACTACTGTTATAATTTGTAATGCAAATATCTGATATTCAGGGTGATCTTAGGTGCCCCCTATGAAGCAGTATTTTGATGCCCCCTGTGATGGTTTGCATATACTTTGCCCAGGCAGTGGCACTATTAGAAGGTGTGGCCCTGTGGGAGTAGGTGTGTTGCTGTGGGTGTGAACTATAAGATCCTCATTCTAGCTGCCTGGAAGTCAGCATTCTGCTAGCAGCCTTCAGATGAAGATGTAGAACTCTTAGCTCCTCCTGCACCATGCCTGCCTGGACACTGCCATGCTCCCACCTTGATGACAGTGGACTGAACATCTGTACCTGTAAGCCAGTCCCAATTAAATGTGTTCTTATAGGAGTTGCCTTGGTCATGGTATCTATTCACAGCATTAAAACCCTAAGATACACGCTCCTCCACCCAAAGAAGTTTCAACCCACAGGTTGAGAACCACTGTTCTAGAGAATATAGATTTCCTTCCTTGTGTGCTTATGATACATGATATACATATATCATGATATATGTTTTTACACTTAAAATGTATGAAATGGAAATAATCATTTTCTTGCTTTTATTGTTAAAAAATTAAAACATCTTCAACCTCCAGGGATGTTTACTTCTTACATAATTACAACACAATACATTTATAGTTGTACAGAATGAGGGGTGAAGCAGCAGAGGGAGTCACAGAATTCACCCACCGTCCTGGGTGTAGAGGGTGCAGGGCTCACACTTTGGGATGAAGGTGTAAAAGTGCTGTGGGGCCATGTGACTCTCTGGCAAGGGGCTGGGCTTGGTGCTGGGCAGAGGAATACTGGGATTAGAAGCCTGTGCTCCTTTGTTCTTATTAGTTTTACATAGTTACTGTTGAAAGTGTACGGTTTTATTGTGGGCTTTGGCACATATGTAACATTATAGCACCTGTTTGCCCCGTTCCTGTCCTTCAATAGTCAGCCTTCTGGGTTCAAGTCACATCCATCGCCTTCTCTTGTCCTAAATGGTCTCCCTATTCTGCCTAGTGAGCTTGTCCCAGTGTTTGCAGAGAAGTTGACAGCATTTTACCCAGTCCCACTAACTGTAAACTGCTTGATGTAATGTGAGACGACCACGATTGCCTTACTCAGTCTAAAAGCAGACAGTGCTCTGGAGGTGTGATACTGAAGGCCTCTTGACCTGCGTGGTTTGGGGATTGACCTGAATGGGGTGACAGAGAGTGAAGAGATGACACAATACAGAAAAGCTGGGGTTGGGTAGTCTGCAGTCTCTGAGGGAGATGCACTAGCAACATGCACATTCAGTGTGGTGGTTTGAATGGGAATGGCTCCCATAGGCTCATAAATTGAATGCTTCAGCAGCAGGGAGTGGAACTGTTTGAGAGGGATTAGGAGGTGTGGCCTTGTTGGAGGAGGTGTGGCTTTGTTGGAGGAGGTGTGGCCTTGTTGGAGGAGGTGTGGCCTTGTTGGAGGAGGTGTGTCACTAGGGGTGAGCTTTAAGGTTTCATAAGTCCACACCAAGCCCAGTCTTCTCCCACTCTTCTCTCTGCCTGCTGGCTGTGGATCAGGATGTGAAGCCCTCAGCTACTGCTCCAGCACCATGCCTGCCTGCTTCCTGCCACTGATACCCATGGACTAACTCTCTAATTGTAAGCAAACTCCCAATTAAATGCTTGAAATTAAAAGTTTCCTTGCTCATGGTGTCTCTTCACAACAATATAATAGTGACTCAGACCCTCAACATATTTATTACATGTAGCTGACAAGGGTTAGTTAATCTAGGTTGGGGAGTCTCTGTTGGGGAGCCATCTCAGCTGCTGTCATCTGGAAGGAGGAAGCTGTGGTTTTTATTTCCTGTACACACTGTCAACATTCATTCTTGAACCAGGGGAAGCCCTCGACAGTCTCATGGGTTGAGGCCTTTGGTAGCTTTGACATGACCACGGTGCTCACGTTGAGAATGCTTGTTCATACAGGGGCACACTTGCTCCTCACATTGAGGGGGCTAATGGCGAGGTCTGGCTCTCTTCCTCTGAGGCTCTTCCACAGTGTTAATGCAGGCCACCTCACCATTGCTTATCTCTTGGCATTTCTTTCTTTCTTCCTTCCTTCCTTTCTTCCTTCCTTCCTTTCTTTCTTTCTTTCTTTCTTTCTTGTCTTTTTTTGTAAGATTTATTTATTATTATATGTAAGTACACTGTAGCTATTTTCAGACACACTAGAAGAGGGCTTCAGATCTCATTATGGATGGTTGTGAGCCACTATGTGGTTGCTGGGATTTGAACTCAGGACCTCTGTTAGAGCAGTCAGTGTGCTTAACCACCGAGCCATCTCACCAGTCCCATCTATCTTTCTTTCCTTCCTTCTTTCTTTTCTTTTCTTTTCTTTTCTTTTCTTTTCTTTTCTTTTCTTTTCTTTCTTTCTTTCTTTCTTTCTTTCTTCTTTCTTTCTCTCCCCCACCCCCAGACAGGGTTTCTCTGTGTAGCACTGACTGTCCTGGAACTCACTCTGTAGACCAGGCTAGCCTCGAACTCAGAAATCCACCTGCCTCTGCCTCCCAAGTGCTGGGATTAAAGGCGTGCGCCACCACTGCCCGGCTTCTCTTGGCATTTCTTGTGAAGTGGGCAGATACAGAGCATGGTGGGCATTGCCCTCTCTACTTTGACCTTCCCAAGCACTGTTGATTTTTGGGTACCAGCATGGATGGTCAGCAACCACTGGAGCTAGGGGTAGCAGTGAATTTGCGTCCTGCTTCCATAGTCAATGGCACCTCGTACGTGTGAGACAGGGCCCAGGCAGACAGTGGGACCTGGAAGGGAGATTAGAAATGGCAAATTCAAAATAAGGAATAAAGGATGTGGAGAAGACATTGGCCAAAAATTAGCGCAGAGAATTAGAGATTCTCTACTGCTACTTACCAGTAGTTTACATGAGGAATTGGTGTGTGGTGGCCAGAAAGATGGAGGAAATGTAGAACCAGGAGGGGGAGGGGGAGAGGAAAGACGGAAGAGGAGGAGGGGGAAGAGAGGGAGGGGGAGGAACAGGACAGTGGGGCAAGGCTGTGACACCAGGATCCAACTGCTTAAAGTGACATTCTAACATAAATGGAAAGAGATTTCTGATTCAACAGTCAATTAAAAGGTAAAGTTTTAAATATTACACTATGAACCAAATAAACCCTGATGATTTAAAGAGGGAAAAAACGTGAGCAGAGACCATACCCCTGCGGACCAAATCCGTGGGGTGAGAGGCGGCGTGATCTCATTTTATCTTAAGAGTGTGCACTTTCCTCCACGCCGGCTTGCACACCACCACACATACTTCCGTGGTCTGCGAAATCACTAATGCAGAGTTCTGTTACTGCAATTGCCAGTCTCCGGGGCGGGGGCGGGGGCGGGGGCGGGGATGTAAACAGTCCATATGGAGATTCTGAGACGTTCGTTAGGAAAGTCTCTTATTATGGTCACCCAGGCTGGCTGGGCATGCATACAAGATAATGCTGGCCTCAAGTTTGAATTCTGAGGAAGGTTTTCTTGGAGACTAGACTTTAGCGGCCTGAAGATCCATCTTAAGGGAGTTATGTTCCAAGACTGTGAGTAGGACGTGGGCATCAGGACCATCCACCTAGTGGTGCACGTGTTTGACGCTTGAAGGCGGCACAGTTGCTCACGAGCCTGGCATGCGCGCTGAGCCCTGTTGGTTGCGTGCTTTGATTGGTTGCCTGGGGGTCTCTGGAGCACGTGCGCGCGGCGTTGCTGGGCAACGACAGTCCTGCCAACTGCCCAAGAGGTGGAGGGATGCTAAACCTTGGGGCTCTTCTGTGGGCGCACCCTGGCGAGATTCCGAGACTTGGTTGGCTCTGCTTTGGGACTGGCTGGCAGTGGCTAAGACTGGGACCTGAAAGAACTGGGTTACAGTGAGCACTGAGGTTGTTGCTGGGAGGGAGTGAGGCGCGAGAAACACTGAGTTCTGGAGGGGCAGAGGTAGGTGAAGGGCCACAGTCTGAACCATGAAGAGGATCTTCAAGGGCCATTCGCCCTGGGGCTTTCTGAGCTTTAGGCATGCTGAGAACCAAGAACCTCCCTGGTACCTCTCTGGGTACACGCCCGTGAAAAAGATCCACAAGGCTGCAAGCATGGGGGACATACCCCAAGTACAGAAGATGCTCGAATTTGGGGATATTGACGTGAACATTACAGACCGGAAGAAAAGGTAAGAGGCCGCGGGGTGGGAGTGGGAGGTGACCCGGAGAGTGGCGGCAGCAGGTCCTAAGGAGAGGAATCAGATGTTGGCCTCGGGGGTGGGGAAGGGAGGCTAAGGCCTGCTTTCACAGGAGGCGCTAGCCTTTCTTCCTACCACAGGCTCCTCAGCACCCGAAACCCTGGATGGGTCCAGAGCCGAGGCATTCTTGATGAGAAGCAAATCAAAAACTAAACACTTGTTTGGTTGGTTTCCAAGCTTTATATAATTCTGTTTTCAGAGGACACTATGGACAGTTTAAATGTGCTTTCTTCTGCAAAGTGGAGAATACATAGCATTGTCTATAAATGTGCACATGAAAGAAGTTGTTAATGCGATGGGTCCTGGGGCAAGAAGTTCATTCAATACAATTCCATATTCATCTTATTTCACGGTCACAGAGGACTAACTGCATGGTATTTCCCGAAGGACTTTACAGAGAGGCTTCGCGTCCAGTTATTCAGGGTGGCCATCTTCATGTACCAATGTGCCAATTCAGCCCTTAGTTCGGCTGGCCCTGGCGTGGGATAGTTGGATTAGCATCCGTCTTCATCATATAGTACGTGAAGCTCCGAAGTTCCCACAGGCGTTTCGATGACTTCTTGACGCAGAAGCAGCTGGCCCACTGGGGCCTTCACATCTTTGAGACCATCAAAGCCATGGCGCTTGCCAATGTGGTCCCTAGTTCAGGATGACCACAGTCAACAACACGTTCCCAAATTTCCTTTGCCAATTTGCCTGGTGTTTCCTGCAATGCCCTGCCCTTTGGGGGTCCTCCGTGTTTAACTGCTCTTTCTCAGCACTGCTAAATAGGAAAGGAATTTCAAAATAAGGCCTTGTGCTTCAGAAAAGTGCGAGCCGTTCCCACCCACCCGTCTCCTCCTCACACTGCGCGGTAGCCCTCAGGCGCTCGCTCTCTCTCCCAGGACCGCTCTGCACTATGCCTGTGCTCACGGCCAGTCGGAAATGGTGAGCCTCTTGGTGTGGTACGACTGCAACATCGAAGCCCGAGACCGAGACGAAAGCACAGCCCTGATCAAGGTAACCAACAAACAGGGCAGAAGATGAACTAGTACTGAGGTGTGGGGGCGGGGGCGGGGGAGGGGAGGGGCTGGACCCGTCAGGTGGGCGGCAGACGCGGAGCCTGTACCCTGCCTTACTGGAGGCAGGGGCAGGAGCACTGTGACTCCACACAAGCCCTGGATGTGCGGGTCATGAAAACACATTCTTAAAACTTAAAAAATAGCCGGGCAGTGGTGGCGCATCCCAGCACTTGGGAGGCAGAGGCAAGTAGATTTCTGAGTTTGAGGCCAGCCTGGTCTACAGAGGGAGTTCCAGGACAGCCACAGAGAAACCCTGTCTTGAACAAAACCAAAAACCCAAACCCAAACCAAACCAAGCAAACCCAACAACAACAACAACAACAACAACAACAACAAAACAAACAAACAACAAGAAAAACCCAAACCCTCAAAAAAAAAAAACCTTGGTTTTTTTTTTGTTTTGTTTTTATTTTTTGTTTTTGTTTTTGTTTTTTTGAGACAGTGTTTCTCTGTATAGCCCTGGCTGTCCTGGAACTCACTCTGTAGACCAGGCTGGCCTCGAACTCAGAAATCTGCCTGCTTCTGCCTCCCAAGTGCTGGGATTAAAGGCGTGCGCCACCACCGCCCAGCGCAAAAAAATAAAACTTGAATAAAAACGAATTTCTGGCATGTAAGTGTAACCATTCTGAGAAATCCGTGGAAGGATTATAATTCTCGACTTTCTTGAACTGAGAGTCTGTTTCCTCGGGACACCCCCCACCCCCCAGGCCACACAGCGCCAGCATGAGGACTGTGTGAGGATCCTTCTGGAAAATGGCGCCGACTCCAATGCCATCGATGCTCATCATAACACCGCCCTCCACTACGCCATCTACAACAACGACACCGCCATAGCCACCAAGCTTCTGGCCTTCAACGCAGACACCGAAATCAAGACAAAGGTAACACACAGCTTTATATCCCAAATACTTAAAAAGGCATCTGCCTCAACAGTGTGCAGGACCATTTCCACATGTAGAAGCTGAAAGTGAGGATTCTTTGGTTAAAAATGGTTTGGAATAAGTTAATTGACAAAGGAAGTTTCAGAGCACATGATTTTATTTTATGTATCCATAAAAATATTTGAGAAACCAAAGGTTTCTTTTCAAATATAATTTAAAAAAAATTTCTTTACCAGTTTTTCCTAACGAGAGTGTAATGAGACATGAAAACAAAATTTCTCTCAGAGTTTGCCAGGCATGGTGGTTCCCACCTTTGGTCCCGTCACTGGGGAGGCCGAGGCAGGGAGAGCTCTGTGAGTTTGAGGCCAGCCTGTACTGGTGAGACCCAGTCTCAACAAGCAAACAAACAAAACTATCTAGTCTCAGACATGACCCGAAAACTCAAACAAAAACATGTTATGGTAAATGAAAAGTCCTATTGCTATTGACACTTGAAAGTGACTTCTCTCTGAGGTCAGGCTGAGTCATGGAAAATGGTGCGAAGAAGATGATCTTAAATGTGCAGGGCGAATTGGAAGGAGGGTCCTCACGGGCAAAGGGGGGGAGGCCTGCGGTTCCTCCCTGCCCTGTCCCTATGACAGGGAAAACTCTGCCCTTCATTCTTACCTAGAAGGACGTGGTTGAGCTCCAAGCATGTTCAGTGTTTGGACTCAGAGTCAAATGCAAGGAGAGGGCATAGTGGTGGTTACGGGTCAAACCAGGGGGGAAGACCAGTTAATTTGGGGGATATTTTCCCTACTTCTGTCAGTAAGTACCATTTAGATAAGATTTTAGACTCTGCTCTCAAGTCTGCATGTCTTACTGACAGATGAACAAACAATACATTACATTTTTTTTTTGTTTTTATCTTTGGTGTTTGTTTGTTTGTTTGTTTGTTTTTAGCATAGGCAGAGGGTCCAGGTTCAGGTCCCCCACCCCCACACACACACACAGTGCCTCACAAACACTGATATCTGCAGTCACTCAGAGAATTAGTCGCCATCTTCTGGCTTCCACAGGCACTGCATGCAGGCGGCACATTGTGCCCAAAAAACAAACAAAAATCTTCTTTAAAAGAATTAAAACTATCTCATTGAGCTTCTGAGTTGACAAAACATGGTTTTAAAGAAAGGAAAACATTGGCAAAAACTTTTAGCCCATAATCGTTGTGGTGGTTTGAGTAGGAATGACCCTCATAGACTCCAGTCTTTGAATGCTTGGCCCCCAGGGAGTGACACTACTAGGAGGTGTATCCTTGTTGGAGGAAGTGGGTCACTCTGGAGACAGGCTTTGGGGTTTCATATGTTCAGTTCTGGCCGGTGACACAGTCTCCTGGCTGCCTGTGGACGGAGATGCAGCGTTCTCGGCTGCTTCTCCAGCACCGTGTCTGCCGGTTCGCTGCCATGTTTGCCGCCATGACAATAATGCACTGAACCTCTGAACTGCAAGCCAGCCTCGGTCAAATGTTTCCTTTATAAGAGTTGCTGGAGTCATGGTCTCTCTACTTAACAAAGGAAACCCGAAGCGCTCAGACTCAGCCGCAGCAGAGAGAGTAACTCACAGGCTGGAGTCAGGTGATCCAAAGACAGCTGTCCGCCTCAACTGTAGGAGGTGTCTGCGGAGGCTTCTTAAGTAACCCAATCCCCCTCCTGTGAGCTTTACCCATAAACAAGTCATCACATAGACAAAAGGCCGGCGTCTTCTCCAGATTGCTAGGAACACACCTGGGCATCCCCTCGGGTCACCAAATGGTCCTCTGCATTTACTGAAGTTCACATCTTCTATTTGTAACGTAGTGTTAACAAGATTTCATGATCTCCAACATTGTTTCTACAGTGGATAAAGATAATGTATATATCTATATTTCATGTTAATCTTTTAGAAATAACTCTATGGAGTGTCTAAAACAGAACTAGAATCACAGTGAATTTTAGATAGTGCATTTCCAGGAGTTCTCTGTTCTAGTTCTGTGAGAGGTAGAATATGCTGATACACCAACCTTTTGTCTGTACTGAGCAATCTCACTTCATTGGAAGCCTGCAACTTTTTTACGATTTATTTATTGTATTTATGTGAGTATACTGTGACTGTCTTCAGACACCACAAGAGGGCATCGAATCCCATTACCATGTGGGTGCTGGGAGTTGAACTCAGGACCTCTGGAAGAACAGTCAGTGATCTTAACCGCTGAGCCATCTCCCCAGCCCTTTTATTTGTGTGTTTGTTTTTAGCCTGTGAATTTTAATATAGATCTTTAGTGGCCCATGTTGGAGTAGCATCCCATGACTTTGGAATTATCAAATGTGTCTCTCTCGTGACTTGATGGAAACGTGTTATGGGAGCTCTCTAAACAATATGTTGGTTTTTTCAAAGCAAATGTCCCTACAGAAAGAGTGAAGACAATAAGAATTATTCAAAATGCAGGGTCTCTTCCTCGAGGGTCTGTAATACACACAGCCTTGCAGCATTCTCCAAATTCAATCCCCATGTTCTCTTCCAGGCCAGATGATCTTAACCCAGTCAAGAAAAGCACTTCGATCCTTCACCGCTCTGGGTTTACCTGGCCCAGCCCTTTATGGCTGCCACGTCCAGAACGCTGGTGGGACCTGAGTTCTCGGACTCGGAGCATGCTGGGCTGAGTTTGGGGAACACTGGCCGGGCTGTGTATGCCTTCCTGGTCAGCTCTGGAGTGGGGTGGTTTCCTTAGCAGGGTCTTCGTAGATTTGTTAGCTGACGGAGAAACACTGAACTATGAGTTGGAAATTGCTCTTCATCTCCACAGAACGGCTACACATCGCTGATACTTGCGGTGCTAGAAAACAAACAGGACATGGTGGAACTCCTACTGCAGGCTTCGGCCGACATCAACGCCCTGGACAACTGCAAGAGGTATCTGTGTAAACTCTTAAATCCTCGTAACCTTCTAACGTGGCTCTGGCCACATAAAGCATCAATATGAAAGCCATAAGAATTTAACTTGTGCTTATGGGAAACAGGTTAAAACAAATTGAACAGGTAGATAGAAATTAACTGTTCAATTTAGTCTCTTAGCATATAGCATGGCTCACATCTCTTTTTAGTATCAACTGATTATTATTTCGAGCCAATTTCCTTTTAGTCTTAGTTTATATTAGATAAAAAATAGTTTCACTTACATATAATAATAAATAAATCTTTAAAAAAAGTTTCATATTTGTCTTATTGTTGGAAGTGAAGACTTCTAGTTTAAGATTCCAGTGAATTTTTTTTGTTTTTGTTTTTGTTTTTTGTTTTTTGAGTCAGGGTTTCTCTGTGTAGCCCCAGCTGTCCTGGAACTCACTCTGTAGACCAGGCTGGCCTCGAACTCAGAAATCCGCCTGCCTCTGCCTCCCAAATGCTGGGATTACAGGTGTGTACCGGCTCCAGTGAATTTTTAAAAATCATTTTACAGTATTTCCTATCCCTATCTTTTATACATTTTTCTTGTTTCTCTTTTTATTTTTAATTTTCCTTCTTTTCTTCCTTTCTTTTTTGGGGTTTTTGTTTTTGGTTTTTTGAAACAGGGTTTCTCTGTTAGCCCTGGCTGTCTGGAACTCACTCTGTAGACCAGGCTGGCCTTGAACTCAGAAATCCACCTGCCTCTACCTCCCAAGTGCTGGAATCAAAGGCGTGCGCCACCATGCCAGCTCTGCATTTCTTTTAAAATGCTGTATTTGTGAGAAATATTTTTGAAAAATCACTTTGCATCTTTGGTGGCTCTTTGCTCTAGGATGCTTTGTTTGAAGAATGTTGGAGCTAGTTTATCTCTAATGCCTGTATCATTACATGTTCCTCAGTCTCCCCTATCCTTCTACAGTTCATATTGATGTGTTCAGGTATTTACAAGTCTGAACAAAGGCATAGAAGAAACCACTTAATGAAGGGAAGATCTATTTTGCTAAACAGTTTCACAGGCACCAGTCCACCGTGACAGGAGCCACAGAGATAAAAACAGGGCATTAGCTCCGCTGGAATTGGAGTCCGACAGCTGTGAACCAGCTGACATGGGGGCCAGAAACTGAAACTGGGTCTTCTCTACACAAGCGTTAGGTGCTTTTAACCCCTGAGCTGTCTCTCCAGTCTGCTACAATAAGGATGATATTCTTGAAGAGTGGTTTTCAGATCCTATATATAATATTTATATCAGCACCTAGCAAAGGTAGTCAGCCTCATTAACTAAAATTACTGTTACTGTTATCTTTAATTTTTAAAGATTTATTTATTTCATTTTTTAAAGATTATGTATACAGTGCTTTGTCTGCATATATGCCTGCACAACCATCTCATTACAGATGGCTGTTAGCCACACCATGTGGTTGCTGGGAATTGAACTCAGGTCCTCTGGAAGAGTAGCCAGTGCTCTTAACCACTGAACCATCTCTACAGCCCTTTATTTTCTTTTTCTTTTTTAAAAAAGATTTATTTATTTTATGTGTATGAGTACAATGTAGCTGTCTTGAGACACACCCGAAGAGGACATCAGATTCTATTACAGATGGTTGTGAGCCACCATGTGGTTGCTGGGAATTGAACTTAGGACCTCTGGAAGAGCAGTCAGTGCTCTTAACCACTGAGCCATCTCTCCAGCCCCTATTTTCTTTTTTATGCACGTGAAAATTTTATCTTCTTGTATGTCTGAGCACCACTTACATGTCTGGTGTCTGAGGAAGTCAGAAGAGGGTGTCAGACCCTCTGGAGCTTGAGTTATAGATGTTATAAGCCATCGCGTGGGTGCTGAGAACTGGGCCCATATCCTCTGCAAGAACAAATGCTCTTGAGTTATTTCTCCAACCTGCTATTATCTTCACTGCTAATATTTTACATTAATAACGTATAAAAATACAACCATTTTACCTTATTTGGCCTGTTGCTGATTATGAATTACGGTATATCACAGCAGGCTAGGGCAGCAATGGAAACTTCCGTCATTTAGTCACGCACTCCAGGTAAGTAATCTGGGTATAGCAGTGTCCTTTGGGAGTCGTGGAACGCTACCGAGCAGCACAGCGGCGGCTCAGGGAGTCGCGGTTCTTCCCTTTCAGCACTGGAGATAAAAAAGGTCAACGAATGCCTTTCTCACAATACTTCTCTCTGCTCTTAATTACTAATGGCCACCCTGACACGGGCAAGATAGGAACTTGGAGAGACATAGCTGAATAGTTAGTTGTCTGTATGATTTCATTAGATTGTGTCAGGAAGCCTGGTGTGGTAGAACTTGCCTGGTCTACATAGTGATTACCAGGTCAGCCAGGGCTGTGTCTCAAAAACAAAGAAAACAAAAAACCAAGCAATAATAACAAACAAACGAAGTAAGGTAAGTGCGTTAGGGTGATGTTCCCTTCGCTCTTTTAGGTCCGCCCTTATACACGCCGTGAGGACTCAGTCTAAAGACATGATCGTCCTTCTTCTCCAGCAAGGCGCCAATCCATCTCTGGTGGACATCTATGGAGCCACTGCGCAAAGTTATGCTGTTTTTGAAACCTTTCAAGTGTAAGTGTTTCTATTATAATACATGATAACTTCAAGTAAATATTTTTAATAGTTATAACCATCCATAGTTATATATCCAATGAAACTTCACAGTTCATCCTGGGAAATTTTGGAATAGCCGAGTTAGTGGACTTTATCTATTAGAAACTAAGTAAAATGCTAGACTAGGTTGGTGGCAAAGGGTACAGAGCTCTCGGAGGACCTTTACTTTGGCAGGGCTGGGAACTGAACTGGGATTCACATATGCTAGGTCTGTTCTACCGCTGAGCTGTACGCCCAGCTCCTCTCTCTGGAACTCTTTCGTTACAATTAAAGACTCACATGGGGATATAGTGTCCCATCTTTTTAAAATATTATTTATGTTTATTTATATGAATACACTGTAGCTGTCTTCAGACATACCAGAAGAGGGCATCAGATCCCATCACAGATGGTTGTGAGCTACCGTGTGGTTGCTGGGAATTGAATTCAGGACCTCTAGAAGAGCAGTCAGTGGTCCTAACCCCTAAGCCATCTCTCCAGCCCTAGCGTCCCATCTTTAGGTTGTCTAACTATCTGTTTGGTCTTTTAATATAAAATGTGGTTATCTGCTCTTGTGAGCTGTCTCCCTCAATACCATCCTTTAACATTTTTTAAAAATTATTTTTACTTTTTTTTTTTTTTTTTTTTTTGCCTGCTTTGTTGACTGACACCTGCAGAGGCCAGAAGAGGGTATCTGATCTTCTGGACCTGGAGGTGCCATGCGAGGGTCAGGAAGGTCCTCTGCCGGATCAGTCAGTGTTCTTAACCACTGACCAGCTCTCTAGTCCCTGGTCTCTTCAGTTTTTGATGTCTGAATCTTTCTTTCTGGGAAGAGATGCCTAATAACAATGCACAGATGTTTCTTTGGCTTTTCTTCATTCAAACTTCTTGTTAACTGAGAAGCCGTCTAAGGAAGACCGGAGCTAGTGAGTGAGTTGTCTGGAGATGGGCCATTGTTTTCACGGCCATCGTGGGTGTCCTCTGAGAGGCAAGGTCATCAGAGACTTCATCTCAAGATTGCTTCTTGCTGCTGATAAGCCTTTTCTGTCACTATTACGTAGCCTAATGATTGCTGGGCGCCAGCCCACCCTATTGGACACATTTCCTTCAGGTCAATATGAAGATATACTCTCATGTAGTAATGCTGTATAGATGAATTAATGATTTCACAATTCCTCATTATGATTTTATAGCACTCTTAAATTGATACGAGTAATCCTCAGACCCTTATAGAATGAAGATACAAATAGAGCTCTGTAAGCCTTCATGTGTCATGGGCCAATTGAAATAGCATAAGAATGAAGACTTGAAATTTGTGATCCAGGAAAAACATTCATTTTAGGCTAAATCCAAGGCTGAAGCCACAGGTTTGCACTGTGATAAAGTGAGGCCACGTGAAACTGTTGCTTTGAACTTATACTGAGCTTATGAAATGAAACACTGCTTTGAACTTACTATCCGCATCCTTCTGTAACTCCCCTCTTGTGTAACATTTCATCTATGAGGTATTTTAGAAAGAACTTTCGTTTAGGAAGGCATAAAAGACCAGAGAGAAGAAAAAAAGTGTGGCTTTGGGGTCTCTGCCCCATCCAACAAGTGTATATATGCATATGTCTGTCTATATGGATATACATACATACATACATGTGTGGTTATCTGTGTGTGTAGATATGTATGCATGAGCACTTGTGGAATTGTTGAAACAGGGTCCAGCCCAGCCAAAGTATGTGTCTCTGTGTCTCTGTGTCTATGTGTCTCTGTGTGTTTATGTGTGTGCTTGAAATCTCCATTTTTTATTTCTTTTCTCTCTGGCTCACAAAGAGTTAACAAACTCCAAGCCTCTAGCCTGGCCAGTGTGGGGCCCTTGAGCCAGAGAGAAATTAGGCATTTTTTCTAATTCTCCTGCTGCTATCAGCTTGAGTCAATTTATCAGAAGTAAGCAGCTTTTAGACACAGATTGGCAAGAGAGAACTAAATTTCCAGAGGCCATCAGCTTCTGACCCCCAAACAGTGAGAGAGAGAGAGAGAGAGAGAGAGAGAGAGAGAGAGAGAGAGAGAGAGAGAGGCAGAGGCCTTAGTCTTCTTAGTCTTCTTCCCACGCTATGGCCATGTCCCACTTCCCTAACTGATCTCTTCCAGGGCTGGTCCTCAGCAATTAACAGTTAGTTCCAAGTGGTTTTTCAGCTGAGTCCCTTCAGGTAGCAAAAGATATGAGAACCTGGCACCTCAGTTCATTGTTAGAGACGAAATCTGTGCACACAAATTTTCTCCAGGCCCTGACAGTGCACTGGCTGTCACCCTTTGCTGTAGGACCTGGAGACACTGCTCCTTGAGTGCTTTCTTAGGTTGAGAGAAGAAGAAGAAGCAGAAAGGGGAAACTGCAAACTTGATTGTTTCAGAAGTCAGCTTGAAGACAACTATAAAATGCCACATACCAAGTGTGGTGGCACACACCTTTACCGTCCTGGCTCTGGGATGGGCAGAGGCAAGTGGATCTCCGTGAATTTGAGGCCATCCTGGTCCACATGGTGAGTTCCAGGCCAGCCAGTGATATATAGTTAGACTCCATCTCAAAAAACAAAGAAACAAAAACAAAAAACCCAAAAAGCCAAAACCAAACCAACCAAACAAACAAACAAAACAACAAAACAAAACAAAACAAAACAAAAACAGGAAGAAAAAAAGGAAGGAAGGAAGGAAGGAAGGAAGGAAGGAAGGAAGGAAGGAAAAAGAATCTGAGGTGGTCTAGCAGGTGAGTGTACCGCTCTCCAGGAGGAGCTGTCTATTCCGTTGAGGGCTGCACCCCAGCTAGCTCACAATTCCATGTAACTCCAGCTCCAGGGGCTCCAATGCCCCTGTCTGGTCACATGAATATATATGTTACCCTGCCACGTAACTTGAAGATAAAATGTAAAAGTCTTTGAAAACGCCCATACACCTGGACGGCTCCCCGCTTAGGGCCTACTCTCATGTAGTCTTTCCTCTCCAGGCTTTCCCAAGGCCCCGGGCCCAGCTGTCCTGAGCTTACTACAGAGGACAGACACAGCTTTGATACCAAGGTAAAAGCTCATTTGCGACACCGATGACGACGACGTTTCTTGTCATGGGGGCTCAGGGATTAGCTCAGTGGCCAAGTACTTGCCTAGGCCCTCAGCTCTGAGTGGGGAACATTTGCTGTAAATTTGATTTTGTTGTACTCTAATAACAAAGTTGGAGTTAAGCAAAGGCTTCAACATAGACTTTATGCTCAAGCCCTAAGGCCAAGAGGGGCTCAGTGAGGAGGAGGACAGTAATCTGAAAACATGGGGTGGGCTTCTTGATGATGTCACGCTTGCTAGTTTCATAGATAGCCCTGGCTGGCTTCTGGGGTAACATTGTTCAGGGGTCTGTGGTCCTTGTTGGGTTTTGTTAATTTGACGCAAACCTAGACACATCTGTGAAGAGGGAATTCTAACTGAGAAAATGCCTCCATAAGATGGCCTGAAGGCAGGGGGCTGGAGAGATGGCTCAGTGGTTAAGAGCACTGACCGTTCTTCTGAAGGTTCTGAGTTCAAATCCCAGCAACCACATGGTGGCTTTCAACCATCTGTAATGAGATCTGATACCCTCTTCTGGAGTGTCTGAAGACAGCTACAGTGTGCTCATATATAATAAATAAATAAATCTTTAAAAAAAAAGATGGCCTGAAGGCAAGTCTGTGGGGCATTTTCTTGACTAACAATTGATGTGGGAGAGTCCAGCCCACCCCCTCTGCCCCCCAGCACCTGAGGTTTATAAGAAAGCAATTGGAACAAGCTGGTAAGCAGCACTCACTCCCCCATGGTCTTGGCCTCAGTTCCTGCCTCTAGGTTCCTGCCCTGGCTTTCCTGGAAGCTGTAAGATGAAATTAAACTTTTCTCTCCAATTGCTTTTGGTCTTGATGTTTTATTATAGCAAAAGAAATCCTAAGACAGTTGGTAAGGAAAAAATTCCCATCTTTTGTAAATGAGATCTTACGGTGAATGGTTCCTGGGTGTGAACTGGGCAGCATTAGAGGCTGATGAGAAAACACCCTTAAGTCACCAGGTCAAAGGAATCCCTGCTGTACTAGGTCATAGGGAATGGAGAAATGTACTTTGACTGTAAATGAAGTTTATAAAGTTAAGAGGTCTCCAGAGGTGTCTGTTAACAGCTGGGAGACGGTAACTTGAAATTCACATGTGTTTAGGTCTAAGCTTGGTTCATTGCTACTGTTAAGATTGTTATTTGAGATACCCATGCAGAACGCTTATCTCTCTATAGAGTCTTCATACTGAATTGACTGAGTTGTGTTGGGTGGCCTGGGTCCCCTGACTCCTCTCTGCAAATTCTAGATCAGGGCTCTCAGTTTACCCTGTCTTCCTATCCTGCCTTGATTACCCATTCGGAGGCTTTTCTCCCTTGATATCTAAGGATTGTATATAATGGCTGACAACCTATTTTCTGAAGCTAGCTCACTGCTGAGTAGGGATGCGACCATGTCCAGTCAAGGTCTGAAAAATCTTGATCTTGCTGATCTAGTAGAGCAGTGGTTTTCAAATGACCTTTTCACAGGGTTCACATATCAAACATCAGCATATCACATATTTACATTACGATTCATAAGAGTAGCAAACTTACAGTTATGAAGTATTGAAAATAATTTTGTGCTTGGAGGTCACCACAACGTGAGGAACTGTGGTTGCAGCACTAGAGGGTGGAGAGCCTCTGCTCTAGAGCCTCATGAAGGTTGTGGATCTAGAAGGGAGGATGTTATTATTCAGGACATCAGAGGATGTCGTGCCTGGTCCCAAGATCAACACTAAAGGTAATGGCCTTTTTAGTATGAGGTACCTGGTTTCCATGAAGGTTTGATAGAAATCATTAGTATATACATAGAGTTCAATCTAGATTTACTTTGGGTGTGTAAATCACAGAGGTCCAAGGATGTATCACCCAAGTTGTCAGGAACATTAGTGCAGCACCATTGCATACAGCACAATCTAATAATGCCACAAGCTTTCTTCTGTACTTCTGTTAGACTCTCAAGGACCCTCTGGATTTACAATGTGGCAATCCTTTTCATCTTAGGATTTTAAGAAAGAGACCCTAAGGGCTGTGAAAAAAAATATTAATATATAAGTAAACTAATATAACGTTCAAGAAGTAATCTAGCATTAGAACAGATTAAAATGAAACTACGGTGAAGTTGTAATCACTGCATCTGGTCATAGTCCAAGTGCCTAAAAGAGAAATATTGAACAATTTAAACCATAGTGAGGTCATAACTGCGGATGGAGTTAGAGCTGGAGATGGCTTTGTGCTTGAGGTTTTCTCTTGTTTTTAGAGAGCTTTGCAATCTCATTGTTTCTGATGGTAACTGGCTTTGCCCTTAAACTGTTCTTGAGGCTCTGGGGTTTCATAGGGGACAGGCTTTATTCTAGAATAAGTCTACACTAATTTCCCGAGTTCTTTCAGTCTGGGGAGAGTGGGCCACTGTGTACCCTAAAGGCACCAGCTGATATGTATACTCGTGGCATGAATGAGGGTGAGTGTGGACGCTTGTCTCACGTACCGGGCTCTGGCAGAGACGGAGCCGTGGGTTCATGTGAGCGTTTTCCCTCCTGATGCCATGATGAGAGGGACTGCCAAAGTTCTCAGGCAGCATGATTCATGGATGCCTTACTTCTCCACTGGTCTTCACGGGGCGGCAGGATCTCGTGTCTCTCTTGAGTCCCTCTGCCATTTGGGTTCAGATCACCTGTGTCTTTGGGTGGCCCATTCAATCTCTGCTTCTGCATTAGACATGATGACAGGTAATTCTTGCCAGAGGTATCAGAGCCATTTCTCTGTATCTTCATCTATGTGTCTGGGAATGGCCCCTAACTTAGGAGAGATTCCAGATGTTAATACTTATCATTAGGTCACATCTGTGCAATTCCCAAAACTGAGGCTGACATCATTAATTCCATTAGCTTTTGGGATTTCCAACAACATGTTTCTACACAAGTAGTAACTGTGCAGTAGGTGTTTGATGTCTGAAACGTTTGGTGTTGTAGACTTGCAGTGCCCGCTCTGCGATGACCAGAATGGATCTGTTGGATTGTTCTCTGTCACATGGAATGCTGCCGCCTCCCTCCCTCATTGCATTTGCCCCTTTGCCTGCAGCTTCCCTGCGTTTCAGTGTGCTGGAGTTTAAGGTCCCCATGTTTGTGTGACCAAGAGCCCGGAGGGCACTTTGGTGTGTTAGAATCATTTGAATATTTTAAAATGTGAATGGATGAATTGCCAGTTGGGTTTCCATAATGTAGATTTGAAAGTAATACACTGTGGATTATTCTAGTAATTATGCATCAAAATTTGAAAAATATTCTTAATTGTAAAGTTGTGATTTCAGATGATTTATTTTGAGATCCTATGTCATAAATAAATAGGTGAGGAACTAAGGAAACACTATCAATGGTAGGAAGGCCTGAACAGGACTCCTCGTGACGTGTGCTTTGACTCTCGTCTAAGGCTAGGAATTTAGATAAGCATTTCTTAAATTTTCTAAACCGTGCAGTCTGCTCATTAAATGCTCCTTTTCACACTGCATGTTACTTTCTAGAATTTTGATTGCCATTTTTTTGTCCAAGTGGAATTTGGAGGTCCTATTCCAATTTATGTTCCTATCTATTAGAAATGTCACTGTTTTCTGGTAATCATAGTTAGCTTCGACCAGCTAACAGAATTACTTCTTTATAGCAACAAAATGAATGTTTTTACTCTGTGTTAATTACAAAAAGATTAATTAAGGCATAAGAAAAGTATTATTAGCTATATATTAACCAATGTAAGATATCATTGAAAGACAAACTTCTAGGTTTTTCCTAAAAAGAAACTCATGTAAATTTAAACCATGCAAACACATTAAAACATCTAATAAGCAGACACTTTAAATTGTCCAGCATCCCACCAGGGGCCCCAATACCTTAAACGCAATTAAAATAAATGAATATCTTCCATGACCTCTAGAGAATGTTGGCACCATTGGAAAGTTCTTCTCAGTGTGTGTCCCTGAAACTTGACTTCGTTAACTCAAGACATTCGCCACAAAACACTGGGCAGAAGAGACGGGGAGTCTGGAGGTGTGAGTAGGGATGGTAGGCACTTTGGACCCTTAGGAACTGCAGAAGTCTTTGGAGGGCTATTGGCTGGCTTCTTTGAAAGACAGCATGTTGAGGCACATGGGCCAGCATGGGTCGGTATACAGCCCTTCACAGCAGGGGCAGCATCTGGAGGGAGGCGAGATCACGATTTGCCCCGTGTTCCACTGCAGTCACAGGTCCATTCATAAGATGCCAGTGCAGTTGAGGAATATGTAAGTTAGTGAGTACTTGGATTTTTTTTTCTTTTTTTTTCTAACAGGATGGCTGCAGACCACGTTCATGCCCCACCAAGGAAGACAACCAAAGGATGGAGGAAAGCACGCATGCGGCTGACGAGCTGGGGAGGTACAGCTGCTTCTACCTTCCTTAAGTTAAAGCAAGCTGCGGTGGGGTGTTCTGGGATGGCTACGGTAGCTGAGGAATATTAAACCAGGAAGAAGAAACTCATTTGCAAGTTTGGTAGTTACTGAAAGCCATGCCACCAAAACATGGGTTAATTGTAACAGCAATTATTCAGAGTGGGAAAGACGACCACGCATGATGATTTATGTTCCCCTTTAAAACTGCCTGATATTTGCAATTTGCCGCCTGACTTTTGTCATAAGAGCTTAGACCAGTGAAAAGGGTTTCCAAGAGTTACACTGATTGTTAAAGAAAGAACAGCCTTGGACTAACGGATCCAGCTCTGGGTTTCCCTTCCTCAGCTTCTCTCGCACATGTCCACCTACAAATCGGAGCTGAAATGATTTGGAGTGTCTATGGGATGTCTATGCTTGAAGTTTTTGATTTTGTTTTTTAAGAATGTTGATGAGTGGCTATTCATTGAGATCATTCGATTATGTCAGATTTTTCTTTTTCCTCTGAGAAGTATATTTGTGGGAAGAAAATCCTTTGATTGGATATAAAAGTCATAGGTACCATAAGAGAAAGGATTTGAATTTAGTTCCTTCCTTTCCTATTTGCTGGACGTGTGACTTGGGGCCATTAATAACATCCGCTGTCTTTCCTGACACAGGGAGGGTGGCGCATGCTCGCGGGAGGCTGCAGGAGGGCATTGCGTCCTTCAGCGCTGACTTCCAGCTTCTCAGCACCACCCCTTCCCTGAGCTACTCCGTCACTCTACTCAGGGCGTTTCTGCACTTTGCTTTCATTCTCTGACCTTCACCTGAGCCCCAGCACATTCCATCACTTTCAGAGAGCAATGAGGAGCTTTCCATCACAGCACTGGCCCATATCCTCGCACCCATGAACTGTGGGTAGAACTTGTCCATTATCATCAAGGCAGGAGCATGGCAGCGTTCAGGTAGGCACAGCACTGGAGGATCTAAGAGTTCTCCATCTTTCTCTAAAGGAGAAGATTGGCATCCTCCTGCAGCTAGGAGGAAGCTCTCTAAGCCCATTCTTACAGTGACACACTTTCTTCAACAAGGCCACACCTTCTAATGGGTCCAAGCATATTCAAACCACCACAAATGCCTTTGGCAAAATCTAACAGCCCTTCATGATGAAAGACCTGGAGAGACTAAAGATGCAAGGGAAATAATTCAACATAATAAAGACAATTTACAGCAAGCCCGCAGCCAATGTCAACTAAATGGAGAAAATTTCCAGGGAAAATCAGGAACAAAGCAAGAGCCCTCTCTCCATACCTACTCAATATCGTGCTTGAAGTCTTAGCTAGAACAATAAAACTGACAGAGCAACTGACGGAGCTCAAGGGGATACAAATAGGAAATGAAGAAGTTAAAGTATCCTTGTTTGTAGGTAATGTGATTTTATAGGTATAAGACCCTAAACATTCCATTAGGAAATTTCTACAGCTAACAAACACTTTCTATGTAATAGCACACCAAATTAGTGCGCGCGCATGCGCACACACTCACACACACACACACACACACACACACACACAAATCAGTAGCCTTTAGGGTTTCTATCACTGCAATAAAACGCCATGACCATAAAAGCAAATTAGGGAAGAAAAGGTTTATTTGGCTTACACTTCCATATTGCTGTTCATCATCAAAGGAAGTGAGAGCAGGGACACAAGCGAGGCTGGAGCCTGGAGGCGGAAGCAGATGCAGAGCCGTGGAGGGAGCTGCTTTATTCTTCATGCATGCTCAGTCTACTTTCTTAGAGAACCCAGGACCATCAGCGCAGGCATGGCACCATCCACAAAGGGCTGAGCCCTCCCACATTGATCACCAATTGAGAAAATAAATGCCTTATAGCTGGATCTCACGGAGGCATTTTCTCAATTGCGGTTTCTTCCCTTGGGATAAGTTTGTTTTATATCGAGTTGACACAAGAGCAGGCAGCACAACAAATGACAAATGTACTGAGAAAAAAACCAGGGAAAAATACCTTGAATAGTAGCCTCAAAATTATCTTGAGGCAACTCTAACCAGACAAATGAAAGACTTGTAATAACAAAAATGTAAGACATTGAAGAAAGAAATTGAAGAAGACACCAGAGGATGGAAAGACCTCCCATGTTCATGGGTTGGTAAAAATTAATATAGTGAAAATGGCCACCCTACCAAAAGCAATTTACAGGTTCAACACAGTCTCCATCAAAATTCCAACACAGTTCTTTCATAGAAACTGAAAAAAAAAACAGGTTTATATGAAAACATACACATGCGTGAGCACACACACACACACACACACACCAAGATAACTAAAACAATCTTCTATAATAATGGAACTGCTGGAAGTGTTGCCATCCCAAATGTCAAGCTGTACTACAGAGATATAATAAATAAAAACAGCATTACATTTGCATAAAACAGTCATGTTGACCAGTGAAGTGGAATCTAGGAACCAGACATAAGTCTACTCACCTGAGTTTTAAGACAGCATCTTCAACAGATGATGCTGGTCAAATCGGATGGCCACATGGAGAATAATGCAGCTAGACATTTATCACCCTGCAGGAAACTCAACTCCAAATGAATCAAGGACCTCAACCTAAGACCTGATGGGAGGGAAATGGGAGAACTTTCCTCAATTCACAGGCCCAGGAAAAGGCTTCCTGCAGAACACTGCACGGACATTAAGAACAACAGTTGATGCATGGGACCTCATGAGACAGAAGAGCTGTCGGATGGTAAAGGATAACAATGTCCAGGCAAAGTGGTAGGCTACAGAATGGGGAAGAAATGTCTGCCAATTACAGTTTTGATAGAGGGATAAAGAAAACAATCCAACTAAAAAATGGGATACAGAACAAAGAGTTCTAGAAAGATGAAACCCAAATAGCTGAGAAACATATTTTAAAATGTTCAGCATCCATAGTTATCAGGGAAATACAAATTAAAACTATTTTGAGGTTTCATCTGGCATCCATCGTAATGGCTAAGATCAGTAAAACAAATGACAGCTCATGTCGGCAAGGGCGCAGGGAAAGGGGACACTCACTGCTGGTGGGGGTGCAAACATGTACAGCCACTGTGACAATCAGTGTGGCAGTTCCTAGGGAAGCTGGGAACAACCTGCCTCAAGATCCAGACACACCACCCACCCTTGGGCACCCACTCAGAGGACTCAACGTGCTGCTCCCAGATACTTGTTTGGCCATGGTCATTGCTGTTATATTCACAATAGCTGGGAAATGGAAACAACCTAAATGTCCTTTAACCAACAGTGGACAATGAAAATGTGGACATACACAGTGCAGAATATCATTTAGCTGTAAAGAAAAATGAAATCATCCACTTATCAGGTAAATGGATGGTACTAGGAAAGGTCGCACTGAGTGAAGTAATCTAGCCTTAGAAAGATGTCATGTTCTCTCTCATTGGAGGCTCCTAGCCCCAAATCTTCAGATATGAGTGTGTAGCCTGTAGCTAAAAGAGTATCTTTGCCAGGAAGGGGGTTTGAGGAGCAGTAGGGAAGGAACAGCAAGATTCAAGTGATCTGACAGGGGACATGGGGATGAAAGGATCTTTCAGGAGGAAGAAGCAATAAATACATACAGAAGAAGAGAGACCATAAAATAGCAGTAAGGGTGTTTGAGAAGGCACAGGACCCATACTATCAACCACTCACCTAAAACCTACAATACACACAATTTGTTGTATAAGGATGCATCTGTAGTTTAATGAACTTTCTTATCTCAGTTGATGATGTACCCTCTAAGTCTGCCAACCAAAAACTCCAATAGCAGACATGAGAAAGTTTGAGTTGTTGGCTAGGTCTGTCCCAAGAAATTCCCCCAGACATAGTCTATTGCTGTTGTCCTTGGCTGTTTCCCCAGGGGTGGAAGGTAGGTAAGTATCGCTGAAAACAACATGCACTTCAGAATCAGAATCCAGAGACCCCTGAGGTAGAGCTGATCTGAAAGCTCTTCCCTGAGCCTTTACAGAACCAGAATGCACCATGCAAGCTTCCAAAAGAGGAAGAAAACCACCAGTCCTACCCAGCTGTGCTGCCAGTGAATCACCAGTTACCAGCGCGGCACGACGACCTTAGTGATGCAATAGTTGCTCTGTCTGGACTTAGTCTCTAATTAGACTTAAGAGCCACTCAGCAAGAGGGAAACCATGCCTGGTACTGGAAACCTAGCCAACTACTTAGTGCTAGGGAAGTCGTAGATCGTGGAAGAGAATCTACAACCACTATCTTACTAAACCAGCACAACCCCTAACAACAATCTGTAAGCATTTGTCCTTATGCCAACAGATAAACATAGTCTTCATCCTTCATTAAGAAAATGTCCCCTTGCAATGGATGGAAATAACTACAGAAGAGTACAACAAATCAAAACGTGGAGTTGTAGAGCTCAATCCTTATGGATGCATCTATAAAAGAAGCCCCACACCTAAGGCTCTGGAAACACTGCGGAAGAGGAAGTTGGAAGATTGCAAGAGCCAGAGGACCAGGGAGTCTGCTTTGATATTGTATCTCCTAGTAATGTCAGAAGCCACACCCGTAAAGCGCACCAACATGACTGCCCAAATATGAGTTGAATAAGAATACTACCGATGGACAGGCCAAAGTGGATGGAGAAAAACCCATGAAGCCTCAAACACAAGGAACTGTAGGCATGAGGGAAGCTGAGTATGAGAAAGGTAGCCTTCCCCAGGGAGGACACAACAGCTAACTGTCCAGTGCCAAATGGCCTGCCAGGAAGGTATGCATACAGGTAACATTAGCATTAGGATGGATCAGGCTAAGTGTAGGAATGTGTGTGTGTGTGTGTGTGTGTGTGTGTGTGTGTGTGTAAGACCTCCTTTTTGGGGACCCCTACTCAAATCTCGGGATGGCGCTCCCCAAGAAACTTGAGAGATCAGCTTGATGCAAATACATGAGGTACTTAAAAGCTCTGGGACGATTCATATCTCACGCAGGAGACAGAGGAGTCGACCCTGAGGCTCAGAAATCAGGGGTTTATATAGGAAAAGTTAGGGAGTTTGGTGAGGTTACACATAATTGGCTGATTCAAACAGTGGTGGACTAATTTTGGCGCGCAATTACATCAGCAATGTAGGAGGGCGGCTTATCTTTTGGGAGGGAGACAGGGTGACGCCAGTCCAGATGGCCCGTGACTCAGTGGAGATTCTCCAGGCATGTCCCTTATCTTTATGGCCAGTTGGGTCCTGGAATGCCTTAACAGCCTTGTTTTAGGCTAGCCTGGGTATGCCCTGAGTTTGTATTGTTCTATTCTTCCCTAGGTCTGTTCGTCTCTTTAGTCATGGGCTCTGAGAAATTTTAACTCCCTTCATGTACATGTACATGAGAGAGAGAGAGAGAGAGAGAGAGAGAGAGAGAGACAGAGACAGAGACAGAGACAGAGACAGAGAGACAGAGAGACAGAGAATAAAATAAGAGGCCACGAATTCAAAATGGAATAGAGAGGGTATATGGAAAGGTTTGGGATGAGTAAAGGGAGAAATGTTGCAATTATAATCTTGTTTTGGTAATATTTAAAAAAAGAGCTGGGATGTTCCACAATCTGCCACCTCACCACCTAATTATCTGGTAGAATCAAGACTCTTAATGCTTAATTAACCAATCAGATTTATGTATAAATAATAATACAAGATAATTTACAGGATGTCAATACAATAATTTTAGAGCCAGTTGACAGTGATAAAAGCTTTATCCCAATATTTCCAACCTTGTGAAAACATAGCTATTTGTTGCTAGTAAATGCCACGCAGGTACACGTCTGAAGCCATCTTGGTTCTTCTCCCTTCTCCTCAGACCTCTGTCTCCCAACTCCTAGCTCCGCCTCCCTTTTCCTATCCAATCACAGGCCTTCCACTGCCCTAATGTGACTGGACAGGGAAAATCCTGCAACATAATCTCAAAAATTAAAAAAAGAAAAGAAAAGAAAAATTGTGAGCTCTAATTATTGCTACCACGCCTCCACTCCAGCCGTCATGAATTCTAACCCTCTGAATCCATAAATCCTATGAGACACTTTAAAAAAAAAATAGTTGCTTTCATCATGGTGTTTATCACAGCAAGAAAAGACCAGGAGCTGCACTGTGAGCAGCTGACTAGGTCTCCCAGATGTAGCCACACACAGCACACAGATTCATTGTTTTCTTTACCCTAAACTTTGTGCACCTTATCCTGTGCATCCATGGTGACAGTCTGAGGGGTCCCATTGCTTTCCCATTGTAAAGGGCAGGGAACACAGGAGGAAGTTTCCTTCCCTCTGTGAGGTCTCAGGGATGCCCCATTGTGCTCTTCTGAGTGTTTGCCATATCTGGTCCCTCAAGTGATCTGTGGGAGATGGTAATGAGTCTCTTCCAGGGAACTTGCTCTACTTCCCCAGTTGTCATGGAGATTAAGTATCATTCTGTGGGTGATATGCTGTGTTTTCATATGTGTGTGTCAAGAATTTGATCAGAGGCCTGGTGTGGCAGTGTATGCCTGTAATCCCAGCACTCAGAAGGCAAAGGTGGGCAGGTGTGAGCGCCAGGGCACCCAGACTACAAAGTGAGACTCTCAAAATAACCGCAGCCAATAAACAAGCAGTGTGGCTCAGTATGAAGGCACGGTGGTCATCTGTTGCTGCCAGCAGTTACTGTGAACTGGGTCCCTGGAAGAAAAGCTGGAGATAGATGGGGGGGGGGTGTTGGGGGGGAGAAAGAAATGACATCAGGACAACATTGCTATTCGAGATGTAATGTTTTATGGGGGTCTCACAATATATATGGCTTTTAAGGGCAAGTCCCTTCCCCAAAACTCCGTGGGTGTTGGCTTCAAGGTTTCCATACTGCTCAGCGGGTGTCCTGCTTAATTCAGGAAACAGTAGGTCTGGCAGACCAAAAGGTCTTCAACGCTCTGCCCAGGGCTAGCTCAGGTGTAGCTAGTGGCTCACAGGTAAAATAAACAGGAAGCTGTGTTGTTCTAAGGAGAACAAAGGGCCAGGAACTTCAAAGGCTGAGAACTAGAGATTAGCGTTGAGGCTGGAAAACCCAGCTCAAAGGCTGAGAGGGTCAACAGTCATCCCTCCAACCCCAGTCATTGCTTTTACTATTTTTCCAGGCACAGTTGTGATTCATTAGTGTTATAATCACTGCCAATCATGTTAAGGAAATGAGAATTTATAGTTACAAATAATTATTTCTTCTGAATTACACATCATAAAAATAAAACAGGTAACAATCTAATTTAAGACATTTCTGGTAAGTGCAGACATTGATTTTTGGATTTTTGGTTTTGTTTTTAGATTTATTTACTTATGTATATAAGTACACCATAGCTGTCTTCAGACACACCAGAAGAGGGCATCAGATCCCATTACAGATGGTTGTGAGTCACTATGTGGGTGCTGGGAATTGAACTCAGGATCTCCGGAAGAGCAGTCAGTGCTCTTAACCACTGAGTCATCTCTCCAGCTCCAGAGTTTGTTGTTTGAACCTGTGATATGACACATCTTTGGGATTCTAAAGAAGTTCAGTCTTAGAGAACAAAGTATACTATTAAACTATTATTTCTCCGTTCATGTTCTTTAACATCTCAAGTCTTGAACATCCCATGAAAATGCAAGCCAATAAAATACTTATCTTTTAGAAGAACTTAAATATAAGAGCAGAAACTTGTCTGTTTGGGAACAGTCTTGGGTACTTTCTAAGATGTCACACTGGTCCAGTTTCTGTATTACTTGTGATTCATGCCATTTCATCTACATTTTTACATTTTATTCTTTATTGAAAACTTAGAGGCCGTGTGTGGTGGTGCACGCCTTTAATCCCAGCACTTGGGAGGCAGAGGCAGGCGGATTTCTGAGTTCGAGGCCATCCTGGTCTACAGAGTGAGTTCCAGGACAGCCAGGACTACACAGAGAAACCCTGTCTCGAAAAACAAACAAAAATAAAACTTAGTAAGGAACTTTTGTTGCTTGACTCATAATATTCATTCTCATAACAAAATATGCCTTCAATTGTTTAATATCATTGTTTAATACTTCTCATATTAACTACTAAAATATTGATTTTGCTTATTACTTTTTACTCATTGTAAAAGCCAAACTGCTTCAAAACACAAAGAGAAGGAACTTGGAATTTGTGAAGATTGCAATTCAGGTATGTCCTCCGATTAACTCAAATCCACCTGCCCTTGATGCAGTGGGAGTCAGAAAGACTGATCAGGAAAATAACATTTATGATTATTTACATTTACAGATTGTTATGTTTTTGTGCAAGTGTGTATGCATGTATGTGTGTGTGTGTGTGTGTGCGCCTGTGTCTGTGTGTTACTCTACTGTTGATCTGAATCTGTAACCTTCCTTTTATAAGTATATTTTCTGTTGTGGGGAAATACTAGATTCCCACCATTTGTTTTCTCGAAGTAGAGTGATGGGGAAAAGTCTCTGAACATAGTGATCTCACTTGCCTTTGTTTCATTTCCTGTTGCTATGATTAAAAATACCATGGACAAACTCCTTAGAGGAGAAAGGCATTATCTTAGTTTACAAGCCCGGAGCTGGCAGCAGCCAGAGCTTGAGGTAACTGGTTCCATTAAGTCTGGCCAGAAGGAGAGAGGAGTAGATGCGTGCATGCTTGTGTTTAGCTTTTCTCTCCTCTGTTAGAGAGTTCAGGATCTGTTGCACAGGGAATTGTGCCGCCCACAGTGGTAGGGTCTTCTCACCATAGTTAACAAAGCAAAGGTCATCTCCACAGATTGGCCATAGGGCAACATATCCAGACAAGCCCTCATTGAGACACCCTGCCTAGGAGTCAAATAGATTGTGTTAAGTTGACAATTAAAAGCTACCATCACCCGATTATTACCACATTCTGGAAGCTTGAGCAAGTTAATAGGTATTTTTTAATTTAAACTTATTTTAATTTAATGTGATTGGGTATCTTGTCCATGCCTGTGCACCATGTATGTACCATGTGCCCTCAGATGCTAGAAGGGGGCATCCTTGGAATTGGAGTTACAGATGGTTGTAAGCTTCTATGTGGGTTCTGGGAATTGAATCAGGTTCTCTGGAGGAGCAGTCAATGCTCTCAACTACTGAGCCATCCTTCCACCTCCAATAATTTTATTTCTATATTTTTCTTATCAGATACTAACTTTCTTGTATCTTTTAAGGCACCCGTCTGCTGGTTATCATTAAGAGTGGATAAACATATAAAAAGGTGTTCTTCCCATAAGATCTTTCCATTGGAAGCAAAATGGAAGCAGCTATTAGCATCTTCCCAGGACAGCCGCAGACAGACAGCCGCAGAGAGCCTCCCCTGCCATGCTGCACACAGTACCTGATCACAGACTGATCTTTTTTTTGTTTGTTTGTTTTTTGGATTTGGTTTTTTTTCCGAGACAGGGTTTCTCTGTATAACCCTGGCTGTCCTGGAACTCACTCTGTAGACCAGGCTGGCCTCGAACTCAGAGTGCTGGGATTACAGGTGTGCGCCACCACCTTCCAGCTCCTACAGACTGATCTTACACAGCACCATTTTGAATGAAAACCTAGAGAAGATATGTTTTGTAATAACAAAGTAAGAACAGAATTGTCCCTAGCGTCATTGGTCCAGAAAACCAGAGCCATTTGACAGTTTCAGCACTGCCTTTGTTGACAGTACAGTTTGCTGTCAGTTTGGCAGGCTTCCATTGTGACTATGAGGCTGTGCAGAGGCATTTAACTGTTATGGATTGCATTTTGAGACATTTCTTTTTTACACCTTGTATTTGAAATACATAAAAAGTTAAGAGCTCCAATGCACTAACCACTGGTCTAATCGGTCTTCCTGGTGGAACACTTGCCAGCTACAGTTCTGAGGAGAATCACGCTACAAAGGATGTCCAGGCCATGTGATATAAAGATTATACTTCCCTGTTTTCTTCATTTTGTATTCATTTTGTTGATTTAAAATGTAGTCTTTCTTTATCTTTAGAAGCAGATACAGGTCCTGAATTCTACTCTAAAACAAGGTAAGATTTGCTTAATTGCTTAAGGCCTTCTTTAGTGAATGCAGAGAAAAGAAACTAGTTTTGTTGTGTGTCCTGGGCTAGATTCCATATGATGTACATGGCACTTGTCATCTTGGAGCAGTCACAGAAGGTATGTGACGTGCTCTGGTAAAGCTTACTTCTCATGCTAGGTGGTGGTGGTGAAGCCTTAATCCCAGCACTCCAGAGGCAGAGGCTGGCAGATCTGTGAGTTCGAGGCCATCCTGGTCTACAGAGTGAGTTCTAGGATAGCCAGGGCTACACAGGGAAACCCCGTCTCACACCTCAACAACAAAAACAAACAAACAAGAACCAACCAACCAAAAACAACCCACACTACCAACAAGGAAAGATCATGCTTGTCCCCAGGAGTGGCCACTGTCATCTGAAGGCAGCTCGATTGGCCCACCATCCTGGCAGTGACAAGTGTCTGGCCTACGCTTTGACTGTCTGCCAGCGTAACTCAGTGAGACTGTCTTCTTCCTCTGCACGGATTAAAAGGACCCAAGCACAGGCCTATGTAACACCAACTCAGAAAGTCAAATTTAGACTCTGTGTTGTTTTTTCTTCCTTGCATTAGCATAATCTAGTAATTTATTATAACACTGTATTGGCTTGTTTTTAGTAAAGATTTTAGGGAAGTTCTCAGGAACATGTGGCCATACCACATAACACTAATATATAATTATTCTACTAGAAGTGAAGAACATTTACATGTTGTGTAAATAATACCCAAAAATCTCATTGGGAGATATTTTCATTGACTTTTCTATTTACCAACATGAGCTGCCATATCAGTCTTTCTTCTAGTCTATTTTCCTTTCCAATGACTATACTTATTTTAAGAATGATTACTCCTTCAGCTTCTCTCTCATTATTTTTTATATCTGAGTGGTTAAGTGTTCTTTGCATGTTCAGTTTGATGACTTTGGGGAATGCTGGAGACTGACCCCGTGTTTAGAATCCTTCCCCCACTTGGCTGTTCTGTCAGAGAGCTTGGGACTAAAAATCTCTGAAATGTCTTTCTTGGCTACACCAAGAGGTGGCAATGATACTCATGACCCTTAAGTTTATGGCCAGTAGTCTCACACACACACACACACACACACACACACACACACCATCAGTAGATTAGTATTTTAGTAACATGGCAGGTGGATAGAGAAGCCCAGTGGAAGGATAAAGAAGGGACGAGTGAGTGGCACTCACTCCAGAATCAACAGCCAGGGTCTGCGCAGGGACAGCTCCTGCCGGGGCTCACAAATTCAGAAAGGGAGCATTTTGAGGATTGTAGCATATGTGATAAAGGTAATTTGGAAATCCTTAGCACAGAATCCAGAAGAGCATATAGAATAGAGAATTCAGGGTGGGTGGGGGAGGGCCTGAGAGGAGAGAAGGGAGGAGAATCTTCGATAAGGATGTAAGATGGGAGAGAAGAATAAATAACACTTAAAAAAGAAATAACAAAGTTCTAGACAAAATCCAAGACTTCTGTTGAATGGGCTAAAATAACTTGAGCTAGTTAAAGCATCTGTACCAGTAGCAGATCTCTCATCCACTCCAGTGTTAATTCATACACGGTCTCCTAGGAAAGTGCAAGTTGAATCTATGGCCTAGAAAAGTCCTACCAAGCCATGCTGAGGCCAGGGTGCTGACTCTACACAGGGTGTTTGCCAGGCTGGAGAAATAGGACTGAAATGGTAATCGTTTGAGTTAATCTGATTTTTCCTTGGGAATCCATGCTTTCACGGGATCGAGGTTTATGGTCAGAGAAAGTGTGGATTAAATGCATTAGTGATTGGCTCTGAGTCACCAATCATGCATTGGTATCTCACTGAGGAAAGAAATAAAAGCATTTCCCTTAGGAGTCATTTAACCAAGAACAAGTCCGTATTTGAATTCTCTACTTCTGGGCCAGGGCAAAGGAGTGTCTATAACCTGAGATTATAGTTACGCATCAGCATAAGTTATAAAAGTTGATTACACGGGAAATCCAAGCCAAGGAATGACGATTGTCATGTGATTCTCTTAAAGTCAGGTTAAACAAGCTGGGACATAGCAGGAGTGCAGTCTTAAGTATCCAAAAAGTGTATTATTAACTCTGGCCATGAGGTCCAGCACATCAGTCTTTCAGAATGTGAGAGATATTTTTATGGTACCTCATTGCCACAGGAGAGTATGGTTAAACCCTGAAGGAGGGGTGTGGGGGAGTGGAGTGCGTAGAAGGGAAGATATTCCTGGGGCATTAGATGCTCCACTACCAGGCCCTCATTCCCTCTCTGGAGTGTGGATGGGCCTAGGAGGGATTTTTATTGTTTGCTGATTTGTGAAGATCTGAAAATGAAGGTTATTTAAAAAATAATTGTTTATAATTTTTAATGTTTTAATCTTTCTGAAGAGAATATGGTCAATAACAATGTAGATGTGATTGCTAACCACGGTCCCCACGGAGGGATGAAGATGTACAGTCCTGAGTGAGCTGCAGTTGTTAACCAGGGAGAGACAGCAAAGAGGGAACCCTAACTATTTGAGCCTTGTTTTGTATTTTTTACAATTTAGGCAGCAAAACTATGTGTTGAGCCAATAGCTGGGTTTTCATTTCAACCTGCAAGAGAGGAAATGTGTGAAGACACAGTTTTTTGGGCTGTGCCAATATGGAGTACCATTCTTTGTCATGGATATATATGTGAAGAATCCATCTCTAAGTAATGGGTAGAGAGTTGAGACAGAAAGGGGTGGGAATTGCTTGTTTCTTTGTTTTAACAGAGATCAACTTTAAATATCTCATAAAGAAATGGCACAAATGGGGGCTGGTGAGATGGCTCAGCGGTTAAGAGCACTGACTGCTCTTCCGAAGGTCCTGAGTTCAAGTCCCAGCAACCACATGGTGGCTCACAGTCATCCATAATGAAGATCTGATGCCCTCTTCTGGGACCATCCAAAAACAACTACAGTGTACTTACATATGATAAATAAATAAATAAATCTTTAAAAAAAAGAAATGGCACAGATAATTGATAACCAAATCTCCCCTCCTCTTGTTTATTTTTATTCTTAAGCTTTGCCCACAGACCTAGTAACTCCGAGCCCATAGAAATAGAAGATGAACCTAGCTTGAGTACCAAGGTAAGATGCCCCTCTATGAAATTAATTTTCTCTTTATGAATCTTTTTTACTATATATTTTTACATCCATCTTTATGTTCATAAAAAGAGAACAAGGTTTTAGAGAATATGGTATATGGCGGTGTGGGGGAAGGGGGTGCCTAGGTGGGCCCATGCCTAGGCATCCCTTCCCCTGAGGGACCAGACAAACACAGGCTTGGTATAGAGTTTATTCAGGGCAGAGGATGGGAGCTAATGCAGTAGTGGAGGCAGAGAAAGGCAGAGAGAGTAGAGCCAGTAAAGAAGTGGAGGCCAGCCATGACCATGTGAAGGGAGGGGGAAGAGAGGAGAACCCAAGAGGGGCAAGAGGAATAAGAGATAAGAGAGAAAGGAGGGGCCTAACACCCTCTTTTATAGGCCAGGCCTACCTGGCTGTTGCCAGGAAACTGTGGGGAGGGGCATACCTGGCTGTTGCCAGATAATTGTGGGGTAGAGCTTAGACAGAAACCTAACATTCCCCAGTTTTGGTTTAATTAAAAAGAAAAAATTAAAAAGAGGTGACAGCGAAGCAGGAATTGGGTGGTTGTGATATCTGACTGCTCCATGCTGACACTGGGGCCACGTGTCTCTGGGGAGCCTAGAGAGATGGGTATGGAGGATGTTTGTCCAGTCTCCGGAGAATTGGCTGCTTTCTTGTTGTCCAGGGTCCGTGGAGCCATCTGAGGACAGGTCAGAAGAACAGGTTCAATAGAAGCTGTCTGTGTTTAGAGAAGCTGAGGAGATTGGAGTATCTGAAGGTTGCTTCTCTGGAGCTGTCCTGGATTTAACAAGGGCCTGGACTTGACAAGATGTTGAAACACATTAGTATAGGCAGGGAATAAGGTTAAGTACACTTGGGAGAAAAGAAAATTTTTCTTAGGATGTATGATTGAAACCCTTAAGATGTATGATTGAAACCCAGAGGAATCCCACCCTTTAGAATAGGTAGTGAGTGGGAACTTTGGGTAGATTACTTAATCTGGATGGAGCCTATTTGGCCCATGAACAATAAATCTGGGTAGGTTTCCTGTAGCTAACAAGTTTACTAAAGAGATAACAACATGAGTTAACCATATGAATAGTCTTTAAGATGAGCCTTTTGAGAAGCAGAAGGAACAAGATTTAAAAGTTGGATCATATAGTGGAATATTTATTATTAGAGTTAGGCAAATCTATAGGAACTCAGATGTTAGGACAGTGACAGAGCAAGAAGAGGAAATATGAAGCATTCAATGGAGACAGAGTTTAGGTAAGGAGATAACTGTCTAGCTGTCAATGTAGTTAGAAGTCGAAGAATAAACAATAATTTAGCAGTTATATTATTAAAAATGACAGATTCCAGTGACCAGCAGTTCTCTGTGGTCTCTGGTCTCCATGGTTACTTGGGCTGCCACTCTGGCTTTTAAGCACAGGAGACACAGGGCTTTTTCTCTGTAGAATGGATATGCATGACATGAGAAATGGCTTACCTTTGCTTAGCTAAGTCATTTGACTCAAGGTATCTGGTCTTGTCCTTATGACCAGACTGGCTTTTTGTTGCTTTGTTTTACTCTGAGTCGTGACAGAGTGCAATGAGGCTTTGGATACCAGAAAGAATGTCATGAGGTGTGGTTTTCACAATAGAAAATCTGAAATTTGATCCAGGAACTTTGGGATAAATATACATTATTGTGGTTTAACGTTTTACCTGGGGGCTGGAGAGCTGGCTGAGCGTTAAGAGCACGTGTTGCTCTTGCAGAGGACCCAGATTCGGTTCCCAACACCCACATGGTGGTTCGCAGCTATCTGTAACTCCAGTACTCCAGGATCTGAGGACTTCTTCTGACCTCCACAGGCATCATGCACGCACGGGGTGCACATACGCACATGCAGGCAAACACTCACACACACAAAATAAATACTGGAAAAAGATTTTAAAAAATAATTTACTTGTGTGACTTTCATTATATTCATGTTTCAAAGTTGTAAGGAAACTGAAAATTTACATCACAGCTGATGGATCTGCCTTTGGTTTCAACATGTCCACCAGTGGGGTTCTATGGGACTCCTCACAGTGGGAGCAGGCATGTCTCTGACTCTTTTGCCTGCTCTGGAACTCTTCTACTCCTGTTGGGTTGCCTTGTCCAGCCTCACTGTAAGGATCTTTTCCCCAGTCTTACTGCTTCTTGTTTTGTCATGCTTGGCTGTTGTCTCTGGGAGGCCTGCTGGGGGGAGTGGAGGGAGAGTGGATCTGGAGAGAGGGGAGGTGGTGTGCTGGGGGGAGTGGAGGGAGAGTAGATCTGGAGAGAGGGGAGGTGGTGTGCTGGGGGGAGTGGAGGGAGGGGAGACTGTGGCCAGGATGTGTTGTATGAAGAAGAATCTATTTTCAATTTAAAAAATAATAAAAAAATCAATACAACCAAATAATTCAAGTTTTGCCCAAATAGTTACAAACTTGTACAAGCAGAAATTCAATAATCATGGTATAAAAATTTGATTCCTGAAGTTGTGTTCTTAGTTTTTAATATCAGCTCATTTTCCTAGTTTCACAGTCTAATGGTTGAGATTTTGGAAGGCTTTTACTTACTCATTTAAATTCTCATCTTAAGTCTTCTGCACATTACAAGCTAGCAGAGGGCCAGAAACCTGTGGGCAGGTCACCTCTAGTTTCTAGAATAGAGTTTCACGCTAAAATAGAATTTTAATATATTTGAAGAAATAAACAGAAAAATACTAGGAATCAACAATATTGAGCATGTGAAATGTGTCCTAAATTCATCCTCCTTCCCGATGTTTAGGATGAGCCCTCTGGGGGGTTTGCTCTAAGGAGCTGTGTCACAAGTGAGAAGAGAGAACTTAGGAAAGGCCGTGAGAGCAAAGACTCAGAGCATCCTCAGAGTCCTCGGACCCTCAACTGGGGGCTTCGATGGGCGGTTCTCGTGCTTTTCACCTCTTGTGTTTTGACTAAATGTGCGCTTTCATATTGCACACGACTGTCTCTCATCCTAAGAGCTGTTCATTTCTCCCAATTAAAAGACAAAGCAAGACTTCTTTTTCCAACTTGTCTTTCTCTGTGTCAGAAATGGTTCAGTTTCTTTCTGGAGTAGATGACATGTTCTTATTTTGGTGTCTGTCACCCCATTACAGCATGTTTGTCACAAGTCATCCTCCACCTCAGTAGCAGCCCTTAGCAGTGAGATTTTTTTTTTTTTTTTTTTTTGGTTTTTTCGAGACAGGGTTTCTCTGTATAGCCCTGGCTATCCTGGAACTCACTCTGTAGACCAGGCTGGCCTTGAACTCAGAAATCCGCCTGCCTCTGCCTCCCAGAGTGCTGGGATTACAGGCGTGCGCCACCACGCCCGGCTGAGAAGATTTTTAATCTGTGTTACAAAACCAAGAAAATGGATCGTGAGACATGGCGTTATTTAAAATGTGGAACGGATGTTCTCCGCAGCAGCTCTGAGTTTCTCTTCTACATCCATGTTGGTGTGAGGTGGAAGCACAGAGGGAAACAGCTAGTGCAAACTCAGCTTGGGCTGCGTGCTGGGAGCCGTGACATGCCACTCAAAAATAATGAGGACACACACCGCCACAGAATCTGCAGCGCTCTGCAGTGGGATTTCCTGCCGGTTCATCCCTCCAGTGAAGCCATTTTGTATGACTGGGAAATTTTTGTTGACCTTATCATTTTTTCACCTTTTAAATTGTAAAATGCCATTTGAATCCAGGGCCAAGTGCATGTAAGACGGGCGGGGCTTGAACATTCTGTGTCCAACCTCCCACCCCCAGAGAACTCAGTCCCCTTGACGAGATCCCCTGTACCCCCAACACACACACATACAAATACACACACACACACACACACACACGCACACACACACACACACACACACACACACACACACACACACACACACTGTTCCCTCCCTTCCCAGGATGGCTACCGGATCCAAATTGCTAAGGATTCAGAAAGTATGTGAAAACTAACAATCTTGCTATTTTAATGGCATCCTACTTATTAGATCATTTGTCCAATTTTAATCCACATTTACACACCGTGGCCCGATTAGGAAATATGATCCATCAGTATCTGCTTAGGCTTAGAAAAGCCAGGTTGGTTGATTTTAAAATAGGGTTTTGTTTTTCCTTATGATGTCATAGTGGCACTTAAAAAGCTTGATTGAACCAACACACACGTTTATATTTTAAAAGCGTCTTGAGGCCAGTTCTCAATGTGTTGCTTATATTTCCTTAGCCTGTGCAGCTCAGGGCTGGAGGGCTGGCTCAGTGGTCCCTTCCCAGCGCCAGGGGGCAGCTCACCCTGTAACTCCAGATCCAGGGATCCAGTGCCCTGTTCTGGCCTCTACTGATATCAGACATGATGCAATGTGCATATACACACACAGGCAAAATGTTCATTCACATAAATAACTTTCTTTTTTAAATTAAAAAACACATTTGGCCCAGGTGGCCTTCTTTCCTGGCCTGAAGTCTAGAAGAACAGTGACAGTTCTGCCTCACTGTGTAAACACTTAGAAATTGTTTTCAAAGGAGCTGCCTTATAATATTTTCTTTAAAAAAAATCTGTGGTTTTATAATATTTTCAATTGTTTTATACTGGGATATTTTCATTATGTATAGCAATGCACATTCATATGAGAGAAATTACTTGTATATGTTATTGTAAGTATACATTTTCTGTCCTCAATGCCAGGATATGTTGTAAAATATATAAATAAGCACATGATGAAAACCTTGTCTTCCTACCTCCCCATTTTCATTTTTCAATTTAGTTTTATGTAGGTTTGTATTATTTAATTTTTTCAGTTTAGTATATTTTACAAGCTAGGGTTTTAAACCATGTGCTTTTCAAGTAATTTCATTTCCTCTTCCTAGTGGAAGTATTCACATGTGTGGACATTCTGAATTGTCTGGGTGCTTCAAATGTTAGGCCACAGCCGGGCGGTGGTGGTGCACGCCTTTAATCCCAGCACTCTGGGAGGCAGAGGCAGGCGGATTTCTGAGTTCGAGGCCAGCCTGGTCTACAGAGTGAGGTCCAGGACAGCCAGGGCTACACAGGGAAACCCTGTCTAGAAAAACCAAATCCCCCCCCCAAAAAAAAGTTAGGCCACACAGGAAAGGAAACCCTGAGCTTAGCATTTCCTGGCCCTCCGTGACTTTGTGTCATTTTTCTTTGCTGTCCTGTTCTCCCATCCCAGTAAGAACAAAAGCATCCAGTAAACAACACGGAAAAAAGGCGAAGCTAGGAAAACCCTGGCCTCCACACCTCCTCTACAACAGACCTGGCCTCTCCTGCCTGTCTCCTTTGAGACTAGATAGATTCCTGTGATCCAAAGGGCTGAGAGAATGAGGCTTTAGAGTATGAGACCTGTGTGGTTAGGGGTGAACAAAAGCGTTCTCAGTTATTTCAGCTCAGGAACATTCACGGATATGACACCTTTTAGTGCTCACTGCTACACATTAGAGCTGGGTTACAGAGAGCCACGTGTCCAAGACGTCAAGGATGGTTAACTTTTTTTTCTGTTTCTTCCCTTTGAAAATGATTTGCCACTGGTCTCATTTTCTTTTTCTTATAAAAGTGGTTTCAGTGTCTTTTGGTCCATCTCTGTGTCAAATCTTTGCTTATTTAGTTACAACGTTTTGTTCGATAACTTTTTTTTAAAGATTTATTTATTATTATATGTAAGTACACTGTTGCTGTCTTTAGACACACTGGAAGAGGGTGTCAGATCTCATTACGGATGGTTGTGAGCCACTGTCTTAGTCAGGGTTTCTATTCCTGCACAAACATCATGACCAAGAAGCAAGTTGGGGAGGAAAGGGTTTATTGAGCTTACACTTCCACACAGCTGTTCATCACCAAAAGAAGTGAGGACTGGAACTCAAGCAGGTCAGGAAGTAGGAGCTGATGCAGAGGCCATGGAGGGATGTTCCTTACTGGCTTGCTTTCCCTGGCTTGCTCAGCCTGCTTTCTTATAGAACCCAAGAATACCAGCCCAGAGATGGTACCACCCACAAGGGGCCCTCACCCACTTGATCACTAATTGAGAAAATGCCCCACACCTGGATCTCATGGAGGCACTTCCCCACCTGAAGTTACTTTTCCTATGATAACTCCAGCCTGTGTCAAGTTGACACACAAAACCAGCCAGTACAGCCACCATGTGGTTGCTGGGATTTGAACTCAGGACCTCTGGAAGAGCAGTCAGTGCTCTTAACCGCTGAGCCATCTCACCAATCATGTTCGATAACTTTTATGTGACTTTGTTCATTGACTTTTGTCCCAGTGGTATTGTTGCCTTCTGTCTCTTTGAGAAAGAGAGGAACTCCTGTTACCATTTGTCTTAACTCTTTAATACACTGAGAAGCAACATCCTCTGTACATCACATGTTTATAGGCACAGGATCTTTTATAGTAAGATTTTTGGTTTTTTATATTAATATATAACCCAATACATTTTTATTTAATTAGTATATAAGCCAATGCATTTTCTTAAAGGATTGTCATGTGTTCTTTTGTATTAGTTTTTTGTTGGTTGTGGTAAGACACCATGGCCGAGGCAACCGAAGGGAGACAGTTTATTTTGGCTTACGTTCCAGAAGGACAGGCATCCACGATGGTGGAGCTGATGTGTAAGACGTGGCAGGCATGGCAGTAGGAAGCCAAGCGCTCACCTCCTGAACCACAGGCACAAAGCAGAGAGAGGGAGCAAACTGGTCTCAAAGCTCGGCTTGGTGATACACTTCCTCCAGCGAGAGTGTTTGGTGTGGGCGTGGACAGGCCAGTCAGTGTCATCAGAGACCTGAGAAGGCTGAATGACAGCAGGAGGTGTAATCCAAATGGCTTATGAACCAATTAAAATGACAGAGACTATTCCATTACCTACCTATCAGATTATCCCATGGTTTCAATGGCTGGGCAGTGGACATATGTCTTTGGGGTCCTAGAGAGCAGTGAGCCTTTTGCTGTCAGACCCAGGTCTGAAAGATTTCTCGGCAGAGGACTTGGGGGAATTGACTTTCCTTTGACTAGGCAGAGTAGGGCAATCAATCCAAAAGTGTTTAGTTTTGGGCAGAACCCTGGCTGCAGCGAGGCATAGGGCAGGTTTGCCCAGTGGTTAGCCTTACTGTAATTCGGGAGGGGTTGTGTCCTATCTTTTTTGAAGACCAGGAGCTGGCATGTATCTATAATGGGAAGTGTAAATATTTTCAATGCCACGCTCAGCAGATCTCTGAAGAGTTTGAGGGTCATTCTGTAGTGTGTCTGATTTTAGCCTTAACCCTAACAGTTTGTAAGTTAGAGGATTATTAAGAGTTGAAATTGGAGCCAGGCGGTGGTGGCTCATGCCTTTAATCCCAGCACTTGGGAGGCAGAGGCAGGTAGATTTCTGAGTTCGAGGCCAGCCTGGTCTACAAAGTGAGTTCCAGGACAGCCAGGGCTACACAGAGAAACCATGTCTCAAAAACAAACAAAAAACAAAACAACAACAACAACAAAAAAAAAGAGTTGAAATTGGAGATGAGAGACCTTTGGAAGTGTAGAACTGAGCAAGCTGTGGAAGATTTGGGAATTACTTGTTTGTGTAAGCTGCAGGAGGAGGAGCTCCACCAGAGGAAGACAGCAGGCAGCTCCATGGAGGGACAGAGAACCTTTGGATTAAGCTGAGGTCAGAGGCAGGCTGGGTAGACTGCAGGTGAGGGGGGCGGGCGGAGAGAGAGCATAGTCTGCAGGCAGGGTTGCAGGTCCTAGGGAGATGGGAAAGGGTTGAATTGGGAACTGGATATTGGATATATTCTTTATTTACATTTCAAATGTTTCCCCCTTTCTTGTTCCTGCCCCCTGAAAATCCCATAAGCCATCTCCCCTCCCCCTGCTCCCCAGTCAAGGGAGGTGGAAGATGGGGTTTGGAAAAGCCAAGATTGAGATCAGCTGGGGGTGTAAGGCGGGGCTTATCAAAGGTGGAGAGTTTGGCTTCAGGCCTGGAAGAGGGGAGAGGGAGGTGCATGCAGAACAGGCTAAGGCAGCAGGCCTTGGCACTGGGCAGCAGGGACAGAGGTGACTGGTGGTGGTGGTGGTAATGATGGTGGCATGTATGTGTGTGTGTGTGTGTGTGTGTGTGTGTGCAGTGTGTTGAAGTGCTGTAGCCACTGCAGCTGTAGCAGGCTCCTAGAGCTGCATGGCCAAAGCTGTGGTATTGCATGGGGAGACGTCGGAGCAACCATGGCTGGCCAAGGTGGTAGAGCCCGAGCACTGGTCCATCAGGTGGTTATGGAGGTTTTGGTGTCCAATAATTGTACACAAAAAGGGAAACAGAGTGGAAGGGAAAGCTTGGAGCCGGGTAGAAGCTGTCAGAGAAGCCATGGAATCGGGTTTTAGAGGGGAGGTAGGGGTGTCCTATCTTGTCTGAGAGCTCACAAAACTGCAAAGGCCGCCATTTTGTTCCGTATCTAGGAAGCATAAAGACCTTGAATGCTAAGATGCACCAGTAATGTTGGCTGTGAGTCGGAGTCTTTAGGAGCCGTCTCCTGATGTCCTGGGGAATGCTCGGGGTGGCCACTGAGGAGAAACTCACTAAGCGGCTGCTGTGATGAAGGGAGCCCAAACCGGATGCTCTGGGAAGTGTGTGAATTGGACTGGGGGTCATGTAGGCCATCCGGGTCGTGGCAGCAATGTAGGCGGCTGTGGAGTTGGCACAGAACATACCCAGACACCAAGTTCTCAGCACAAAGGAGAGTAATTACCCCAGAGGGACAAGCAAGGGTTTTGGGGTGGGGGGTTGTTGAGGGGAAGGGGTGTTGCCAATGAATTGGAGAAAGGCTACTGCAGGTGTCTCTGCAGGAGTGGGTTTTAAGGAGAAGGGGGGAGTCTGTGCGAGGATGAGTTGGTAAGTCCTGATTGGACAGGTTAACCAGTGTAGCCAAATAATGAATTTTGGTTGACGGACCTTGGTGTTTAGTCTCAGGAATGAGTTAGTGGCCAAATAAAAGAATGGACCTTGGGGGCTAGCGTTACAAATGCAATCTAATGCTGTAGCAAGGGAGCAGAAATGGAAAAAAGCAAACCCTACTGGCACCATATTTGCCGCGTCAGACCTGTTGGTGAGCCCTTTATTTCTTTTGCAGAGGACTCAGATTCCGTTCCCAGCGTCTGCATGGCACCCTACAACCATCTATAACTCCAATCCCTGGGGATACAATGCCCTCTTGTGACCTCCATGGATACTGGATATGCACTGGGTATACAGACATATATACAAGCAAAACACTCATAAACATAAATAAATAATTAAAATACCGTGTGAAACAAAGTCCAAATGTATACATTCTAAAATATTAAAGTAGAAAAATTAAAATAAAAATAAGCAATCGCAATCAAATGTGGCGCTATGCCTACATCAGCGTTTGTCCTAGGGAGGGCCTTCCGTTTGTTTCCAGATGCCACAAGTGGGGTGTGTCCCGATCACAAGTGTGTGCCCTCCCAGTTGAGAAAGAGTTCCTTAACCAAAGTGTTCCTCCTCCTGGATGTCCCAGGTCTAATGCAGGCCTGCACAGCAGTCGTTTCTCTTTGTTGTCTTTCTGCCCGATGCTCTCTCAAACGGTGGTTCTAAGTGGCGCGGGGTGGGGGGGGTGGGGGGTAGGGGGGTGGGGGGTGTTGTCTCAGGTGTTCAGCGCCGCCAATTGTGGCGTGCACTTCCTGGGATCCCGTGTAGCTCCTCCAAGCAGTGATGTGGATGACAAGCGGACATCAGGGTGTGGATTCTCTGAGACTCAAACACCCTCTTCTGCTTTTCTGTGCAGCCTCCTGTGGCCCAGTCTCCCATGCTCACCGAGTCCAGCCTCTGGGTTGGCTATCCGGCAGATTGGCCTGAACCAATTAAGTTCTCCAGGCAGTCAGCAGTCTACAACCCAACTGAATGGAGGGTAAAGCTGGCTTGAACAAGATTCTAAACTTAGCCGAAAAGTATGTAATGTTGTGTTTTTAAAATAATTTACACTTTGTTGTTGTTGTTGTTATTGTTAATACAGGAAGACATGGAATCCCGGGCAGTTACTCTAGAGGAGAGTGAACAGCAGGTGGCAGTCTTGCCAGGAAAGGAGGCAAACATAGAGATAGCGGAGCTGCGGACCAGGTACAGGCTTGCTTTTCTCTGAGCCAAACCAGCTTAGTGCCATCAGATGGGATGAGAGCCTGGTGCACCAGACTTACTAGATTTATAGGAAAAATTTAACCTGGTGATCAGATAGTTTGCAGTTTTGTGTTCAATTACACATTGGCCTGTGGGCATTTCTTTTAGTTTGTGAGTGTTTGCACCATCTAACAATGCAAGGCCTGTACACCTGTTTGGTTCCTTTGCCCCATCCCAGGTGTGCAGCAGGCATGGTGCTGCGACCCAGCACTCGTGGTGGGGACAGTCATGGATTTAAGGGCAGCCCTACCTCCATAGTCAGATCTTGTCTCAAAAATCCGAGGACTGGAGCGTGGATCATTGGTAGTGCATTGGCCTTGTGTTAGAAAGTACCTGTCTTAGTTAGGGTTTTACTGCTGTGAACAGACACCATGACCCATGCAAGTTTTATAAAAGACAACATTTAATTGGGGCTGGCTTACAGGCTCAGAGGTTCAGTCCATTGTCATCAAGGCAGAAACATGGCAGCATCCAGGCAGGCATGGTACAGGAGGAGCTGAGAGTTCTACATCTTCATCTGAAGGCTGCTAGTAGAAGACTGACTTCCAGGCAGCCAGGGGGAGGGGTCTTAAGCCCACACCCACAGTGACACACCTACTCCAACAAGGCCACACCTCCTAATTGGGTCACTTCCTGGGCCAATCATATACAAACCATCACAGTACCTATAGTCCACCCCCAGCACGGCAGGAAGGCAGGAAAGAAGGAAGGAAGGAGAAAAGCAAGAAAGGAAGGGAGGGAGGGAAGGAGGGAAAAAATCAGGAGAAATCTGCAGTTCCAAAACCAAACACTTCACACGAACCCAGAGCCTGCACAGCCCTGCAGACATCTTTGTTTGTTCGTCTTTCTTTAGAAACTGGTGTGTGATCATCATGGACCAGGCAACAACGCTTCACACCTCGTTATTTTTCTCACCTTCCCCTTTTCACCCTAGCAAGGGAGGAGGGGTCCTGCTGGACCTGGAGTGACACACAGAAAGTGCTCTCAGTGGTTTTCTCTCATATTTTGGTGCTTTCTGTCTGAACTCTGTGCCTGTGAGTAATGAGCTCATCTTCTCCGCCCTGCCCCGAGGCCTCCCAGGACACCCGTGGCCTCTCAGACCATGGCTGCTTCTGGCCCGTCATATAATCAAGCTGCATATAAATTGCTATTTGGGCCTCAAATGTATATTTTCTGAAGTGTCTGAAACCCAGAGCTGTCTCATCTGTAGTTGCAGCTCTGATCAAACATTTAAACATTTCTAAAGACTGAACATGGATCCATATAAAATTGCAGCTGAACGGTACTCAAAAGAGAATTCCAAGAAAGCTAGCTCAAGATGTAAAGGGAAGCCAAGTTTACACTCCATATGTGGGCTCAAATTTCATTTCCAAACCAATGCAAACTATGTTCTGATTTCAGGAATACAGAAGTCAGTGTATCACACACTTGCTTGGTAGGATCGTTTCAGGCAATTGTGAGAAAACAATGAAGGGAAACTGAGGTTAGAGCTGCAGATGCAGCTGACTTAGTGTGGTTTACACCTCCACATCTCTGGTCATCACTGAAGGAAGTCAGGGCAGGCACTCAAATGGAGCAGGAACCTGGATGCAGAGGCCGTGGAGGGGTGCTGCTCACTGGCTTGCTCCCCATGGCTTGCTCAGCGGACTTTCTTACAGAACCAGGACCACCAGCCTAGGGATGGCGCCACCCACAGTGGGCAGAGGCCTTTCTCATCAATCACCATTTTTAAAAAAGCCCCTACCTTGTTTTGTATTATCATTTTAGTTATCATGCACTGAATGTAGCATAAATCTTCTTGAGAGGAGATTTGTATACCCAGTATCTAATCATTTTAACCCCTGAGAATATTTTGACTGCCTGTTATTCTTTGATGAGAAAAATGGAGGCAGAGGAGGTAACTAAAAGCTTTTTATGTTTTTCTAAACAAAAACAAAGTTTTAAATATACAAATAAAAATACATTTAGTGTCCATGCTCCAGAATATTTAAAAAGAAAGAACTCACACCCTGTCATGTGTTTTACCCTGAAGGGTTGTCAAGGATCCTGGTGCCAATGATCCTGACCTTCCAGCAAGAGAGAACGCCAAGGTAAAATGCTGTTTTATTAGATTAATTTTCTTGTTCTGAATACAGCTTCTTAAAAGTATTTGTCCTAATTCTCTATTCTCATTAGATAATAGGAACAAACTATTCTCTATTATCATTTTTATGTGGAAAGTTTGTCAGAGAAAACCTTCCTAGACAATTTTGTGTAGTTGATTTGTTTGGGTTTTTTGTTTTTGAGACGTGGGCTCTCTGTGTGTCAGCAGTTCTCAATCTGTGGGTCACAACCCCTTTGGAGGAGAATGACCCTTTTTACGGGTCACATATCAAATATCCTACATATTAGATATTTACATTATGATTCAAACATTAGCAAAATTCCAGTTATGAAGCAGGGACAAAACTAACATGAGGAATTGCATTAAAGGGTCACAGCATTCGGAAGGTTGAGAAACTCTGTTCTATATAGCCCTGGCTATCACTATAAGGATCAGGTTGGCCTCAAACTCACAGAGATCCTCCTGCCTCTGTTTCCTGAGTGCTGGAATTAAAGGTATGTGCTACCACAACTGGCTTGCAGTTATTATTTTTTTTTTAATTTTGATGAAAGCCAAAGAGATAATAAATACTTGGAGGCCATGAGAGTTGAAGTAACGGCCCAGAAATGCATAATGACGGGAAGTAGGTAACTGGCATGTCTTAGTTAAATTTCAATTGTGACAAAGCACCATGACCAAGATAACTTAAAAAAGAAAGTGTTTAATTCAGAGCTCATGGTTCTAGAGAGTTAGAGTCCATGAAGATCATGGTGGGAAACATGGCAGCAGGCAGCTGGCAGGCAGCAGGCAGGCAGGCAGGCGACAGGCAGGCAGCAGGCAGGCAGTAGGCAGGCAGACAGGCAGCAGGCAGGCAGGCAGCGAGCAGGCAGGCAAGCAGCATGCAACAGGCAGGCAGCGAGCAGGCAGGCAAGCAGCATGCAACAGGCAGGCGGCAGGCAGGCAGGCAAGCAGCATGCAACAGGCAGGCAGGCAGGCAGCAGGCAGACAGCAGGCAGGCAGGCAGCGAGCAGGCAGGCAGCAGGCAGCAGGCAGACAAGCAGGCATGAGGCAGGCAATAGGCAGGCAGGAAGGCAACAGGCAGGCAGCAGGCAGGAGGGCACAGCACTGGAGCAGTAACTGAGAGCTCACATATTGGTGCAGAAGCAGAAGGCAGAGAGAGCTAACTGGATATGGCCTGGGCTTTAGAAATCTCAAAGCCCACTCCCAGTGGCACACCTCCTCCAACAAGGCCACACCATTGAATCCTTCCCAAACAGTTCCACTAACTGGAGATCAATCATTCAAATATATGAGTTTATGGGGAATGTTCTTTTAACCACCATGACACAGTAATTAAAAGTGAAAATTGAGCAAAGATGATTGAGATAAGTAAGCATTATTGTGATTTTAAAGAGTATATTATTATGACAGGCAATATTCGTGTCTAAAATCTGTATTAAATTAGTTATCACAATAATCAAGGAATATGCCTTTGTCTGCAAAGAAAAGCTATGCAGCAGAAAGCCTGTGGGTGTGTTTCCCTCTAGCACTTTTTATTTTAGTTTGAAGAGAGTTTATTCCCTATTTTGATGCCATTTTCAGGCTAATATGAACATTGTGGAAACATGGGCATGAATACCCAGCTTATCAATATTTTCATTACAAATGGAAATATACTGTTTTCCAAGTTGTTCAATTAAAATTATGTTTGATGTCTTACCCAGCTATACACCCTGTGAACTATACTGGTGACCAGTATGGCAAGACAGGCCCATGGGTGCAGTAATGGCAGGAATGTTAAGGGGGTAACAACCCCTTTCTAGTTGGATGTAAAGCATGCTCCACACAAGAAAACACATGCCTACTACTGTAAATGTGGCTAAGGTTCTATGGGTAGGAGCTCATAGGTCCCGGGCGGCGGGGGGGGGGGGAGCTACTATTATCATGTACATGAACATAGTATTAAATTGCCCTCTAGATCTACATCTCTACCCATAAGTGAGCGAGGCTCCCAGACTCCATCAGAGAACTTTCTTTGTGCAGTGATGAAGTGCAGAAAATAAGTGCTGAACTGAGACATGGATACCACACCCTCGCTCCAAGGCTTGAGGCAGGTTGCAGACGGCAGGTGGTTAAGAGCCACATGTCTGAGAGGACCAGAGTAAAACAGTGACTTGTGGACATGATAGGACTGTTGCACTCATGAACTCAGACAGTGGTGGCTGTCTGCATAAGACTTGCTCAAGATGTAGCCAGATCAACCTTTCATGGTTGTCCTGGTAGGTCAACCATGCTCCACTGGATTACCTTATGCCCAGCACTGTTCATGTTTCTAAAAGCAGTCAAGTTGACAATAAAAACCCAGTCATCTCAGCTAAGAATATTGAGCATGTTTTCAAGAGTCTAATCTTTTGTGTGTCTTCTTCTGAGAACTATCTATTCAGATCATTGGGCTATTGGTATATTGGATGGTTGTTTTTGTTCATGTTTAATTTTTGCAATTCTTTAATACATAGCTTAAATATTAAGTTGATGTCTAATACATAGCTGGCAAAGATGTTTTTACCCTATGTGGGCTGCCTCTTCTCTCTGGCAACTGCCTTCTTCACTGCTCAGTATCCTAATAGCATCCAGTCCCAACATCTATTCCTCTGTTGTTTTCTACAGTACTAGAGTCCTTCGTGGAGAGAAAACCCTGTACTAATTCTCACATGGCTTTGAAGCATTCTCCTCCAACACTTACAGTTTTCATGAGGCCTTTGGTCTGTTGGACTTGATGACTGTGCAGAGTGAGATGTGTGGATCTTTGTTCCTGCTTCTAACTGTGTGGACCCAGCACTCTAAGCACCATTGGTTAGAGGCCATCTTTTCTCCAGTGGATGTTTTTGACAATTTCATAAAAAATAGTGGCCTTTTGTGCCTGGGTTTATATGTGCTTCCTGTATTCTATTTCAGTGTTTCACATGTTTGTCTTTGTTTTATTTATTTCTATGTATATGGGTATTATACATGCATGTAGGGGCACCACATGTATGTAGTATCCCTCAGAGGCCAGAAAAGGACAGTGGATTATGGGAAACTGGCACTGTAGATGGTTGTGAGCTCCTGGGACCCCTCCCAGGGCAGCAAGTGTGCCTAACTGTCAAGGCGTCTCTCCAGATCACTCACTCCTGTTGCGATGCCAGTATACTGCTGGTTTTGTTGATATGATATTGTAATATAAATTGAGATTGGTCATTGTGATGCCCTTAGGATTTCTCTTTTTAAGGATTGCTTTGTTTATTGGGAACCAATATGAATGTTAGCAGTTTATTCCAGTACTGATGAATGTTGTTGGGATTTTGACGTGAATTGTATTGAATCTATAGATTACTTTTGGCAAAAAATCTGCCAGTTACGATCACGGCAGGTCTTTCTTTCCATGGTCTTTCCTCTTCTTTAAACACTTTCTTCTGTGTCTTCTTTTCCTTATAGAAGTCTTAACTTCCTTTGTGGGGTTTATTTTTTGGTGTTTTTGTCTTTTAAGCTGTTGAAAATGGATTTTTTTTGTTTTGTTTTGTTTTTGTTTTTCGAGACAGGGTTTCTCTGTATAGCCCTGGCTGTCCTAGAACTCACTCTGTAGACCAGGCTGGCCTCAAACTCAGAAATCCACCTGCCTCTGCCTCCCAAGTGCTGGGATTAAAGGCGTGCACCACCACCGCCCGGCTTATCTGTTGATTTTGTATCCCAATAATTTTCTGGAAGTAAGTAATAAGCCTAAGTGTTTTCTGGTAAAACAAAAACAAAACAAAACAAAACAAAACAAACAAAAAAACCCCAAAACTTCAGTTTCCTTGCCGAGTTGTACTTCCACGTTGTTGACTCCCTCATCCACGCATCTGCTTCTCTCCGGCCGCCTCCTCTGTGCTGCCAGCCAGTGCCTCCGGGTCCTCAAGAGAACCCACAGGCTTGCTTCATTCTTCTTCAGGTCATCGACCATCTTACCAGAAACCTGTTACAATCTGCCTTTCTGAGTATCTTTGATTTTAGTCTAAAGAGCTATGATCGGGGCTGAAGGAGCCATGCTCCCTGGCCTTTCCACATTTCATGTAGTGACAACACATAAGATTGTCCCTGTGCAGAGTCGCTGCTCCACCCACGTTCTCTGCTGGGCTTGAGCTAGTGAGAGCTGGCTCCTGTCTGGCTCCTGTCTGGTCCCTGTCTGGTCCCTGTCTGGTCCCTGTCTGGCTCCTGTCTGGTCCCTGTCTGGTCCCAGTCTGGTTTCTCTCTGGTTTCTGTCTGGCTCCTGTCTGGTCCCTGTCTGGTTCCTGTCTGGTTCCTGTCTGGTCTCTGTCTGGCTCCTGTCTGGTCCCTGTCTGGTCCCTGTCTGGTCCCTGTCTGGCTCCTGTCTGGTCCCTGTCTGGTCCCAGTCTGGTTTCTCTCTGGTCCCTGTCTGGTCCCTGTCTGGTCCCAGTCTGGTTTCTCTCTGGTTTCTGTCTGGCTCCTGTCTGGTCCCTGTCTGGTTCCTGTCTGGTTCCTGTCTGGTCTCTGTCTGGTCCCTGTCTGGTCCCTGTCTGGTCCCTGTTTGGTCTCTGTCTGGTTTCTGTCTGGCTCCTGTCTGGCTCCTGTCTCGTCCCTGTCTGGTCCCTGTCTGGTCCCTGTCTGGTTTCTGTCTGGTCCCTGTCTGGTCCCTGTCTGATTTCTGTCTGGTCCCTGTCTGGTCCCTGTCTGGTCCCTGTCTTTTGGGTATGGCTTCCCTTCCCCCAACAGGGAACAGTATTCAGCATCTCCATCAGTCTTTGTTTTTCTGTCCTTTCACTTGGTGACTTGTGACACTCTGCATTTGAGATAGAGCCCATTTCTTCACATTCTGACTCTCCTTCATGAATGGAGGGGTTTTTTTTGTTTGTTTGTTTGTTTTGTTGTTGGTTTTTGTTGTTGTTGTTGTTGTTGTTGTTTTGGTTTTTTGAGGCAGGGTTTCTCTGTGTAGTCCTGGCTGTCCTGAAACTCACTTTGTAGACCAGGCTGGCCTCGAACTCAGAAATCCGCCTGCCTCTGCCTCCCAAGTGCTGGGATTACAGGCGTGCGCCACCACCGCCCAGCACATGAATGGAGTTTTGAGGGTAGCTGGTGTGATGGCCCTGACAGTGTTTCATAGGAGAGGGACAGCACGTGTGAAGGCGCAGAGGAGGGAAGTGACACCATATATTTCTTGTCTGCCTTACACCATCACATCCACAGAGTATGTTAGGAGATTTTTTTAGTTATGTTAATATGTTGTGAGTTATTAAGTTACTGTTTTGCTTATACAGGATGAACTGGTATCATTTTTAGCCCCTCTGGAAGAAAACAAACCACAGATGAAAGAATTTCCAGTAACTGAAGTTGCCAAGTTCCAGACAGAGGTCAAGCTGGAGAGGTGCCCGTGTTTCCTCCTTTCTCTACGTAACAGCCTCTCAGGCACTCTGGAGTGATTGCAGTCAGCCCTGGGACCTGAAGAACTAAATAGACAGGGACACATTTCATTTCTAGTTTATGAGATATAATTATCAGAGCAAAGCATGAGTAATTCAGACATGAATTATTCAGTGCAGGCACAAGGAGATGTGTTAAAAAAAAAAGATTGATATTCCGCTTACTGATACACAGTTCTCCTAATTCACAATCTGGTCTCATGTCTCGTGAGGCTAAAGGATTCTGCATTAGTTTTACTAATTTTGTAAAATACAGGCTCATGTATATTTACTCAACACTGAGTTCATGTCTTATTTTCATTTTCATCGCTGCGTTCTGATGCCCACGTCTTGTGAAAGTATGTTCTTAAACACAATGGGAACTGAAAGTCACTCTCTCACCTGGGTGGCCATGCTTCGGCTGGCTGTCCCCGAGGGGCAGGCACCTGATGGCATCTCTGAGTGAACATTGAATGTGATTACCAGAATCCTTTTAGGTCCTTTTACATTGTTTATAGTATCTTAGATTTTATGTGTAGTGAGTACAGCAAGTTGGGGTAAACTGTTTTTATTTGCATTAACCATTCTTCAGTGAACATGGGTAATATGTGGATGGTAACAGGAACACAGTAGGTGTGAGCTTCACACAAGAGTGCACTTAGTTCCTAGATTTCATACTTGTTAGACACCTTGAGACTTCGATTAGTGGCCATATCAGTTTTAATCTTATTTTAATCTTACCTCTATGTGTTTAATTGCAAATGCCGTAAAAACTTGAAGAGCTTGCACACTTAGAATTTAGGTGGCAACTTCTCTTGTGTTTTAATTGTTAAATGTTTTTATACTTCTACTAAAACGGTAGTTAATGCTTCTCATTTTTCTCATTTGTGAAAAAAAGACAAGGTGTTTTAGAATGTGAAGAAAAGGGACTTGAAATTTGCCAAGACCGCAATCTAGGTAAGACCTGGATTAGGATTATTCTAGATAATCCTTTCTTTTATTTAAAAAAAAAAGAACAAGAATTAAGTAAGTTAAATCATGAAAGTAGTGTTTACAAAGTGAACATATAAAATGATTTTATATTTTTAAATTACTTATTTGTCTAGAATCCAAGTTGTTTAGTGAGTTCATCATTAAGTATATCCTGCTTTCTGAAACAGTGTCACTTGAAAAAAATAATTTTCCTTGTGGTCTTAGGATTGAACCTAGAGCTTCCCAGATTCTGGATAAGTGCTATCTCACCAAAATGCATCTCTGTCTTCTATAGTTTCTTTTATTACTATTTATGGGTGTAAGTTCTGATTAGATACTCTTCTTATGTGAAAAAAGCTTTATTTTTGGGGGGGTTTCAGTGGAGTAGGAATGGCCAAGGAGAACGGTATTATGCTATAATACCCAGGAGAAACATGGCTGTCCTGCTCAATTACACTCAGACACACCCTTACAAAAATGGGAAAACACATTCATTCTTTTTTTCTTTTTCTTTTTTTTTTTTTTGTTTTTTTTTGTTTTTTTGTTTTTTTGTTTTTTGAGACAGGGTTTCTCTGTGTAGCCCTGGCTGTCCTGGAACTCACTCAGTAGACCAGGCTGGCCTTGAACTCAGAAATCCACTTGCCTCTGCCTCCCAAGTGCTGGGATTAAAGGCGTGCGCCACCACCGCCCTGCGGGAGAACACATTCTTAAGAATTTATACTTTATAAAATGGCCATCACAATGGCTTTTATACTTACCTTGCCGTTGGAAATAAGAGTAGAGTCTTGTTTCTGTTTGCTTGTCTGTTGCTGTGATAAAGCAAGTCTTAAGTTGTCACCAAAGACAACTTAGAGGGGGAAAATGGGCTGATTTGGATTACACTTAGATTACTCTAGCGCTCAGGCCACCCCTGAGGAAGTCAGAGCAGGGACTGAAGTAGCGCTATGGAGGGACACTGCTCACCGGCTCACTCACTGGCTCTCCTCAGCCAGCGTCTCACACAGCCCTGGCCAACTGGCCTAGGGATGGAGCCACCCACAGTGGGCTGGGCCCTCCCATGTCAATCATCAGCCAAGACAGCCTCTCACAGACATGGCCACAGGCCAATCTGAAATAGGCAATTCCTCAACTGAGACTCCTTTAGAAGACTCTAGGTTGTGTCAGGTTGGCAGCTGACACTCACTAGAACAAGTCTGAATAAGAGACACACTGTTACACCTGAAAGAATACAAGGGACAACATGAGCACAGTCTAAGTTTATAACAAGTGAAATTTCTTTTGGAAATCTTTACATTTTAACGTATGTGTTTTATTTCCTACTGATGGGCCTTGGACCTAACACTTCTGTCTTAGTTTTTTTTTAATTGATGTGAAGAGACAACATGAAAAAAAAAACTTATAGAAGAAAAAAGTTATTTGGGGTTTACAGTTTCAGAGAATTAGAGTCTCTAACCACCATAGCAGAGACTGGAACAGGTAGGGAGGCATAGTATGGGAACATGAGCTGAGAGCTGGCACCTGTATTCACAAGCATGAGGCAGAAGGAGCTAACTAGGGATGGCATGGGCTTTTGAAACCTCAAATCCTGCCCCGAGTGACACACCTCCTCCAACAAGGCCACACCTCCTAATCCTTCCCATACAGTTCCACTAACTGGGGAACAAGTATTCAAACATGTAAGCCTATGTTGTGTGTGTGTGTGTGTGTGTGTGTGTAAAGCACTCTGCTACATCTATTACCTTACATTTCTATGAGTATAGTATTATCCTGGGAAATACCTGAGAGTTCCAATACTTACTTTTCATGCTTTAGATGATTTAAAGAAAGTTTTCTTTATAGCGAGAGAGCCCCTCCTGGCCCATTTCTGTAGTTGTCACATCAGATAGCAACTTTTCTTCCTCAGTGGTGCATTTCAAGCTTATCTCTGGAGTGGTATCCTTATTGCATGCTGAGGAATCTTCTGGGTATATGCCCAGGAGTGGTAGCTATAAAGATGGCGAGGAGAGGGTAAATCATCACAGAATTGTCTTCCCATGAAATAGTTCCATGGGAGACAAAGTGAGCTATTTGCATCACACACAAGATAGAGAACATAGCTAGACCTGAGAGTCGTTAATAGTTTTTCCTAGTAAGAGCAAATATATTGATGTCTCTCTTCTTCTGCTGGAATCTGGAAACTGAAAGGGAGCCTTGCTTCTTGTCTTAGAGTTTCAATTGCTGCAATGAAACACCATGTCCTTAAAGCAAGTTGGGGAGGAAAGGGCTTCTTCAACTTACCCTTCCATATCTGTGTGCATCATCAAAGGAAGTGAGGACAGGAACTCACAGAGGGCAGGAACCTGGGGGCAGGAGCTGATGCAGGGGCCACAGAGGGATGCTGCTTACTGGCTTGCTTCCCATGGCTTGCTCAACCTACTTGCTTACAGAACCCAGGACCTCCACTCCAGGGATGGAACCACTCACAATGGGCTTGACTGTCCCCCACCAATCACTAAAGAGAAAGCGCCTTAGAGCTGGATCTTATGGAGGCATTTCTTCACTCGTTCCCTCCTCTCAGATGACTCTAGTTTGTGTGTAAAGTTAACGGAAGACTAGCCAGCACATTCTTCCTGTGCCCATTATGTTTTTCAAAGCTTCAAAGGACCATGGCCATTCACTGATGCTGCTTTTGGCAGGATTTATCTGAAGCTGAGCAGTTTCCATGGAAACTCCCCAGCAGTTGTGTTGTGTCCTAATAAAACAAGTTCACAGAGAAGAGAGGTGACTCAGTCATGACTCTGCTCTTCCAAAGGACCTGGGTTCAACTCTCATCATTCAGGTTCAAAACCATCTGTAATTCAAGTTCCTGGGCATCCAGTGTCCTCTTCTGGTCTCTACATACAGGCGGTATGTAGACTTGCACAGGAACCTTCATACTTCCATAGTTAAAATAAAATTGAAAACTAGTTTAAAATAAAAAAGAAGCACAAGCCCGTAGCTCTGCTGCTCCTGCCACTGGCCCGGAGAGTCCCACTGCCTGTTTCTGTTTGGCATCAATAGCCTCTCATCCTGACTCTGCTAATCATGTCATTTTCTGCCAGCCTGATGGTATTCAGTTACAGTCTAGCTATTGAGCATGGTAGTTTATATTTAGGTATTAAATTTTGACAGTTTTCTTTCTCTCTTGATTTGGCTGCCCTGGAAGTCCATCTGTAGGCCAGGCCGGCCTCAGCATTCCCAGAGACCCACCTGCCTCTGCCTCCTGAGCGCTGGGGTTAAGGGTGTGTGCCCCTCTCCAGGCTTTCCTTGTAATTACTTTATATTGCTGATTAACAATATATTTTTTCCTTTACCTTTAGAAGCAGATGAAAGTACTGAGTCCTATTCAACACTAAGGTAGGATTTAAAGATTAATTTAAGTACAGACAAAAGAAAGCTGGTGTGTGTTGGTGTTCTCTGGCTCGCGGCCGGCGGTGTGCTTGTCACTGGCTGTTTTGTAGTCATCACAGCTTGTTTACGGAGTGTGCACACTGTCTGTCAGAGCCCACTTTCCTAGTTAGGTGGCTGTCAGCGGGGAGTTCAGAGTCCCACACTTGCCCGGAGGCTGACCCAGGGAAGCAGACTGCACGGTCTCAGTGCCTTTTCCTGCTCTCTGCATAAGCGATAAAACAAAGCGGTGGCTTCATTTAACATCAAGTCACAGAGCCGCGTAAGCTCCCAGCAAGTCTGGTGGTGCTCTAACCATGGTCCCAAACGTTGCACAGATGCAGTCATAACCAAGGCCTGTTTAACCAGTGACGGTTCAGGGCGGATCTCAAGCCTGTGGCCATCAGACCTTCAATTTGATACAAGACAAAATCATGCAACTTCTGTAGAGGAGGTGGAGCATGCGTGCAGGTAGACGCTGCTCTGCTCACAGCATTTAAGTGTGTCTTCTGGAATATCCGGATTATTATTTCTGTCACTGATGCCCTATGAAGTTCCCCCTCAGCTACTACTGTTACTTCTTTACATTTCATTTTCTAACCTGTTCTCACCAGTGGACACGTTTGTTCTTGCTGTTGTCTTCCTGCATGCTCTTACCTTCAGTCCTTTGCTTGTGCAGGCCCCTGTCAGAACTTTAGGGACTTCCTGAAAGCGGCAGGAGCGAAATCTGACCTCATGTCCTTTACACCTAAAGCCTGTGGCCTTAATTTGTCATTTATTTATCAGTGCTTAAGATGAAGTATGTGAGACTTTGAAATCCAAAGATGAGAATGGAATTAAAAATCGGATCCATGGTAGTTCCTAAGAATGGAGTTAGAGAGAGGGGGAATTTTAGAGGCTCAGATGTGCTTTGGCAGCACTAATGCTTTTAGACTATTTGGAGTCCAAATGACCATGACCATGATGATACAGGAGTTCCGGGGACATGTTTATTAAGTTTGATCTAGTCTCCTGTATTTGGCAACACTTTTCCCATTTCTAAATATGTCATTTTTTTTATCTTTTACATTTCATAAAAAAACACATTTGACTTTAATTGAATAATATACTCATGATTATTTGATTATAATAATATTAGTATAGTATTCTTGGGTTCCCATTAAAACTACAAATGGATTGTTTTTAACCTGTGCATTTATTAATGAGAAAGAAATGTTATTATATGAGTTTAGCTTAAAATGTATTAGAAGAGTGTTATATTTTATCAACATTCAAATTACAGATGCTCTTCATAAGACCAGTACAAAGTGGGACTGGAGAGATGGCTCAGGGGTTAAGAGCACTGTTGCTCTTCCAGAGGTCCTGAGTTCAATTCCCAGCAACCACATGGTGGCTCACAACCATCTGTAATTGGACCCAATGCCTTCTTCTGGTGGGTCTGAAGACAGTGTGCTCATATGCATAAAATAAATAAATAAACCTTAAAAAAATAAGACCAGTACAAAGACATTACTAGGTTCTCTTTGAGAAAAATAAACAAAATATTTACAGTGAAAAGTGAATTTGTTGAGCCTCGATATAGAGAAATAGATTTTCTATATAAGACAGTTTCAGTGTGCTTGACACAATTCCAGATGGTGCGAGAGGGATCTTGAAGAACAGAACTCACCCGTCTTTATACATTTTGTTCTGAAGGTTCTCCACCAAACCTGATGTCAGTGACTCTGAGCCCACAACAAGAAAGGAAGAGCATAAGTTTGATACAAAGGTAAAATTCTTTGAGAAGTTGATCTTCTTCTTCTTAGTATGGATTGTTTTAGCATTTATTCTTAAATTCAACAATAATCTACTTATTATCCCTTTATACTGAACGCTGATCAGAGAAAACATCCTAGAGAGTTAGAATTAGTCAGTAGGTCTATACTTGGGACCCTCACAAAGGGATAGTAAGTACTCTTGGACAGCAAAGCTTGAAGGAAGAAGTGATAAGAGAAAAACAAAGTGATGTGAATCTTAAATTAGCAAACTTTCCTCATGAGAAAGTAAAATTAAAATTTGGGTTAGGATTTGTGGAACAAATTCACCTTTGTGTTGTTTTTTAAATGATACCAATACAACTTTTATGAGACTCATGACTACAAAAAAATCTAGTCACAGGCAGGAGGGTTTGCTCAGTGGTTAGGCGCACACTCTGCTTTACAGAGGGCACAGGGTTGATTCTTAGCACCACATGGTTGCTCACAACCATCTGTAGCCCCAGTTCCAGGGCATCAGGTGCATTTTACTGACTTCTACGGACATCAGGCATGCAGGCATATGGTACCCAGGCATGCATGCAGGTAAAATATTTATACACATGAAATAAATTTAAATTTTTAATATAGTCACTTATCATAGTAATCAAGGAATTTTCTGGAGCCTCATGGTTCTAACTAGCTAGCAGAGATGTGTAAATTTTTATTCCTTAAATGCTTTTTCTTTATTAGCATACAGAGTTTAAAAATATTTGTCATTATTGTGCGTGTGTGTGTGTGTGTGTGTGTGTGTGCGCGCACCTGTGTGCTCTTGCCCATGAGGGTGAGAGAAGTGTATCCTCTGGAGCTGGAGTTAAGCAGTTGTGTGTGGGTTGTATGAACCACCTGGTGTGGGTGCTCAGAAGCCACCCACAGAAGCACCTCTAGAACAACCAGTGCTCTTTACTGGTGAGCCATCTCTCCAGCCCTTACTAGGATACTTTTAGAAAATTAATTGTATCATAAAAATATAAGTATTGTTTGCAGCATAGTGATGAAGGTGTCAGCTGTGTTCGCGCATTCCGCCGTGGGGGTGGGAGTTATCAAACTGAGTACTGAGTGCCACATGTGGTAGGAAGTCCAGCTACTGAGCCACACTGTCAGCACTGAAGACTCTTCATCTGTGACCCTTCGGAAACATAGATGTCATTTGTGTATTTGTGTGTGCAGTTTGAATTTGTCTTCCCATGGTAATGTCACCATGTTATAGCAACACATGCGGCCATGTCCACTGAGCAGCTTAATAGTTGTGTTGTGTTTTGAGAGTCAGTGCTTTTCATTAAAGAATGAAATGCAAGATGAGCAGCAGGATCTACAGTACTCCCTCTGGAAAATACCAGTCAGCATTTTCAAGTAGCCCTTCCAATAAAGTCACTAGGTAGCACTCTCAGAAAGTTTGACTGGCATTAACATTTACTGCTTTCCCCCCCTTTTAATTGTACTGCTAGAGCCTAGATCCAAGTGTATGTGATTAGTGCTCTACCACATGGCTACCCCCTCAATACGGAAAGTCACATATTAACAGAGCACTTTCAACTTTGAAACTCAGGAACCCTCAGGATTATATTCCTCCTAACATCCCAAAAGAATCTATATGTAAAGATTTAGCAGCTGTGAACACCATGGTTAGCATGCAACTGATTAGTGCATGTCAGTACTGAGTCCAAATTTCTAAAATTTGAACAGTATCTGAAAAGTATTTGAGGGCTTATAAATCCGATGTTTGAATAGTGATAGATTTATGATATTATTAGCTTCTCCATAACATTTTATATGTTATGATAAGAAAAAGCTGGGAAGCAAGAACTCCACCCGATGATACAGAATTATGAAAGTCAGGATGATTCTAAAATAAGGTTTTACATTTCTAAAATCACACTGGTATTTTAAAATATATAAATTGGCAGACCCGACTCCCCCTAACTCTTTCATTCTCTCCAGACTTAATCATAGACCTGCTTTAGCAGGTCCCCTTCTTCTACCCTACCTCCATTCCCTGGGGACTCTACCTCTTGGTATAGACCCAGGGTTCCCCTAACTCTTTCTTGCAGCCCCTCTCAGTCCCATCTCCATGCCTTTATATCACTCACCAACACAGAACAACTCTCTCTACTGGGGATTCCAGGGCCATCACACTTGCCTAGGGTCCAGGAAGAGCAGCAGCAACCAATGACCCAAATATCCACCCACAAGAATGAGACCAGATAGCCACACCAGGAACACCCCAAATGCCAGAGCTCCAGATGTCAACGTGAACAATCAAGATAACGCCTCCTCAACCGGGCGTGGTAGCGCATGCCTGTAATCCCAGCACTTGGGAGGCAGAGGCAGGCAGATTTCTGAGTTCGAGGCCAGCTGGTCTACTGAGTTCCAGGACAGCCAGGACTACACAGAGAAACCCTGTCTTGAAAAAACAAACAAACAAAAAACAACAACAAACAAAAGATAATGCCTCCTCCACCAGCCAGTAACATGCAGACAGATACACTAAAGAAAGGCACACATAAAGACCGGCCCATTAGATTAACATCTGACTTCTCAGTGGAGACTCTGAAAGCCAGAAGAGCCTGGATAGATGTTTTACAAACTCAGAGAGTCCACAGATGCACAGAATAAACAAAAGGAATGACTAATTCTAAACCAGTAAATCAAAGGAGAAGGAAAAAACTCACATACAAAAATAAGCAAGAATCAATAAATAATGTTCGTTAATAACTTTGATATTAATGGTCTCAATGCCCCCAAAATGAACGCAGACTAACAGATTAAATTTAGAAAACAGGATTCACATTTCTGCTGCATCTAAGAAGCATACCTCACCAACAAGGATAGATATCAACCCAGGGTGAAAAGATAGTAAAAGGTCTTTCAAGCAAATGGACCCAAGAAGCAAGTAGATGTTATCATTTTAATATCTGACATGCTAGACTTCAAATCAAGACTAGTCCCAATAAGGAAACTTGCATACTCATCAAAGAAAAAATTCACCAAGAGAATATTACAATTACAAATATTTACACTCCAAACACATGGTCACCTGAGTTTGTAAAAGCACTACTATAACTAAAATCACACGGTGACAGTTGGTGACTTCAGTACACAATGGACATGTCATTAAGACAAAAGCCTGCAAGACAGTGCTACAACAGTGACCAACCACTATGTAACTGAATATAAGACACACTGTAAGATGGGACCCTTGTGTGGCCAAAAGCCTTAGTTAGACTGGATAGACCATGGGCCTAGGGGAAAAAGCAAATACAATGGTTCTTCTAAAGGAACACAGTAAAAACAACAATACCCATAGATCAGTGCCTTGTTTAATTAACCCATATCAGAAAAGTTTTCTCTTGCAGTAGATGGGAATTAACACAGAGACCCACAACTAGACTATGTGCAAAGTGAGAGAGACTTCAGAGTACTCTGTCCTAAATGGGATGTTTCCATCCAACCTCTCCCTTCAAGGCTCAGGGGTCGATGTGAAAGAGGAGGCAGAAAGACTGTAAGGCCCAGCACTGTCTTCCATACGCAGCAGCAGTGATGCACAGCGAACTCACAGAGACTGAGGCAGCACGCCCAGGGCTGGCACGGGTCCAAGGCAGATGCAGTCCCAGTGCCGGGAGGGAGGAGGAGACGTGGGTCACACCCCTAACCAAGAAGCTATTTGCAGTTGATCCGCAATTGCAAAAGAAAAATTAGTTTTCTCCAACGAAGTGTCACTGGGTTAAGTCAGTCACACTCCAGGGAAGGCCCCAGGCCCAGGGCGTTGTTGGCCAACACAAGATGAACTCAGTAGTAGTTTGTGAGTTTTTCTTTGATATGGCATCTTGTATCTTATTGGTCTTTTGCCTGTTTATTTTGATTTGTGCGTGTGCGTGTGCGTGTGCGTGTGCGTGTGCGTGTGCGTGCGTGCGTGTGTGTGTGTGTGTGTGTGTGTGTGTGTGTGTCTTTTGGCTTTTTGGCTTTTGGGTTTTTTTAAGAGAGAAAATATAAAGTTGGATGGGTAGGGAAGATCTGGGAGGAGTTGGAGAAGGGGAAAACAGGATCAAGATAGGTTGTATAAAATTTTTAATTAAAAAATAAACAATGAAATGCCTAAATCTACAATTCACAAAAATAAAAATGATTTCATTTGAACCTTTCATTAAAGGTTTGTACTTTCTGCTTCTGCCTTTTCATCTGTTCCCCTCCTAACCATCTTCCTTTTCTTTTTGTGTTGGGAGAATCCATTCAGGGCCTTGAGTTTGCCTAACAAGCCCCTTCCCATTGCCTCAAAAGATATACCTAGTGAGAATTCTTTATTTCTATACATTAAATGAGAAAATAAAATTTAAGTTTCTATGTTCTTTTAAAAATATACATTTTCATTGAATTCTTTTAATTTACCTTTTGCTGATAATTATGTGCCTGTGGTGGATACAATCCAATTAAGAAAATCACAATGTGGGTGTTTTTCTAAAATGAGTTATCTGTTACCAAAGAATCATATGGAAAGATGGATTTGTAGGTAGTGTATACAAAATTACCTCTGGGAAACAACTACTTAGTTTTTATAATACCCCCAGAAGTGGGGCAATCGGAAACATCTGTTGACTTTACCACCAACACTATTTGTACGGAAAGGACCTGATCCAAACCCAGCACAGGTCCTGGGCCACTCAGCTGCCTGCGGCCATGACTCTTACGGTTGTTGGGACTCCTGTGATCTCTACAGCCACCTCCAAAGTAGTTTTCTACTGAGAAGGATCTGGCATGTGTTAGGTACTTGACAAGCCAGGGCTCTGGTGCCTGTGTTCTCAGCCTGCCAGAGGTCTCGAAGCTGCGTCAGCCGGGAACACGTAGAAACCATCGCGTTGCAGGCTCTTCAGACTCAGGATTCTCCTCTAACAATTTGGTTTTGCACACAAGGCATCATCGTTTGGAAGTAAACAATCTTAGTTCACCTACTATTCGATTACTAATTTTCAGAGGCTAAATGTCAGTAAACATCGGTATTTAAAGAATGGTGAGATAAATGTTCTTGTAGTATTTAAAGTTACCTAACGCATACCAAGTGAGGATCAGTCTAATAAGTGATAGTGTTATGTCTTCTGGGTCATGGACTCTTCTGGAAGGACTAAGATAAATGAGGGATGATTTTCATTTATTTATTGTATGTGTGGGAGCATTCCTATGCCTCAGCATCCCATGAAGATAGGATCAGAGGCCAACTCGGGGGAGTTGTTCATCTCTTTCCACCATGCGGCTCCTGGGGCTGGCCTAGGCTTCAGTGGGAGCCCCTTTACTCACAAAGAGGAATCCCTCCAGCCCAGTTTTACTTGTTAATTTTGCTTGCATGATTCTTGTGTAACTAAACGTATATTACGAAAAACCAAATGGTACACATTAAATCTTTTCTTTTGCTTGTTCCTGCCCTATGATTTCTAAGGACAAGGATGGGTTAGAGAAACATCTCCTGGCATCCAGATCATCCCTGCATCCAGCTAAGCAGACGAGCCCTCTGCCTTCCCAACTCCAAGAATCACAACTCCAAGAAAGAGCTCAGGAACCAGAGATGGTCACGGCTTCTGATGAGGAAGATATGTCTGGACTTTCAAAATCTGCTATGGGGCAAATGCTTGGGGGAAAGTTAACAGAAGGAGATACACCCGAGGGTAAAGAAACTGTACAATGTGTCATAAACAAGCCAACCCAGAAGGGTGGGGAGATCTATGAAGGTGTCAACACTATTGTTTACCACAAGGAAGAGCGGCCACCTGACGTCTCAGGAAAAGCTCGCCGGACATCGGCCCCCACTACCCTGGGCTGCAGTCTGCTTGATTGCAGCGACACAGATGTGAGCGCTGCGCTGGCCTCTGTAGCACTGCCGGCCTCTCCCAAACAGGAGGAAGGTGGCCTTGGAAATGCCTTTTCGTCCCCCTCATCCTCTCAGGTCATGGAATACAGTGGCCAGTCACCTACTAAGTTTCCCCTAATGAGAAATAAATTAGACTGTGAGAATAACACGTCTGAGTTGGAAGAATCTTTTCACAAAAGAAAGGAGAAATCTTCTAAAAATATTGAAAGTAGAAAGGTAAAAGGTAAATGCCCAGAAGTACGTATGGGTGAAAAGCAAGAAGGCCATGAGTCCAAAAGCCAGTTGCAAAAAACGATGAAATCGAAACGGCCCGACTGGCAGTTAGATATAGGACACATGCTGAAGTCCAGTGATGCCGGCAGGCTGCCGAACGCCAAGGAAAGGAGTCACTCGAGCGAAATAAAAAGTTGGGGTGATTCTACCCATCTTGTAAGCGACGTGTACAGGAAAAGTAAAGGCACACAGGACTTGTCCCTGAAGCCACTGTCCTGCAAAGGCCATGGGGAAGCCCCAGCACGCACCGTGGGAACCGCCAGTGTTGCGCCCCCTGGTGGCCGGTCAACAAGAGCGTTCAAGGATGAAGAACTGCAGGACAGGCTGTCCGACAGCGAGTTCCGGATACTGGAGGAAGAGATCCTGGCCTGGGAGAAAGTCCACCTTGAAAACGAGGTAGTTGCTCTTTGCTGACAAGAGTTGCATGCCTGTGGTCTGTTGTGTTGCCTTTCCCACTAATCAAATCGAGTTATGTATGAACGAGATTGTGTAGCTGTGTAGACTACTTTATTGCCTAAGCAAAGGAACTTAACGCAGTGGCACCCGCTTCTTAAACCACCCTGGGTATGTCATCCTAGGAAGAAGGGCGCGAAGTCAGCGCCTGGCATTTTGTAGACATTTAGGAAGTGACTGCTCTTAACATGCCTTCTTCTCCAGACTTGAGACACTGTGTGGTCTTTATGTAATGAAGAGATAATCTCATGGTGGTCTTTTCTGCTTTTTTAGATTTATTTTTATCCTAAGTGTGTGTTTTACCTGCATGCATGTCTATAACTAGAGTTAGAGAAGGTTGTGAGCTAGCACATGAGCACCAGGAATCGAACCCAGGTCCTCTGGAAGAACGGCCAGTGGCTCTAAACCACCGAACCATCCCTCCAGCCCCTCTCAGTGTTTTTCTTATAGTTTCACATTAGTCAACCACGTCCCATCAGTAATTTCCCACTATGTATCTAGATCGTCGAAACTCCCGTTTACCAAAGCGCAGGTCCTGCCGTCCCATGCCTGGGCTCACCAAGATGCGATTGTGGCAAGCATGAAGCATTACAGGCAAAGCAGGGTCATGGGAAGCATTCTGGGTATTTTCTGGGTGTGGCTGCACAGGATAGTAACCCCAGCATTTGGTAGAGATGAGGCCGGTGTGCACGTGATGCTGACACCAACCCTGTAAGTTGTGTTGGAAGTCAGTCTGAGTGACACAGGCAATATACACATAAATTCTTATTTTAAAGTGTTTTTTATAGACATTTAATTTCAGTGCAAATAGAAATCAAAGGCAGACATCCTAAAGTGGTTTGCAGACTAATTATGGGTATCGATTTTTGCAGAGTGTCTCTGAGAATCTGCTAAACAAGTGTGAGGGGCTTATATCTGACGCCACAGATCGACAAGGGCCTTATCTAGAAACGGAACAGGCAGCAGGTAAGGGTGAGCCGTCCCCACAGTCACTGGGACTCCAGTCACCGGCTGAGTGGTAGATAGATGCCCTGCAGCCAAAGAAATGACGCAAGGCGAAGGAACGGACGAGAGGGGAGCACCTCTGAGTGCTCCTCACGAGTTCCATGTCAAGAGCTTCTGAGACCTGAGGAAAGTTAGGACTTGGAAATGGGAGGGAGGAGAGGAGCAGGAGGGGAGAGGCCAGTAGGGCAGTGTGGACGAAGGACATGAGACTGCTCTACCCCGCAAAGGGCAGGGAATGGAACACTTCTTCACAAGTGTTCTAAGACAGCGGCTTAGAAACGTTGGGGAAGAGGGAAACAGCTTCCAGTTTCATGTAGGGTCAAGTTTTCTCATCCTCCCTTCCTCACAGAGAGATGCCCCAGAGAGCCACAATGCCAGGTACAGGTGTGTTACATTTCAGATCATAAGTAAATTTAAATGTGTCTGGTCAGCCACCTGGGTATAGAGTTTAGTGTTGTGGAAAGTATTATTTTTCCATTATTTAAAAGGAAAAGTAAGCCACTGAGCAATTATTTAAAAGTTTTAAAGTAGAGAAAGTTGAAATCATTATGGAGAAATCAGAAAAAAAACCCACAAACCACAGACTTTCAAAATCGTGTCTCAGAGTCTATAACACCTTTGGCAATCATAATGTGAATTGTCTGACAAGGGGCAACTAGAGGCCAGAGTCCGAAATGGAAAGGTGAACTCTTGGTTAGACTATTGTAGAGCAAGGCCCCGGGAGTCAGCTGGAGCGTACATGTGCTGACCAGCGGAGGCGGGGTTGTGTGTCAGTGTGCCCGGTTCTTCTCCGACACCCAGTCTTAACTGTAGCTACTGCAGACCCTCCATGGAACAGTCACTTCAGCCCCTTTACGGGTGCTGGGAAGCCACACAAAGTTCCCTCTTCGCTTAGGCTAGGGACTCATTCCGTACACTGCTGTCAGCCTTCTCTAAAAGCGGGGAAAGCAAGCTGTGCATCTAAAACGCTTTGCATATAAAGATATTGGGTTGGCTTTTGTTTTGTGTGTGTGTGTGTGTGTGTGTGTGTGTGTGTGTGTGTGTGTGTTATACCAGTATTCCAAGTGTCTAGATTTTTTTGTTTCATAAAAATTGGTCCTCTACTGTACCCTGCTGATGTCTTAACTTGTGGAGTTCGGGCCTGCACCGCCCAGCATGCACTGTTGTCTTCTGAGACTTACCTCCTGTCCCCTATCCACTGTCCCTCACCTTCACCTCACAACAGATTTGCCATGACTCATCTCTGTGAAATGGCCACCTAGCACTCTAAAGCATGAATTTTACACCAGTGGTAAATATATGTAAGGATTTTGAAATCAGACTTCTCCCTGACTGTCTAGCCTTCCTAGCCCTGCCCTGTTGCCCGGGATTTCTGACCAGCTGCGCTGTCCACTTAGACCTTGTCCTTAGAGAAGCATGGGTCTGCTGCTCTTAGGCCCGCCTCATCCTTGGCTGCTGTCTGCAGTTTATTTCTGTCAGTCTAAATTCTAGCTCAGGCAAAGCGGTAAAGCTGTGTCCATCCTTGAGAACTCAGTGCCTGCAGCTTGTGTGGATCCGCCAAAGAAGCCAATGCACAATGGCACACACCTTTAATCCCAGCACTCGGGAGGCAGAGACACAATGATCTCTGTGAGTTCGAGGCCAGCCTGGTCCACATAGTAAATGCCAGGACAGTCAGGGCTACCCAGAGAAACCATGTCCCAAAAATTAAAAAAAGAAAGAATCCATGGAACAGGAAGTAAAACAAATGCACACGTGTGCACGGGCATGTGGTGTGTGCTTGACCATATGCACATGTGTGTGAAGGCCACACCTCATTCCTCACTCTTCTTTTTGTCTCTAAAGAGCTTCGTATCTTGTATGCACATGTATGTGCATGTGCTGGCCACACAGGAATGTGCCCTAACACATATGTGGAGGGCAGAGGACTTATGTCAGTTGGCTCTCTGCCTGTGTCATATGAGTCTCAGGATCACCTGACAGGGGGTGCCTTGACCACTGAGCCATCTCCCTGCCCCTACCTCACCCCCCATTGATCTATCGAGACCTCATCCCTGCACTGGGCCTGCAGTTGGTCAGTTACCTCCTCTGGCTGGCCAGCGGGCTCCTCCAGGGACCTGTGCCTTCCTCCACTCACTGTGCTACAATTGCAGGTTTGTGCAGGTATACTCAGCTTTTAAGTGGGTGTCAGGATTTGAACTCAGGTCCTTATGCTTGCTGGTCAGGAATCTTACTGAGCTATCTTCTCTGGATTTGCATGTTAGTAAATAACTTGACTTCTCTTGTTGGAGAGAGAGTAGACTTGCTGATAAAATATAAGGAGGCACGTAGGAAGGACGTCAGGTTATGGCTGTAGTCATCACCACTGAGGACCTGGCTGCAGCAAAGAAGGGAATTTGTCACAAAATGAACCAAAATGCTTCTGGTAAGAGGAAGAGGGTATTACATATAAATTCACAAACAAATCCTATTAATTTTGGGCTCAGTGATTAATAACAAGGGTTGTGTAAAATGTAATATTATGAATCAAAAAAAATGGTGTGTTTGTGTGTATCTCCTTCTTTCCTGTCTTAACTTCTTGCTTCTGGGGATCTGGTCAACAGAGTCAAGTCAGGGTTTGTAGAATCTTCCAATATCAGGGTGTCTAGAGGCCGCTTTCTCCCACTGTCTGAATGACTGTCCTCAGCTTTGGGCTATTCAGGGTTCCTCATTTAGGGGGAGGATTTATCAAGTCCAATAATGTGAAAAGTGTGTGTGTGTGTGTGTGTGTGTGTGTGTATGTGCATGTACATGTGTGTGAGTGTATGTGTGTTTATGTGTGTGCATGTGTATGTGTATGTATGTGTGTGTTTCTTTGCTTTTGTATGTGTAGAGCAGCTTGCTTATAACAATATTTTTTTAATGAAGGAGCCACCTGCATATAAACCTTGATTTAAAATTTTAATTTGGAAATTGAAAAGAACCATTATCCCTTTAGAGTTTTATTCTTTTCATCTACTTTAAAATGCTGTTCTTTATAACCTCTAAGAGTGTGGTTATTTAAGAGAACTGTATGTGTGTTTCAGCAGACACGGACTCTGAGGGTACATCACAGCTGGACCAAAAGAATCTTGACAGCAGTGAAAGTACTCAGCTGTCGGTATGACGATTTTAATGCACACCCCGTGCCGCGTTTGCTTTGTGTTAATAATGTGCCATGCTCCCAAACAGTGCTTGCATAATCAGCTTTTCAGCAGCAATTTTATATTGTATTTGACGTGTAATGTCTTAAACATCTTAACTAGCAACAAAACAGCATGTTCTTAGAAGACATAGTCAGTCAGTTTGTCGCTTGAGCGCAGCCATTTTTCTGAGCATTCTTCCTGCTTCCGTGTGGCACTTCCTGTCAGGATGAGGGGAGGTCGGAGTCATACACTGGTGTGCTGAGCTTGTGTGTGCCGGGCAGTACTGGCCACTGCTAGAGAATCATTTCCTGTGGCCTAAGATTGTTGTGTCACGCCTGCAATGGCTGGTGGGAAATTCTAAGAGGTGATAGCTCCTGGTGTCTAATTGTCTTCAGCTTCTGTGCTAAAAGAGATAACGGACTTAAGAACAAGCTCGTCCCTATGGAGACACGCCTTAGCTGAGGTAAATGTACAGTCTGTGAAGTGACTATAGAAGCAGTCGCTTTCTATGTTGTTCAGTGTCAATGTCATGATTTGATATGTGCTACTCTGTGTAGCCCTAGCTGTCTTGTAACTCACTCTGTAGACCAGGCTAAAAGAACTCATTCAGATCTGCCCACCTCGAGAGCTGGGACTAAAGGCATGTGCCACCATGACTGGTGAGATATTTTTAACTAAACCTGTCCTTAGACAGCTTCACCCATGGTCACTGTTGGGGTCTGAGAATTGCCACACAAACCACTCAGATCTCAGTCAAACAGGGATAGTTTAGTGAATGCCACATCCCAAGACTGATTTATCAGAACCACAAACCAGACTCAGGAGCTGCAACATTGAGTTAAGATCCTATCGGGCTTTTAAGGCTAAAATGCACAAACATGTAGGTTATTCTACCAACCAGGATTTAGGGACAGGGTTTCCTTGGAAACATGTCTTTGTTATATTCTTGTCCTGCTCCCACTCATTCTGGTAGTCAGCTAGGGCAGGGGGCTAACCTTGTCTAACATTCACGGTTTAACTTGCCAACCAGGATGTCAGTTTCCTATATACATGTCTCTTTTTGACAAGCAGATTCCCAGGGAGGTCTTGGAAACTTAAACTTTACTCCCCCCTACTCTCAAATTGGAAGTCTTATTCTAAATCGTTTCTTATTTTGGTGCAGGACTCTCTCATGTGGAGGTCTATCCCAGGGTCAGCTTACAGAAGCAAAAAGCATAAAAGCTCATACACACGTGCACAAAGTGCTGCCTGGGGGTTGACTGGGTCGAGCCTATTGTGGCTAACTATGCAGAGCAGTTCTAATTGACTTCTACTGTGATTGGTCTCCAAGGACACCCAAGCACAGAGCATGCGAGTGACAGCATATGAGAAGGGTTCCTTAGTAGTGCACGAAATGGCAGGCTAAACAGGTAACAGTTAGCTAGGCCTTCACAGTCACCATGCATACTGACCCCTCTCACCCCAGCCCTCTCCCATCTCCCAAGCACCCATCCACCCCCATTCCCACAATCTCTCTCTCTATTCCTTTTGTTTTGTTTTTACCAGCAGCAGGGTCTGTGTAGTCAGGTTTTCAGAGCATATGTAGGATCCCAGTGGACTTAGCTGTAGGCACACAACTGAGGACAACCATTTGCCTTTTCTCAGGATCTCTCAATAGCCGATAGTTAGCAGTAAATGGAGGAGCCTGAGCCCCTCCCCTTCCCATGATTGATTATTGACAGGCCAGTCTTTCGTGACCCCAGTGCAGGTGGCTGCAGCTGTTAACGGTTGCCTTGGCTGTATTGAGTCTAGGATAGCTTTTCACAGTCCTTCACCCTATCTTTCTGTCTTACACCTTCCATCCCTCCATTCTCAGTGTTCCCTGAGACTTAACCGGGGAGGGGGGGGTTGGTGCTGTGAATGCCTTGTTTATGGCTGTGCAGTCAACCATCACTTCCTCTCAGCATCTTGGGAAACCTTGAGTCTTTGCCTTTGCCGCTGTTCGTTGTGAGGGGAGGTTCTTCTGGTTAAGGCTGAGAGTGGCTTTTGTCTATGGGTATAAGCTTAGGTATTTAGAAAGTGGCTAATGCTGTCACTATTGTCTTTTGGGAGTGCTAGCATATATTCAGCCCTAATGCTCAAAGCCCATATAGGTGTCGCAGTATGTTGCTATGTAATTTAAATTAGAACTTAGCAGTTAGTTTTTGTGTGATTGCCGTTAGTGCTTTGGCTCTTGTCAGTGTAAAGCTTTGGGTTTTGCCCTAATAATTTCACCCTGCTCAGTCAGTCACCAGATAATACACGGAAGCTCACTAGCATGGCTTACTTTTTGAGGCCTAAGAGATCAAATATTTTTATATAAGGACAAATTTGTAATATTAAAAATAAACAATTCAACTTTGGTAAATTAACACACAGCAAATGTAATAATAATTAATTTAACACATAGTTGTTTTGTCCAAGCAGTGACTAACATAACTTTTCCAATTCATGGTTTTATTCTTGTGTTGGTTAAGTAAATTATTTTTCTTTTTTAAAAATTTACTGCCTAGTGATTTCTGACATCTAAATGTATATTAAGAAATTTAAATGTAAAATATATATTTATGTTTTACTATTTTTCTCATCTATATCCTGTGACCCCTGAAGGACACAGACCTCTCAAAGTCGTGCCCCCAAACACCGAACACAACCAAACCTGCAGACCGAACCTCACCAATCCATCCCCTGCCTGAGAAGCAGAGTGAGCAGATCCATCCCCCATCTCTGCATCTGAAAAAAATGTCTGAAGACCTCAAAATAAACAAGAAACATGACAAAGAATGCGCACCCGGACATCCAGAAGTTCCTTCAGTGAAAGCACATGGAAGAGAGTCTCTCACTGGAGATGCGACAGGGAACATCAGAGAGCCAAACAGAAGAGGCTCTGGGCTGCAGCACACAGCTGGGGATGTGCTGGAAAACATTTGTCCCATGGAAGAAGCACTTCCGGATAACCTTAGGAGAAGAACTCACCTCAAGGTAATTACCTGCAACTTAACAAAGACTCTGACTGATGTGAGTTCAAGGTATGTCTGGTTTGCCTGTCTGAAGTGATGTGGACATCTCCCAAACATGATAAAAAAAAAAAAAACAATACAGGGAAAATGTCTTCCCTCTCCTTCACGCTCTTGGTCTGAGCATGAGCATAGCAGCCATCCTGTGCATTTGCTGAGTAATGAAATCAAACACTGAACACACTTTGCACACAAGTAAGAGGATTCTTGTGATTCAGAAGACGAGACTAGCAAGTCCCCAGAAGTGTCAGAACTGACGTGTAAGGAAGTAACTAACGTGCTTGATATTGGTGTGCTAAAAGTAGGAACTGGAAATTAGGTATTGGACAGAGCCCAAGACTAGTAAACCAAAAGGGCTGGCTTATAGACTTCAAAGAAATGAATCATAAGACTGAAATTATTATTATTATAACACTGCACAGGGCCTGTAGAGCTGGCCCAGCGTTAGGAGAGCTTGCCGCTCTTTTAGAGGACGCAGGTTTGATCCCCCAGCTCCCACATAACAGCTCCTGACCATCTGTAACTGCAGTTCCTGGGGATCTGAGGCCTCCCTCTGGTCTGCTCGAGTGCCAGGCACGTGGTGTACAGACACACGTGCAACCAATTAATACATTTAATAATAATGTGTGATCACAGTTTTTCTGCAACAAAAGATATTAATACAATAATGTAAGTAATTCAGGGCTTGCCTGACTGTTGTAGTGGCCACAAGTATAAAACCTGGAGCCTGAATCATAAAATGTCAGGAGTTCCCCCACACTGTGACAGGATATCAGTCTGTGTAAACTAAGAAAGACAGCAAGACAAGCTGAAATTAGTAACAAGATAGGCATTTTTAAACTAGATTCTAGGCTGGGCTTGGTGATGCACGCTCTTAACCCCAGTGCTGTAGAACTGTGTGTATCTCTGTGAGTTCAAGGCCAGCCAGGGCTGCACAGTGAGCCCCTGTCTCGATGAAACAAAGAAAATAGAAGTTTCACACTCAAAAAGAAGTCCTGCTATTCTGGCTTTCAAAATCAATTTTATTCTTATTTTTGCTGACTAAAAGCTTTCATATAGTGGCACATGCCTCTAATCCCCACACATGGGAGGCAGAGGTGGACAGATCTGTCCAAGTTCAAGGGTAGCCTCATCTATATTTCAACTTCCAAGGCAGCCAGGACTACATAGAAAGACCCTGTCTCAGACAAACAAAACAAAAAGCTTCTCTATGCAATGGGATTATCTACAGATAAGACTGTCTAGATAGAGGTGATTTCTATTGTGTAAATAAAAGTTCAGAAAAATATTTTTAGGATGACTTTTCACTAATCAACTCCAGGCTTTCTTTCCAGTAGCATATGCCTAGAAATGAGTATGGTATGGACTGTCAGCTTTTGATAGATGTGCTTTCACTGACTTAAGGGAAAATTACTCAATAGGAACAAAGTAATAAACGAGAAGACATGAAACTGTCTCTAAGTTTGACAAAGAACTCCTGTTCAAATCAGCACAGTCACTGTGCTTCGGTGTGTGCAAGCTTGGCTTTCCCATTCAGACCTCTGGAGGATGCCGCTCCCTCTCAGTAAGATTTGACAGTGGGTATGTGTACTTCCACGGAGTTTAACAGTGATTGACAAACTATCCTCAAAACATCCCATACAGTATGTTCTTTGGTCAAGCTGGTTTCAGAGCATATGAATCAAGAACATTCAAGAACATTCATCATCTGCCAAAAGGTATATTTAATCCAGATTCCCAAAAATCTAGAGAAATATTGAAAAAATAAGTGTAGATTGAGACTTCCCATCTCCTAAGAAAACATGAAATTATTTTGCAAATTCGCTGTGTGCTTATGGCTCCAGGGATTGTCCAGCCTGCCCCAGTGAGGGAGGAAGGGAAAACAGACAGAGACAAGCTGGGACCGGGCCGACAGAGCGTGCCGATGGAGAAAAAGAAGCACCAGATGCTTGTGTGCTTACTCTGTACAGCCGAGCGAGGAAGCAGGCTCCCCGCGATCAGCGGAGACGCGGCCATTGCACTCAGATAAGCAGGAAGGCGTGCTGACGGTGTGCAGCTGAATCAGGCAGGCTAGCTAATCTGAGTAGGAGCAGGCTGTAGGGCGCAGTCTGCAGTCCGTCAGACGGGGCGGCAGCTGTGGTGACATTTTATGCACACTGTGCACATTCACACTCATTCCTTCTGAGCCTGTCCCAGGAAGCTTTGCCACTCCCATGGGGCTAAGGCATGGGAGTCCTGGTTATGGCTGTGCCGGTGTCCACAATACACAGTGTCAATGACACACATCCACTGAGATCTCATTAGCTCAGGGCTTCCTCCACGCCTCACACAGATTCACACGTCTTTCATTCAGCTGACTAACTGTGGAGTGGTTGGGTCATTTACCTGACAGAGCATTGTGTGATTGCATCCTGTCTTTCAGCATTGTGAAATATGTGTAATGGCCCCTAATAACTGTGGAAGCCGGAGTCGGAATATCACGGTAGTGCCTGTCTTGTTTGGGAGGCATCTTGTTCCCAGAGTTTGACACCAGTTCAGCAGCTTCACACCACTCAGCAGCTGGGCTGGGCACATCTGTTTCAGTGGCACCTTCATAGTTTTTGATATCTCAGTATCAAGGTGATTTTACAAGTTGTGAGAGGGGGGAGAGCTCCACTCTGTGGGGAAGAGATGCTGCATTTTCCCTCCTAACACCTATGACGGCAAGGCTGGGAACCTGACTGGTTGCATGTGCGATCCTGACAGTAAATCCTGTAGGAGACTCGCTTTCTCCTGTTCTTCAGAGTTCTCCCATGGTGTTGACAGTGGGAATGCCAGATGGCCAAGACTGAATGCAGAAAGACACAGATCTAAGGCATCTTTGAAGTTTTATAAAACTCTGGGTTTTTTCTTCTTAACAGAAATAAAACAAAGCAGAATTTTAAAAAAATAGTCTAAAAACTATTAAATACTTAAATTAAACAAAGCAAACCCTTTTAAAAATGCATCGATTTTCTACTTTATGAATATGTTGCCTGTGCGTGGCGTGTGTGTGTGTGTGTGTGTGTGTGTGTGTGTGTGAGGCGTCCTCATAAGACAGAAGAGTGTGTTGGATCCCCTGGGACTAGAGATGTAGACGTGAGCTGCCCTGTGGATGGGTGGATGGTTCTGGGAAATGAACCCAGAACCTCTACAAGAGCAGCAACTGTGATTCACCCGGTGCCCGCCTCCCCCCAACCCCACCCCAACCCTACACAAATCACACTAAATCACATAGTGGAAATAAGCATCAAGCGATGAAAACAGTAACAGTTTTCTTGAACAGTAACATTCACCCTTGCCTCAAACTTTCATCAAAGGTTGAAGAAATAAGCAAGAAGCAGTGGAGTTCGGAATCAGAAGTCTCAGAGAACCTGCGCCTTAATGACAACCAGTTGATTTTCAGAAGGACTGGGAAGCTATTTCCTGCCGAAGAGAAAGATGAGCTTGCTACGTAAGGCTGTAGAAATAGTTTAAAGTCAGCCGTCCTGCTCCAAACACTAATAATGGTTTGGGCTAATAAACTGCAGACTTCTGCTAGGACTATTCAGGTGTCTGCAAGGTTATCAGAAGAACATAAATAATTTGATATCTATTAACCCAATTAAATTGATAAATATTTACTTTAAAAAGAATAAGAGTTGACTAGTGTAAAGTGATGGTCCCTCTGGTACACTCTTGTTTAAGGACATGGCTGAGCAAGAATTGTGGGTAATTGAGTAGCAAGTATCGATATTTGCTTTGGTGTCATCCTTTGAAGCTAAAGTCTTCATTTCTAGAGCTGGGTCCCTCTGGGACAGGAAAACATGAAAACACCTATTTATTACATATTATATACAATAGGTGAATACATAATCAATATGTAATGTGAACACAACAAACATATATATTAAAATGTTTGTGTAAACATTTTATATATCTATAGAGCATGTATGGGTACTTATGCTAGAACCATTATAAGTTCAGAGACAGTGTGCTTATCAGTAAGAATTTATTTATAGTGTTATGTCCACTAAATATCGCATTGTGTAACCATTTAATAAATGAGCTCTGGGCTAGAGAGATGGATCAGCAACTAAGGGCACTGGCTACACTTGTGGCGGACCCAGGTTCAATTCCCAGCACCTACACAGTGGTTCACAACTGTCTGTAACTTAAACCCAACACCCTGGCCTCTGAAGTCATCAGGCATGCAAGTGGTGTGCAGACAATCATGTAGGCAAAACACTTACACACACAAAATGAGACACACATAAAATACACACTGATTGAGAGGAGATGTGCATCTTCTGAGGCAATTGAGAATGAGGTCATTTTCTGATTTCTTTGTCAACATGTTCAGTTATTGGTATATTGGAGAGCTACTGATTTTTATGTGTTGATTTTGTATCCTGACATTTTCTTAAAGTATTCTCATATCAAAAAGTTTTCTGGTTGAATAAGAAGACTCTTTTCCCTCTATCGGATGTGGGGTTAGTGGAGATTTTTTTTCCCAATCTGTGGGTTGCCGTTTTGTCTTGTTGACTATGTCCTTTGCCTTACAGAAGCTTTCCAGTTTCATGAGATCCCATTTATCAATTCTTGATTGTAGAGCATGAGTCATTGTAGTTCTGTTTAGGAATTTTCCCCCTGGGGCTCAGTGGTTAAGAACACTGACTGCTCTTCCGAAGGTCCTGAGTTCAAAAATCCCAGCAACCACATGGTGGCTCACAACCATTCGTAATGAGATCTGACACCCTCTTCTGGTGTGTCTGAAGACAGCTGCAGTGTACTTACATATAGTAATAAATAAATCTTTGGGCCAGAGTGAGTGGGGCTGGAGCGAGCAGAGGTCCTGAGTTCAATTCCCAGCAACCACATGAAGGCTCACAACCATCTGTACAGCTACAGTGTACTCATATACATAAAATAAATAAATAAATCTTTAAAAAAAAAAAAAGGAAATTTCCCCCTGTACCAATGAGTTCAAGGCTTTTCCACTTTCTCTTCCATTAGATTCAGGGAGTTTAGAGGTCAGATGGGGGGAGAGGGGGAGGGTCATCCACATGGAGACAGGGGGAGGCAGGGAGGTATGGGATGTGGAACAGAGGGTGGACAGGGGTTGGCGGGGTGGGGAATAAAATATGGAGTATATAAAAATAATTAATAAAAAAGAAGATGTTTTTAGTGGACAACCCCTTAGTCTACAACATGAAATGATTTGACCCCTTCCTCCCTGTCAGTAGCCCTGGATGTCGTTGGCTTGCTACCGTATTCTGTCTAAAATTAAAGCATTGTGTTAAATAAAATGGTTGCCAGTTAGTGGGAAATGCACTCAAACTTCCCCCGTTTTGTTTAATGTTGGCTATAGGTTCAGATGCAGTCTTATTAAGTTGAGGTGCACTCTTCAAGGCTTTATCCCGGATGCTGAAATTGACAAGCAGCTGCAAAGATTGAGATGATGAGATGATTTCTGTCTCTGGGGATCGTGGGATGTATGCCAAGATATATATTTTTTTATTATTTTGTGTATGTGATTTGAATAGGAATGCCTCTCCCTGAGGCTCATGTGTTTAAATGCTGGGCCCATAGGGAGAGGCACTATTAGGAGGTGTGTCCTTGCTACGATGGGTGTGGCCTTGTTGGAGGAAGTGTGTCACTGTTGGGGCAGGCTTTGAGGTCTCCTATGCTCAAACTACACCAGCTGTGGCACATAATCCGCTGCTGCCTGCAGATTAAGATGTAGACCTCCCAACTCCTTCACCAGCGCCATGTCTGCCTGCACGCTGCCGTGCTCCTGACCATGATGACAATGGACTAAACCTTTGAAACTGTAAGCCAGCTCCAATTAACTGTTTCCCTTTAAAAGAGTTGTCTTGGTCATGGCATCTCTTCACAGTGATAAAATTCAAACTAAGGAATGTATGTTGAACCATCCTTGCATAGCTGAAATTAAACGAACTTGATAGCTGTGTATGATATTTCAATGTGTTGTTGATTTTGTTTTTCAAGGATTTTATTGAGAATTTTTATGTCTATGTTCAGCAGCAAGACTGACAATTTTGATTGTTTATTCATTTACATATTTTAAATTTTTTCAAGCCGGGCATGGTGGCACACGCCTGTAATCCCAGCACTTGGGAGGCAGAAGCAGGTGGATTTCTGAGTTCGAGGCCAGCCTGGTCTACAGAGTGAGTTCCAGGACAGCCCGGGCTACACAGAGAAACCCTGTCTCAAAAAAAACTAAATAAATAAATAAATAATTTTTCCCTGATTTTGATGTCAGAATAATAAGACCAAACACGTTATATGTCATCACTAGTTTTTCTCTCCACTTTATCTTTATGGGACAGTATGAGGCCACTGTGCTAGTCTAGTCCTTATTTGAATTTGGTAGATTATGCATGGATTCAGCCCAGCCCTGTCCTTCCCAAAGCTGAGAGGTTCTGTTTTCTTTTTTTGGTTTTGTTTTTTCAGTATTTTTCTCAGTATTTAAATGCATTTTTTTCCGAGTACTTGCTGGAACTGTTACTAAAATTTACACACACACACACACACACACACACACACACACTTGCCACCCGTTCACTGAAACACCGTTGCAAACATCCTTGGGCCTGTGTTCTGCCTTGCTTATTTCAGCTTTGACATGAGGCCCAAGATCTGAGCCTGGAGCCCACCCTCCAGACTCCTGGGGTTCAGCCTGGGATCCACTTCTCCAGCAGTCAAGACTGACCTCTGCACACCCCCCACATATCCCCAGACCTCAGCACCGACTTACTGGCGTCTACACTGGTCTGGCCCCTGAATGACCACCTCATGAGCCCAATCAGCCTCTTTCCTCACTGTCAGCCTGTCCCTGGCTTTGACTTAATGTTGATAGGCCAGGTGGGTCCAGGGGTTTCATCTCGTCTCGATTTTCAGCAATGTAGATTTCCGAAGAATTTGCTGATCAAACTGTATTTTATTGGTGTCTATCGCAGTGTTGCTTTTTATCTACTTTTAAGAATTTGGGTTTCCTGACAATGTTTGCTGATGGCTTGTCGATATTGTTCATCATTTCAAAGAAACACTTCTGTCTCGTGGGTTCTGTGTCTCTTCATCTCCATGACCTTATGTCCTCAACTTCATTGCTCCCTGTCAGTGGCTGGGTTTGGGTATTGGGGGTATTTTGTTATTGTTCTAAAATGTGGAGGTCCTACCTCTCTCTCTGTGTCTCTCTGTCTCTGTCTCTGTCTCTGTCTCTGTCTCTCTCTCTCTCTCTCTCTCTTCTCTGCCTCTCCAAAACTGGTCACATGTAGCCAAGGCTGGGATTACAAGCATAGCCGTGTTGAAATCTTGAGGACTGAGCTGGTGCTGTGCATGCTAAGTGCTCTCCAGCCCCTGTGCTCCAGCACCTCCTCCTGCACAGGCCCCCAGCCACGCTGACGCTGCTGCCCGTGCACCTCCATCCCGTGCATGACATTCATCTTCCTGCTTGAGTTTTGCTCCTTTGGCATCTTTCCACCCGGGCTGTTGGCTTTTTGATCAGCATTGCAGATTTTATCCCCGTTAGTATCATTTTGTGCAGCCTCTAACACAGTCCGTATAGATGGGGTAGTGTGCACTCCTCAGTAAGCACTTATTGATTAGTAAATAGCAAATGCTATGTGACATATTACTGGTGTTGTTATAAACATTTAACTAGTAATATTTTTTAAAATGCTTCATTTTGGTCAGTTCTTATAATCTAAATTTGCACATATGTGTTTTGAATTACTTGTTCTGGCATTTAGCAGTCCATGTTGTCTATATTAACCATTTTTTTCTCATAGAAAAATCCAACGTTGTAGCCATGACTCATTATTCTTCGGTGGGTGCTTATGATAGTTTCAATTATGGCAAGCTGTGTTGAATAAAATCCAAAGTTTATTTGCATTTTATTAAAATCAAAGGCCAACAAGAGGGCCCAGTGGGTTAAGATGTCTCCCAGGCAACCTGACGACTAAGGTTTGTTCAATCCTGAGGCCTGCATAAAGATGGAGAGTGGAAACCAATGCTGTGAATTTGCCCTCTGACCTGCACACACTCATGGTCCATGCACACACACACACACACACACACACACACATATGCATGTCTCAGACACACATTAGTAATAACATTATAAATTCTTAAAATTAAATATAGGATAGCAAAATCACTTAGAATTGATTTTTTACACTTGATCTTAGCCAAAAGGCTGAGAAGCAATAGAATTGGTTTTTTAAATCTGTTTATTTTATCTTATGTGTTTGGGTGTTCTCCCTGCATGTATGTGTGTGCCATGTGTGTGCAGTGCCTGTGGGAACCAGAAGAGGGAGCTGGAGTTACAGGTGCTTGTGGGCCACCATGTGGGTGCTGGGAACCCAGTTGGATCCTAAGCAAAAGCAACAGGTAGTCTCAGCTGTTGAGGCATGTCTCATGAGCGGTCCTTGTAACTACTTTTCCCCGGTTCTTGCCTGATGAACTGTTTTGTTTTGCTGGATCTCATCTGTAACGCTTTGCGCATGCTCACACTCAACTCTTGGTCCACAAACTCATAGTCGTATATTTGCCCAGTTGAAGAATGAATCTGACTTTCCCTTCCTTACCTGGTACTCTAGAATGTTTTACAGCTAGTAAGTAGACGCAGATGGAGAAGAGGCGAAAGGTTACAAACTGCTGTTGAGCCTTTATCCACTGATGAGAGAGTGTTGGTATTTGTGAATTTTTCAAAGGCGTGTTCCTGACTCATGTATAAAAGAAGCAAAGGACAGTGAAAAGGAAGCGTGGGGCCCCCAGGAGCCTGTGGTCACACCGGTATTTGAGAAGTCCCCTCCAGAAGCTTCTGGTCTGCTGCTAATGAAGGATGGTCACCTTCCCACGAAAACGCACCAGGTCGGAAGAAGGTAAAGGCTGTGAAGTCGTCACTCTGATGAAGGGATGCTGGCAGTGATGACTCTGTCTGAGCTAAAGCAGAACAGAGTCACCTGCGTTCCAAACAAGGCGCCGCGCTGCCGGGTGCCCTGCAGGAGCTGCTGAGTGCCCTGCCGGGTGCCCTGCCCGTGCTGCCGGGTGCCCTGCAGGTGCTGCCGAGTGCCCTGCCGGGTGCCCTGCCCGTTCTGCTGGGTGTCCTGCCCGTGCTGCTGGGTGTCCTGCCCGTGCTGCTGGGTGTCCTGCCCGTGCTGCCGGTGCCCTGCTGGTGGAGATGCAGGCGCTCAGCAACAGCAGCAATGAGCAAAGTTTTCATCAGTGGCCATCACAGAAACCAGACTATGCGCAGGACAGACTGGTCCTTGGAGAGTTTTTTTTTTTTCCTCAGAAAAGCAACATAAAAATGGGTGACAACTAGTAGGGGAGGTGAGATTTAAGAGCGTTTCTTTTTTCCTTTTAAAATGAAGCTTTTTAGAAGAGGATGAGGATGAAAATAATCCAGCGTAGGAGGCAGTGTGCACAACTGACAGCTTGATACATTTTATCAGGCTAACAGGAAACTGTCACTTGAGCTTGTGTACACACAGAGAGACAGGCACATGCACAGACACACAGGAGAGAGGGGGAGAGAGAGGGAGGGAAGGAGAGAGAGAGAGAGAGAGAGAGAAAGAGAGAGAGAGAGAGAGAGAGAGAGAGAGAGAGAGAGAGTCTGTACTAAGATGGATCAGAAATTGAATGCTACTATTTTATATAATACAGAGTCCAGGCCCCACTGCATCGGGAATGGTGCCGCCCACCATGGGCTGAGTCTTCCCACATTATTTAATGTGTAATCAAGACTGAATGCTATGAACATTATCGCAGGCCAACCTGATCTAGAAATCCCTCATTGAGATTTTCCTCTCAGTTGATTCTTGGTTGGATCAAGTTAATAGTTAGAATTAACTACCACTAGTACTGTCATTTGTCCATTAAGTTTAACTGGTTTATAGTTGAACCCACTTTACGGGAAATGACTGTACTTTAAATTAGATAGCATGGGCCTGTGAGGTAACTTACAACTACAGAGATGTTATATGACAAGACACCATTTGTGTTTTGTAGACTTAACATTTGCCTGAAAAGATTTTATTTTTTTTAAGGCTGACAAAGAGAGAAGCTAAAGAAAAGCCCAAGGTACTGTAAACGAGTAATGAGAGCCGGAGTTTGATTGGTTGTAGGAGTGAAGCAGAGCCCGGGGAAGCTGGGCTGCAGGCCGAGTGACACCGTGCCAGGAGGAGCCACAGCTGCCACCAGCATCACCATCACCCTGCAGCGAGGATGTGAACCTGCCACCTCCGCTGCCCATCCCTGGTACTGCCCAACCCAAGCCTGGCGCCGCGGGTACCGGGCAGGGAGTCCGGCCTGTGAGTCCTCCCCTGAGTAGTGTCTGCCCTACAAACAGTTATGGCAAGAAAGGTTTTGGAAAGAGCACCGTTTGTTATGAGAAAACGCGAGTTTCATCCAGAAGAATGACAAAGGACAATGTATCCGTGTGCCGGGCTGCCACAAAGAGCTCCGGCAGTCACTTCTCTCCAAAGGCGATGGACGCTGTAGAGTCTGCTGCTGAGGCGGGCGGGGCAGACAGTGAATACATAGCAGGTCTGGCCCAGGCCAGGCCCCTTCACACAGTTCCCGTGAAAATTAGTAGAGTCGTGAGCAGGGGGTGGGGGGTGGGAATGTAAGGAGGTGAAGGATACCCAAAGTCAGATGAACAAGGCTGGTGAGGCCCAAAGTCGGGCAAAGCTTAAAGGGTTCCAGTTTCTATGTCTGGTGACCCTGGGCATCAGCGACAGTATCTCAGCCTGCTGTGCGGAATTAGTGATGAATGGGGGAGAGCCACCGGGGGATGGAAGAACAAGCTGACCAGCGAGACCACGTCTGCAGCCGGACTGTAGGCATGGCTCTGCGGGGGGGGGGGGGGTGTTGTTGGGGGGGTCCTCCTCCTGAGACAGAGAGGAAGGCAAGGAAGGCGATGAGGACACTCAAATGAGACCTGAACTTGGTAACCCCGCCCATCCACCCCCACGCCAAAGTCCGTTCTGTCGGAACTTCAATCACCAACACTGATGTCCAGATATCCACAAACCAGGGGTGGCCAGGAGTCAAAACGTTTGATCACCAACTCTGTGGGCACAGCTGATAGGCTAGGCAAAGGTGGGCGGCGTGACCTTTCCTCTGACCTTTCCCGGTTCCGGTTCCGGGTCTGTCTAACTCCAACAGGACAGGAATTGAAACCCCAGTGACAGCAAAGGGAAGCCTCAGGCGCAGGGTCGCCAGAGCTTGCCCTTTGCCCATTACCCAGATGACGAGAAATACCTTGCCCTGTACACAGTCGGGTGTCAGTTATTTATTCCTCCTCCTAACGTAATAAATACTTAAGTCGGTTGGACATGGTGGTGCTCGCCTTTAGTCCCAGCTCTCGGGAGGAAGAGGCAGGAGGATTTTTTGTGAGTTTGAGGGCAGCCTGGTCTACATAGCTAATTCTAGGACAGCCAGGGCTACACAGAGAAACCCTGTCAAAAGTAAAATGAGTGCATAAGTTGACTTTTTTTTATTTTTTTAAGTAACTCCGGGGCTGGTGAGGTGACTCAGTGGGCGAGAACATTTGCCACAAAGCCAGGTGACCACGTGAGACCCCTGGACTTATGGGAAGGGGTCAGGAGAGACCGCACTCCACATGCACAGTGTGGCAGCCTCATTGTCACACACAATACTAAATATTCTTAATTTAAACATAACTGTAATAACTAATATTAATAGTTAAATTAATATTAGTCTTTGTAATCAATAAAAATTATCAAAACATTATCTTATTAAGATATTTTTGTCAAACACAATATGATGTATCCACTGAAATATGTTACAGAGGTAAGGTTAAAAAAACTTATAAAGAGTATGTTTTGAAAAAGAAATTAAACAGGAGACATAAGGAGACATAGGTGTGGGTGGCACACACCTTTAATCCCAGAGGCAGGCAGATCTTTATGAGTTCAAGGTCAACATGGTCTCATAGCAAGTTCTAGACTAGCTAGAGCTATATAATGAAACCTTGTCTCAAAATAAATAAATTATTAATAAACGGGAGATGTTAACCAGGGTACCATTTGACATAGTCAGTTTTATGTAGAATTCCACACATTTCTACTTACACATTTAAGTTTTAAACCACCACTTCTGTGCATTTACTACATGTTATACACATTTGGGGGATGTTTTGAAATAGTGCTATTTTGCAGACGGACACCCAAGTAAATGAAATGGAAGAAGCTAGCCATGGAAATGAGCCTTGTGTGACAGCCTCAGGCCGGGGTGAGTTGCCCCGTCCTTGCCATGCGTGAGCTCACCCGCTGCCCAGCGAAGCACCTTGGAAGGGCGTGCACACGGGGTCTGCGCGGCAGGGGCCTCTGCTGTTGGAAGGGCGTGCACACGGGGTCTGCGCGGCAGGGGCCTCTGCTGCAGGTGCGCCCTGTGTTTGCATCCCTCAGCCCCGAGTCACAGAACGCGGAAGTGTTCAGGTCCTGGGCCCACAGGAGACGCCCTGGACACCATACTAGACAGAGAACGGCTTCAAACACCCAGCCAGCAAGCTCCACGGACTCCTGATGCGCCCAGCGTGAGAGGCATCCGAGGTGCGGTCCATCTTGCTCTAGTAACCTTAGAACTCTACCTCCACTCTGTCACCCGAACTGTCTGTTTTCAGGATTCCCCCAGGGGTCACTCCCCGCTGCTCGCTCGCCCTGGCGCCTCTGGCTTCTCATGGGTCTTACTACCCCTTCGGCATGTGTCATTGTAACAGAACCTTGTGTTTGCAGTAACTCCGCTGAGGTCTTCTTGACCAAAATAAATTAGACATATGTAAAGTGTGCCCTACGCCTAGGTGTCTGCGTGTTTAAACACATTTACCACCATTGTCGACACGGCTATCAATAAATGTTTCCTTCACAGACCTTTCCTCAGTTGTCTTACAGTTCCCTACTAAGAAGCTACCAGTTCATTTTGCAAAGTACTTGAATCGTTCCCTGTCACATCACTGTTGTATGAGAGCTACAACGCCCAGTGTCTCTGTGTTTTCACATAGTAGCATCACGGGCCCTTTTCATTTCTACCATTCTAGTAAGTGGCTGTTGCATATATCAGTGTCCTTTTTTTAAAAAACAATATTTTTCATACTCTTTGAGAACTTCATATGACAAATTTTGGTCCTATTACCCACCTTCCCCAGCCCCTCCCATAACCACTCTCCCTTCATGTCCCCAGCTTTGAGCTCTTCGTCCCCTCTTCATGGAGTCCAGTGCATCACCCCATTAGGCTTGGGAGGAGGGCCTGCCCTGGCATGTGGACAACCGACCAGGGTCCCACTGTTAAAGAAACCTGACTGCCTTCTGTCCCCGCTGCTATCAAAGCTCCTGTGCACGTAGTGGGATTGTGTGCCCACCTTCCCCTTCTGATGCTGGGGCTTTTTATGTGCCTTGAACTTGTACAGATCTGTATCAACCACTATGACTTTATATATGCAGCTGCACTGCTGCGTCTGGAAAATGCTGTTGCCTCGATGTTACCCACAATGTCTGCCTCTTAGCATTTTCCCAACTCTTCTTCCTCAGAGATGATGAGCCTTGGCGTGGGGGGAGGGGGGTAGGGGAGGAGGGGGGAGGGGAGTGTGATAGTGTGTCCCACCTGGGGCCTGGCATTCCACAGTCTATTCTATACACCTCGGCTGTTGGAGAGTCTGTCCGAATCCCATCTCCTGCGGGAAGCTTCTCTGATGAGGGCTGACATGTTCTGATGTATGTGTACACTAGGAAGTCATTAGTGGCCATTTTAAAGCTATGTCCATTTAGCAGGATAATAGTCTTAGGTTCTTCCCTAAGGCCTATGACCCATCCAGCCACAGATTTTTGGCCCCTTTAAAAGTGCCAGGTACGGATTCCATCTCTTGGTGCGGACCTTAGATCCAATCAGAAAGTGGTTGGCTAACCCTATGACGTTCACAGCACTGTCTCCCAGTGGGTGTGTCTTGTCAGGCACTGGCCTGTCTGCCGCTCACAGAGTTCACTGCTGGGCCAAGCCGATGACCGCTTCTCTCCTCCAGTAGCATACATAGCACCTTCTAGCAGCATGAAAGCTAGCCAGTAGGGAGGAAGCTTAATTTTTTCCATTTTCTGTTACTCAAGTTTGTGTTGTCCTCAACAGTAGGGTCTTACTGCCAAATTCTGGGGGTAACCAAGAATAGTGGCAATAGCGTGTAACATTGGCCATCAACTCAAAAAGAGGCAACCTGTTCCTGAAACTGAAGGGTTTTTTTTTAACACATTGTTAAGCTTCTTTCTATGTTTATTTTCTATTTGTATGGGGTGTGTGTGTGTGTGTGTGTGTGTGTGTGTGTGTGTGTGCATGAGTACAGTTCTGGGGATTTAATACAGGCCCCTGTGCAGCTCTCTGGTGGCTTTGTTCAAGAGTCTTGGTTAGTTCCACTGCTGACCTTGAACTCCCAAAGTGGCTCAGGAATGAAATGGCTTTTGATTCTCCTGCCTCAGCATCTTGGGTAGCTGGGATTAGGGACCCGTGTCACTGGGCATTCTAGTTTCCTCTTCTATCACTGTGATAATCCATGCAAATGAAAGGAACCTGGTGTATTTTGTTGTGAGGTCCTCTTAAATCCAACATAACTCAAAACACCAGGTCAATGAAGACGACGACAATGTATTGTAACAAAGCTGCCGCTGATTGATCAATGCCACCGAACAGACTCGGGAGCTGAACGACGACGACCATGCAGAGAAATTGCACAGCATATTTCAAGGATGAGACCACAGAGTGAGGGGTGGGCTGTAGCATTGTCCAATCATATTTTGACACAAGGGCTCAAGTAAGGGAGTTTTTACCAATCAGGATAGGAGTAGAGTCCTGGGCCTAGGAACATGAACTGGTTTGATTCCGTCAGCAAGATGGAGAAGGTGTCCCTGAGATGTCTGGTCTCAGACACTAAGTTCCTGATCATAGATGGTGTTCAGCCATTGAGAAGTCCCTGGCTCCCTAGTGCCTGGAATCTTTAATTTAGTTTCTCCCTATGAGTCTGAAAATGAAATGGTTGTACTTAGGATGAGTTTCTTTTGACTTTCCAGCAAGTTCAGCTCACACTTCTAGGTCACAATAGGACATTGAGACAAACGAGTCAGGGCAGGGTCCTGGCAGTCAGGCTCCATGGAAGAGCAGCGTGGCTGGCTTTCTCACAGGCTCCTTCCTTACGCAGTGGTGAGACCCACAGTAGACTGTGCCTTCCTGTATCCATTAACAACCAAGGCCATGGCCACAGAACGCCCACAGGCCAAGCTGCCTGCTCGCCTGGATTCCTCTCCCTGGCGACTTTGGTTGTGTAAAGTTGAGAATAGAAACTGACCACACATTAGGCCAGAGTTATTTTGGTACTTTTGCCAAATTTTACTAAATTTTAACCATTCAATTTCAATTTGCTTTCTTTATCATTGCAGAACATACTTTTCATTGCTTAAATTGTTTTGACTTAATCCTATGACGGTTTACTTCTGATCATGTGTATTAGCATGTTAAAGCATGCTAATGTTCCATGCTGTCCCACTGACTGTCTGCTCCAACCCTTACTGAGTGTGTTTAGAATTTCAGGTGGCATTGGGGAATGTCTTTGAGCACTGTGGTTGAATCTTATGTCTTATGCTTGTAAAGTGTCACTGGACACACAGACTGGGCAGGATTTATCTTCTTGATGGTCCCTCCCCAGTCTGTCCTGGGGTGTTGGCCGCCGTGGTCTTATTTATATGCAGATAGTCAGGGTTGCTGTGAGCTCGTGTGTGCAACCTGCTGCCACTTATAGACTTAAACTGCATTTTTACAATATATTTTATGCATCTGTACATATACATGTTCACCATGTGTGTGCAGTGCTCAGAAGAGGGCATCAGATCCCCTGAAACTGAGATACAGGTAGTTGTGAGCCACCATGTGAGTGCTGTGATCCAAGAGTCTTCTGCAAAATCAGCCAGTGCTCTGATCCCCTGAGCAATCTCCACAACCTGCTGCTGCTGCTGCTGCTGCTGCTGCTGCTGCTGCTGCTGCTGCTGCTGCTAGTGGTGGTGGTGTCATTGGAGCTTACTTTTTTATTCAGGCAGACAATCTGTCATTCACCTGGTTCTCACTCATGCTCATTCCATATACTTACTGAGAGGCTCTTGACTCTCCAAATAACATTCTACTGGACATGGGAGTGACAGCCCCTGAAAACCCAAGATTTAGAAGCATCCTTGACTTCTACAATAGAACTGCTAGGGAACTGTTGTGGAATGGAATTCTTAGTGAAAACACAAATGCCCAGAGACACGCTGCTCTCCTAGAGATGGCTGGCATCCCATTCACGGTGTGGCCAAATACCCTCTCATTGGGGCTTCTAGTAGAAGAGGTAAGCTTGAGGTTGCTGCAGCAACACGGCTGTAGAACACGGCTTCTTCACCTTAGTATATATGACTTCAGGTCATACCACGTAGGGTCAGAAATGTGTTCACAGCTCTGATACGCTTGTTAGGACCTTCTATGTTCTCTTTTGTTAACAGCTTATAAAAGATTATTTTGTATGTAAGTTTTATACATTCATGACACCCATCTTATGTTTTTTTTATAGTCCTATGGCATGTGGTTCTATAAAGTTTTCAGACTTTGAAAGCTCAAAACAATTTTTTAAAAAAACCACAATGTATATGTCTAGAGTTTCCATTGTTGTGAAGAGATACCATGGCCGAGGCAACTCTTATTAAGGAAAACATTTGACTAGGGCTGGTTTACAGTTTCAGATGTCAGTCCATTGTCATCATGGCAGGCAGGAGATGGCAGGCAGGCAGGCATGGTGCTGGAGAAGCTGACAGTTTTCCATCTTGATCCAAAGGCATCCAGAAGGAGACTGTCTTCCACGGGCAGCCAGGAGGAGGCTCTCTCCCCACACTGGGTGGGGCTTGAGCATAGCACCTCAACGGATGCCCCCAACAGTAATGAACTTCCTCCAACAAAGCCACAACTCCTAATAGTGTCACTTCCCATGAGCCAAGCATATTCAAACCACCACAGACCAACCGGTTTAGACATGCCTGGTTCAAGGGTTAGCTGCAGTTAGCCTGTCCACCATTGTGCTATTGATTTGGATTCCTATTGATTCAGATGTGTTCAAGCAAAATTTAATTCTTAAAAAGTTATCTCTGGTGAGTCTACTTCTCTTTGAATTGCAATATGAGATATGTTTACGTCGCACTAAACAGCTTCACCCTTCCCCCCTGTTCTCTGACAGCCCCCAGTTCTCCCCAGTGAGAACTTAGGTCCCACCTTTTCCTGACCCAGTGGCTCTCAACCTTCCTAAAATGTGACCCTTAAATACAGTTCCTCATGTTGAGGTGACCCCCCAAAACCATAAAATTATTTTCATTGCTACTTTATTACTGTAATTTTGGTACTGCTATAAATTGTAATGTAAATATCTGATGTGAGCCCTTTGTAAGGGGGTTGCGACCCACGGGCTGAGAACTACTGTCCTAACCTATTATAACTGACTTACGGGTTGTCCAGCCAGTCTGCTGGGAATGGACTCTTCCCAGCATTCTGTGAGCCATGTTCCAATGTTCCAGGTCCCTGGAAGGTTTACAGGTGTCCTTCCCATCAGCCACCGAGGTCTTCCTGGCACAAGCGTTTGGTCGCACTCTCCTAATGTGGAGGACCTCAGCCGGTCTGCGGCGCTCTGCTCCAGTGGTCTCTTGCCTCCTCCTCCCTCTTGTGTTGTGTCCTCTGCAAGCCTCAGCTCACCAGAATCACATTCCTCACCAGAGAATCCAGAAGGTTCCACATGAGCTCCTCCTTCTTGTTTGATGTCCTGGACCCTCTCTCTTCACAGGGAGCTATCTTGCTGGGAAACCCTTTCACCTGTTCTCTTTCCATCATAGGCCATTATCTCCATAAAGTGTAGCTTTTTCCTCCATGGGAACTGTTTCCCTACAGCATCTATCTGAATATATAATGCTCATTTTGTGTCTTTTCTCCCTTAGCTTTGAAACTAGACAAAAACAAGAATATTTTTCAGGGTTCTCTGGGGTAACAGAACTTATAGATTGAATATGTTTGCATAAGGGGAGTTTATTAGAATGGTTTAGAGGCTGTGGTCCAGCTAATCCAACAGTGGCTGCCTACTAATTAAAGGTCCAAGAACCCAGTAGTTGTTCAATCCATGAGGACGGATGTCTCAGCTGGTTTTCCGTATATGCCAGATCTCAAAGAAGCAGCCTCTAGTGTCCCTGAAGGAATGGACTTGCCAGAGGACAATAAGCTAGAGAGCTTCCTTCTTCCATGCCCTTTATATAAGCTTCCAGCAGAAGGTGTGGCCCAGAATAAAAGTGGATCTTCCCACCACAAAACTGGATTAGAGGTGGATCTTTCTGCCTTTCAATCTGGATTAGAAATTGGGTCTTCCAACTTCAAATGCTTTAATTTAAAAAAAATAATAAAAATTAGCTGGGTGGTGGTGGCGCACACCTGTAATCCTAGCACTTGGGAGGCAGAGGCAGGCAGGTTTCTGAGTTCAAGGCCAGCCTGGTCTACAGAGTGAGTTCCAGGACAGCCAGGGCTATACAGAGAAACCCTGTCTCAAAAAACCAAACCAAAACAAAACAAAACAAAACAAAACAAAACAAAACAAAAAATTCCCCACAGGTGTGCCCAGCCATTTGGGTTTTAGTTAATTCTAGATATAACCAAGTTGGCAAGCAGAATACCCATCACACAAGGACTCATTTGTTTTATCTGCAGAATTTAACACTGTGTTCTTCATTACAGGTATATAGTGCTTACTGTTCAGCATAAGAATGGCTGACTGTGAAAACGTAGTCCCTGTGTCCAAAATACCCTAACATATGATCTTTTCTCGTGCTATCTTCTCTCTTCTAAAGGTTCTAGTAGCCCGCTGAAGCTCTGGGGTACAGCTCACTCAGATGAAAGACCGAGAGAGCTGAAGAATAGTCGCTGTGAACTGCTTTCCAGAAAACCTGGAAAAATGGAAAATAGGGCCAGTGAAGTGCAGAGAGAAGAGACAGAAATTAAAAAAATTAAATCCTGGTCACAGCATGAGGAAGAGGCACAGGCCGAGCTCTGCGCTCTGAGGCATGGTATCTTCGTTGGTTTTTAAATCTTTTATTTTTATTTTATATGTGTGTGTGTCTGCCTACATGTGTGTCACATGCATGGATCACCCCTGAGGCCAGAAGAGGGCATCGGATTGCCTGGAACTAGAGTCACAGATGAGTGTGAGCCCCTATGGGTGCTCGCAGTCCAACCCAGGTCCTCTCAAGGACGGCCCGTGCTTGTAACCACTGAGCCATTCTCCAGCCCCACAGCATCTTAGCTGTAGAGGAACACCTGAACCATCACATGGTACTACCAGTAGGCAATGGCTGGCTTACGGGCTAGTGCGCTAGGAGAAGAACATTTTCAGTCCTGTGGAATGTGGAATTATTAGGGAAAGTGTAACTGCCTCATTTGATATGAGCATTTGAAATAAATAAATTCATAATCTTCAAAACTGGAAATTGAGTGACTATGCTGAGTCCTATTGTTTATTATTTATTTAGGAATGAGAATTGTGTTCACTTTCATATTTTCCTATTACAGTTAATGCAAGAAACGCCATTTGGACTTTGTTTTCTGAATTTCTAAATATTTTGAAAACATTCATATACATGACTTGTTCAAAGTATAAGAATCTTTTTTAAAGCCTGGATCAGCACATCTTACCTGTTTTTTTTTTTTTTAAAGTTTAATATGCATCTTCAGCTTTATCCAATGAGCATAAAGGAGTCATTATTTCTCAGCTCAACTACTTTCAAATTTATACAGTTGTTCTCTTTAATTAATTACCCATTTACCTTGCTATGAACCCAACAAAGGCCATCATGAATGACAAGTCTGGGGGTGGGCTAGACCCCCATTTGTATATCAACACAAATGAAAAACAAAAAAAGAGGCCACTAGTTCATTTATTCCACATATTTCTTTCATACATCCATAATTGATTCAGATTTCTATGTTAAAGAACTACTCACTGTTACTAAATGATAGATCATGTATTGTTCACAAAAGACTATCAAGTTTCCTATGTGATAAATAATATTGGGATATGGTTTGAACATTAGGAACAGCGGGGTGAGAGAGCAGATACTGGATTTATTTGTCTGGTCTTGGGTCATGGCTACCCTACTGTGTGAACATCTGGAGATGCTCCTTTGCAGTGCCAATCATTTGGGGGCACATCTGGCACATTTTATGGTGGTAAAATTTTATTTCAAGTCAATTTATTCAATTGTTTGGAAGGGTGACCCATCAGGAGTATTTGTTAGGGTAATGAAATCACAATGACCATTTTTCCTCAAAATGAGTTGCGGTGTGTTTCAATACTCCAGGTTCCCCTTAAAGCAAGATGAGAAACAAGAAAATGCTGAGTTTATATTTCAACAAAAGAAGCGGCAGTTCCGGCTGGGGAAGGAGCAGTGTGATGAGAGTGTGGAGCAGGCTCGACACCCCGGACTCAGGACAGTGATCACGGAACTAGAGGCCCTAGAAAAAGATTTGAGACAGGTAAACTAGTTGTGTGTAAAATTTCCTATTTCTGAGAGTTTGATAGGTATTAGATCACTCCGATTTTGTATATGTGTTCAGATAAATATATGTGACGAACAGAAAATGGTCGGAAAGAGAAGGTATGACTAGCCAACTCCGCGCTGTGACCGTGTGAGAGCATGGCACTAACTCAGCCTTGCACCCATCGCTGGCTGCACGCTCCCCGGGACACCAGGCGTCGCTCTCCTGCGCTGACCTAAATGTCGCCACGCCATCCATTCTTGAATTGCTGAGAACAAAAATGTTAAATGGAAGCTTTAGTAGCTAAGTTAAGGAATTATAATATAAACCTGGCATCTAACAGTGTCCGCCACACGGTCCTGGCTGGAGAACCAGAGGGACGCTGGAGTGGAGCCAGCTGCCGCCAGGATGACCATTTAGTGTTTTATGTTGAAACGTGGGCTATTCGTGTTTGGATCTGTAATGAATTGTGTTGGTCGTTTGTAAGCAGCATTACCCATGCCTGGCTCTGCAGCTGCTTTTGCACTTTAACAAGTTTGCCTATCCACGCAGCTTCAGCGGTTACTGTAAGGTGATCATCCTCGGAAAGGCCACACTCCTTCCGGTGCCTCGTTTTAAAGTTCTGCTGTGCTGCTTTGGGGGTAAGGGGGCATACACACGACTGAACTCAGTGAGATGATTCTCTGGGGATTTGAGGACCAGAAGAGCCCTGACTGCAAGTTTCTCAAGAACAAAATACCAGTGTCTCATGAGATAGGGCTGGCGAAAATCATCTTTGCAACAAGATTCAATAGCAGCCACACAAAGCACCGAGGAGGCCGGAGATGCTTGAGGCATTTCCCAATAGGTACTTGTATCATGAAAAAGGAAGGAAATGGAGCCTTAAGTTTATGTGTATAATGGACGAATTTGGGAGAGGTCATGGCAATGTTGAATTGAGTCATTGCTCCTGATGCATAACCAAGGCTGGTCTTGAATTCCTGACATGATACTTCCATTTCCCAAGTTACAGTGATGTTCTTAATTTAACTCTATTTGTCTGAATCATAGCATTCGTAACAAGCTAATTCAAAGAGAAGGCTTTCAATGTTTTCCTTAAAAATCTACTATCTGAGGGGCTTCTGGGTGTGTTTGAGCCGTCCGTTGACTTGGGCCGTTCTCTCAGCCTAAAGTGCCCTCAGCAATGGCGAGTCAGTTGCAGGGCATCCAGCAGCTGCTGCAGGCTGAGGAGCAGTTGGCCCGGCCCACATGCGAAAGAACCCGCGGAAGCAGCCAAAGAAGCAGCCCGGGCTGAAGCTGAACAGTCCCACCCGCGGAGCTGCGGCACTGGGGTCCCGCGGCAGCTGGGGTAGCGAGGTGGAGAAGATGACCATCCTCTGGACGAAGTCCTGGAAAACCTCTTGGCCTTTGTGTGTGACATCCGGCCAGAAATCCATGAAAACCACCATAAACGGACAGGGCAGACAGAGTGCCTGCGCTGTGGTTGGCATCAATCTGCTCCATAGAATAGGAAATCTCTCAGCTGAGTCCTGCTCTGTTAGGCATTAAATTGTCTCTCTTGCTGTTGTAGGACCCTTCTCTTTTTGAGAGTATCAAATCTAGCTTTTTGTACAGAGTTATTACGGTACCTGAAGTTTCATCTTCTTATCTTGTGTGTCTTTAAGGAGTATATGTCACCTGTTTTCCTGTGTCTTCATGCAAGTAATGGGTATCAATGTTGCCTTTTTAAAAATTAGTTTAGTAGAAAAAATATTTTAAGAAAGAAAGGAAGTAAATTGTTCCCTTCTACTTTCTTAAAGGTGAGGGGCGTTGTCTATGAAAATGTAGTAAATAGCTATTTGTAACTCCTGTGAGGAAGCAGCCAGCCCTGCAGTACTCTATCCTGGATAACTTAGGACAGTGGATATGATATACTTGTTCCGGCTGCTGTTAGTGTATCCTAACCCAAATCACTAGATGCTAGGACTCAACTTGTTACATATTATTTGGTGTGCTTGTAATCATTTTAAAAAGTAAAACTTGGTCTTGCCTGTCAAAAAAAATCTATCTACAGACAGATTTTCTGTTTTGGGACAATAATTTAACCTCCTTTCATGTGCTATTATGGAGATTTATGTGCAAGTTTTATACTTCAACTACTATGTAAGGAGGAAAAATAGAATCAACAGATTCCCATTTTCCAAGAACATCCCCTCCCTTTAAGAAGACTGCAATTCTATTTCAATGTGCATAACCATTGAAAGCCATAATGTTCTGTAGTATAGCAGATACTCTTCCAAAGTCACAAGTTAGATTAACTTCATCTAACTTGTACAGAAATACCAATGCAGTTTTATTATGTGTTTTAGATTTTCAATATAGAGCATTTTTATTCTTAAAGAATTTCATACATGCATGAACTGCATTTTGGTCAGATTTACCTCCCCTCCTAAATTCTCCATTCCATTCAACTTTCATCCATCCTCGTCTGGGCTGCTCATATATTCATGGATGTGGGGTCATTCACCGGAGTATGCCTAGCCCTTTAAGAAAACCGACTCAAGGGCTGGAGAGATGGCTCAGCGGTTAAGAGCACTGGCTGCTCCTCCAGAGGTCCTGAGTTCAAATCCCATCAACCACCCTGTAATGAGATCTGTTTCCTTATCAAATCTACTGTCTATGTCTTTTTATTGGGAAATTGAAACTACTAATATTTTAAAGATTTATTTATTATATATAAGTACACTCTGTCTTAAGACACCAGAAGAGAGTGTCAGATCTCATTACTGATGATTTTGAGCCACCATGTGGTTGTGGGGATTTGAAATCAGGACCTTTGGAAGAGCAGTCCATGCTTTTATGCCCCAAGCCATCTCTCCAGCTCTGAAATTACTAATATTTAAAGTTATTACTGATCTGGAGAAGTGGTTCAGTAGTAAAGTGTGAGTACTGCTCTTGCAGAGGATAGAAAATACAAAGCTTCTGGCTTCCATGGGCACCTGACATGTGGGCACAACCACACACATACAAAGAGAGAGAGAGAGAGAGAGAGAGAGAGAGAGAGAGAGAGAGAGAGAGAGAGAGAGGAGAGAGAAATAAGGGGGCTGGAGAGATGGCTCAGTGGTTAAGAACACTGACTGCCCTTCTGAAGGTCCTAAGTTCAAATCCCAGCAACCACATGGTGGTTCACAACCATCCATAATGAGATCTGATGCCCTCTTCTGGTGCATCTGAAGACAGCTACAATGTACTTACATATAATAAATAAATCTTTAAAAAATAAATAAATAATAAAAAATAAAAATAAGTTATATAAAGAGTTGATATTAAATATGTAAATTAATTACTGCCATGAGTAATTTTTGTGGTATTTTTTAGATCACTGTGATCACTTAAGTATGCTTATCTTTCTTCTCTGACTGAAGCATTCCTCCTAGTATCCTCTGTAGATCTGTCTTAGGGTTCATAAATTCCTTTTATCTCTTTCACTTTTAATAGATAGCTTTGCTGGGTATAATAATATGGGTTGGTGGTTTGGGCCTTTTAGAATTTGAAGTGTCTTTCCACTTCTGGCTTTAAATTTTTCTGTTAAATAATCAGCTATCATTCTGGTGGGCCTATCTTCAAAAATCATTTGACTCTTCATTCTTGAAGCTTTCGATACCCTTCCTTTATTCTGTGTTCTTAATGTTTTAACCATAATATGTCATAAGGAGTTTCTTTTCTGTCTATGTGGTACACTGAAGGGTTCTTATACCTGGATGGGTAACTCTTTCTCTGGACTTGAGAAAATTTTATTGAAAATATTCTTCATGCCTTCACCACAGTATTCTCCTCCTTTTATGCCCATCATTATAATGTTGGTCTTTTCACCATGTCCCAAAGTTCTCTCATGCTTGATTCATTCTAAATTTCTCATTGACCTTTACTGAGTCATCCAGTTTCTCTGCCTTGTCTTGTAGTCCTGACACTCTGTTTTCCACATGATTCATCCTTTTGGGGAGATTTCCCATTGATTTCTTTTAATTTTTGTTTTTAATTTCTAGGACATTTAAGTTTGGATTTTTTTCAACAATTTTTTTTTGTTTTTTTTCGAGACAGGGTTTCTCTGTGTAGCCCTGGCTATCCTGGAACTCACTCTGTAGACCAGGCTGGCCTCGAACTCAGAAATCCACCTGCCTCTGCCTCCCAAGTTCCAGGATTAAAGGCGTGTGCCACCACCACCCAGCAACAATTTTATTAAGTTAGTTATATCTTGAATTGCATTCAGTGGTTCATTCAGGTCTTTGTCCTTTTGGAGTATATTCCTATCCTCTCTGAGTCATTTGAACACAGTTATAATTCTCTTGAATTCTTTGTCTGGAAGATCTGCCAAGTCATTCTCACTGGAGTTCATTACTAGGGAATTAGTTATTAGAGGGAACATGTTAAGGTAGATTTTTGTGTTCCTTTTATCTCTCTGCTGGAACTTGCACATCTGAAGTAGTCTGTTGGTTGTTTCTCTTTTTTGTTGTTGAATGAATACCCTTATACTGATAGATCAGGAATGTAGCTCAGATGGGACTGAGCCACCACAAAATATCTTTCTGTCCAGTTATAATGGAAAAAACCCCACAAACACCACAATGAGGTCATATGCAGGTGCAGGAAGTGTGGCCCAGTGGTCAGCTCTGACTCAAGGCATTTTAGACATAAAAGATCATATTGACCTTTAATTTGATGAGTCCTATGTAAAGCTTTGTGGAATTTCTTAAGATTAACAAACCTCAGAATATATAGAACATAACAGGATATGTGATCAGCACTGATCTTGCTCTGAGTCAAGTTATTTTTCTGTATCATGTGATAGAACATGTTACAGAAACAATATAAAATACCTGGCAAGCATAGAACAAAATAGCTACAGCTTTGCTGGGGGACAGACCTCAACAAAAGGATGGCAACATTTTCTTTTGTGGTATTGGTATTGAGGACTGAAGTTTCCATTCCTAGTTTCCTTTGGGGAATCTACTATTGTCTGCCTGAGCAGACACTATTCAAGTGTCAGCACACCACTGGCTGGGCCTCTTGTCCACAGCCTCTGTTATGGCTCAAATACCTTGACTCAACCCTGGTCTTACACACAGGACCACTTTCATTGACATAACAACTGTGTGAAATATCAGATCCCATTAGAACATAATCATAAATACCAACATAGTCCTCATGTGCCATGATGTACAGCTGCTCCCCAGTCTGACCACCCGGGTGCTGCAGTGCCGGAGGCACTCTATTATCAACTCCATTTTACAAGTGAAGACAGCAGGGTGTATAAAATTGACTCAAGTTCACACCTCCCTCGGTGTCTGAGCTGGGATCAGACCATTAAGGCAGCTATGAAAATCCAGTCTCTATCTCATTTTGCTTTGTTTGGATTTTTTGTCTTATTTGTCTTTAAATTGTTTGTTTTGATTTCTGTTTTTGTGAGGGAGGTGTTTCTTGGGTTTTGGTTTGGTTTGGTTTTGCTTGTTTTAAGAAGAGAAAGATAAGCCGGGCAGTGGTGGCGCACACCTGTAATCCCAGCACTCTGGGAGGCAGAGACAGGCAGATTTCTGAGTTCAAGGCCAGCCTGGTCTATAGAGTGAGTTCCAGGACAGCCAGGACTATACAGAGAAACCCTGTCTGGCAAAACCCAAATCCAAAAAAAAAAAAGAAAAAGAGAGAGAAGAGAAAGACAAAAAGAACATCAACATCAAGTTAGGTGGGTAAGGAGGTGGGGAGAATCCGGGAGGAAATAGGGGAGGAGAAAAACATAATAAAAATATATTGTATGAAAATGTCTTTTAACTTTAAGAAAAATTGAATGCCTAGAAACAGGCCACAAAGTAGCAAAATAAAATTTAAATAGTTGCCCTGTCTTAGTTTGGCTTTTATTGCTATGAAGAGACACCAAAACCAAGGCAACTCTTACAAGGGACAGCATTTAATTGGAGCTGGCTTACTGTTTCATTTCCATTATCATCATGACAGGAAACATGACAGCATCAAGGCAGACACGGTGCTGGAGAAGGAGCTGAGAATTCTGCATCTTAAACTCAAGGCAGCCAGTAGCAGACTGTCTTCCAGGCAGCTAGGAGGAGGCTCTCAAAGCCCACCCCAACAAGGACACACTTCCTCCAACAAGGCCACACCTCCTGATAGTACCACTCTCTGGTCTCTCAAATCATTTCTTAAAACATCTAATTTTCACCTAAAACATCATGTTTTTATCATCACTGGCATATCCCTATGATCATTCATATATGTATATATAAAATCAGTTTGAGGTGATCCTGAAAATTCAGACCCACAAATTTACACATTTTACATATCCCATCAATTTGTGTATCCAAAAAGTTGTCCTTCGGTGCATAGTGAACGTCTGTAGACAACAGATAGATAGCATTCATTACCTTAGGTGTGGTTGAGCTAAAAGTCCTGCTGTGACAGCTTAGTTAACTCTACAGTTACCGGGCGGTGGTGGCGCACGCCTTTAATCCCAGCACTTGGGAGGCAGAGACAAGTGGATTTCTGAGTTTGAGGCCAGCCTGGTCTACAGAGTGAGTTCCAGGACAGCCGGAACTACACAGAGAAACCCTGTCTCGAAAAACCAAAAAAAAAAAAAAAAAAAAAGACAATGTCCAGGTGAAGGGGCACGGGCAGGCTCTCACGAATCTGGCAGAATGGGTAAAGGGCAGACTCAATGGTATTAACAACTTTGGTTTTCATTGCTCATTTTATTTATTTTTTCATGGCTCATTTTAGTTGCAGGGAGCACAAGATCAACTCGCACAGACAGTACAGAGTTCTAAGAAGATTCGAGCCATCTTGCAAAGGTATAAAATAGAGCAGCCACGAAGTACCACGAGTTAGTTTTACAAAAAGAATAATATAGCATAGAAATTCTATTAGTTATGATAATGAATACCCCTCCATGACACCAGGAAACTCTCAGCATTATAGTAGTTGAGATGCACTGTTTACATCCTAGACTTAGTTCAGTTGGGACGGGGCATGAGCTGTGTGTGCAAGGTAAGGGCTTGATCGCAAACCCTGCTAAAAAGTAAGTTTATGACTCTCACACTGTTGTGCATTGTCCATGAAACATGGCAGGAGAAAGTGAAACCACCTGTTTTCAATTGTTAAAAATGAAATTATTCTTTCAGATGTTAGTTCAGAAATTGTAATGATATTTTTCAGAATTATTTATGCAAATCATTATCAAATACATTTTAGGCTTGAAGTTCGACTTTCCAAATTAAAACTTACACTAAAAGAGCAATCAGCAAAAATTGAACAAATTCAGAGTCATCTGCGGCACAAGGGTTTGGTGAGTCTTGTTTTCTCTGCCATATGAAAATCCGTTCTCCCTTTTGTGGAATTATATAGGAATATTTTAAGATAAGTAAAAAGTGCCATTGATAAAAATATTTGCCTTTGCCATGTCTGGCATGGTGGCGCACACCTTAATCCCAACATTGAGGAGATGAAGCAAGATGTATCTCTGATTTCCAGACCAGCCAGGGCTATGTCATAGAAATAGTGTTGTATACATGGTGGGAGTGTGTGTGTGTGTGTGTGTGTGTGTGTTTTGTTGTTGTTGCTGCTGCTGCTGCTGCTCATAATGCTCCAATAGTGAACATCCTCTATTGTCCAACTTTTATAGAAGTTCATTGAAATGGATAACATTAGGGACTTTGGAAGCAAAATTTAACTGAACAAGAAGCTACAGAGATGGCTTGGGGTTGAGAGCATCCACTGTTCTTGAAGAGCACCAGAATTCGGTTCTCAGCACCCACGTCAGGTAGCTCACGACTTCCAGCTCCAGAGGATTTGATGGCCTCTTCTCATGTGTACACCTGTACACACATGGCACATATATACATACACATAAGTGAGAAGAAAAACAATTTCTAAATTAAGAATTCACTGGGCATGGTGGTGAATTCCTTTAATCCAAGTACTCAGGAGGCAGAGGATATCTCTGAGTTCAAGGCTAGCCTGGTCTACACAGCAACTTCTAAGACAGCTAGAACTATACAGAAAACCCTTGTCTTGGAAAAAAAAAGGTTTTACTGAACAAGATTCTTATAAAATGAATGTTTTATAATATAATTAGTAATATATTATATATACTATATTATATACTATACTATATACTATAGTAGAGCATATAGTACATACTATAATATATAATATTTACTATAATATATAATATATATATACTATAATATATACTATGATATATTATATAATGCTTTGTAAGACAACATTTTGTTTCCCCCCTTAGATGATTAATAGACAGGTGGATTGATTGGATATTGTGAGTAGGGTTGCTGTGTACACAGCATGCGGTTGCCTATGCTACTGGGAAAGTCTTAGTATTCTAAGAACATTCCACAGTTATTTGGCCTCGAGTTCTAAATCTGTTCCCAGAAGCCTTCAGTGAAGGTCTGAGAATGGATGACTTGTTACTTCCATTTCTAATCAAGACCAGATACTTGGGGCTAGAAAGAGGTCTCAGAGAGTACTTGCTGCTATTGTAGAGGACACAGGTTTAGTTCCCAGTACCCGCATAATGGCTCACAACCATCCATAACTCCAATGGATCTCTGATGTCCACCTGGCCTCCACACACAGACACTAGGCGTGCATGCAGATGAAACACTCATACACATCAAATAAATGAATCTTGAAAAGCGTTTTTGAAGAATGGCTATCTTGTCATTATATAAACACTTCTAGCAAGGAACGTTTTCTCTGTAATTTTCATAAAGAAAGGTGATGCCATCAGATGTTCCATTTCATGGGGCTTACAGAACTGAGGATGCAGAAACTGTCTGGCCATTCACGGTGTCCACCAGTTTTGCAAGAGCGCAGCCCTCTTCTTTGCCACTTCAAGGCTGTGTTGGAGAGCTGCTGTCCAGTGGCCACCCTGCTCCCCAGTGACAGGCTGGCTTCTCTGAGAAGCTCACCCAGAGAGAGCAGCTGTGCAGCTGCTACAGGAGGTGGACCATAGGCAGGGGAGCTCAGACAGACAGCAAGGGAAGGCGAAGAATCGGGTGGAGGGCCAAGGTCCAAAGAGGCGTCAAAGCAGAGCCCACTTCCAAATCCACAACGAGGAGTTCCTGTCCTGCTAAGAGACAACAATGTGTCCTCCACTCTCTGAGAAAATAGACAGCTCAGGATTCCATTTTAATGGTAGATAGGAAACCTTGGTTACTCCTCACCAGACAGATCCGAAGTCTCCTGCCTCTCACACTACCTTTCCGGAATCACCATCACAAGACTATGGCATGAACACCCACCTGGAGCCATGACATGGCTGCCCCTGTAACCCGAAGCAGGGCCCAAGCTGCCTCTGGAAAAGTATGAACATCTTTAGACTTTGCTCACAAGACCCAAAACATGATAAAGACTCCAAAATGTCCTTGGTAACCTATATTTATTGAATTTGTAAGATAAAAACTCAAAGATTTTAAGAGGTTGAAGAGATGGTTCAGGATGTGTTGCTCGGGCAGCCAAACTGGGGTCTAGTCCCATATGGCTCACAAGCATCTGTAGCTCCAGCTCCACGGGAACTGGTCCCCACTTCTGGCCTCCAGGGGCACGGGGTACGCATACATACATTTAGGCATATGCATACATATAGAGAAAGACGTGCATCAAATAAAATAAATCCTTTTTAAAATCACATTTTTAAGTTACTAGAAGGTGCTGGGTGATGACACTAGATGTTTAGAGGGACTGTGTATTATGGATACTGGAAGGGCTGACTGGGATGATAGGGAATCCAGAAGAATCAGACAGACGCCATGATTTGTGCTGTTAGCACAAAGATATTGTTAAAGGAAAATAGTAAAGAGAGAAGAAAATTTCAAACTCCTGGGAGAATTCTTACAGAGAATGAATATTTTTCTCATCCTAAAGTCAGGTGAGAATGAAAAAGACTCATTTTAACGGATTACAGGAATGTAAATTCTATAAAAATTAATGAGGAGGGGAGCCAGAGACATGGCTCAGTAGGTGAGAGCGCCAGCTGCTCTCCCAGGGGACCCAAGATCGTTCCCAGCACCCACAACCATCTGTGACTACAGCTCTGGTAGGCCTGGCCCTCTTTTGGCCTCTGTAGGCACCTGCTCATATGTAGCATGTATATACACATATACACACATGTGGAAGGGAGATAAAAAATAAATTTCTTCAAAAATAAATGATAATAGATCTTCATTCATGCCATGTGAAGGATGGCATGATGAATCTTAAGGATTCCATAACCAGCCGGGTGTGGTGGCACACGCCTTTAATCCCGGCACTTGGGAGGCAGAGGCAGGAGGATTTCTGAGTTCAAGGCCAGCCTGGTCTACAAAGTGCATTCAGGACAGCCAGGGCTTCACAGAGAAACCCTGTCTCGAAAAAAACAAAACCAAAACCAAAAAAAAAAAAAAGATAAATATAAGTAAATAGGAGGTAGATTAAGGAGTTCTTTTCTAGTTTGACCCTAAGTGGACTGTTACAAACTTGGACAAATGCATATTACTCATACACTTATAAGAAGTGATTTTATAAAAGAATAAGAGTCTGCATACCTTTAACTATTTTTATAATATTTTAAGCTTGGAGATGAAACAAAAAAACTCATCCTTCAAACACAGTCTTTAGAATGTACTTTGGAAAAACAGATGAATAAAAATGAGGAATTACTGACAGAGCTAATGAGGTAAGACTTTTAACATTCAAATCCTTTCAACTTTTAGTTAGCTTCATTAACATTTTTTGTTATTTCATATTTTTTTAGAATTTCATATATGAAATATTTACTTTATTTCCCTTCCTCTAACTCCTCCCCTCTTCCCCAAGTTCCTCTCAAATTCATAGCTTCTTTTTCTTTGTTATCATTACATATAATGTGTATATGAATTTTTCAATATAATCTACTGAGTTCACATAACATTGCTCCTATGCATGTATCTTAGGGATGACTACTTGGTATTGTTTAAGTTCGTTGTAATTTCTTTAGTTTGTGTGTTTGAGTGTTGAGTGTTGGGCCTGCGTATGTATCTGCGCACCACACACATGCCTGGTGCCCACTGGAAGATGGTGTTGGGTCCCGTGGAACTAGAGTTGCTGGTGGTTCGTCAAGTGGGTCCTGGGAACCTAACTCCGGCGCTCTGCAAGAGCAGGGAGAGTGTCTAAGCGCAGTCATTTCTCCGGCCTGTACAGCACGAAGGTCGATGCTATTCAACAAGCAGCCTGTGGATTCTTTGTCAGGGTTGTTCCTGGGGAGCAACAACTGTAAAGACAGGCAGTGGGGGAAATCTCGCCAAGGTAAGCCAGTGACAATCTGCAGTAAGGCCAGTTTGAAGAGCCCCGAGGCTGAAGCGACCCTTCTGTTTGACCTTAGTAAGGGTAGCAGAGCCTTCCTTCTGTGGGAAACACAACACAGTCAAACGGTCAAACTATGGGAAAAAACACAGCAAGCAAATGGAAGCTGAAAACCGGGGGCGCCTAAGTGTGCATCGGATTGAGTGGCATTTAAGACAAAGTCTAAAGAGAGGTCAAAGGCCCTGTGGATTAACAAATGGAATATTCGTCCAAGAATGTGCTGTACTTGTAAAGAGATATGCACGTGTCCAGCCTTGTGTTTTCAATAACCCAAAAAGACACAGAGCTAACCTGAAGGACGGACGATAATGGACCTCAGAGCCAGTCCACGGCCTCTGAGCATCCCACCTGACGTCTACCGGTACACTTTCTAGACGCCCACAGCGCATGCCCACAGAGAAATAACATTTTAGGCCAAAACAAAAACAAAACAAAACAAAACAAAACAAAACAAAAAAACCCAAATCTTAACAAATACAAGAAAATCAAAATGATTATTTGATTCTTGATTCTTTTTAGATAATAATGGGATGAAACTTGAAATCAATAGGAAGAAAACTTAGAATTCATTTTAGGTTGAGACAAACGATATGCACAGCTTACAGTTTTGTTCCTTTTGTACGACATTGCATATTACCTACATAAATTATTAAATATTGACTCTGAAAACACTCATTGGCCAATTCTATACATTTTGACAGATTTAAGAAACTCTTTGAGGAGACAAAAAAGAAGTTAAATAAGCATGAAGGCAGAGCGCTCGGCGGCCCTGGAGATTTAAGAACCAGCCAATTTGATATGCATGTTCCAGTTAATATGCTGAGACATGAGGTAATTTCAGTATTCTGTGGGTTCAATATTTCTTGCTTTGGGGAAATATAGCTAGATATCCATTGGCCAACAAAGCAAGAATTTAAAAAAGCAACTTCACTGACTTGATATCAATGAAAATGTATATTTTTTTCTACTAAAGATGCATTATGCTGATTCTCTTAATTTTTAGATTGATTTTATTTTATTTTAAGTGTGTGGGTGTTTTGCCTGCATGTGTGTCTGTGCACCATACACATGTCTAATGTCCTCAGAGGCCAGAAAAGGTCATGGGACACCCCCCCCCCTGGACTTAGAGTTACGGAGGGTTGTGACCCACCATGTGGATGCTTGGTACCAAACTCGGGTCCTCTGGAAGAGCAACGAGGGCTCTTAGCCCCTGAGCCATCTCTCCAGCTCCTCTCAATGCTGGCTGATGACTTAAGAGCAAACGGTGTGCTGTACCATTACAACAGCACTTGGGAGGCAGAGGCAGGCGGATTTCTGAGTTGGAGGCCAGCCTGGTCTACAGAGTGAGTTCCAGGACAGCCAGGGATATACAGAGAAACCCTGTCTCTAAAAACCAAAAAAAAAAAAAAAAAAAAAAAAAAAAAATCACGCTACCAGCGCTATCAGGATGTAGGTTATGGACCATAAATCCAGTCAGTTGAAGTATATGGTAGAATTCGGTAACTTTGAATATATTCACAGATATTCAAATATCTCAATTTTTTTTTTTAGTATTTTTACATTCCAAACATGTCCTAAACGTCTCAGTGATTGCTCTTTCCATGCTGAGACCTTAGGAACCAAGTACACTTAACTGCTGTCGGGGTGCTTGTTACACAGTCTCGCTCTAACCGCCCATGTCTGGCTGCGGCGGCTCCTGGACACCGCCCTTCCCTTGTTCAGCCTAAGTTCTAAGGCCTGTAAGTTCTCCATCCCCTCCCGTTGCCGACTAGTGCCCTGCCATATGGATAGCCGTGCAGACAGTGCAGGCCAGAGTTCTGCACAAAATGGCTTCATTTCCCCTGCCTGGCTTCTGACCATGGCACTGCCTTTAATCTCAACACTCAGGAAGCAGAAACAGGCAGATCTCTGAGTTAGAGACTAGCCTGGCCTATACAGTAAGTTCCAGGACAGACATAGCTATGTAACAGAAAGACCCTATCTCAAAGAGAGGAAGAAAAAAGAAGAGAAAACTGTGTCACCCAAGGCTGATGAGTTTGCTGAGGAGATAGGCAGGGCAGAGCTGATGAAAGGCAGCTGTGCCACCCTACAGGCCTTTCTCAGCATGATCTGGAGAGCTGAACCCCAGGAGTTCTTGTCAGCTTGAAGGCAGCCCCACTGGTGGGTACCCTCTCCCCGGCAATGATTGCCTTCAAAAAGTTCCTGTGCTCGAACCAAAGCCGACCCTCCTCACAGCACACCTCATCCTCAGACACCGCAGTTCCTTTTAGTCACCTCCCTGCAGCTAAACCACTAGAGACAGACAGCTCAGCCCAAGAGTCGCAGGACAAAAGGGCAGCCCAGTAGATGAAATCCACGTCCTGGGTTCAGCCCTGACCAACCTGTGTCCAAACAACATAGCAATGAAAATTGTGCCTGGCGTGATGATGCACGCCTGTAATCCCAGCACTTGGGAGGCAGAGGTAGGCGGATTTCTAAGTTCGAGGCCAGCCTGGTCTACAGAGTGAGTTCCAGGACAGCCAGGACTACACAGAGAAACCCTGTCTCGAAAAACCACAAAAAAAAAAAAAAAAAGAAAAGAAAAGAAAAGAAAAGAAAAGAAAAGAAAAGAAAAGAAAAAAAAGAAAAGAAAAGAAAATTATGATCATAGCGATAATCTGCTGAGTGTTGCTCCCTAGAGGAATCCATGTGCAAGCTGCATCAGCCTGTTAAACCTCCGTCTTAATCCCAGAGCTCAGGAAGCAGAGGCAAATGGATCTCTGTGAGTTCAAGGTCAGATTCCTCTACATAATGAGTTCCAGGCTAGTAAGGATTAGTGAGACCCTGTCTTAAAAAAACAAAAAACAAAAGAAACCTAAAAACTAGTTTCCAAACCTAGACTCAGGAGAGGACTTCATGAAGAATGTGTAGGTCAGGTTTATAACCACCACCATCTCATCGAGCGTCGTTATATCTGAAGGAAGCCATCCTAACTCAGCTGACGGAGTTTTAGCATTGTTGATGCTTAACATGCGTCTGTGCTTTGTGGAACAAGTAAAAAAGATCATTCAAGGCAACGCTCCTGAATCAGAACATTTTTGTTTTAAAAATAAAATTTTAAAAATATCACTACACCAACCTCCATATTCCGTTACTTGTTGCCCTTGAATTACTTTTTAGAATACAATTCAAATTAAGATAAAATATTTGCAATTCAGTGGTGGCGCACGCCTTTAATCCCGGCACTGGGGAGGCAGAGGCAGGTGGATTTCTGAGTTCGAGGACAGCATGGACTACAGAGTGAGTTTCAGGACAGCCAGGACTACACAGAGAAACCCTGTCTTGAAAAACAAACAAACAAACAAACAAACAAAATGCAATTCAAAGAAAAACACTACTTCAGAATCCATGCTTCTAACACCTGTTCATTGGAGTCTCATTTTTTTGAGGTCTTTTGTGGGGAAAGGCATTCATCCATCCAGATCCAAGCAACTGAAACCCTGCCTTAAAGCTTGCTTAGAAATTCATGTGTGAAACATGGGGAGGAAACACTAGAGACGTCTGTCAGCGTGTGACTTATGGTTGTGTTATTAAGGAGAGAATAACCAAGCCTGGGTAGTGACGGCTGCAGCTCAGGCATAAGTGTCTGGCAAAGACGGTGTGTGCAAAGCATGAAGAGCGTGGCTGTGTTGTTCCTGCTGCCTTTGATCTGAGTTTCTGGATGATTCTAATAGTCTGAGAGGCTGCTGTAGAGATAGCGGACTTATCACTGCTGAACCGGCACAGAGCTGAATAGGTTTTATGCCTGACTAGTCTCGGTGCATATTCTTCATCTTAAAGCCTTATTATTTTTTCCTACAGTTCCACAATCTGAAAGAAAGTTGGGAGACTACATATTACAAATACCTACACATGGTTGTGAAACTTCAGTTTATCGAGCAGGAGCTAGTAGCAATAAAAACAGAACAGAAAAAGTGTGGACACCTGCTCAATAGCCAGAAGAACTTGGAAAAAGAAGTGCTCCACTTGAAAAGCTGGCTGAGGGAGAGCGAGGTGAGGCGGTGAACGGAGGAGGGGGGGGGGCGGGGAGGGGAGGGGGCGTGAGGGCAGTGAACCGAGCAGGGTGCGCCGCGGGCAGGCAGGTTGCAGAAAGTTGGTTTGTGTGCTTGCCTTTTGAATCGGTGGCGGGTTTAAATTCATTTCAGCACACTGGTAATGTGGATTACACCCCCTGCATCTCCTCCTCTGCTAACAGCGGTTGACTTGGTAGCTCTCTGAGCGTCATTTGCCTCTCTTTAAAGTTTTCAGTGTATGTCGTCCTGGTTGTATTGCTGAAATAAAACACTGACTAGAGACAAATAGAAGGTGCGCTGGATGGCTTTAAACGTGACAGGAGCTAAAGTGATCTGAGCGGAGGGAACGTCAGTTAAGAAGATGCCTCCATAAGATCTGGCTCTCTTAGTGATTGATGGGGGAGGGGCCCAGCCTATGGTGGGTGGGGCCATCCCTGGGCTGGTGGTCCTGAGTTCTAGAAGAAAACAGGCGGAACAAGCCAATAAACAGCACCCCTCCATGGCCTCTGCATTAGCTCCTTCCTCCAGGTTCCTGTCCTGACTTCAGTGACGCACGAGGGTATGGACCCAGTAAGTCCTTCCCTCCACACTTTTGTTCATAGTTGTTTATCCTAGCATTAGCAGCCCTGAGACGTGCGGGAGGATTTTATAATAGGTTTACACGTCCTTCTCCCAGACCATCACTGAGAGGAGCCAAAGCAGAGACTCAAATCAAGCCGGGGCGAAACTGCTGAAGCAGAAGCAGACCGCTGGATCGCGCGTGCGTGCGCACTCAGCCTGGGTTCTTATCAACACAGGAACCCCTGCCCGGGTGGAACCGCCCACCGTGGGCTGGGCTAGGCCCTCCCACACCAATCAAAGCAAGGAAATGCCTTATACTCTTGCCCACAGGCCAGTCTGATGGAGGTACTTAGTTCCTCAAGTGAGGTCCCTTCTTCCCAGGTATGAGGTCTAGGTTAGCATCAAACTGACTAAAGGTCACACAATATTACAATTAGACAACATTTGCACTTTAAGACAATTGAGAAGAAAAACTTTGATAAACATAGAAGTTGGAACATACTCTTAAATATTTCTTCAGTTACGGTTAAATGTCTTTAATTTTTTTAATTGATTCGTGTGTTCTGTGAGTTAAGGAACTACCTGCGGGCTACCTGAGTGATTCTGAGCTGAGGTAGCACACACAGGGCCGAGTATCAGCCCCAGCACCATTCAAAGGAAAGCAACACACCGCTTTATGTTTTAAATGTTTTTAATCAGACTGTGGTGGTTTGTTTGCTTTGTTTGAAATAGAGGTTCATTATGTAGACCAGACTTTCCTCAAATTCAGAGATGCACCTGGCCCACCTCCCACGGTCTACCATGCCTGGCTTTATGTTTGAAATGTAATCAACATAAGTAATAAAATTGAAACCCCAGCATCTTATTACAATAGCCCATGATTCTTAACTAAAGGAACAAGAGTAAAGCAATCATCTGGCTGGTAATTACTTTGGACTTTTGGACTTTTTTTTGCTTTAGATCCAAGCGAGAGATCAAACCAACATGGAAAATCTAAGAGACGCCAACGAGGCAGCAATGATAAGCCAGATGGATCTCAGAATTAAAAACATGGAATCTCAGCTAGCCACGAGGGCCGCTCAGCAGCGCCCCCATGGAGGAGGGATGCTGAGACACAAGCACCACCATGCAGAAGAGGCTAGCCCGGCCCCGCCATCGCTGGCGGAGCGGGGCGAGCAAGCCAAGCAGAGCCCAGGGGACTAGCGAAGCGGCAGGGTGCAGACCGCACAGCTGACGGGAGCTGGGAGACGCGTGCGCTATATTGAGTTTCAGTTTTATTTTTAATTAAATGCATTTACGAGCACAGTAATGATTAATTATTAATAAATATAGACACAGCGTGAACGTATTTGGGATGGAGAGATGGCCCAGTGGTTAGCAGTGAAGAATAAAAAATTAATTAATTAATAGCTATCTGTAAAGACACGGGCTTGTCACCTTTTGTCATCTTGGGCCTCCGCCCCCTGCAGGCGGCGGTTCCGGAACTCTAGAGAAAAACACCCCCCACCTCCTCCTGGGACTCTTGAGAGAAAAACAACTCTCTTGAGGAAAACAGCTCCCGGAATAACCACAGGGGTCCCAACAGCCCCTATGGAATGTTCCAAAGCCCCAGGAATGTCACTTAATGTAACACATAGTAAATAGTAAATGTGTGACTTTAGACTTCCCCTATTTCCTCCCCAGTCCTCCCCCCTCTTTTATGGTTTTTGCCTTTATAAGCTTGTCACAAGTTCAGGTGGGGGTCGAACTCCTCTACCCCTGCGTGGTGTATGAGTCTCGACCCCAGCATGCTGGCCTGAGATCTCGTTTAATCCCATCTTCAATAAACTTCGTGTGATCACAACGAATTCGGTCTCAGTGCCTTACTGGGTGCGCGCTACTCCCGAGACTTGAGTGAGGGTCTCCCTTCGGAGGTCTTTCAGCAGCACTTATTGCTCTTCCAGAGAATCCAAGTCCAAGTCCGAGCATCCACATGGCAGCTCACCACTGTCTACAGCTACAGCCCCAAAGGCTCTCACTGCCTCTTAGCACCCAATGGCACTGTGTGCACATAGTGCATAGATAAATATGCAAGCAAACCCCCACTCACTTAAAGGAACATTTTCATGGCATCATCAAGACTTTTTAAATTTAATTTTGTTAATTATATGTACGTGTACAGCAGGTTTCACACAGGCTGGAGGAGCCGGATCCCCTCGCCCCCCTGAGCTCGAGTTACAGTCATTTGTGAGCACCTGATGTGGGTGGTTGTTGGAGATTGGTTCTAATGTTTTGAATTAATTGGGAATCTGCATGTACAAACTCTAAAGGTCCTTGTCCCCAATTGGTTTTTGATCAATCAGTAAAGAGCTGATGGCCAGTGGCTGGGCAGAAGAAAGAAAGGGGTAGAACTTTTAGATTGTGCAGCATAGAAACTGGCAGGAAAGCCGGGTGGTGGTGGCACAGCCAACTGCAGGCTGGGCCCTTTAAAAGGATTCTAACCACCTCAGAGAGCCTTAGCTAAGATGCTGAGAGCCCCTGCTGTGCAAAGAGACCAGATGGCCGCTCTGAGACAGTCAGCTGCCTGCTTCCTACAAACAAAGGATAGGAATATATACAATCTGATTTACTTGTTTTCAAGGATAGAAGAGAATATAATGACAATTTTTTAAATGTTCTTAAGTATATACAGAATAAAGAAATTCAGGCCTTTGATCACAAATGTAAGAAATAAAGACAGACAAGAGAAGAGAGCAGTTAGGGAGATTAAATGAAAAAAACTATTTTAAGAAATATAAATGTCTTGCCAGAACAAATTCTCAAAATCTTGAACATGGTCCACATGGGATTTCTGGGATGGTTTGGCACCTGTGCACATGGCGGAAGCATGACACCTGCGCACCTGACTGATGTGCACACATAGAACATCTGTGCACCTGACTGATGTGCACACATAGAACATCTGTGCACTTGACTGATGTGCACACATAGAACATCTGTGCGACTGACTGATGTACACACATAGAACATCTGTGCACCTGACTGCTGTGCACACATAGAACATCTGTGCACCTCACTGATGTACACACATAGAACATCTGTGCGACTGACTGATGTGCACACATAGAACATCTGTGCACCTCACTGATGTGCACACATAGAACATCTGCACACCTGACTGATGTGCACACATAGAACATCTGCACACCTGACTGATGTGCACACATAGAACATCTGTGCACCTGACTGACAGTGCAAGTTGTTAAGTCAGTTCTCGGCTCAGAGTTACAGGATTCCCCTTCATGGCTGAAGTTTCTCTGTGGCTCATTTGTCTCATGAGTCTGCATTTGCACGGCCTTCTGGATACTTCAGTATGGAGATTGGCAAACAGTTTCCAGTAAATTCTGATCAGAGACTCACAGAGAGGAGGGCACTGTTGATGCTTCAACTAGTTCTTCTCTCCCTCTCTGCTCTTGTCAGAGAATTGAGACCTTCAGGGTGTGGGTGTGTGGAGCTGCCCAGGGACCAAGACTCCCTTAGGAAGTCTGGGGAGGTCCTGTCTGTCTTGTGGACCTGCGTAAGGAGCGCATCTCCATCTCTCCAGGCTTTGCCCCTCAGAAACTGTGTCAATCTGTAGGCGGCTCGTCCTTGTGATATAGCCCTAGTACTTAGCAGATGGAGGCAGCAGGACCAGGAGTTATTGTAGCTAAATAGAAGCTTTAAGACTAACCTGAGCTACTTGAGACTCTTAACACCTCCTACCCCCCCCCAAAAAAAAATGAGAGAAGAAACAACAAAAATAGTGTTAATTGTCTTAATTGAACCCTTTCATAAAGTACTCATTCATCAGTGTCTCACATGGAGTGAGCTGTACTTCATAAGTATGTACAATGGTTATTTTTCTATTAAAAGCAAAGTCTTAGTGGAATGGGATTTCCCAAGTTTCTTGTTAATCTCACAAGTGAGAGAAGAAAGACACCAACCCAAATTAAAACAAGCTTTATTTATGTCTCAAGAGATCAGACCCAAATACAGGTGTAAGGTTTTTATAGCTCAAAACAATAAGACTTTTCAACAAGGAACTTAGTAAGTGAAATCCAGAAGCAGATAGCAGTGTAAGATTACTTGGCAGAACATCTTCATGTTTCATGAGGTCAAGGCACAGTCAGAGTGTGGATTAAGTCAAATCCAGAAAACAGAAATTTAGGTTTTCCAGCATTCAGAACTTATTCTGACCTTGTAACAAGATGGCGTCTTAAAATGGAGTCAGACTGCTCTCAGTTCATTTCCCATCAGCCATGATTAAAAATGACTTGGAATTGGCATCACAAAATATGCAATTCAACCTTAATATAATGGAGTTGCTTTAAAACAGTGCAATCACTTGATTACACAAAAAAAGAGTTCGTGTGAACCAGGCACATCTCAAGAACACCCACTCACCTAGAAGCTCCAGGTGACTGAAGCTTATCAGTGTAGAACTTTTGTAGGTTCGGATGTTTCCAACTTTTTGACATTGCAACCAAGTTCATGCTCTGGATCTATAGCCAACTTCCAAAACAAACAAGCAAACCAACCAACCAACCACAATGTTTTGAGCAAATCTGCCATGTGGGTTGAGCTGTGTTCATGTCTTTCCCTGATATGGCTGTGAGCCGGAGGGTGGACACAATTGAACCTGCTCACTGGTTTACACCTTAGTTTTGAGTCTATGTGATTGTATCCACATGTGTCCAGGTGCCCCAGAAAGCTAGAAAAAGGTACTGGATCCCCAAAGCTGGCACTCCAGGCAGTTGATGAGTCTGGAGCAGGAGAGCCTCTAAGACAGGCAGTTGCAGGACACTGTTAGTTGGAGCAGAGGTGCAGATCGATAGATTAGGCCCTGTGGGCAGAGGAACCTGGTTGTAATCAGAGACAACTTCCTCTGAGGAGAGAAGAGCATCTTCTGTCACAGAAGTGAGAGCATCTCTGCCCACAATTGACTAACAAATGCGTGTTGTAAGAGGAAGTATTTATCTCGCAAGTGTGAGGACCCAAGTTCAAGTCCCCAGAACTCACCTGAAGCCAGGCATAGCAGCCCTGTCTGTAACTCAGTAGTGATGGGAGTTAGAGACCAGAGAATCCAGTTAGCCTGGCACATTCAGCAAGAAACAGCAAAGACCCTGTGGATGTAGCTCACACAAGGGAAAGGGAAAGGCCAACAACTGTCATCTAACACATGGAACACCTACACCCCAGGTTGACTATTCCACCTACACTCCAGGAGACTATCTGTCACCTTGACTACACCTGGAAAGAACTACAATTCAGAAATGGAGGGCACACCCGTAACCTAGATCTTGAGGCTGGAAGATGCAGGCTTCTGACCTGGATCTTGACATGGGATGGCATGCTTTGATCTAGATCTTGAGGCATAGTGGCCATGCACAGTTTAGGCCCAGGCAAGGTGGTATACACCTTTAATCCCAGAAGACTGAGCCAGGTAGATCCCTGAATTCAAGGCCAGCCTGGGACAGAACAAGTTCCAATTCAGATGTGGTGATACATACTTTTAATGTGGGCCACACCTTCTGCGGGAGGCCTGCATCAGGACTTTGGAAGAAGGGAGACTCGCTCTTCTCCTGCGGGAGGCCTGCATCAGGACTTTGGAAGAAGGAAGACTCGCTCTTCTCCTGCCTGCACTTACTTGCCAGCACATCTGTTGGAACCCACTTCTTCAGGATTCCAGCTTCTACAGAAGGCCAGCTCCGAGGTCATGGGTTGGCACTAGGCTTGAGTGATAGAATGCTCAGAAGAAGCCAGCGAAGGAAAAAACTTCAGAGACAATAAATAAGATTATTTCGTATCCTAGGCCTTTTTGTACAATAGGGGTGTGGCCTTGATAGGTTCCTTCACGGATAATGTCTCGTCATCATTGATATATTGTAAGAGTGTTAGCTAGAAGACCTAAACACAAGAGTGTCATTGGATTGTAGTGAAATCATATAACTAAACCGGATGTCAGTAATAGGGCTGAAAAGGCTCCTGTTAGCCTCCTAGCAATTATTCCACCATTAATTAATGAAAAAAAAAGCACAATCAACTGAAACTGCAACAAAATATTTTGTAACACAAGCAACAGCCTCAATAATTATTTTATTAGTCGGGCGGTGGTGGAGCGCGCCTTTAATCCCAGCACTTGGGAGGCAGAGGCAGGCGGATTTCTGAGTTCGAGGCCAGCCTGATCTACAGAGTGAGTTCCAGGACAGCCAGGGCTATACAGAGAAACCCTGTCTCGAGAAAAAAAATTATTTTATTAGCTATTATCCTAAACTATAAACAACTAGGACTATGGATGTTTCAACAACAAACAAACACTATTTTACTAAACCTAACATTAATTGCACTATCAATAAAACTTGGCTTAGCTCCTTTTCACTTCTGACTGCCAGAGTAGCACAGGGAATTCCACTGCATATAGGACTAATTCTTCTTACATGACAAAAAAATTGCCCCTCTATCCATCCTATTCCAAATCTCCCATGGACTTCCTCTTCACAGCTGCCCATTGGTGAGTTAGCTGGATACAGACTGTGAGTCATCACATTAAATTCCCTGGATACATAGAGACATATTGTATAAGTTCTGTGACTCTAAAGAACACTGCCTAACACAAGAACACACACATAATTAAAGGTAAAAATCCTTCTTAAAAAAGAAAAGGGAATGCCAGGCAGTGGTGGCCTTTAATCCCAGCACTGGGGAGGCAGAGGCAGGCGGATCTCCAAAATTCAAGGTCACTTAGACTACAGAGCTAGTTCTAGGACAGCTAAGGCTACACAGAAAAACTGTCTCAAAAAATGAAAAAGGAGGAGGAGGAAGGGGAGAGGAGGAGGAAAGAAGGAGGAGGAGGAGAGTAGAAAGAAGCGGATCCAGCCAGCCAGTACAAAGTCCAACAGTCCTATGAGCGGGCAGTGAGGCTGATTATAGGAAAGATAGAAAAAAGATGCAAGAGGCAGACATGGGAGGGCTGCTGGCCATCACCACACCAGTCGCGAATGTATTTCTCATCGCCTTTTTATACTGCACTACCATGGAAAGCAAAGCCACAAGCTAACAACTTACTGAAATATACACAAGACATCTGTTCCCATTCAACTCCCGCCCCCATCCCTTCCACCAAGGTCAATAGAATCTTCAGCCTCTTGCCTTGAGCCTCAAGTGTATCATCTCTTATCATTCCATGCCTCAGCAGGCTGGGAAACCTGCCAGCGGGCCCTGACCCGCCTTACCTCTGCCTGGCAGGCAGGCATTTCTCACTTTTTATTTCTCTGCTTCAGAAAAGCAGGCAAAGAGCTCCTGACAAATAAGAAAAGAACAAAAGGAAATGGAGGAAAAGGAGGAGGAGAAAGAAGAGAAGAAGAGGGAGAGAGAGAAAAAGGAAGGAAGGAAGCAAGTAAAGAAGGAAGGAAGGAAGGAAGGAAGGAAGGAAGGAAGGAAGGAGGGAGGGAAGGAGGGAGGAAAAAGAAAAAAGCAGAGGAAGGAAGGAGAAAAGAAAAACGATGGCTTCATTCTCCTCTTGAGACCAACCTTCTAAAGATCCCTCACACATATACATACATACTTACATCAAGATATACACACATACGTAACACATAGATGCATATATACCATACATGCGTACACATATACAAACATATACAAGTGCAAGCCGGGCATTGGTGGCGCACACCTTTAATCCCAGCACTTGGGAGGCAGAGGCAGGCGGATTTCTGAGTTCGAGGCCAGCCTGGTCTTCAGAGTGAGCTCCAGGACAGCCAGGACTACACAGAGAAACCCTGTCTCGAAAAACCAAAAAAAAAAAATATATATATATATATACAAGTGCACATGCTATATACACAAACACATATACATATATGCACAACATACATAAACACATAGATACATGCACATATCCATATGCACACATAAAGACATACATACCACACACACATGTACATACTGCAAACAGACATGCTTATACCACAGACACACTGTGAATACACGTGCATACTCCAAAATAGATATTTAATATCCATCATATAATTATCTCTTCTTAAGGAGCACTGGAATATTTCAGAGTCAATATGCACGCAAATGCAGTACAATGAATCAAAAGTCTCATCGAACAGTTACAATCTGTTATCATACTAAACGACTACATGGGAGAAACTGTGGTTGCAGGGTCTATGTCCCAGCATTACATGCAAAGCAATGGGACCAGGGAACAGAGGATGAGATGGCATTCGTGCAGAGTTGTGAATGGACCAAGGGATGGAAGATGAATTGCAATGGTTTTTCTTGTACAAATCAGGACTCATTTGTTCCTTATATGGTCAAAGAGTTAGCCAAGCCATTTCTCCACCCCATATGTAGGTCTTGTCCATTTCTCTCCTTAGCTTTTAATTTTAATGTTTGTTACCTTGGAACCATCCCATATGTAACCTTCTCCCTTCTGGAGGGCTTTGAATAGAGGGACAATCTATAGTCATTGTCTGTGTCTCTGATTAACTATAACTTGGATACTTTAGCTTTTATATTTTCTGTCAGCATATCTACCTCTGTCTTAGTTAGGGTTTCACTGCTGCGAACAGACACCATGGCCAAGGCAAGTCTTATAAAGGGTGACATTTAATTGGGGCTAGCTTACAGGTTCAGAGGTCCAGTCCAGTATCATCAAGATGGGAGCATGGCAGCATCCAGGCAGACATGATGAAGGAGGAGCTGAGAGTTCTGCATCTTCATCTGAAGGATGCTAGTGGAAGACTAGCTTCTAGGAAGGTAGGATGAGGGTCTTAAAGTCCAAGCCCACAATGACACACTTACTCCAGCAAGGCCACACCTATTCCAACAAGGCCACACCTCCAAATAGCGCTGCTCCCTGGGCATCTACGAACCCGTCACAAGCGCCTCCTTGTATGGCCATTGTTTCTGAATCGTCCTTCTGATGCTCAGATGTGCATGTGACCCTGATGCTGATTTTGGGTGAGGCTTCTTATAATTTGTAAAAGATTCCTGGAACTCCCAGAAAGAAGCTGTGACTACAGAGATTGAGAAGTTGGAACATTTCAAGTCCATAGCCATTATCTTGGGCCATCATTAGCTCCCTTAGGAGCAATCTATTTTACACCTCAGTATTCACCCTAACACCCTTGTGACTATTAAGATGCCATTTAGAATGCATGAGTAGACACTAGGTGTCCAACAACCCAAGACTAAGAACATGCACAGACAGCATCTGAGGTCCGCATCAGAAATTTTCCTGCTTCGCTGCGGCCCACCTACCTGGTGCCTTGGATTAGGATTTTCTCTGTTGTGATATGAACCTCACACAACTGTTACCACTTGGGAACAAGGACTTTGCAATGACCTGAAACTGTGGTCCTGGGTCATGCCACTCATATTGAACTTCAGAACAAATTCTCTCTATCCCCTTTGACATGAGAATTGTGTGTCTTCATTAACAGATTTTCAATACTGGCCTGTCATTTATTTTAGGATCATTTTTGTCCATATGTGGGACCACAGGACATGCTTTTAGTACCTGCCCATGTATCTGCAAATATACAACTTTTGTTTTGTTTTGTTTTTCAGATGCTGGTTGTCTCTTAGGTCCGTGTGAGCTCCTGTGCGTGGTCCAGACACGGAAGTCACGTGCTCAGTGAGGAGCATGTTGTCAGGGTCTCTGCTGTTTTCCATTCTCTCACAGAGGCAGATCCACCTGTAAACAGGGCACTCGTAGACATTATCTGACGTCAGACCTCCTTTCTCACAGTAGCATGACTGTGCTCTGCCCTTGGGACACATTCCAGCCCCTCTATCCCTCTCTGTGTCCCTTCTCTGTGAGGACCCCAGTGGTCTCCTGAAACCTGAGTCTCTGTGTGTCATTTCTGGAAACAAATTTCTGATTAGTTTGAATCCTCCAGGACTCAGCTCCAGGCTCTAAAGGAAGCAAACAAACAACCCGAGTGCCGGTCGCAGGGGCTGCGACGCCAGCCAGGGCGTATAAAATGAGCAACTAAGAGTCTGCCCTCGCACAGCTGATTGCTCTCCTCCCCTGCAGCTCGGGGAAGTCTGGTAACAACCTGCTTTCCTGGAGGCTCCTGGGGCAAGTCATTCCACAGGAAGCTGGCCAACTGCAGAAATCTCCAGGGAACTAGTAAAGGTGACCTCTCACCCCAGAGCCCGGAGTGCCAGTCCTGCCAGAGCCCTGGGAAGCCACGGGAATGTCACTGGGATGTGGAGCCTGCTGTTGCCGCTGTCTTCCCCGCTTCCTTCTCTTTTTATTTAGACGATGAGTGGTTTGCCCACAGAGGTAATCCGTGCACTGTCTGGGTACCTGGTGCCTGTGAAGGCCAGGAGAGGGTTCCTGGTCCCCCGGCCCTGGAACTGGAGTTGCAGATAGTGGTGAGCCTCCATGTAGGTGCTAGGAATTGCTTTTAACCCTTCAAGCCACCTCTCCACTCCAAGAGACAAGGTTTTAACTCAGAATACTGCCCAGTCCTTCAGTTCCCAGTAGCTCTGTTACTAATGCTGCAGTTTGTTTGCTTCTGGAAGAGCAATGGCGCCACCTATAGGGCACTTAGAACCGTCCTGCCAGCTCATTTGGAAACGGAATAGAGGCTTACTGGGCAGAGCCTGATGAAAATCTGTAGAGGGGAAATCCTGTGATGTAAGCATCTAGGGGGAATGAGAGGGTCAAAGGGTCTCCCCAGGGAAGGACATGACTAAAACCCAAAACAGGGAGACCCTAGACGGGTCTGCTGAATCTGGTGATGCAGAAATGCTTCAAAGTGTGAAGAGGGCTTGGAAGTTGGGAGCCCCTGCTGCTGTGGCAGAGGACCCCAGTTCAGATCCCAGCACACATGTGGGGTGGGGGGCTGACTAGTGCCTGTGACCCCAGCTCCAGGGAACCCGACGCCTCTGGTCTCTTCAGGCACCTGCACAAAAATAGACCTATCCACATACAAACATATTCATAATTAAAAATAGAATTTTACAATTAATTTTTTAAGCATGAACTCACTAAGCCCTGCCAGTACTTTTGTAATATGCCCATATTAGTGGAGGAAAGTCCTGGCTTGAGGGGTAATGGTTTGTATAAGTCCTGTGAGCAACTAATGGCTTCCGTGGAGACCCAAGTCTGTCAGGGCTGCATTGTGGGGAGCTGAAGCCCCCTACGTGCTTGCCAATGAGAGTGAGGGCAAAGGGCAAACGCCATGGTTCCTTCTTCTGTCTCCTATCTGGCTTGCCACAGAAAGGTGCCACCCACATTTGGGAGTGGGGGGGTCTTCCCACTTCAAGTAATATGGTTAAGACCACCCCCCACAGGTGTGCCTCTTAGTTGATTCCAGGCCCAGTCATGCCCAAATAGATCACTGCACTCCCTTTGGACCACAGGAAATGCAAAGGCAAATACAGGGGATTGATTCCCTGGGGGCTTGAATCATCTGGAAAAACAATTGAACAGTGTGAGCTACCTTGCTGTTGTACGTGTATTTACAAAGTACTCCAAGAAAACATCGACAAATTATAGTGTTTTGTGGATATTTGTTCAACATCTTATCACAGAAGCTGCCTGGTTTTAGCCAGAAAGGATTCAAGATAAACACTGTATATTCTGACTCACGTGATTATTCATAATTACTGTACTTGTTACCTACCAGAGGTGGTTCTATAAATGCTACTGAAAATACGTAAATCCGTAACATCCTGCATATTAATAATAAAGTTTTGAGAGTGTGTCTTCAGGTTTCATTGCTGTGAAGAGACACCAAGCATTTCCTTGGTGCTGGCTGAGTTTCACAGGGTCAGTCCATTACCGTGATGGCAGGAAGCATGGCAGCGTGCACACATACAGGCTGCTGGGAAAGGGCCTGAGAGTTCTACATCCTCACTGGTTCTTCTGCAGGCAGCCAAGAGGAAGGTCTCTTCCACACTGGGTGGAGCTGGAGCATAGGACCCCAAAGCCCACCCCCACAGTGACACACTTCCTCCAACAAGGACACGCCTCCTAGTAGTGCCACTCTTGGGAAGCACATCTACTCTGTTGCATACCCCATTTCTTCAGGCTTCCAAGGTTGCCTCAAGATCAGCAGCTCCCAGAAACCATCCCAGAAAGCCTTCACCTGGGGCCTAATAATGTCCCAGAACACACCTATTTCAACAAGGACACACCTAATAGTGTCACTACCAAGCATTCAAACACATGAGTCTACGAGGGCCATACCTAGTCAAATCACAGCAGATGGGATGTCATGTATCTCAGGCATGCCACAAACTCACTATATAACTGAAATTCCTAATCCTCCTGCCTCCACCTCTCAAGTGCTAGGATCCAGTTGTGTGCTGCTACATCTGGTTTTGTAGTATTGGGGCTCAAGCCCAGGACTCTGAGCCTGTCAGGCAAGCCCTCTATGAACTAAAGTACCCAGTCCCCTAACAGTGCACGTGTGATACATCGGTGCACAGAATATGCACTCAGGTACATGCAGTGTGTGCATGTGAAATGGTAGCCAGAGGCCAATGTCAATCATCTTCAGCTACCCCTCCACCTTATTTTTGAGACAGAATCTCTCACCTGGAACTCAATTCAGCCAGGCTGGCTGAATAATTTTCTAGAGATCCACTGTCTCTGCCGCCCCACCACACCTAGCTTTTTACTTATGTGCTGGAGATCCAGTCATATTATGATTATGCACCAGGCACTTTACTGACTGGGACATCCCCCTCCTCCAGACCCAGTCCCTACCCATCCTAAAACAGTCCTTAACATGTATGTACCTAATATTAGATTTTTTTGAATTTTTATTTTTTTAAGACTTTATATCTTTTTTTAAGATTTATCTATTTTGGGCTGGAGAGATGGCTCAGAGGTTAAGAGCACTGTCTGCTCTTCCAGAGGCCTTGAATTTAATTCCCAGTCACCACATGGTAGCCTACAACCTTCTGTAATGGGATCTGATGTCTCCTTCTGGAGTATCTGAAGACAGCTACAGTGTACTCATGTACATAAAATATTTAAAAAACAGAAAAGAAAAAAACAGGAAGCAACCTCACTCTTTCCAAACCAATGTATCAGTCTTTATTTTTGAGATAAGTTCTACTATATGTAGACCAAGCTGGTCATGGACTCATCTGTCTGCCTCTGATTCCTGAATGTTGGAATTAAAGAACTTTTCTGCCTCCCTAATAATATAGTATGTGAAGTAAAAAATTATTAGAACTACAAAAAAGAGAGCTCCATCCCCATAACTACCTGCTAGAAACAACCTGAGTAGGGCCTTAAGGGATGGCTCAGTGGTTAGGCGTGCTGGCTGCTCTTGCAAAGGACCCAGGTTCAGTTCCCAGCACTCACATGACATCTCACAACATTAACTCCAGTTCTAGGGCATCTGCCGCCATCTTCTGGCCTCTGTGGGCTCTTTACAAATGTAATGCATAGATATGCACACAGGCAAAACATATGTGTGAAATAAAATCGTCTTGAGATACTTTAAAATTCCTATCATGTTTAGCTTTGAGTCTCTAATTTGTATTTGGATATTCTGCCTTTTAGGGAATTGTCCCATTTTATCTGTGCTGAGAAATGCATTGATATAGGTTGTTCATAGTATCCTGTCTTATCCTTAAACTGTTAAAGTTTGTGTTTGTGTTTTGCCTTTGTATATGTCTATTCACCATGTGCAAAGTGCCCTGCAGGGGTCAGAGAGGGCACTGGATTCCCTGGAACTGGAGTTAGAGATGGTTGTGAGTGGTGGAACTGAACCCTGGTCCTTTACAAAGAGCAACAAGTGCTCTTAATGGCAAGCCATCAATCCAGCCCCTGTGTAGTAAGTACTGCCCAATATTTTGTTGATTTTTCTGAGACAGCCTTGCTATATAGCCTGGAACTTGCTACTTACCCTAGGCTAGCCTCCAAGTGCAGTGGCAGTCCTCCCACTGCCAGGCAGTCCTCCCACTGCCTGCACAGCACTGGGCAGAGCATCCAGCCAGGCTCAGCATTTTCTTTTTTTTTTTTAAGATTTATTTATTTTATCTGAGTACACTATAACTATCTTTAGACACTCCAGAAGAGGGCATTGGATCCCATTACAGATGGTTGTGAGCTACCATGTGGATGCTGGGATTTGAACTTAGGACCTCTGGAAGAGCAGTCAGTGCTCTTAACCGCTGAGTCATCTCTCCAGCATCCATTTCCTATTTTCTTAAGGCACTTCCCTTCCACCGTTGATTTCCTGTTGAGTGTTTAATTTATAAAAGCCACCTGAAATTCCAGCTCCAGGAATATCTAATGCCTTCTACTCACGTGCACATACACATAGACATATCTACCCACGCATAATTAAAAATAAAATCTTTAAAAGAGACAGAGAGGGACAAAGCATTATCAGGGTTTTATTCAACGGCAGCCTGGAGCTGATGGCCCCTCCACCCTGTGATAGCCGGTGTTTGATCCACTTCTGTGGGCCTTTGCAGGTTACAGCTCGATGAAAGAGAGAGCACTCTTTATATGTACTTGTACACGACCTTGGAGGGCACGGTTTGAAGGTGGAGTCTCACAGGACATTTGTAAAAGTGTGACAGCAGAGTCTCACTGTAGCCCACGAGAAAGTAGAACTTGTGTGCGGGCAGCTGCCTGAGGACCAGGGCGCAGATGTCCACTTGGTTGGCCCGGCGCTTCAGGACAATCTGGTCAGCCAGGCAGCCTGGAAAGGTGCCCAGCATAAACTTTCGAAGGAAAACATCCTCTATGGTTCTCTCTGCCGCGTGGTCTTCTCCATCCAGGTTACCTGAAGAGGATACCACAGAAGAGTCGGCCGAGGGAGCTGGCAGACCCCAGACCTGACATGCAACAGCTCTGAGCACTGAGCTCTACCGCGTGTCCACAGCCATTTCTCACTAACGGAGTAGGAAAACATTTTCAGACCCAAAGCACAGGGATGGCAAGATGGCTCAGCAGGTAAAGGCGCTTGGTGGAAAAGTCTGCCGACCCCGGTTCAATCCCAAAGCACACCTTAAGAAGCCGGACTGTCCGCGTTGTAGCTGCCTTTGAGTTCTCGCCCACAAAGTAATCCCATCAGTCCACAGCTCCTCACACAAAAGCCAGAAGCAATGGCACACACAGGTCAGCCCAGCACACTTACAGCAAGATGACAGGCGGAGGCAGAGAACAGCCCAGGAAGTTCTAGAGATGCCTGGAGTCCAAGCCACAGCGACAAGGTGCAGAGACAACTAGCTCAGAAAGTTGCCCTCTGACCTCCACACACGTGCGCACCATGCATGCATGTGTGTGCACTTGCACACAGGGGTACTTTAAATAAAATCCAAAGTGCCACATATATTCAATCCTTTGAAGTCAGCACTACCATCCTCCTCATTTTACAAAAGGCTGAGACAGGCTAGAGGTCAAGGTTGGCTACAACCTCCAAGCTGTATCTTACATCTTTTGGGGGGTGGAAGGGGCTGGACACTGAATCCAAGATCATGTATTTTCAATGTTTTCCATGTGCATCCTATTGAATGTTAATTCAAGGTAAGGACTCACACACTGAGCAAAATACAGATTGTCCTTAGTTCACGACAGTTACATTCTACACCATTACACACTAGTGCACTCTGAGCAACTGCCCCTAGTGGTAATTCACAGCAAGCTTTGTATATGCCTCCAATCACAGCATCTTTTATCAAAAGATTAATAAATGACTAACTCTGCCTATCCTATTTAAACGCACTGATAATATATAAGGTTGACTCATTAATATTTGAGACCCCCCCCCATAACTCAGGCCTAAGTAAAGTTTATCTAACAAAATTTTCTCTGTAAGGCACATCAGTTTTCTTGAGCTCACAGAAACACTTTACAGCATTTCAGGGCCACACGAAGTGCCACATCCCCAACACAAGGCACAGTGATGTTGGAAATACAGCTCTAAACTTCCAAACGGGCACAGTTTACTGTATAAGCTTGTTCTACCGCAGCTGGGGACAGCATGTGAGCCTTGCTCTGCCCACGACCTTGCACGAAGGTTACAGATAAACGTTAACCAGCGTAAGAATGTGCAAGGGCTGCGGGGCTGAGTGGGTGCATCATCTGCTGCGCACATGAGGAGGACCTGAGCTTGCACGCCTGGCACTCACGCAAAGGTGACCACGACAGTGGGTACAGCATCTGTAATCCCCATGTTTCTACTATGAGATGGGGTCAGAGGCCATAGAATCTCTACACATTTGTATGCCAACTAGCCTGGCAAACTCAAGTGGTGACAAGAAAGAGACGCTGTCTCAAACAAGATGAAGGCAAGGGCTGGCCTGAGGATGCCCTGACTTTCACATACATGCAGTGTCATACACAAACACCTACACTCACACACGAGCATGCATATACACAGGTGTATAGACAATTTACAGATTGGGAGTTGAAATTCCAATATTACTCTAATCCTAACCCTAATTTATTACCATTTCAATAAATGGGCGGGTGGTATGGTGCATACCTATACTCCCAGCACTGAGAAACTGAGGCGGATGTAGAAGAGTTCAGGGCAGCCTGAGGTGCACTGCCAGACTCTTAAGATGGGTTGGCAGGTAAGTGTATTTGCTTGATCCCTGGGACCCATATAGGAGAGAACTGACTCAGACAAACCATACATACACACACACACACACACACACACCATGCATACTGAAACATAAATGAACAAGAAAAATAAAAAGTAGGGAGGAGAGGAAGAAAAAATAGTAGTCTGCAAATATGGGTTCTAAGAGCCTTTAAGACTGTGGCCCATTCCTGCAGAGTTCTGTACTTTGGTGAATACTGCATTATTTAGGGCACTCTTCCAGGTCTAGGATTCTATGTAGATTTCACTACCTCATCGCCTCTGGGCTATTACACATCTGTAAAATCGGTAAGTAGCAGACCACAGCACTGTCAAACCTTGTTTGTAGGTATGCAAATACTGTTAAGATAGAGGCTCAAATGAGAGTTTTTAGCAAGGAATATTCAGATTTCTTTCAACATCCTATAAGTCACACTGTAATCTGTACAGGTGTACAGTGTGTGTGCAGGCGGGCTCCCTTGACAGGCACACGGAGAAGACCAGGGGTTAACAGTCAATGTTTTTCTCTATCACTCTCCGTTTATTTATTTGTTGCTCGTTTATTTTTTGGCAAAACAGCTGCTCTTGCAAGACTGGTTGGCCAGTGACCCCAAGGACCAAATGTCTCTTTCATCCTCACACCCCTGGAGCTCACCCCACCGAGTTTTCATTTAGGAGCTAGGGCGCATCCTCATGCTTTCCAGTCCCCAGACTAAATGTGTCTGGGTCTCACTGCGGAACCTTACCTGTCATTAAACTCAAAATCGGCCCCCTGAGCGCGTTCGCCATCACGCGCGGCCTCCTACCCAAAAATTCGCACCTTTGCCTTAAAGAGCACGTTCAAGAGTCACCCGTGCCACCTGGGTGGTGGTCCTTCCCAGGCGCCCTCACCTGTGTGCAGCGACAGCCAGCCCTTTCGGTGTGCGATGTAGTGCGGAGCGTGCGCCTCCTCGTAGCTCACCGGCTTGTCCCCCTTGGCCACGCGGACTCGCGCCGCCCGGTTCTAGGAGCGAAGGTGCGGTCACGGGGCGGCCGAGCCCAGCCGCCCTCGCCGCCCTCGCCGCCCTCGCCGCCCCCAGACCCGCCCGCTGCACTCACCTTGGCGCAGACCGCGGAAGTGTGCAGGGCGCGCCAGGCGCAAGGCAGCGCCCGGCTGCAGGCCAGCACCTGCGGAGAGACCGGGAGTGAGCGGACACCGGGCGGCGCCCCAGCCCTCCCGCCCGCAGCCTACTCACCCGCAGTCCCAGCCCGCGGACGGTCGCGGACGACGCCATTTTGGGCCGGCGCGACGCGTCAGTGCGCAGCCGCAAGAAGGAGGTGCCTCAGAGCAGGAACTAACGGGAACACGGGCGGGGGGCGGAGCGAGGCAAGGCTTGCGTAAGGGAGAGGGCGTGGCGCGGGTAGGAAAGGGCGTGGCGTGGGCCGGTGTGTGGGGTACCCTGCAATTTCTCCGGTACTGTCAAGTAGTTGTTCGTCGGACTTGGTGTTGAATTTTAAATGAGAAAATCTGGTGATATAAAACTGAGGTTTTGGCCGGGCGGTGGTGGCGCACGCCTGTAATCCCAGCACTTGGGAGGCAGAGGCAGGTGGATTTCTGAGTTCGAGGCCAGCCTGGTCTACAGAGTGAGTTCCAGGACAGCCAGGGCTATACAGAGAAACTCTGTCTCAAAAAAACAAACAAACAAACCAAAAAAAAAAACAAAAAACAAAACAAAACAAAAACAAAAAACAAAAAGAACAACTGAGGTTTGGCTGGACATAGTGGCCTTTAATCCCCGCACTCGGGTGGCCGAGGCAGGTGGGCCTCTGAATTCGAGGCTAGCCTTGTCTACAAAGCGAATTCCAGGAGAGTCAGAGTTACAGAGAGAAACCCTATCTGGAAAAACAAAACAAACGAACAAACACCTTGAGGTATTTATCCTCATAGGTGGTAGAAGCAGCGTCGGTGTCCTGTAGAGAACTGAAGAGAAAACGAGCCAGCCCTCAGGTCCCGCCATTCCGTGCTTGTGCCCACGTACTCGCCAGGAGTATCCAGTATGACAGCATCAGCTTCCTTTGGGCTGGGAATACAGTCATCTGCCTTCGTGCTGGGCAGAACCCGGAAGAGAGGTCACTAGGTTGGCTTCTAATCATTTAAAATAAAGGGAACGAGGCGGTGTGTTGACAGTAGAGCTCAGCGGTGGAGCCACCCAAGCAAGAAAACTTTAAATAGCAAGGACATTTATGAGATTAAAGTAAGGTCGGTGTAATTGGTGTCGAGGGATTTTTTTTTTTTTTTTTTTTTTTTTGGTTTTTTGAGACAGGGTTTCTCTGTGTAGTCCTGGGTGTCCTGGAACTCACTCTGTAGACCAGGCTGGCCTCAAACTCAGAAATCCGCCTGCCTCTGCCTCCCAGAGTGCTGGGATTACAGGCGTGTGCCACCACGCCTGGCGGTGTCGAGGGATTATTAATGGCAGGGGGAAAATAGCATCGTGAAGAACTCACTCTACTAAAGAAAGCACATGGACTCTAGAGTCTGACTCTCATCGTAACAAAATGTTGAATGACAGGTGCCTTCAGAAGGGAGTTTTGTTTTGTTTAGTTGTTGGTTTTTTGTTTTTGTTTTGTTTTTGAGACAAGGGTTCTCTATGTAACAAGGTAACCAGCCCTGTCAGTCCTGGACTCAATTAGTAGAGCAGGCTGGCCTCTGGAGTGCTGGGATTAGGTGTGTATCACCACACCTGGCCGGGAACTCCCTTTACATAGCACCTTCAAAGCATCATGGGAGTGGGCACTCACACTCTTAATTTCAGTGCTTGGAAGGCAGAGAGGCAGATGAATCTGTTACCAGTTCAAGGCCAGCCTGGTTTACATATGGCACTCCAGGCTCCAAGGCTATAGAGTAAGACCCTGTCTCAGAATAAAAGAACATGATCAGGAACTGGTCATTCTTAGAAATATGCCAACTCCTATACAAATGCATACATACAGGTTCTCTGGATAAAATCCTCATTCTTTCCTTGTTCAAAGAGGGGGCATTGCTCTGGAAAGAACCCCAGTGCTTCCTTGCCTGCAGCAGGCAATACTCTGTTTTCAAGACAAGATCTCGTGGGGGCCTGCACTAGCCTGGAGGAAGTGTACCAGAAACTAACCTTGAACTCCTGATCCTCTGATCTGCTGAGGTGTGCGCCTCCTTGTGTGGCCCATAGCTCATAAATCTTTCTCCACTCTATGTCTTGGCTATATTTGTTTTGATTTTGTATTTGGTGGGGGGGGTGTTGGTTCGAGACAGGTTTCTCTGTGTAGCCCTGGCTGTCCTGGAACTCACTCTGTAGACCAGGCTGGCCTCGAACTCAGAAATCCACCTGCCTCTGCCTCCCAAGTGCTGGGATTAAAGGTGTGCGCCACCACTGCCCGGTTTTGATTTTGCATTTACCAAGAAGCAAACCTGTTGTTCACATTTGTACAGTTGAGCACTGACTGGTTCCATTATCCACTCTATAGAAATGAAACATCTTACCACAGGGCTAATGAGGTGGCTCAGCTGATAAAGTACTTGCTGCCCAAGCCTGTAGTTGGGAGTTCTAGTCCCAAAGCCCCTGTAGAGGTAGAAGGAGAGAACCACCTTATGGTGGTTTAAAGAAAAATGACTTCATTTGACTCTGGATTAGAAAGTGTGGCCTTGGGCTGGAGAGATGGCTCAGTGGTTAAGAGCACTGGCTGCTCTTCCAAAGGTCCTGAGTTCAAATCCCAGCAACCACTTGGTGGCTCACAACCATCTGTAATGAGATCTGATGCCCTCTTCTGGTGTGTCTGAAGACAGCTACAGTGTACTTACAATAAATAAATCTTTTTTTTTTTAAATGTGGCCTTGTTGGAGAAGGTGTGTCACTGGGGTGGGCTTAGAGGTTTCAAAAACCCACACCAGACTCTCTCTCTCTCTCTCTCTCTCTCTCTCTCTCTCTCTCTCTCTCTCACACACACACACACACACACACACACACAGGACTCTGGGAGGAGGGGATCCCCCAAAACTGTTAAATTGTCTGAGCTCCATTAAACTTTGGCCTTGATCGGTAAACTATCGTCTTGGCCCTGTTTCTTTTCGTCCTTCCCCACCCATCCCTCGGCTTCCATTTCCAGGAACCCAGTTCGCAGTAGCTGCAGGCAGCAACATTGTTTTTAATTTTTTATACTACAGCCTCTAACTGTTCCAAATAGTAGGTAAAGAAACTAATTTATAGAAATGTGACCTTTTTAAACCCATAGTTTCTTGCAAATGTAAACTCTTTTAATTTTTTCAAATAATCCTTTTAAGCTTTTTTTAAATTTCTCATAAAGTGTTTTATAGTTTGACAAATTACATAAATTTGCCCTAATGTGGAAAGAGATGCGGGGTGCAGCATCTAAACTATCCAGGTCCAAACTTGAACCCACTCCCTAGCTGTGTAACAAAAGCAATGTCAGCTTCCCTGTGGCCAGGCTCCGTCATCTGTAAAATGGGGACAGTAATGGCTCCTGTGGAGATGAGGGTGTCGCTTGGTGTTCGGGTACCATTCATGAAAAGTCGCACCATATTACCGCAGAGAAAGTTAGATGCCTTCTGTGTTTGTTTGACTGCTTGGTGGGGTCTTACTGTTTCTTTTGCTTGTTTTTGTTCTATTGGTCCTCTGAGGCAGAGAGAAGGGGGAAGGACAGATCCTTGGGCTGCTCTTGAGCCTCATAAAGGTGAAGTGACAAAGTCACACTCTCCTCAGAACGGCAGGCGCCAGCTACATGAGCAGGCATGAAGACTGCGCTTGCAGTCGTTTCCCCTCCGAGCATCAGGCATTAGCACGAGCAAACGTGTTGTCTCTGTTCAAGCCATGACGCTGGGGGTCTTCCTCAGTCACCCCGGCACCATGGTCACTTAAGCATGGTCTCTCTGAACCTCTACAGAGCTCACCAGTTCAGCGGCTCTCCACTAGCTGGCCAGTTTGCTGCAGGGGTCCTGACTTCCTCTTTTGTTTTTTTGTATTGTTTTATTTTCAGACTGTACAGCGTTAACTGGCCTGGCATGTGATAAAACAAACAAACAAACAAACATCTGCTTCTGCCTCCCACGCTGAGATTAAAGGCATTCGTCACCAAGCCAGGCCCATCCCCCTCCCTTAAGCAATGGGATTATGGGTCTTTAGGTGCATATTAGGCCTCCCAATTCTGACCCTTACACACAGCCAAAACATTACCCATTGAGCCATTTCCCCAGCTCATCCAGTGGAAATTTCACTTTTAACATTTACTTGTGTGTGTGTCTGTGGTTAAATGCCAGGTGTGTGTAGGTGCCTGTAGAAGTCAGAAGAGGACATGAGATTCCCCGGAGCCAGGGACTTGTACGCTGCCTGGCATGCTACCGGTGCTGGTCCTCTGCATGAGCAAGTGCTCTTAACCCCTGAGCCGCTCGCCCGCTCCAGGAAGCCGGTAAAGGGAGGCACTCTTCCTGCGGCGTGCGCTTGTTTTGATGCGCTGTTCCACCATGCTAACTAAGGCAGTATCTCCACTACCTCATCCCATTACCGATGAGACCACAAAGGCTCTGGATTCACAGAGTAGCTGGGCTCAGGCCTCCTTCAGAGCTCGAGTTCGTTCTATTTCTGGGGTTCTGCCCCACAGAGGGTGAAGGTTTGAGACCATGCTAAAATGAAGGAAGGGCCAGCTTCTGGGGCTAGCTGACTGCAAGGTCAAGGGGCTTTAGCCAGGAGCCACACAGGAATGGCCGCAGCACCCCTCCAGGCCCAGTGCCAAGCCTAGGGTTTGTATTGTTTCATGTGACAACCAGTAGCCTATGTTCTCAGAACCTGATAGATCCCAATCAGTCTATGGGAAAGCAAGTACATGTGTTTTCTGAAATCCTCTCAGATGATTCCAGTTTGCAGTAGAGGTGTGTGTGAGAGAGATTGCCTTAATTTGTGTATACATACTATATTTGTGCCTGGCACTGGGTAGGAGGACAGAAGAGGACCAGAGTTATGAGCGACCTGAGGGCTGAGATTGAACCCAGGTCCTTTCAGCAGTTAAGTGCTCCTGATCACTGAGCCCTCTCTCCAGCCCATGAACTACTCCTAACTCACTTTGGAAGGCTGTGATGAACCTCTGTCTGCAGACCTTCCTGGGGGAAGATTAGCACTTTCCCAGGCCTGCTGACCCTTGGTCCAAAGGTGGCAGAAGGCCCTCATCTCTAGATGTCTTAAAAATGATCTGTGTCAGCTGGGCGGTGGTGGCACATGCCTGTAATCCCACACTTGGGAGGCAGAGGCAGGCGGATTTCTGAGTTTGAGGCCAGCCTGGTCTACAGAGTGAGTTCCAGGACAGCCAGGGCTACCCAGAGAAACCCTGTCTTGGAAAAAAAATTAAAAAAAAAAAAAAATGATCTGTGTCCTAGACCAGCCAACAGTCTCACCTTGACAGTGTTCAATGCCTGGACAGTGTTCAAAGCTATGGACTTTGTGCAAGAGCTGAGAAAACAAGTATTTCCTGGGAATTTCTAGAATTCAGGAAAGGTGAAACAGCGTCTGTTGTTTTCTGTTTCCTGATATAGCCCCATGTAGTCTCTAACTCATGACCACTTAGACTCCCAAACGCAACATCAAATCCAGCATAAAAAACCTTTTAAAGCATGGTTGAAAATAATTCTTGAACTTTCAGGAGTAGAAGGGACTCAGAAAGCAAATACCCTAGTTTTATTATTAGTGTGTGCTTAGGATGTGTGTACGTGGGGACAGTGGCATGGCATGTGTGGAGGTCAGTGAACAGCTTTATGGAGTTGGTTTTCCTTCCAGTTTTATGTGAGTTCCAGGGATCGAATTCAAGTTGTTATGCTTTACTGCAAGTGCTTGTACCAACTGAACCACCTCACAGGCCCCTATATGCAACGATTCTTAAGAGGTATTCCCTGTGCTTGAGCTCAGAGCTAGGAATATGTTGAGTGAGACTCGGGCAGTGTAGGAGGGGGTGCCAGGGAAGTTTCCATGTCTCTGCTCGGAAGTTGGAAAAGAAAGGCTTTGTTTTTTATTGTTTTGTTTTGTGTATTTTTAGGCAGGGTCTATTATGTAGCTCTGGCTATCCTAGACCAGGATGGCCTTGAACACCCAGAGATCCACATATCTCTGCCTCCTTAGTGCTGGGATTAAAAGTGTGTGCCAACATGCTCAGCTGGCAAAAATAAAAATTTTTAAATGGAAAAAAAAAGAGTTGTTATTTCTAACTGAATCAGCATGTTACAAGTTATTTTAATGTTCTAGTCACATCAGAAATTCCCCCTTTCCTAAACATAGTCAGATAGCAGGTTTGCAAAGCTTCAGGATTGCTTTTCCTCCTACCACATGGCCAGACCTACCACCAGATCACCAGGGGTCCAAGAGGTCATCCTGGGAACCCAGGGAGCCAGGCCAGCAGAGTGCAGTGGGCCTTTGTTCAGGAAAGGGTTCCAGATCAGAGAGTGGACAAGTACCCTGGAACCAAGGGCACCCTTGCTGACTCTAGTAAAGGGACAGGACACAGGAGAGGGTCTCAGGCCACTGCCTGACTCGGCTAAAGACAAAAACAAGCAAACAAACAAACAAACAAACAACAGAGATGAAAGGAAAGCCCAAGACCTCAGCAGCAAGACACGTTAGGAAGAAAGTCGCATGTCTGGATGTAGTTGGAGCAGGGCTAAAAGTCCTAAAGTGACAGCCGATCCAGCTGAAGATCAACAGAAAAGAGCCCAAGGTCCCTGGCCGCCATCTGTCTCAAACAGTGGCTAGTTTGCTGCGAAGATGTCAGTGTGGGGAGACTTCAGAGCACACAGCAGACCCTCACATGTCCTGTGGAGATGTCAGTGTGGGGAGACTTCAGAGCACACAGCAGACCCTCACATGTCCTGTGGAGATGTCAGTGTGGGGAGACTTCAGAGCACACAGCAGACCCTCACATGTCCTGTGGAGATGTCAGTGTGGGGAGACTTCAGAGCGCACAGCAGACCCTCACATGTCCTGTGGAGATGTCAGTGTGGGGAGACTTCAGAGCACACAGCAGACCCTCACATGTCCTGTGGAGATGTCAGTGTGGGGAGACTTCAGAGCACACAGCAGACCCTCACATGTCCTGTGGAGATGTCAGTGTGGGGAGACTTCAGAGCACACAGCAGACCCTCACATGTCCTGTGGAGATGTCAGTGTGGGGAGACTTCAGAGCACACAGCAGACCCTCACATGTCCTGTGGAGATGTCAGTGTGGGGAGACTTCAGAGCGCACAGCAGACCCTCACATGTCCTGTGGAGATGTCAGTGTGGGGAGACTTCAGAGCACACAGCAGACCCTCACATGTCCTGTGGAGATGTCAGTGTGGGGAGACTTCAGAGCGCACAGCAGACCCTCACATGTCCTGTGGAAATGTCAGTGTGGGGAGACTTCAGAGCGCACAGCAGACCCTCACATGTCCTGTGGAGATGTCAGTGTGGGGAGACTTCAGAGCGCACAGCAGACCCTCACATGTCCTGTGAAGATGTCAGTGTGGGGAGACTTCAGAGCACACAGCATACCCTCACATGTCCTGTGGAGATGTCAGTGTGGGGAGACTTCAGAGCGCACAGCAGACCCTCACATGTCCTATGGAGATGTCAGTGTGGGGAGACTTCAGAGTACACAGCAGACCCTCACATGTCCTGTGGAGATGTCAGTGTGTAGAGACTTCAGAGCGCACAGCAGACCCTCACATGTCCTGTGGAGATGTCAGTGTGGGGAGACTTCAGAGCGCACAGCAGACCCTCACATGTCCTGTGGAGATGTCAGTGTGGGGAGACTTCAGAGCGCACAGCAGACCCTCACATGTCCTGTGGAGATGTCAGTGTGGGGAGACTTCAGAGCGCACAGCAGACCCTCACATGTCCTGTGGAGATGTCAGTGTGGGGAGACTTCAGAGTACACAGCAGACCCTCACATGTCCTATGGAGATGTCAGTGTGGGGAGACTTCAGAGCACACAGCAGACCCTCACATGTCCTGCTGTGCAGGCACTGCAGTCTAGGATTTCCTTCTGACAACCACCAAATGGGGTAATGACTAACGTGCTGTTACTATGAAGGTACTATTTCCAGTAACAGCCTGTTCCCCAGGCACCTACCTCTTCAGGCAGAGGCTGCTGTCCTAAGCATAAGGACAAAGAGGACACGGAGAGGCATGACCTGCACACTACTATCATTTGAGCATTCATTCAACTCATTAATTCAACAAACATTTATTAAGCGCCTATGTGTGCCAGGTCCTAGGGACCGAGAGCTGTGCGGTGCTCGGGCCCCGCCCTCAGGAAGCTCACAGTCCAGGGGCAGACAGTAAACACACGTGACAAGGTGCTGTGAAGTGCTAAGGAGGGGTGAGGGCCGGAGTGCTGGACCACAGATGAGCACTTCCTGGGCCATGGCAGTGCCTCACGCTTTGGTGCCACATCACCAAAGCCTTCAAGGCTGGGCCACAAAGGCCTGCGTAGATTCTGCTTCCTTGGGACAACCTGAAACACCCCTGTGTGCCAGCATCTGCAGTGACTAAGGGAGCTGTTCCCTAATTTCAGGGGCCAATGAAGGAGCAGCTACCCAGAGGGCCACCTGCCAGGTGCCTTGTCATGGGTTAGGGACAGATCAACTACTGCTTACATCACCCCACCCCGGTCTCGGATCATTCTCAGTGATATTTCTGAGCTAGTCTGAGATTGCTGCTTAACACTGTGAAGAGGCCCTTCACCCCTGGCTGTCACTGGCCTCTGCCCCAGGAGCAGCAAGTACCAGCCAACTCTCAGGTGCCAGACACAGCCTTACTGACTCTTGTCACAACAGGCCACAGCAGGAGGCCCTAAAGCCAAAACAGTCACAGCCTCCGCACCAGCTCAATGAGCTGCTGAATGTTTTTGTTTTGGTTGGACAAGCCATTCCTGATGTTTTCTAATAGGCATCTCTTCAATTCAAAAATGGCCTCACTGTAGCCCAAGCTCACAGCGGCCATGGGTGGCACTCCATGCCACAGGGCTGGGATGTGCCAGACGTGCTGCCTCTCGGCCAGGCCTGCCAGTGTCCGGAAGCCGCCACCCTGCTTCTCCAAGTGGGTAGCAGCCCTGCTCAGCTCACTGGGTGGATCCAGGAGCTGCCTCCTGTCTCTTGGCTTGGGACTGGGCAGAGGCAGGTCATGAAGGTTCTGGTACACAAACTGATAGTTGGGCATGTGCCCCATTTTTTCTAGCCTCAGAAACGCATGAAGAACAGCTGGTGGGATGTCCTTTGTCTCAGCTAAACTGACCACAGTGACATTACTTAGCCCCATTAGCATTGTGGCCAAGGAAGCCTCCAGTTCAAACCTGTCTCCAGCAGAGGCCAAGGCCCCACTGATCAAACCTCCAGAGTCTATTACCAGGATCTGATCACAGCCCAGGTCTTGACTGAAGCCCTCAGCTACAGGCAGGAGTTGCATGAAGGCCCCTCGGGGACTGCAGCTCCTCCCAGTGGCAAATCTCAGGCCAAACATGGTGTTAAGGAGTGTAGATTTCCCGGTGCCCGGCACCCCCAGGGCCGAGAGAACCACTAGTCGAGATCTCCTGTCTAGGCGGACATGCAGCTCCTTGAGAAGCCCGGTGACCCATCGAACAGGGATGCTCAGGGTGGCGCCATCCACCAGCTCCAGGGGCAGCCCACCCAGCAGCAGTTCCACGGCCAGGCCGGGGAAGTGGGCAAAGCGCCTCTGGCCAGCAGGCAGCCTCCCCGCCTCCAGCAGGCAGCTCTCCGCTTCATAGAACTGGCCGAGCTCCCGTAGGAAGTGGTCCACTCCCAGGGGCTCAGACCAGGGGGGCTCGGGCAAGTCTGAGGGCCCACCGAGTTTTGGTCTCAGGGTGAGAAGGGTCTCTGGAGGCTGTCTTGGCCGCGGCTGGCCGAGTCGAGCCAACCCCCACTCCATCCATCTCAGGAAATACTGCCTCTCACTCGGGGAGGGGCTGCTTATTCCCAGGATGAACTCCTGTACCCCTGAGGTGGGCTCCTGGCCGTTCTGCTGCACCCGGAGCTCTAGGACCCGCCGTCTCAGCTCAGCCCGGTGCTTCTCCGGGGGCTCCGAGACCCACTGGAGCTGGCAGAACTCCCTTTCAACTTGGGCTGCCTTCCTTGCAGGCTCGCCCTGCAGCCGCAGCTCGTCTCTCTTGTAGGCGTCCACGTCCTTGATCTTCCTGATGATCTTCTCCATGCGGTCCTTCGCCTTCTGACACTCCTCCAAGTCCTCATCAACCCTGAGGCCTAACTTCCGCGCGGCGTGAGCCATGTCTTCCACAGACACCCTCCTGCAGGGAGAGCGAGCCACGCCACACATGATCGCTCGGACGCGCCTCACGAAGCACTCGCTGTCGGTGCTGCTGACCTTCACCAGGATGTGGGAGTGGTCTATCTTCAACACGGGGATGAGCCTGTTGAGGAAGCGCAGGTTCGTGTTCCGCTTCCCTCGGTAGGGGCTCAGGATGAAGTAGTACTTGGTGGTTGACTCCTTCATGGAGTACAGCAGTTTGTATTCCTTCTTGCTGATGTTGTCAGTCAAAATAAACACAGCAGAAGAGACTTCTGTCAAGAGCTTGAACTGCAGCCAGTGAGACCCAATGTCACCTCTCAAGTTCAGAAAGGCCATAGGCTCAGGGAGAACATCCAGGTCCTCCTTACCACTGGGGGAGAACCAGGAGATCTCCACTAACCCGTCTGAGATCTCGCGAGGATTGGTGCCCAAGTTGAGGTCCCGATGCCAGAAGCGGTCACACTGCCGGCGGGCTGGGCCGAGGACCGCATTGAGCAGCTGCGACTTGGAGTTGCTGCTGACGTCCATGCGCACGAAGGCAAACGTGGGCATCCTGGACAGGACCACACTGTCTTCTCGGAAACCTCCGAGGCCCCGCGGGGGCTGGAGCCACCACGTCCGCACAACACCCCGCAGCGCCCAGAGCAGAAAGGTGTGGTAGTGGTTTTCAGAATCAGGCAACACAAGTGGGAGTGCAAACTGACAGAGGGACATCTTCAGCAGGACTTCTTGCTGCAGAAAGGTGTCTGAGGACAGCAGGAGGGCACAGAGAAGGTCCAGGGGGTTCACAGGCGTATCGGGCATGGGCAGCTCGGAGAAAGAGTAGATGTCTGCGGCAGCGTCCTCGGCCGGGTCCCAGTACATCATCTCCTCCTCCAGTCGGCTCTCTTTCTCTGCAGGCCAGGCTTCTGGAGGCGTGTCCAGCACCATGGTGGTGTTCCTGGCTTCAGCGTTGAGTGCCTGCAGCTTCCTGAGGAAATGCCAGGGAAGGTCCTTGGGAACCTGAGGAGCCCAGTTCTTCATGCTGTCAAAACTGATCTGCAGGGAGTCTTGGAGGGTGAGCTTCTGTACCTGGTATGTTTCCAGTCCCAACAGGGACAGCATTTCCTGAAGCCTGCTTCTCTCCACTGTACAGACAACACAAACAAACAGAGACATAAATGCTTAGCCTTCATTCTCAAGTCAGGGCCAGAGCAGAGCTGGAGAGGAAAAGCCTCCAGAGCAGGGTTGGAGAGGACGCTCCTGACAGCAGGATGCAGGTGCAGAGGGTAAATCCTGACTCACCTGCACTGCCTAACTAAACTGTGTGGGACATTAAATACAGAGAGGGAAACGGGCGGCCAGATGACTCGGCAGTTAAAAGCACATGCTACTCTCCTAAAAACCAGAGTCAGTTCTTGGCGCCCTTGTCAGGCAGCTCACACTGCTTATAACTCCAACTCCAGAAACCCTGCAGCCTCTGTAAGCCATCGGCACTCCCATTCACGCACCCACACAGAGACAGACACCCATACACATAAGTAAAATGAAAAATAAACCTACAGCCAGGCAGGGCGATGCACACCTTTAATCCCAGTACTGGGGACACAGAAGCAGGCAGATCTCTTATGAATTCAAGGCTAGCCTGGTCTTCACAGGGCATTCCAGGTCTGCCAGGATCGCACTGTAAGACCATAGCGAAGACAGAAAAAAAGGAGTGGGGAACAGGGAAGTTTAGGAGTTACATTTAAGAATCAAGAGAGCTCATCGGGCGTGGTGGCGCACGCCTGTAATCCCAGCACTTGGGAGGCAGAGGCAGGCAGATTTCTGAGTTCAAGGCCAGCCTGGTCTACAGTGAGTTCCAGGACAGCCAGAGCTACACAGAGAAACCCTGTCTCAAAAAACAAAACAAACAAACAAACAAAAAGAGAGCTCGTGTAGAAGCTGTGATTTCTAGTTTTTCTAGAATCTGCACTGTCTGAGTCTGAGCTGGCCCTTAGGTAATCAGAGAGAGGAGTAGCACATGTTCCTAGGTGCTGAGCGCAAATGTTGCTTCTCAGATCTCAGCCCAGGCCACACACCCGCCATGCTCCAGCCCCATCAGCGATCTGGAGAACATGGTGGAATGAGCTTGTCATTCTGGCACTCAGGTGCTAGATGGCTATAAGTTCAAGACCAACATGAGACACATCGCAAAAGCCCGCCTAAAAACCTAGAGGGAAAATGTGGACAGGAAATTCCCACAGGTACGACCACTATTCACACTCTGGGTTGTCTGGTAAGTGTTCTTTTATATTTGTCAAAAAAAGATGATTTTTTAAAAAAGAAAATACAACCATATCTTGGCAACAGTTTGCAAATCAAAGACTAGTAATGCAGGGCTCTGGCTTGGCTTGTTAACTGGGATTTCTCTGGTGGTGAATGCGGGGCACCCTCTGCATGACTGCAAATGCTCTGAGCACGGGGCACCCTCTGCATGACTGCAAATGCTCTACCATTAAGCAATATCTCCAACCTTATTTATATATCAAGATATGGTGAATATATTTAACTTATTATTTTATTTTTCAAAGATTTATTTATTATTATATGTAAGTACACTGTCACTCTCTTCAGACACACCAGAAGAGGGCATCTGATCTCATTACAGATGGTTGTGAGCCACCATGTGGTTGCTGGGAATTAAACTCAGGACCTCTGGAAGAACAGCCAGTACTTTAACTGCTGAGCCATCTCTCCAGCTCTTATTATTTAAGTTTTATTTTTGTTTTGGGTTTTTTGTTTTGTTTAAGACAGGTTGCTCTACGCAGCCCTGGCTCTCCTGGCTCTCACTGTGTAGTCCTGGCTGTTCTTACCCTATGTATACCAGATGGCCTCAAATGACGGGTCCATCTGTTTCAGGTGTGCTCCACCACACCATCAAGCACTTGACTTCTAAACATTTTATTTATATGAGTCACAGTCTTTACAGATGTCATTACAGCTGGTTGTAAGCCACCGTGTAGTTGCTGGGAATTGAACTCAGGACCTCTGGAAGAGCAGTCAGTGCTCTTAACTGCTGAGCCATCTCTTCATCCTGAAGCTCGTGATATTTTGAAGACAGCTTCATTATGTAGCTTAAGCTAGCCTCAAAATCCTTAGGTCTATATATGTAAGCCACCACTCCCTCTATATTAGGCTTTTAGGGACTGTGATTATCATTCTTGGTTGTTAACTTGACTACATCTGGAATTAACTAATACCCAAAAATGGAGGGTATATCAGTAAGGGATTTTTGCTTAATGAAGTGGAACGATCCACTTCTAATCCAGATCTTTGAGGTGGAAAAGCACACCTTTGATCCAGATCTCAGGAGTTGGGAAGACCCACCTCCAATGCGGGCCACACCTTCGCTGGAAGCCTCTGTCCGAGCATGGAAAGGGAAGGTGCGGCTGGCTGGCTGCTCACCCTCCCGTGCTGACACGGCCACTCCTTCACTGGCATTAGAACTCACTTCGTGAGAATTCTGACATATACTGAAGACCAGCTGAGACCACCAGCCTCGTGGACTGACAGACAGACGGACAGACAGACAGATGTGTGCGCACACACACACACACACACACACTCACTCTCTAAGCTCTGTTACTCTACTAATTACCCTCTCTCTATTACCCTGACTAATGCAGTGACAATAAGCATTTGGTGTTGACTATTGTTTTGTAGACACTGAATGATTAAGATATTCAAATGCCACCCTATATAATACAAACTTTTATAAGCTAATGCTCATAAAGTTGTAACTGTTCCAGGGACTTGGGCTGATATCTTATCAGTGTAAATATGCATTTATTTTGCAGTACTGAGAGGGAACTCACATGCTAGGCAGCAGTTCACCATTGAGTGATACCCCTCGCTCTTTTGTTTTCTAATTCTTTCAATATGAGAGGAGGGATGAGGGTGTTCCCATCTTACCTCAAACTTGTGAAGGATTCAATTTTCTCGCCTTTACCTTGGGATACAGCATATAATACCATAAGTGTCCCATAGCACTAACTTCAGGGCCCTAAGTTCATTGGCATGCATGAATCACAGCATATGTATAGAGAAGGCCTAACGGAGCCCCGATGACACAACTTGGTCACCACGCCTGGCAGCTAGCACTTTGTGCCTGAGCCATCTTATCAGCTCAGGGCTCAAGTTCTAGAGCAATACAACTGAAGGCCCACTTGAGAAGTTACAAAGGGGCTGTGAATTTGTTTTAAAAAACAGAACTGGCCAGATGGTTCCAATTGCCTCCAAACTTGATGACCTGATCCTTGTACCTGCATGGTGGAAGAAAATAAATTTTCAAATTGTCCTCTGATCTCTATACATCTGCACATGTGCACACAAATACATAAAGTCCATTTTTCTTAAAAAAAATGTAATTTAAAAAAGTTTTGTTTTTATGTGCATGGGTGTTTTTGTGTGTGCATGTGCATGCATTGTATGCATGAGAGAGAGAGAGAGAGAGAGAGAGAGAGAGAGAGAGAGAGAGAACTGTGTGCATACAGTGTACAAAGAGGCCAGAAGAGGGCACAGTATCCTTGCGGAACTGGAATAACAACAGAGAGCTACGGTGGCTGGAAAGCAAACCCAGGGCCTTCCTCTGCAGGGGCAACAAGTGCTCAGCACGGAGCCAGCTCTCCAGCCCCAAATACATGGAACGTAAGAACAAATAAAAACAGAAGACTGAGCTGGGTCAGAAGTTCCATATTACTTGGGTTTCCCTGTTATGACCAAATGAAGCCAGGGATACACAACAACCATTGCTGCTTAAGTCCATGACCCATCAAAGCAACGTGGGAAACTGCATTCTGTGGACACACCCACACCACGTTCTATGAGGCACCCACACCTGGCCGCCCTTAGACCATTCAGCAGCTCTGGGTCCAAGTCTGCCAACCAGCAAACTAAGCTATTGCTAGTGTTTCTAAACCTAGCCAGCCAGACATTAGAATAACTTCAGCAGCTTGTTAAAAATAAGATACACGAAGGAGCCTCCACCTACAAAGACTCATGGTGATGGTCTAGGTAAGTTAAAGGAAACATTGGCTACTTTATAGTTAGTAAGTTCCCAGAGTGGTTTTGGTTTTGGCAACATTATATATAGTTCATAAAGGGGTGAAAGACAAGAGGCTTGTGGAGTCAATGAGAACTAGCTGCCGAGAGGGTCCTCTCCTCCCACAGAATGGAGAGCTGGAAAGGAAAGAGAAAATGAATACCTGTGGGGAAGTCATTGTCCTGAGCCTCGTTTGTACCATCTATGAGAAAGCAAGGGAAAATAAAAGGGATTAATCTAATAGTGTGTATTTGGATGACAGGAAGTAAATTAAGTAGAACACAAACCTTTTTTTAACCACAATGTAATTCCCTGAGATACTAACAATATAAAATACAAAGCCATCAGGTCCTAGTGGCTTTCACTTCCCATCTGCCCCCTCCCTCCCCAGCCCAGGGTGTCTAAGTCTGGAGCCCCTACCTCCATAATGGAACCCGCAGTCATCTCCTTCCATTTCTCTCCATTCCAAATCTAGAAAGAAAGGACACAGGCATTTTACCTCAGTGGCAGTTAGAACCTGTCTATTTAGTCTGTACTAAATCTGACTTTTGTTGATTGTTGCTACTGTAGGTTGAGTATTGCTGAAATACTCAGGTTAGATTTTGGAATGAGCTAAGTTTAAACAAAAACAAAGGCTGGAAATATAGCTATAGCTCAATATTTTTTTTTATTTAATCAACCTTATAATTTCCTCACAATTAATTTTTGTTTGTTTGTGACAGACTCTCTCTACATAGCATTAGCTAGAATACCAGGCTATCCTTGAACTCACAGAAATCCATCTGCCTCTGCCTCCCAAGTGCTGAGATAAACCTAACATTTAAAACTGTTTTTTCTGATGATGTTTCTCGGAGGTGGATATAGGGACAAGAAAGGAAAAAACTTGAGGGGGTGTGGCTTTTGGAAGCAGGATGGTACTGACAACACAGAAGGACTCATGCATCAAACCACAATGTCCAGCCATTAAAACTCTCACATAAGGGCTGGAGAGATGGCTCAGCAGTTAACAGCACTGACTGCTCTTCCAGAGGTCCTGAGTTCAACTCCCAGCAAACATATGGTGGCTCACAACTATCTGTAATGGGATCTGATGCCCTCTTGTGGGGTGTCATTGAAGACAATGACAGTGTACTCACATACATACTACATACATGCATATATACATACATACATACATACATCTTTTAAGAAATCTCACTCAAAGTAAAAGTAAGATACTAGAAAAAAAATGTCCCTAAGAATTCAAAATGCAGTGTGAAGAGAAAAAATATCTAGAGAAGAAAATCAGGGCCAGGTATAGGGGTTGGAAAGGTCACTCAGAGGTCAAGAGCACCAGATGCTTTTGCAGAAAAGACCTAGGTACAGTTCCTAACACCTCTGTGGTGGCCCCAATTCCAAGGATCCAATGTCCTCTTCTGGCTTCTGTGGGCACTGTGCACACACAATGTACAAACATACACACAGGCAAAACACTCACACATATAATTTTGTTTTATTGTTGTTGTTGTTTACAACAATGTCTATGTAGCCCTGGCTGTCCTAGACCTTGATATGTAGGTGAAGCTAGCCTTGAACTCACAGAGACCCGTCTGCCTACTCCTGAGTGCTGGGATAGCAGATGTGCACCACCACACAGGGTTGGTGAGTTTTCGAGGCAGGTTTAACTGTCTGTAATCCCAGGCTGCTCACCAGGAAGGCAGCAAGCTAAAGGACTGACGCGGTTACACAGAGTTCCAGACCAATGTGGACAACTTAACCACACAGATCCTAAAAAACAAAACAGTGAGGGAGGGTGTGCTGGTGACTCAGTGACAAGCCCACCCACACTCCAGGTCTCTGGAACAAGGACAGCGTGTGACCCAGGCTCCACCGTGGAAGTCACATGCTGTGACAACTGTTCCAGGCCTGCGTGGGAGAACTCAAAGTGGAGCATGAAAACATTTCCACTGACACCAGGTGATCTCTCCCTCCTGACAGCACGGGCGCCCAGCACACACTTGCTAGTTTTCCATGTAAAGGTAGGATACTGTTACTCAGCACTAAATGGCCGCCTACCATGTTACACCTCAGGACTGTCAGTGCTGGTCAGAATAAAGTGCATAGGTGGTCCCGCTATCTCACACCATCCACAAGAAACTAACTTAAAATAAACAATCTAAATGTAAGAACTAGAAATCATGACACTCTTAGAAAACCTGTGAGCAAATCTTCATAACCTTGGACTCCATTCTGGTTTCTTAGATGTGATACTAAAGACATAGCTGGCAAAGCAAAAGGTAAGTAAAAACACTGTGCAAAGAACAGTACCAAAAAAGTAAAAACAGGCAGCCATGGCAGCCCATACCTTTACTCCCAGCACTAGGAAGCAGAAGCCAGATCTCTGTGAGTCTGAGGCCAGCCTGACCTACAAGCCAGTCAGAGGTATTTAGTGAGAGCCTTTTTTAAAGAAAAAAAAAAAAAACTGAACACAGAGCTAGGGGTGTATCTCAATGGTACAGTACTTACTACGATGATTTGAGTCCCTGGGTTTGAGTTTCAGCAGCAGCAACAACAACACAAACACACACACACACACACACACACACAAATATGAGATACACACTAGCACACATGGATATAGGGACAGACATACACACACACACACACACACACACACTAGCACACATGGATACAGGGACAGACATACATACATGGGAGAGGGGAGAGGGGATAAGATATTCGCATAGAATGTATCTATGTATCAAATAAAGATTTGTACAATTTGCAGCTTTTTATCAAAAGAAGCTGAGATAGGATAATCTTTTTATAGAAAGAAAAAGAAAAGTCTTAAGCTTAATTTAGAGGTCTACAATCCCCAGCCAAGTCAGTATAGAATCCCAATAGACAGAAGAAATCTATCTATTTCAAAATGGGCCCAAGTCTAGTATTACCTGCAATTGCCACAGATGTTTGGCTGTCTGAAGGTTTGACTTCTGGGGCCACTTCTCCCAGATCTGAATGCCTGAAAATTTTTCAAAAGAAAATCATCATTAAAATAGTTTACTACTACTTTCACCTAATCGAATTGGCTACATAAAAAAATCCTCTCATAGCCGGGTAGTGGTGGAACACGCCTTTAATCCCAGCACTTTGGAGGCAGGCAGGTGGATTTCTGAGTTCAAGGCCAGCCTGGTCTACAGAGTGAATTCCAAGACAGCCAGGGCTATACAGAGAAACCCGGGGAACTCTCTCAGGGAAAAGGCATCTAAAACCTACAATCTCAGGCTGTTGAAATGGCTCTGTATAAAGAGCACTTACTGCCCACCCAGAGGGCCTGAACTCAGCTCCCAGTACAGTCACATACTCTGACAGTCTCTCCAAACTATAAACTCTGGGTCTGCCCTGAATCCATGAAAGCAGACCCTCTGGGAGCCGGCTGGTCCTGGGCATCTATCAGAGCACGTGCGGTACCCGAGGGACTCCAACACACAGCCCTGGGGAGCCACTTACATAGCTGCCAGTCACTCACAAAGACATGACAAGATACGTACCCTTTGACCAGTAATTCCACTTCTATCCTAAGGGGGGAATTAACATTTAGTTACAAAGATGTTGATGTGAGCTTGACATTAACTAGCAAAAGCTTTACACCTGTTAAAAGCAAAGTAAGAGGGAATTGCAGTCCTATTCCACAATGAGCACAACAGATTCTATGGGCTTCTTTTTGTGAACAGAGCAATTGGCAAGTATACAAATTAGTAGGCATCAAGTTACAGAATAGTATAATATAAATATGATAATGTATGTTTTGAGAAAGATATAGAAATATGTTCATCAAAAATTAAGGGTCACAGAACAAAAATGTCTACAGGGTAGAACTCTGTGGGGTAGCACACACCTGTAACCCCAGCACTTAATAGGCTGAGGCAGGGGTACCTCAATTTCAAGGCCAGCCTTATAACACTAACAGTACAAGCAAGAAGGGGTAATCCCCGCTGTTTTCATTTTGTGTGTGTGTTGCTGAGGTACAAACCCGGGCCTCCCACATGTTAACTGCTCTACTACTAATCTATACCCACTCCCCAGTCCAACATTACAGACGCCAAGGCAGAGAATTACAAGATCCAAACCCTGATGAGGCCACAAAGCTAAATCCTGAATCCAAAAATAAAATAAAATTCTAAAATTTGAAATTATTTTAGGTGTATCATAGAAGCCATGGGCCAGAGAGCTGGTTCAGCAGTTAAGCGTGTTTGCCTCACAAACCTGACACTTGAGTTCAATCCTGGCAACTGACAGAAGAGGCCAGATGCAGCAGCACCGAAGAGAGGTTAGATAGAAGGCAGAGATGGGAGAACAGGCCAGCCAGTCTATGGTAACAAAGAGTACAGCGCGAGCAGAGGCGCAACAAACACCATCTCAAAAGCAAGGTAGAAGGACAAAGCAGTTCTAGAAAGTCGTCTTCCGACCTCCACAAGAGCACTGTGGCATAAGAATGCCACATATAAACACGAGTGCATACATGCACACACGAACACACACATACATGTATGCACGGATAAATACAAGTGCACATGTGCATGCACACCCATGTACAACACACCTGCTCATGCATGCTCGCGCGCGCAAATGAACACACACACACACACACAAAGGAGAGCAAGCAAGCCTAAGGGTGAAGGCTTTAACTGGAAAATGAACACACAAATATTGGGCAAAATTTATAAAATGTATTTATAAACTTGCAGAGATACTGGGGTGACTGTGACCTCTGCATGCACACTCATGTGTCACATGCCTAAGTCTATATATGTATATACACGTCTCTTTCCTGTGTTTGCTTTTTTTTTTTTTTTTTTTTTTGGTTTTTGGTTTTTTGAGGAAGGGTTTCTCTGTGTAGCCCTGGCTGTCCTGGAACTCACTCTGTAGACCAGGCTGGCCTCAAACTCAGAAATCTGCCTGCCTCTGCCTCCCAAGTGCTGGGATTAAAGGCGTGCGCCACCACTGCCCGGCTGTCACTTCATGTTGCGAGAACGGAGGACTCCTTGGAGATGCTGGCTAACCCCAGGACTGAGAGAGAGAGGCGAGAGGCGAGAGCGTGTCGGTGAGGAAGCGCTCTGCAGTCTTGGACAATGTCTCTGCAGCCACGCAGCAGCTCAAGGACTCCCACTGGCCAAAACTGAGAGAACATGAGCAGGAAAAACTGAACTATAGTAATTACAAACCATTGAGAGGGGGCTGGAGAGATGGCTCAGTGTTCATGAGCACCTGCTGCTCTTGCAGAACCTGCGTTCTATTCCCAGCAGTCACATGGTGGTGTACAACTATCCACAGCTCCAATTCCAGGGGCCCTCTACTGATCCGAGACACACATGGTGCACATAAAACAAACAGGCAAAACACTGGTAGGTATAAATAAATCTCAGAAGGAAAACAACCCAGGAGGCAGACAGACAGATGACCTAGAGCTCACCTGGGCCTGTATAGTGAGACTGTCATTATACAGTCAAAACCAACAAGAAACAAACACTGAAAAACAAAAATTTTCCATATAGGTAATAAATAGCTCAATAAACAGTCATACAGGTAATAAAAAGCATTCACTCATAACAATACTACAAGCGCAGGGGTTACAACATTAACAGTGCCGTCAGGCCAGACGTAATGGCGCACACCTTAAACCCCAGCACTCGGGAGGCAGAGGCAGGCAGAGCTCTGAGTTTGAGGCCAGACCGGTCTATAGAGTGAGTTCCAGGACAGCCAGGGCTACACAGATAAACCCTGTCTTAAAACAAACAAAAAAGAATAGCACCATCTTTCCACTGTACCTGCTCAGTCTGGAGTCTCCCTAGGAAGTGCCAGGGAAGAAAACCCAACAGCAACTAACAGCACTGCTCGAGTGACACCCCCAGAGTCGACCCAAACTTACGTTAATAATGAAGTCCGACCTCGGTGTGCACCCACCGTGTCTCCAATGGAAGGACTTTACACCCCTGCAGTGTTTTATTCAATAAACCGGGCAATCAGAACACACTAAAGACAAGTGACCTTCTATCAGAGGGTGAGAAAGTATCTCAGATGTACATGTCATAAGACAAAGGAAACATTCCACACACAGCAGCTGATCCTAGATTATATCCTGAAGAAGAAATTTTGGGATGAAATGAAAATGAAAGGTCCAGTCAGCGCTGTGGTTATATAACGGAGTGTCTTATTTCTTAAGAAACAGATACTGAAGGGCTTAAGGGGAAAGTACCAGGAAGCAAACAACTGCTCTCCCTACACACTGAATGCACTTGGGATCCCAGAGCTCACTGCAGTGAAAGCCTAAAGCCAACACAATGGTATTTGGAGGTGGGGTGTTGAAAGGTGATTAGAAAAAATCCCAAGAATGGGATTATTAAACAACAGAAGAGGCCCTGAGCTAACAGGAGAGTCTGAATGGTGGTGTGGCTCAGTGGTATTGTACATGCATGGCATGTGTAAGGCCCTGGTTTGAAAGCAGGACTACACAGTGAGGCCTGTGTCAGAGGGAAAAAAGGACTAGAGAAAACCGACTGTAAGTAGGTCCGTGAGATGGCTCAGCGAGTGAAGGAACCTACGGCCAGGCCTGGCAGCCTGAGGTCAATCCTTCCGGGCCACGTGATGGGAAGGAGAGAAGTAAGGTGTCTCCTGACTTCCACATGCTTGCATGCAACAGGTGTGCACACAAGCACACTCTCACTCATGCGCATGCACACACATACACACTAAATAAATAAAATAGAAAAGAACTGTGTCTGGTTAAACATAGTTCCTCAGAACAGAAGCTGCAGGCCTGACTCAGAGTTCCAAGAACACTGCCCGAGGACCACAGACAGGCTAAGCTAGACAACAGGTTTCTACAGCTCAAGACATTGGTCCAGCCATGCTCCAAGGCTGGACACTCCTCCCAGGACATCCATTCTGGCTAGTAGTCAGGACAGGAATTTGACTTCGGCCCATTCTAATCCACAGAAGCAAACAGCAAAGGATGGGTCCCCGCCGTGCTCATAGAAAGTGTGTATGTCGGTTGGCAGGTTCTGTGTTTCATTCTTGCTGGCAAACAGAGATGTGCAAAGCAAGACTTGGGGGTCCATCACTGCTCCTGAGCTATCAGGTTCAAGTGAAGGCCAGGCTGTGGCTGGTGCCTCACTAAAGACACAACGATTCAGTCGAACAACAGACTGACTGTGTTACTAAGTCCTCACCCAATGTGATTATATATATCTGGACTTGAAATCCTTAAGTAACTTAGCATCAACTAAGGCTACAAGGTGAGGCCTTCATGTGATAGGACTGGTGACCTCCAAGAGGAGGGCCACTCTCCTGCTGCAGACACAGAGAAAAGACCCTCACCAGAAACCAAATCTCTCACACCTATCTGCTACCTCAAGACCTGTGAGAAAGTCAACAACTCCAGTTTGTTGTGCCTTACAGCAGCACATGTGGCCCCCAAACCCACACTACAAGGTAGAAAGCAAGGCACAGAGAGGTGGCAAACATCTGCTCACACACCCACATATGGCTGGAACCCAAAAATCACCTGGTTCCTTTTTAGCACATTCTCTTTGTTTTTAATGAGTTTGCAAAGTTTTTCAGCTTTTTGGTTCATCTTTTTTTTTTTTTCTTGTGGTGCTGAGAGTTGACAAGCACAGGTGAGCCTGGCACATGCTCAACCTACAGCGAGCACAGGTGAGCCCAGCACATGCTCAACCTAGAGCGAGCACAGGTTAGCCCAGCATATGCTCAACCTAGAGCGAGCACAGGTGAGCTGCTCACCAACTGTAATCAGTAGGTTACTAACTGCTTTGGATAATGAGAGCACCTCTGTTTTAAAGTCCCCTTCCCCTTATGCCCTGCAATTCCAGAAAGTGGGAAGAAAGTCCAAGGTTCCTCTTCTCCTTTGATGCTGACTGTGGACTCTTATCCTAAACTAAAATAATATCCCAAGAAATCTGTCCTGCCCCAAAGCCTTGCTTTATGAGACAGAAATATTATTATGAGACAGACAAACCCCTCTGGATATGTGTTGTGGGTTGAACTGTGTGTGTGACCCTACCTGGAAACAGGATCCTTGCAGGTCTAATTAGCTAATAAAGATGAGGTCACTGCCAGGTAAGGTGGTTCACCTGTAACCCAAGCTCTTGGGATCCTGAGGCTGGAGGGTGATGGCTAAGTTTGACACCGACACGAACTACCTGGCGAGTTCCAGTCCACTTGAGCTAGAGTAAGATTTTTGACTTGGAATAAACAAGATGAATAAGTCATGGTGTGGTGGTGTGGCCCTTACTCCAGTGAGCGCTCTCCTTAGGAAAGAGGCAAACTGGACCTGCACGAAGCGGCACTGAAGACTGCAGTGACACGCCTGCGAGTCAAGAGGAGCCAGATGGCAGCAGTCATCGACGCAGAGGTTTTAACGCCTCCTCAGCGAGGGGAGAGACATTGTGTCAGGTGTCTCTAGACCCAGATTCAAACCTTCGAACTTGGAGGGAAATTTCTTCAGATACAGGTTGTAAAGGAAAAATGAGGACAAGGGTGGGGCAAGGTGGAACACGCCATCTTTCAGGAAAACTCCCTTGAGACAGAGTAGCTTCAGGAAGGCGCTGAAACTGACTGGAGTCACTTGGTTCCTGCCTCGCAGGAGTGAATAGTAAAGACTGATGTCAGCAGGGCGGTGGTGGCGCATGCCTTTAATCCCAGCACTTGGGAGGCAGACGCAGGTGGATTTCTGAGTTCGAGGCCAGCCTGGTCTAGAGTGAGTTCCAGGACAGCCAGGGCTACACAGAGAAACCCTGTCTCGAAAAAACCAAAAAAGACTGATGTCATCCTTGGAGGAGTCAAGCTACACAGCAAAGTCTGAGAGCGGCCAGCCTCCTGGAAGACGCAGGGAGCGCGTGGCTGGCTTCTGGATGAGCGGGCGAGCGAGCTCGGCCCATCCTTGGGCCTCCTGCAGCTGCACAGTGCGTTCAGCTGCCCGGCTCTGTGGCCAGTCACCCAGGCCGGGGTGGGCTTGGGCGATGCAGCTGCCTTTGAGTCATTTCTGCCTCTATAGGTAACATCTTAGCCATACTCTGAAAGTAAACCCAATAAAACTCTTTGGCTCCTCAAACTGGACTTCTCTAGTTATCAGTGCTTGCTGTCATGGGCCCCATGGTCTGGGGTGAATAGGGTGTGTGTTACATCTCCCCAGGAAGTCTATCACACAGCAGTACCCTGTGGCAGCAGCCCCAGGGAGCTAGCATAGTGTATGTGTGACTCAACAGCTGTCGCCTCATTCACTCAGTCCTCACAGCTTTCTAAGTGCCTGATTCTCCTCCATATAAAACCCTGCTCATACTACCCAGAGCCGGCCCTAATCCTGTGTAAGACCTCATTTTAATTAATCATACCTACAAGGGTCCAATTTCCAGAGTCACATTCTCAGGGGCTCCGGCTTCAGCATGCCTCACTGGGAGAACCAGTCGGATTGATAGTACCTAGGCTAGGGCTGGGCTGAAATCCGCTGTGCCCTACTTCCTCCAAATTGAGACATTTCCTCCTGGAGGGAAGGGGCACTCACAAGGCTCAGAAAGCCCAGCGGGTTTCAAGAGCCACAGGCCCCTCCCCAAGCTACAAAAGCAATAAACTGCAGCCCCAAGATGGCTCAGTCAGTAAGTCCCTGCCACACAAGCACTGGTGTGAAAATGGCGCACATCTGCTACTCCTCACTGCGGGTGAGGGAGCCGAGAAGGGCAGACGCCTAACCAGCCTCGCAGGATCACAGCGCTCCAGGCTCCGCGAGCGCCCCAACTTAATGAAATGCCATGAAGAGTGAGGGAGGGGCTGAGAAGAGGCTCAGACGTTACAAGCATGTGTGCTCTTCCAGAAGACCTGGGTTTGGGTCCCAGTGCTACATGGGGTGGCTCACAACTATCTTTAACTTCAGAACCAGAGCACCCTGGTTTCCCAGGCTCTCGGGCACTGCACTCATGCACAGAGCCACACTCTACCATGCATATATACATGATAAAAAATTATGTGGGGGCTGGAGAGATGGCTCAGTGGTTAAGAGCACTGACTGCTCTTCCAGAGAGCCTGAGTTCAAATCCCAGCAACCATGTGGTGGCTCACAACCATCTGAAATGTAATCCAATGCCCTCTTTTGGTGTGTCTGAAGAGACAGTGTATTCACATTAAACAAACAAACAAACAAACAAACAAATAAATCTTTTTTAAAAGTAACTGATTAAACAGACACCAAACATGGGCTCTGGTCTCCATATACATGGGTACACACGCCCTACAAACAAAGGCCACATACGTACATACTAAACAAGTAAGAATCAGGGGCAAGTGAGGCGGCCCCACAGGTGACGGGGCTTGCTGTCAAGCACAGTGACCTGTTCCATCCCTGGGGCTCACACAGCAGGAGAGGCAACTTCCACAAGTTGTCTCCTCTGACCTCTACGTGTGCCCGATGGCATGCCCCATTCTGCCCACACATACACACATGCATATAGAGCAACAAAAATGCAAAATAAGTAAGGATAAAAGCAGTAAATAACGGCTAGGACGCGCAGTTGGTGGCGCTGCTAGGACCCGAGGGATGCGGCCGCCCGGGTCCCAGCCCATGGTTTCCGGGTGACATGCTGCTTTTGGATGACCATGTTCCTATAATTAACCCTGTACACTTGAGTGGGCCTGGTTCTTTGGTCTGTCTGTCAGGTGCATGAAACTCCCGTCTTGGAGGGAAGTTGGGGCTGAGAGACAGATCCCTGGTCTCAAAAATAAACAGCAACTGAAGAAAGGCACTCAACAACTGTGGGCCACCACAGGACATGTGCAAAACACACACACACACACACATGCATACATGCAAATTCATTTGGGATCAGGTTTTACTTTAAGGCTTCATTGGGCTTGGTTTCCTTCTCTGTGGGAGGGGAGTCACAGCACGCTCTACATAAGCTTGCTCTGAGGGTGAGTTAACAGTCAAGACTCTAGGAGGGGCCTGACCACACTTGTTGGAAGTAGGCCGGATGTAAATTTAAGAATACTCTCTGGACTGCAAAGTCCCTGACTTGGAGATTCTGGTTTGTTTCTAGGCACAGAGAGGTCGAGAGCAGGTCTGATGAAGAGCTACGCCCCGGAGCCAGCACCAGCAGCGTACAATACCCCACTGGATCACCATGTACACCCTTTGGGGTCACTGCAAAGCGGAGTGCTGAAGGCACAGCCAACCGTGCCCCACATGCAGGGGTCAGAGCAGCCCCTGTGTGGAGGTAGGTGCTCCTGCCAGGCCTCCCCAAAGCATGAGACATCTTTTGTTTTGTCCAAGTGCGGCATGTCAGTCTCTCTCCTCTTTCCCCAATTCCAATATCTGGCCCACTCAGTCGAGGAAAGGCAAGCCCTTCCACCCCCACAGATGCTGGACTGAGTGAGTATCTTCCCAGACAGGGGGAGCAAAGGCCTAAAGCACAGCCTCAGGTGTCTTGTGTCCAGAAAAGGTTAACGCAGCAGCTTTCAGCTGCTCTGAGGAGTCTGGGTAGTGGGGACGTCCTGTGGGGAGTGTGAAAAAGTGGACATAAGGTCTCCAGGTGAGGTTATAAAGATCAACTACCTGACCAAGAGTAAGAGCTGAACAGGGAGGAGGGAGGAGGAGGGAGGAGGAGGGAGGAGGAGGGAGGGAGAGAACAGAAAGAGAAAGGCGGGGAGAGCTGGGGCTGAAGGGCAGGCTCCTGGTGGAGAGCTTGCATCCCGTCCCTCCCTCTCTAGGGACCCTAACACCCTCTCCTGACCTCCCCACGTGCACATACAGGCAAACATTCGTACACATAAAACAAGCTACAGAAATAAACCTTTTTTTAAAAACTGGCAGAGAGAGCTGGGCGGTGATGGCGCACGCCTGTAATCCCAGCACTTGGGAGGCAGAGGCAGGCAGATTTCTGAGTTCGAGGCCAGCCTGGTCTACAAAGTGAGTTCCAGGCCAGCCAGGGCTACACAGAGAAAAACTCTGTCTCGAAAAACCAAAAAACAAAACAAAACAAAACAAAACAAAACAAAACAAAACAAAAACAAAAACAAAAAACCAAAACCAAAACCAAAACCAAAAACCAAAACCGGCAGAGAAAAGATTGAAAAGGAAAGGAAGAGAGGGAGGGTGGATGGGGAAGGCCCCCCCTTCCCAGGCACCAGTCCTGGCTCTTACCCCCACCCCAGCCTCAGGCTCCTGCCCTCTCTAGGTTTCTCCCCCTCTCTAACTCAACTCCTCTCACATCTAAGTCCTTCTTCCTCAGTGTGGGTGATGGTCGCAGCCCACACCAAGAATTGGGGAATGTGGGTTCACTTTCATGCAAACCAAGTGTTACCTGTGGACCGTGGGTGCTCAGAACTCAGTGTTACCAACTGGAACAAATATTATCAGGTCAAATAAATTGGGCTAAATATTACTGAGGAAAAACCAGGGGCCAAGGAGGAAGCTTCCTACTTCTTGGGGAGGCTTATCACGTGTGTGTGTGTGTGTGTGTGTGTGTGTGTGTGTGAGAGAGAGAGAGAGAGAGAGAATGTATGAGTGTGTGTGTGTGTGTGTGTGTGTGTGTGTGTGTAAGGAACTCTTAAGTCAACAGCAAGGGGCAGAATAGTGCCATTTACGGAATACTTTGGTGGCACCAATTTTAAAATGGCCAAGATCTCCACTTAAAAAAAAAAAAAACAACAACTCTTTACCCCTGTTTTTTTTTGGGGGGGGGCAGGGGTTAGAGGGAGACATTGGCCTGGAATTCACTATGCAGACCAACCTGGACTCAAACTCTCAAGAGATCCACCTGCTTCTGCTTCCAGAGTACCAGGATTAAAGATATGTAACCTTGTCGGGCGTTGGTGGCGCACACCTTTAATCCCAGCACTTGGGAGGCAGAGGCAGGTGGATTTCTGAGTTCGAGGCCAGCCCGGTCTACAGTGAGTTCCAGGATAGCCGGAATTACACAGAGAAACCCTGTCTCGAAAAACCAAAAAAAAAAAAAAAAAAAAAGATATGTAACCTTGGTTCTACAGAAGAAGGTTCTTTGCCTCTGCTCTTCAACTGTCTAGGGATATAAATGGGCGGCATTACCTCAGACAAAATTAATCATTCTTAACTGAATACTGTTATACTGTATACTGTAACCATGCCACAGAATTTGACATAACTGTAAGGTATCCATTTCTTTGTCATAGAATTTCAAGCCAGGTGCGATGGCTCATGCCTTTAATTCCAGCAGACAGCATGGGAGAACCTCTGAGTTCAAGGCCAGCCTGATCAGAAGTTCCAGTCAGAAGTACATAGAGAAACCCCACCTTGAAAGAAAAAAGACAACATTGGCCAAATAAAATGAGCACAGAACAATACGACAATATGACCACTCTCAAGCTTTTAGATACAGACAGACTGAACTTGAGTGACTTGGGTGGCATAGGCCTATATTCCTAGCTGTTCCAGAGCTGATACAGGAGGATCACAAGTTCAAGGCTAGCCTGAACCAAAAATAAGACCTCAGTAAGACCTATTTCAGATATAGAAGGCTTACTTAGCTTGTGTGGGTTCAATCCCCAGATACCCCTCAAAAAAACAACAAAGGGAAGTCTGTAGAGTGCGCCCAAACTCAGCTGAGGCACAGGGAGACAGGGAGATATCTCATTTCATCTATAAGGCTGTCTAAGTATAACAGACTACATAACACACACACACACACACACACACACACACACCGGGGTTTCACTTTCCAGAGTTTTCATTCCTTGTGACCAACACAGACTAGAAATCTAAACTGAGAAATAAAAAATAATTCCTAAGTTTCAAAGTTCATACTGTTCTCAACAGCATGAAGGTCTTCTGCCTCCGATCCAGTCACGCCCAGGACATGATTCATCCTTTGCTAGCTATCTGTGATGTATGTCAGCAACATGTTAGTCACCTAAAATCTTCCTGATTACCGGGTCAACTGTCATAGTATCACAGCTTGTATTCAAGTGACTCTTACTTTACTTACAAACGGCCCAAACTACTGTCATTACAGTATATTGTATGAATGTTTCATTTTTATTACTAGTTGTTAATTTACAAATTAAACTTTATCATAGGGGTGTGTATATAAAAAATGTATATAAAAATTGCTAGGGGCTGGAGAGATGGCTCAGCACTTAAGAGCACTTACTGCTCTTGCAGAAGACCTGGGTTCAAGTCCCAGCACCCAGTGACTCACAACCATTCGTAAGTCCAGTTGAGGGGATCTGAAGCCCTCTTCGGACTTCCTTAGGCACCAGGCATGCATGTGGTACACATCCAAACATACAGGCAGACCATTCATATACATAAATAAATCTAAAAAGAAAACAGTGTGAAGGATTTGCTGTGTTCATTATAAAAGGAAACTTTAGACTCGGGGAGCTTAGGATGGCCTGTGATCCTGTGGAGAATGAGAATGCTTTGGAAAATAGGTTAAGTAGCGCACAGGGTGAAGGTCGACACCCAGCATTCCAGAGACTGAGACTGGAGGATCATAAAGTCAAGGCCTGCCTGGGCGACATAGTCATACCTTGTCTTGAGCTCACCAATAGCTAGATTTTGTTTCCAGGACCACACGCACCAGCCTAACACTGCATACAATTTCAAGGAACAGAGACTCCTAGAAGCCTGCATGTGAATTGTGAATCAACAGTTAAGTCCACAGAAATAGCCATGACAGTGCAGAGTCTGTACTGAGATGAGCAGAGATGGAGCACGGAGGAAAGCCCTATCAGAGCAGGCGGACAGGGACAGGAAGACCTCTGCGTGGGGAGTCCACGCAGCGGAGGAGGGCAAGGCTGGCAGAGCCTCCCTGCCTTTCCTCTGGGCAGTGGGCAAACCTGAGCACTGCTGGGACCAACCGTGCATTCCAACGTTCATTTTTATTTTAAGACAGGTTCTCATGTAGTCCAAGCTGACCTCTGCTAACAGAGGATGGTGTTGGCCTTCTGATCACTTGGCCTCTGCTCCAGAGTGCTAGGATTACAGGCGTTAGCCACCGGGCCTAGTTTGTGTGGAGCTGAGGACTGAGCTAAAGTGCTTCTGGTTAGGCCGCCTATACTAGTGTGGGCTGCCCAGAAGGGACCAGGTGGACAGAGGGGCGACCTGGGCCGGGTTCTCCCTCTATGGTGCTCACCAGGATCCCCCAGACAAGGCTGTGGTGGGGCTGACTGGAGGTGCCTGTAGTGGGAGGCAAAGAGCCCATGGGCTCTGCCTTCTCTTCTTGTCTTGATTCTATTTAGTTCAAGACCCAGTGGATTATGGGTCATCTCTTACATCCATCTTTTCTTCCTTTGACACCAAGCCTAGCACATCTGTAAGGTCCTCAAAACAGGTTAAGATTTTCTTCTTTCCTTTCTTGTTCCATCATATCACTGACACTGTTTTGTTTTTCTTAGAAAAAAAAATCAAATTTAGAGACACCCCTCCCCACAACAGCTCCTTCCATTTCTGCCATGTATTGATCTATATTTGCTCTCTAAAAACACCTAATGTAGTAGGTTTAATGATAACAGCTGGACACAGGGACACCTCTAGGAGTCTGAGGTCCCAGGCCAGCCATGGCTACAATACCCAGACCCTAGCTAAAATAATAATTAATAATAATAAATACAGGCAACTGGCCGAGTGAAGGGAGGAGTCCAGGGGGCACTCTCACCTACCCGAGAAGCTTACGAAGGAGGAGTATTTGGGAGTGATATCTAGAGACGTGAACAAGTATATGCAGCAAGTATATGCAGATCAAAGTAAGCATAGTCTTCTCCTTAAATGGGGTATACTAAAAGTGTTGTGACCTCAGTTTCGTTAATAGACGCCCCTTAGGAAATTATAGATTACAACATACCTCAAATTAACTGGATCACTTACAACTAGAACCACAAATACTAATACCACCTACTATACAGATCATGGTTCAGGCATTACACTATTCTGTTATCAGGCAATACAATATTCTGTGGGTCGAGGCCCACAGAATTACTAATCCTAGTAAGTCCTTCTCTGACCCCTGTCTACAAAGCAGTGTGCTTAGATACAAAATGTACTGATTTCTTATAAGCCTAACGGCAGCTGCCACAGGCTCAGACGCCGCCTTACACTGTCCTAAGAGGCAGGGCATGAATGCAGTCGAGGGACCTTGACCCTCTGGGTCCACCAGCCTGGCCTGCCCAGGATGGGCCACTGCTTATTCTCCTTATGAGCTCAAAGTACTGGATACCCCACTGGCACTGAAAAAGGCCTGGTCCCAGAAGGGCCTGCTTGCCCTCAAGCCTAGAAAGGCATTAGGCAGGTGGAAATTGCCCATGATCTGGCTGGCGCCTGCAGGCCTGGATCAAGTTCAGATTGCTTCATTCACCTTCCTTCAGACCACTGTGCCGAGCCAAACCACTCCACAGCACAGCGAGGCCTGCTATTGCGGGAGCTAACTTCTACAAGCTTCCCCCAGAAGGCCTGCACCTGTGAGCCTTCCAACTGCAAAGACACAGCGTGGACTGCTACCAGGACTACTGGGTCTGAGACCCTCGGAATGATGGAGTACAGTCGAAAAAGATGTTTACCAACTCCAGCTATGACCTTGAGACCCATTTTCCTTTCTGTGACAGAAAAGCATTAGTCCAACTATGTCATTTCAAATCTCATAACCAGTAAAAACAAATCAAACGGTAGTAATGGACTGTTGAGGAAATGAGAAAAAAATACAAACTAGTGTCACTATAATTTCCTAAGAACATCATTTGAGAGAGAGAACGAACACTAGGAAAGAGGTAATACCAGAACAAGTGTAGCCATCCCACAGAAGCACCCCCGCCCCCACCCCAACACAGGCAGGGTCTTAGATCCTGAATCCGCTTTTTAACTCTGGACAAGGGTCCAGTCCAGCTGAGCCCCCGTCACCCTGCCGTTGTGGGACATCCCCAGGATGTCCCCTAATGACAGTGAACCCAAGCATCAACTTCCAACGCAAGCAAGTCCAAACGCCAGAAACACGTCAGGCCTGCTAAGCGGCTCTGCGGCCTCAGCCGATCCCTAGGACGCCGAGTCCCCTCCCGCGGCTTCCCTGCCGAACCGCTCCAGGATGCGTTTCCCGGCCCTGACCGGCCGCTGTCCTGGCTGGTCCCGCCCGCGGCCCTGCGGGGAGACCCTGGCCTGGGTACGACCGCCCAAGGTCGGCGGGGGAGGCCGCGGGTCGTGGACAGACACCTGGGGCGACAGAGTCAGCCGGGGTCCGGCGGAGGCCAGGGGGGCGCCGGGTCGTGGACACGCTCAGCTCGGCCCGCCCCTCGCCCAACAGGCGCCCCCCGCGGCCCCGGAGCGCCTCACTCACCCCGGCGACGCCATGAGCGCAGCGGCCTGGGCGCTCCCGCCTCCTCCGCTGCTTGCGCGGCTGCCGCTGGGCGCCGGGGAGGGGCCTGCAGGCCGCCCCCGCCCGCTCCGCTAGGGCGTCGGGCGGGCGCCGTGGGCCGAGCTCCCGGTGGAGGGCAGGCGGGCGCCTGGGGCGAGGGACAGGACACCCAGGGCCCAGAGGACCAAGGACCGCAGCCACCACCTTGGCCGGCTGCCCCGAGGCTGGAACTCACCTGCAGAGCCAGACCTGCCCTGGGGCCACTGACAGCTGCCAGACTGCAGGACGCCACCCTCTAGTTCCCGCATTCTGATGTCAATTTCTGTAAGAAATGCACTTACCTCTACATCTGGGGTGTACAATGTTATTACAGTTCTTAAGGAAAACAAAGTCTCTCCTGCTACCCTTTCGCAGCGGGGTGGGTTAAGGTTGGTCTCTGACTGGTTACCGATTTAAAAAAAAAGTGTGAATATTAAGCCTTATATTACTTAGAAATAAAAAGTTTAGAACTTGTGCAGTGGGGTTTCCTAGCATCACCTACAAGCTATGAATAGTTGAGTATGTAAAAATTTAAGACTTGGTTTCAGTCCCTGCCAAATTAGTTTCAAAGACAAATTATATCTTTTAAGAGAAAATACCTAATTTGAAAAACAACAACTCTAGACTATGCAGTGCAAACCACTGCTGGTGGCATTTTTGTGTTATCACATTAAGTTGTTTTGGGGTTTGTTTTTGGTTTGGTTTGGTTTTTGGTTTTTTGAGACAGGGTTTTTCAGGGTTTCCCTGGCTGTCCTGGAACTCACTCTGTAGGCTGGCCTCGGACTCAAAAATCCTCCTGCCTCTGCCTCCCAAGTGCTGGGACTAAAGGCGTGTGTCACCACTGCCCGGCTAAGTTGTTTTTTCAATTAATTTTTTTCATATAATACATTTTGGTCATATTCTTTTCCTTCCCGGATCCTCCCCACCTTCCTAACTTCATGTTCTTTTTGCCTATTTTTATTGAGACGGTTCTCTGTTTAACACTGTCCAGCCAAGAACTTGCTGTGTAGACCAGTATGGCCACCTGCTTGCTTTTGCCTCCAGAGTGCTGAGATACGTATGCACCACCATGAGGCACAGGGCTCAAAGGTGTAAGTATTCTTTTCACCACTAAAAATCTTAAACACCAACGAGAAAATGAAGCTCTTTGTTCAGTTGCCAGAACATCCAGGCTGGAAACCGGGCCCCAGCAATTTATTAGCGCTAGTTGTCAAGATAAGACAGAAGCTCTCCAGGGCCACTGTTCCTCATTCTCTTCTCTCCGAGGGCTAAATAAAGGAATATTGGTTTGGTTCAGGTCTTCTTTCCATCCTTGAATCTAGTCAGTGCTTTCTGGACAGTCTTGTCCTCCTCAGGAAAATGAAAGCTAACAATTACGTTAGAGGAAAGCTGACACATGGAAGGTGATACGGAGTACTAATCCAGAAGAAAGCCTGAGGAGAGGAGAGCGCAGACTGGGCAGTCATAATGGCTGCCCCTAGGGAAGGCCAGGAAGCAAGTTTAAAAAAAACAAACAAGGCCTGGCAGTGGTGGCCCAAGTCTGTAATCCCAGCACTCTGGGAAGCAGAGGCAGGAGGATTTCTGAGTTCGAGGCTAGCCTGGTCTACAGAGTGAGTTCCAGGACAGCCAGGGCTATATAGAGAAACCTGAAAAAACCAAATCCAAAAAACCAACCAACCAACCAACAAAACCCTAAATTGCCGTGCAACAGAAGGGAGCTTCTTCTGCCGGGCTGTGGCAGTGCAGGCCTCGGTTCCAGCCCAGGAAGCAGAGGCGGCAGGTGGATCTCTTCCTACAAGGGCAGGCTGGATCAACTGGCTGTGCCTCCTAGCCTGGTATGCTTGCACTGTCTGTGTGTCCAGAGACTTCCCAGCACTGGATCCCTCTCCCAGTGAATCTATATAACCTGTCTTTATGTAACTTTACAAAGAGTTTCAATGTATTTAGCTTACTTTGTTCCTCGAGGAAACTTATGTAGGCTTTGTTGTATACGTGAGCTTAATTATCAACAGCATAGTTTTTAACAAATTGTAAATTTTAGTTATTTATATATATCTAAAATAGCCCACTTGGAATCAGACCCTTGAAGGTACTTATGTAGGCTTTGTTGTATACGTGAGCTTAATTATCAACAGCATAGTTTTTAACAAATTGTAAATTTTAGTTATTTATATATATCTAAAATAGCTCATTTGGAGTCAGACCCTTGAAGGTTGAACCAATTTAAGCTACTGAGTCCTGCTGAACCGAACTGTCTGCTTGTAGCAGCTTGTGTTCTCATACTAATTACTTTACCCAAAAACCTTTTGCAGTGTCCCACAGGTGGGGCCAAAGGAAGCCTGTTGGTTTTTGACTGTCAGTAAAGTTACCAGGGAGCTAATGGCTGGGCAGGGAGAAAGAGGCGGGACTTTCAGGATTCCCAGGTCTCTTCCCCAGGAGGAAGAAGAGATTCCACCATGACCAGAACAGAATGTAGGAGGGAGAAACAGCCGACATGTAGGTGCAGGGGGAAAGCGACCACAGGAGGGCTGCCTAGCAGGGTCCAGGGCAGCAGAGGTGAAATATAGATTTAGGGTTAACTCAGGAATATCGGAGGGAAGCAAGGGTTAGCCACTTGGAGTTAGGGAGTGGCACAGCACTTATATTTAAGATATAAGTGCTGGGATTAAAGGCATGAGCCACCACTGCCCAGCTGTCAACTTAATTTTTAAATCTTTATTTTTAAATGTTGCTTAACCTGGTTCTGCCTTCTTCAGTGCTAGGACTGAGGAATGTACAACTTCTCCCAGGCTTTTTGTGTTGCTTAAATTTTTCCTTAAATATTTTAAATTCATTCTTAATGAAGTGTATGTGTATTGTGTGTAGGTATGTACACATGATTGCAGGTGGCTGTGGAAATCAGAGGTATTGTGTCCCCCTGACCTGGAGTCATCAGTGGCTGGACACAAGTGCTTCGAACACAACTTGGGTGCTCTGCAGGTGCAGTGCGTGTTCTCAACTGCTGAACCATCTCCTCTCTCAAGCCCTTCTACTGCATTCTTAAAATGTATTATTTTTTATGCATGAGTGCTTTGCCTGCATGTATGTCTGTGTTACTACATGTGTGCAGTACCCACAAAGGCTAGAAGAGAGCATTAGATCCCCTGGAACTAGGGGACAGATGGTTGTAAACCATCATGTGAGTGCCAGAAACACAACTCAAGTCTTCTGGGAGAACAGCCAGTGCTCTAGACTTCTGAGCCAGACCCCAGC